>JADLZN010007805.1:0-600000 GCA_018155175.1 Sinocyclocheilus anophthalmus
GAAATGTTACTATGGATTTGACCTTGTGAGACTCGCTGAGACTATTTGATAGCCTATGAAGGGCCGGCACAGGGGTTTGTGTCAGGAGGAGTTGACCCTAGAAGAGGGTCGGGATTCCCGAGACTGACCTCACCATGACCTCTGTTTGTTTTTACAGGTTTCTGTGCTCCTCTTTGAAACCTGGCCTAAGAAACCAGCCCCCTCCATTAGGTCCTCTACTTAAACATGGCACTGTCCGAACATGGGCTTGACAATGTAGCAAACATTCTGAGGCCAATTAAATCATACGCCTTTACTTGCTTTAGCACCTGATTCTCTAAAGGAGTTATGCTAACGAGTTAATGACGCAACTGCGCCCACAAAATCCGAAATGGCACAGTTTTGCAGGCCAGTTTGAAAATAGATAGCTTTGCTTAATCTCTTTCCCACCTATCTAGGCTGCTCTTTGCCCATTATTTAAGGCCCTTTTGAGTCATCTCTGAAGCCCCAGTGCTCCTGACTCCCTCAGGAGACAGATACTGAGGTACAAAGGTTCAGAGAAACCTACCTAACAACAACCACTTCACCCTTTCATCATCTTTATTTACGCATGATGAATGAAGTGTGAAATTACCTATGTTAGTGAGTATATTATTATAAGATGGTGAGTCTCTGGGAAAAATCCTTTTTTCCCTCAGTCAGTTCTCTGGCAGTTGATGCAACATGCCTGAAACTCTTCTTACACAGCTGAAATGAAAACGAAGAGAATTTTGGCTTCATCCAGCTTTTATGTCTTTATGTTTCAGATCATAAAATCTTTCGGCAAGTTGTGTCTGGGCAGATGGAGCAATTTATTTGTCTTTTGGTGACAATGTTTGATGTAACATTGCAACTCAATGTATTTCAGATGCAGCCAGTGAACTCCTCTCTCTGAAAATCTCCAGAACACTCTCAGAAGTCTTGATATATATGAGCACACTAAATGTAAATAGTGGTTTTTACATTTGGTAATATTTTATGAATATTTTAGGCCTATGTATACAGTATATTTCATGATTAACCACCAAATACCGTATTGCAAAATAGCCAAAATAGCTATTTTTTGTAACAAAACAAAAATAAAAGTTGCCGTAATCACAATTATTTTTAGTACTTCAACTTATTTCATTTAGTTGCCAATGCAAAATGTCTGATTTTATTTCATTGTTTTAAAGTTTAAGGATTTCATCTAATATTTATATTTCGTTTTTATTCCAGCTTTACTTTAATTACCGAAAACCAGTTTTAGTAGTTTAAGTTAACAATAACAAAACTGAACTGGATGCAATAGTAAGGAGTATAAGAATAGTTACTGATGCTAAAATGCGAATGCAGTACTTTGCATTACTGTTTTAAGAGATAGTTCACCCAAAAATAAAAATTCTGTCATTATTTACTGAACCTCAGGTCCTCAAACCTTAAGAGCGTTGTCCTTTTCGGAACACCACATTAAGATATTTTTGATGAAACTGAGAACTTTCTGACCTGTTATACAGCAACGGACACTGAAACGTCGGGATTATCATTAAAATAGTCCATGTGAATCAGTGGTTCAACCGTAATATTATGTAAAGCTACGAGAAGATTTTTGTTGCACATAGAAAACAAAAATAACGACTTTATTAACCATGGTCGTGGTACTCTTGTGAGCGTGCGTCGAAGACTGAGAAATTGTTGAATAAAGTCGTGATTTATTGCTTAGTATTTATAGCTTATTATAACTGATGAATGGTAGCTCAAATCATGCAACTTTTTGAGGTGCACTAACACTTTTCAAAGATACCTTATTTGCACATTTTACATTGAAGGAAGAACATGTGCCAGTATATGGACCAAAATATAGACACTTGGTTCCAGCTTAAACCATTCAGAACACCTTAGGAAGCACATAGCATCATACTGACAACCACTCAGAACACCTTAACATTGCAGTTGTAATGTTTATTCTTGTACTCTTTGCACAATCCTTCATTGCATATTTGATATCGACCGCCCACTCTGCAGCATCTGGGCATCTGAAGACCAATCAGGGCATCTCGCCAAACTCTGTGAGGAGCATGACCAGATGAGTAAATCCATAGGAATGCTCCTCAGAACAAACCGTGCATGGTGCTCAGCACAATTTGTCTCTTTACACTACCTACTGGGATGCGAACATATCCATATCCTTCTGTTAGCATTCTGCTAGAATGTTCACACACAGATTTTTGCTATTTAAAGCATTCTGCATTGTGATGAATGTCGTTGGAAAGGTTATTGCTTAGTTGGATGTCTCCTTCATGACATAATCAGCAACTTCCTCTCAGCTTGCGCTTACAGAGAGCACAGTGGGTCTCAGCACAAACGGTTCAGCGGCAAAACAATGGCAAATGCTCGTTTTGCGGGCTCTCAGTGCTGGTGGGCATGATGATGATTGGGAAGCGGCATCCTCTGCAGCTCTGAAACACTAAAGTTACAGCGCCCCACTGTGTCACATGGTGGGTGGGATAGAGATAAAACAAAGTGGAATCTGCAGCTTTGTTTTTGCTAGCTATTTGTGACCTGTTTTCAGATACACACTGGGGTGTGCTAAGGGTTAATGACCCAAGATTTTTGTTACCTAGAAAGCCAATCTCACAAACCAAAATATGTAATGATGATGGGAGGATTTGAAGCATCTTTACATACTTTCTAAGTTTGATTTTTGGTGTTTTTGAGAAGCATTTATGAGGTGTGAATATATCCATTGGAGGTCTCACAGATCAAGCGTTGACTTTGTGTGTGACGTTTTCTCCCCCATCTGTCCCCCATGCCCTGCGTGGAGAGGGTCAGTGTTGATCCAAGATGAGGGCTGTCCTGTCCTCACCCAGACTGTCTTCACCTCCATTACACAGTGTGAAACAACAAATTAACCAGCGGCCCTCCAAATGACACCAAAAACCAGCACAAGCTTGAAAAAAAAACATTTTGCCCTCCTGTGTGGTCTGATTTTTTATCACAGTTGCTTCCATTGTGTGTGGAAAAAACAGTATGAGAAACATACATTTTTTATGTTTTATGTTGTCCTTTTTCATGGGAACCATATAAGCTGTGCATGTCCAAGTATGTACAGAGGCCCTAAAAAGTATGTTAATACTTTAGTCACTCTATAAAATTCACGAATGCCATGGCATTAGATAACAAAATATCAAACCAAATGGTACTACGAAAGCGCAAGCACACTTTTCAAGCAAAATGTTTCACAATAAAGATAAAATATGTGGATACTTATAGTAGTGCAACATATCAATTCCCTTACGAAAATTAACCCCCCCAATTGTGGTTTTTTTGATGATTGATATTAACATTTGTTTTAACCAAATTTTTTACAAATTACATGGTTAAACTATGGTTAGTGTAGCAAAACCAAGGTTGATTTGTGGCATGGTTCAACTGTAGTAACAATGTTTTTTTTGGTTTTATTTGCAGTAAAACCATGGTTAATTTCATAAGGGTTGTTAAAATGATGAAGTACACCTGTGGTTATCTGTTTGCATGCTACTTTGTTTCATGTGGTCAAACTATTGCAATGTCATTTATGTAAGTGTGTCTGATGATGTGAACAAAATACTCTCTTGCAATGAACAACTAAAGTTTAGCTTAAACAGAGAATTATGGCACTAACAATGCTGCGTTCATGGCTTCAATTTCCAGGGAATGCCTAAATGTAGTTATTTAGGCAACCATTCTTTATTCTTAAAATACATAGTAAAAACCAAGAATTAAAAGATCAATATTCTGTCTTATTCTGAGATTATTGGTCTATTTATAGATGCCATTCTTAGCTGGTATCAAAAACATATTATCAATGGATAATTTCACATATTTTTTATAGTTTTTGTTTAATAACAATATTTGAAATTATATGTTGTTAAAGAATATACACAGCAACCATTTGGAAAGGGTCTTTGAAACCCTACTGAGCACCTAGGAGATGAAACAGCAAGGTAGACCCCATCACCAGGTTGATTTTGTAATGAAATTGTTATATATTGCTACTACTGCTATATATTTTCAGTTCCACTAGGGAAAATGGGCTTATATGTGTGTTCCCATATATTCTGTGAAAAGACATAAATAAAAAGATGGTATTGTGGGGCAGTGCTATAAGAATGTGTGTGTAAAATGAAGGTGAGGTGACTGTAGGAATGGGGGGAGAGTATGTGCTCAGATTCCGGGGCCTCGCTACCGTTACACACATAAATCAGCAGAGCGTGACTAAATCCCCGGTAACAGGAGCCGGAGCTGTGGTCCCCCCGGACCCCGCAGTGCACATCAGTGTGTGAGCACGCTAAACCCTCAGCCCCTGCCTCCAACCTCAGCACACACCGCTAACCCAAACACTGAGGTCAGACGTGGACCCCGCTCGCAGAGCACAAACACGCACTGACACTGGGACCTAGACTCCGATAAAGCCATTAAAGCCATTAGAGACAGACATCACCTGAAATCTGCACTGGGGACCCACTGTGAGATCCAATGACGGATGAGAGGTTAAGAACCAAAGGCACACTAAGAAGAAAAGCAAACATCACAGTTCATTGCCTCTGTGTTTGGTTGTATTTTACCGATGCATCATCAAATGTCATGAACAATATATTATTAGTTATTAAAATGTTGGTAAAACTTTAGTTATTAGGACCATGATTATTAACTAGTTGCTTATTAGCATGCCTAACATATTGGCTGTTTTATTAGTACTTTTAAAGCACATATCAATGCCTTATTCTACATCCCTAATCCCACCTACTACTATTAAGTTATTGAGGGACAAGGTCGCAGCTAGTAGTTAGTCATAGTGAGAACTGGACTTAAAAAGCGTGACCAAAATTTGTCCATAACTTATTGTCAGGGTTTGTTTGGTTGTGATTGGTGTTATGTCTTTTGCGTTTGGATTCATGATCTAGTGTAATGTCTGTTTGTCATGTGTTCCTTGCCCACATGTGATCATGTTCTGTCTGTGATTACCTTGGTGGTATTATGTGTTCTGATTTGTTCTTTGGTTCAAAATATGTCATGTTCGACTGGTTGTCCTGTCAGTGGATTGTTTTCCCTTGGTGTGTTCTTGTCATGTGAACCTCTTGTGTGCTATACTGTAGCCATATGTTGCCATTGTCGCTTCGTGTACTTGATGTGTAACCGTGTCGGGTTGAGTCTAGTCTGTTTATGCCTCGCAAAGTCGGTTCATGTCAACGTCAGTCTTGGATAGTTTGGATATTTGGATCACACTGCAGTAAACTGCACTTGGGTTCTTCACTACGTTCGCCTTCAGTGGACTGATTCGTTACAGATATCCTACACAGTTTATGCAGTTATACCTTAATTTTTGTAGCTAGTTAAGAATAAGTGTTTAATTTTATTACTGAGCATATATTTTTCACCTGTCAGATGATGAAATGAAAACACCTGTTAAACTTACACTGGCAACACTTTAGATTAGGGAACGCATATTCACTATTATTAACTATTAAGAGTTTTCCCACAATAAACTCCTAATTTGCTGCTTATTGAAGTAAGTAATCGTTATGTTTAGGTTGGGGTAGAGTTAAGGGCCTCTAGAATATGGTAATGCGACTACGTTAAAGTACTAATAAACAGCCAGTATGCTATATGCATGCTAATAAGCAACTATTTAATAGTGAACTAGTGAATAGTGTTCCTCAATCTAAAGCGTTAACCTTACACTGAAGGTGGGACACAAGAAACCAGTAGTAGGGGTAAGTAATCTTTCAGAACATCTTAGCAACCGCATAGTAAGACATTAAAAACACCCAAAACATCATAGCAACCACACAGAAACACTTCGGCATCCACCCAGAAAACCTTAGTATCATGGCGACAACTTCTGCATTTGCAACCACTTTTCCTCTGTAGGGTCACAGGTGTAATATTAAAATTGATCTCTTTAATGTGATTTATCAAAAAGAAATCATTCTCAGGCAGTATTGTAGTCTAGATTCTCAATTTTCCTCCCCATCTTCCCACACTATGACTACAGTCACCTATGTCATATAATACCTCATGACACTTAACCTCACAATATCACTACAATCTTTACTATGTCTGAGCAGGTGGGCTTGACCACCAAAGACTAGGAGTTAACATGTGATGTGCTCATGTGAGGGTAAACAGCTGATCTTTCTTGTCCAAGTCCTCAACATGTTTGTTGTTCGTTTTCAGTCTTGTTTACAAGAACCACCCCAGTAGTACATGGACGAGGTCCAACGACGCTGTCGTCTAATAGGAATTCATAGAATGTGGGGTGCAGTTGGCACTGACAGATAATCGTTGCTCTCACATCCCTTAACTTACACTCATCCCCAACACACAGATGCACACCACCCAATCCATAATCTAGGTTTACACAGTAAATTTAGACTCGAGTAAACCTGTTGAGAATAATTCACATATTGTCAAAATTAAGAACCACGGGATACTCTTACAATTGTAAATTCCCTTACCTGAATGGTTGGACATAAAGAAGATCCTGTTTGTCACCATTATGGAGACTGGTTGGAACTCAGATTTCATTTATGGCCAAGACTAGACACATACATTGCTGAACAGACAGGCACTGCAGCTTGATGGCCAGCTCACAGCACTTTATCAACACAGCGCTTGCAGCACGGTGCAACTGATATATCTGTACCATCCCAACAAGCATTTTTGTAGCTGAAACTGCAGTGCATAGTAGTACTAATACCAGGATCTTAAATTCCCAGAGAATGGGAGAACTAATATGATGTCTGCTTAGTATGCAACCCAAAGTACTAAACTCTGTGCTATGGACATAAATGATACCTCAAACTGAGCAGGCTATTCAGTGTTTTGAGGTGGGCATAACACCCAGAACCCCTCAGCAACAACCCAGCAAAGCAATGCATGGCCTATCGGAGTGAGTCAGTTGATGTTGGCGTGCATCCAGACTCCTCAACAACAACCTAACACAGCAACTTATCTGAGCTGCAGAACAGTGGACTTTGCATGAAAGCTGTTGGCTCATGGGGACCCCTGGTAAATCTGAGCTGGGATATGTCCTGATCCCATTCCCCTACTTTCCTGACTCATCTCCGCTCTCTTATAAAATAAAAGCCCCAAATCCCTAGCAATCACCTGGCCATGTACCTCAGAATCGCATCTAAAGAGTGAAGAACACCACCAGGAATAAAATACGAACGTATGATTCCAATTGTGGAAAATACTGATTTCAGACATGTTTAGTAAAGTGCAGTACTTTTGGAGGTCAGTAGGGGTTTTTGCACCAATTTAGGAACCTTTTAGCCTGCATGGTCGTTCCTAGAGAACCAATTTCTCCCTCGGCATGCTTTCCTGGTTGCATTCCCACCGGCAGCAGGAACTCTGAAGCGGCCGACAGTGACGTCTTTATTCGTGCCATTTACAAACGTCAACAGCCGTGCTCAGAGCTGTTTTTGTTGTGTGTCGTGGTTTTCATGATAATGGAGATGGAATGTAAATGCACAATTTACATGATTGAAAGAGCAAGAAAATCTGACTAAATCTCCTATGACAACCTGTAGTGTTATCATCAAGGCTGAGAAAAGAACACAACTCTGCAGACAACAGGTAAATGCCATTATCGCTGTTTTTCCATGTTTGTGGAGAAAATATTTGTTAACAATTTAGTATAGGGTCCAATTCTCACTATTAACTAGTTGTTTATTAGCATGCATATATTTAACCAACTTGGCGGTTTATAACATCCCTAATCCTACCCAATACCTAAACAACTACTTTACTAACTATTAATAAGCAGCAAATTAGTAGTTTATTGAGGCAAAAGTCGTAGTTAATGGTTTGTTTATAGCAAGAATTGAACCTTAAAATAAAGCATGACCGAACATTTTTACATGGTAGCCGATGTGTCGTATGCGTTTGGCCAATCAGCGTACACTTACGTCACTGGTAGTTCCTATAGAACTGTTTTTGACCCTACTCTGAAGTAGGAGCTAATTTAGTTTCCCCCAAACGGAGTTCCTAGATCTAAAACCGTTCCTAGTTTCTGCGGTGAGAACACGCCAAAAAGCGGGTACTTCCACCAATAGTCCTAGGAACTATGAAAAGGTACGAAGCCCCTGGCTTCAAGAGTTGGTGGCACGCGGTCAGTGATGCAACTTCCGAGTTGGCTGTTTTGATAGTGTCTAGGAGTTAATTCCATATTTACAGTAAGTGGCATGAATTTCCTCAGCAAAAAGGTGCAACACAGTGCACCTTAGTAAATGTACAACAACACCCTTGCATCACAGCTGTGGTACAATGGACTGTGCACATGCACATATATAAGTGCTGTATGGTCCCCCTGGTGTGAATCTGAACTGGGTCATCCCATTCTCACACCTACTTTCCTGTATCCTCTCTGCTCTCTGCTAACTCACAACAACAACAACCACAACAACACCCTAGAAATAAATTACAAGTTACAATCTGTTCCTCTGTACCTAAGAATCACACCTCAACAAGAACGCCAAGAAAAAAACATGAAATTACAATTCCAACTGTGGAAAAAGGTCATTTGAGACAAGGTTAGTAAGTGCATTATTTTTTTGAGTTGGCACGTTGGCTGTTCTGATGTTGTTTAGTAGTTAATTTCCACCTTCAAGAGGAAAACAAGGAATTAATTTCTTGACTTGCTGAGTAGGTCCCCTGTGACATGGTGGAGCAAAAGAAGTTCTAGTGTTTTGTTTAATGTCCACACTGCATTATGGGACGTGACTGTATATTTTACCAACTGGGGTTTAACGGGGATAACTTTCAACAAGCCATTAGGCCAAAGCTGCTTTATGTTATTCCAACAGCATAAAGCAGACAGACCTAATAACCCATGCCAGCAGTGGCTGGTCTCTTTATAATCTCACTATAAAACACTGTCATTCATCAATATCCTTTTAGTTTCTTTTGGAAGCAACAAATGTGTCCCTCAGATGTCTGTTGTTGTTTCTGTTCCATTACTTAATTCTGGTAATCTTTGTTATAACACAGATTTGGTGTACTGAGTTACCATATTTCCACACTGCTCATATTAGGAGACTGTTCCCTGCATTGCTGTTATGGGAATGGTCACACTCTGGTGACTAATTGGTTTTATGGTGCCTTATCGTCAGTTGAATCATACGCTCCCTGAGGCGCGCAGGATTCTAATGATCTTTTACAGGGTTTTACAACAAAGAACAAGCATAGAAGAAAGGCCAAATTATTTGGTTGCATGAATTGTTTTGTTGGAAGTCACTGAGGGGGATCCCCTTAAGATATGGCGAATATCAGAAAGAACAAACCAACAGTCAGTTTTGCCAAAGATGTAAGGGAACACAGTAGACAGGATACAGACTGGATAAGGGTCAATGGTCAGGGAGTTGTTGACACTAGCGGAAGTAAGGTCAAGGAAACAACTGACTATACTATCAACACACTTAATGAAGGTGGAAAGGTGGATAGAAATTATATCCCCCATTAATAAACTAAAATTTTAACCTTCCACTTTCAGAGTTTCCCCACTTAATAATTGGGAACCATGCTTACGTTACTCCAGCGAGGACTTTAGCTCGATCCGTCCCTCACTGATGTGTTTCTTTTGGCCTCTAATCTGATGTGAGGTCATCGTAATTTAGCTGGCCATTGAGACGCTAACCTCGCTCCAGTGCTAACTGATGCACTTCAGCCGTTGTGCCTTTGAACCAACCCCCTTCAAAGCCCTATCCCATCAGGAAAATGCAGATGCCATCATTATTTTCCTGGCTAGCTTTGAAACTCAAACCCCCTAATCTCTGACCTGCACATCGGAGCCCGGTGATGATGACAGTGAGAGATGGCGTCTGTTTGCTTTGCTTTAGTGTAGTGGAGCTTCTCTCTGGGCTTTTGAGCCAGACTGGGGGCTAGTTTCAGCCACTGGAGGCCAAAGTGTAAAGGAAGAGATGCTATCATGCCAAGGAATGGGGCCAGAATGGTCATCAGGGACTTGAGTTCTGGATGGGTATGAGAAGGCCAGGGGGACCATGTTTGTGCAGGCTTAAGTCCGAAGGGTAGAGAAAAGGGTCAGGCTTTGCACTGTGACTAGCGATAGCCTCTGAAGAAATACTATATCAGGAACTGATTGAGCTCCTAATGCCTCTTGAAGGACAAAGGGTTTGACAATGCTGAAATGTAGCCAAGGCCTTTCTGGATGGATAAAAGATGGTAGCACTCAAGCAGGTTTTGACTGAAATTCTAGCTTGTTTTCAGATCTTGCCACTTTCATTTACAGCAATTACAGTAGCCAGGAGAGAAAACGTTGTGGAGAAAATAGGATGTGAATCAAGCATAGTCCTGCTGCTAACTTGGCTTATTCTTCATCCTAAAATGTAACAATAATTATATCTCAGAGTTCACTAAACCATTTAGTGTCTATTTTCTGAAAGCATCTACAGGATGACTGTGATGTAGATGTACTAGTGCGTTGAAGGGTTTCCATTAGCTATGGTAGCTGTTAATATCTTGTCTGTTTCCTGATTGTACATATGCTGAATGACCTTGTTTCCACTTCATCATGGCAAATTGGGGCCGAGCTATATTTTACTCATAGGGGGACTTGACCTTTGACCTTATGGGTGAATGAGGTCACAACCCAGGTGGGGCATTGTCATCGCTGCCGTGACGTGGCAACTTAACCTCCAATTGGCCGGTTGGATTTCCAGGTGTGAACAGAGCTAATATATGAGTTGTCCGTCATGCTGAATGAACTTTTCTCTGAAATCGGCCCATCAAGTTGGAGCTTGGAGCCTCCAGATGATGAGTTTGACCTGAAAGCTGACTGTGAGGAGGAGTTCAGAGTTTGGCTTCACTCACTCTCCCTTTATAGCTGTGTGTGTCATCAGTGATGCAGTCTGACAACATACGTGACTCATTATTAACCAAGTACTGCAAAGTTAGAATAATGAATCACATTGAATGAGAGACAAATATTATGATTGATGAACAGAAACTTGTGAAAAGGTCCTAGTGTAGTAACAAAATTACAGTTTGATGGAAAATATTTTGGAAACACTTATTATTATACGTGTTGTTATTAGCATGCCTATTATCACATATTGGCTGGTTATAGTTTTATAAAAGCGCACATATCTGCATGACCATTTCAAAACCCTTAATCCTACCAATACCTAAACGTAACAACTAAATTAGGAGTTTATTGAGGCAAAATTTGTATAGTTAATGATTAGGTAATAGTCAGAATTCGACCTTAAAATAAAGCGTGACCAATATTTTTATAAACATATTGTGTTCACAAGTGATATTTAACTTACTTTTGCTTAAACTTTATTAGTTTAAAAAAGTGTTGGTTATCATGGAAATTAATTTTTCAAAAATATATATAATGTATAAAAATGTGTTTATTTTTGTTTAGGAATTCAACGCCTAGAAGATAAAAGTACCCTAACTTAAGAAAGACCCCTAAATTTCCACATTAGTTAGAATGACCCTCACTGGAAGTATTGACATGACTATTTATATCTCGACTGCAGTGCAGAAAAAGGACACTAGCCCTGAGCAAATTATAAGTATTAC
Organism: Sinocyclocheilus anophthalmus; assembly: GCA_018155175.1. Taxonomy (NCBI): domain Eukaryota; kingdom Metazoa; phylum Chordata; class Actinopteri; order Cypriniformes; family Cyprinidae; genus Sinocyclocheilus; species Sinocyclocheilus anophthalmus. The sequence goes on from JADLZN010007805.1 coordinate 11,593, forward strand.
ATAATGGAAAGTTGCCATAAAACACAGTGGTGCCAGTACATACTTTAACAATGCTAATGCGAGATCCTAACTCAAGTACAGATTTATGGGTTTAGTTTTTATAATCTTAAAAACACTCATCTATTAATCATCTATTTTACATTTATTTGGACTGTATTAAAGATTAACTTTCTATGTGCTGTAATTATTACAATTTAGAACTCAGAACTAATTATTTTGCACTTTATAGGCTCCTCCAAAGTGAAAGCAGTTTTTAATTACCGTCAGTATTTTCATAAATATAGCATATTTTCGATATTTATTATGAGCATTTCAAAACGGTAGGTACCCTAAACCTGGGATGCAGGTCAGATCAACTCTCATCTCCGGCACCAATGTAGATGAGCTCTCTAACAACACGTCCCTAGAGCTTTATGCCCCTTGGCAGGATATCCCATGATTCTCTCTGACAGCTGAAGCACCAGCTCCTTGACACGTGGAGAGATTTATCAGCAGAGGCGTGACACTCTGGAGTCCTCTGGAGAGACATACATGAGAATGAAGGAACAAACAGCGTTCTCTATTCACTGCTAATCAAACGTAACCTTTAAGTCTATGCTAATCACTTCAGTGAATCGCTACACTTCTTCCTGAACAAATTGATCCCAGTGCTCGGTAAAGTTGAAGGGTGGGATATGGATGCTAAAATGCTTTAATATACAGAGATGACTATTTATTGGAGCATTTGTATTTATGAGATGAGCGCACATGAATGTTGTATTTACTCTCTGGATTTTGTTTGAGCCCTGAATTTCCAAGTTGAAATGAGGAAACTATGAAAGCTATTCAACGTACAGTAGATGATCCAACAAGCAGTTATTTCATTAGCCTAATATTTATGATAATTGAATATTTTTTTTGTAATGACAAATGTCTCTGCAACTGATTAAGTGCAGTTTGATCAGCAAAGTTTGGCAGCTTTGGAAAAAAACTTAAGGGGTTATTTCATCCAAAAATGGAAATTGTCATAATTTCCTTACTCCCATGTTACAAACTACCTTTGAAGCATCAACTTGTTGAAAACATGACATTGATTTCTCATTATACATAATGCCGTGGGTGTCCAATTAATAACCCAAGGCCTCTTCAAGTATCTTCAAAGTGCTTCAGCCAACAATACTGGTTTCTGGTTGCTACAATAAAAAAAGAGTGTGATTCAGCATGATGACCTCCATCACTTTCCAAAGGCATCTACGGAAGCAACCCAGAGATGCCATGAAAAAATTAAGAAACAGATGATTGCATCGCAGACATCCTTTGGGAACCTATACTAAGTACATTTCTGGAAGGCAGTTGAGAGTTTTCATATACTTGCTCTCTGGAGTTGTGCCCTAAATAGGACCTGGTTTCCATTTAATATTCAACAGTTCTATCTTAATCTGTGGTTTGTTTCTATATTTAGTTATGATCATATGTTTTAAGACACATACAGTGTCCCAGACATGGGATGTGTTTTTTTAAAGGTGAATTTGTGGCAGCAACATAATTTAACTGTATATTTTACATTGTTTTAGATGGGGGGGGGGGTGGGGGGGTGGGGGGGGGGGAGGGTGGAGGGGAGTAGACAGATTAGATAGAAGATTAGATAGATAGATGGATAGATATTAAAACTAAAAAGCTTATCATCAAATAACGAAATTCCCAGAAATATGTAGAAAGCTGCCAATGTGGGATTATATGTTCTCATGCATTCAGTCGTGGGCATCCGTGGGGAAGTTCTTGGCATATATTTGAGTGCCTTTCATTTATGCTCATGTTGTTGCTCATTTGTGCAATTCTACTACAATCATTTTCACACAAAAATGCCCATTCTTAGGTTTTGGAGATCATACATTCTTCTCCATCTGCACTTCAATCTCCCATAGGCCTTTTCAACTTCAACTTCATTTTTGCATTGGTTAGATTCATTAATGCAGTGAAGTAAAGAGATAAGACGATATAAGAAAGGAAAACAGGAAACCTAACTCGGCCCCAAATTCATGTCACTCAAGGCACTGTTGTATCATATGTTGGCACACTGTCCACAATTATGGCTCCAGTGATGCAATCCATCTTTAATATCTTTCCACACTTACACTAAGTAAACAAATCCCTTGCATAGTAAATGCATTACATGAATTAAGCCAGAAGAAGAAGCGGTCACACTTTATTTTAAGATCCTCTATTAACAAACCGTTAACTACTACTTTTGCCTCAATAAACTACTAATTACTGTTTATTAATAGTTAGTAAGATAGGTTAATTGGTAGGATTAGGGATGTAGAATATGGTCATGCTGAATATGTGTTTTTTTTAAGTACTAATAAACAGCCAATGTGTTGATAATTGGCATGCTAATAAGCAATTAGCTAATAGTGAGAATTGGTCCCTAAACTAAAGCGTAACCCAAAACTTAAAACAACAGGTTTTAACTGGATCTATTCACAGGAAACTAATAAAGCCCAAATATATCCCCACATCCTAACCGGCAATAAACAAAAGAAATCAGTCCGTATCACACTACATGGAGGAATTCACAGAATGCAAGATATGTTTCCTGCAACACATTTTATGTGACTAGATTTTTACAACAATAGGATGTGGTTTACAAGAATGGATATGACTGAATTAAGATGACTTTACTTTGGATTGCCTATTAAAAACAATGCAAAAATGTTTTTAGATAACAACTGGTTTTATATAATAGAAAATGTTATTTTACATGAAAATGTTTTATATGAAAATGTTATTAAATGTGAATTTAAAAGGAAATAATATTTGCCTTGGTATATCCTTGGGATATGGCATAATACTCTGTATTCATTTCATTGGTCATATTAAATTACAGTCCCACTTTATTATGTGCCTTAACTACTATAACTTAATTCCTTTGGTACACTGCACTTATTGTGTACATACATGTTTTTTACATTGTACTTATATTTTAAAAAATACCTGCATGTAATTACATCTGTAGTTAATTTCTGTAATTACATTTATAATTACACTGTTGACCCATCCCTTACACCTTAACCCACCCTTAAACCTACCCATACCATTAAAAGTGGAAAAGCAATGAAACGCATTCATCACTCTTGGGCAAGTGGTCTCTATGGCTAATCCCTTGAGATCAAGTGAACATGCATGGGCTGCTCTTCCTATGAAAAGCCTTGTAAAAGAAAACTATATTCCTTCCCGGAGTCCTGAATGACCAGCTGATGGACTTTTGGACACTGGCAATGAAGTCGTGCTGATTAGATATGCTCTGTAAAGCTTGATTGAAGGCAGCAGTCGGGATGTTGGAAATGGTACAGTTATTCTTATGACGATTCTTATACTGATTTGTTTGCACAAATATACATGTTTGGGAATAAAAATAACACTCTAGTGATTACACAAGAAGCATTTGCGTATCATTAAGTGATACGCAGTAGAGAATGAACATCAGTGACATTGCAGAAGACCATCACCTCTGTCGCAAACTGTGAGATTTATGACACAGTATTCAGCCTATAGGCCATAAACTTTCACAATCATAACATGGTAATGGGAGATGTGTCCACTACGGCAGACGGCACCTGAATGATTAAACCCTTGCATTGCACAATGTATAGTCATTTTCAGCACTTACTCAGAGGTAAACAAGCACACTTATCCATTATAGGCTCTTTATTTTATTCCTTTGATGTGAATACAATATGATTGACTCAAGGAGATCAAGTATAAAGCATAAGGGGTGTTTATTTATTTTTTGCTCTGTTTGTACATTTAAGAACTATATACAGTAGTTTACACTGAAATGATCTGCCTGAGAGCAATATGAACCGTCAACATCTCACACCCTTCAATAAAGCATCTCACACTGATCTTGTACAAAAATGTCAGAGGACACATAACACTTCGGAAAGGCCTTTCATGTGTTTATGGATTTAAGATAAATGGTTCTTATAGCTATTTTTACTTCACATGTGTGAGCTTTCCAAAAGCCATTTTGCCTGCATACATTCCAGGCTATTTTTGTGGGGAGTGAAAACAAGACTCTCTTTTTCAGTGTCCAGCATTTCTCTGTTTCAGAAACTACGACCATTTTCATGAAGTCAGTCCACAATGCAATTTGCAGTATAAATGCCCGCTGGCCATGTTCTGTCGTGTATTTTTCTTGGTAAATTACTTGTAAATCAAGTCACTTTATTGTCACTGGATTTATTGTCACATATACAAGAGTGAGCCAGTCATGTATTGAGAGTAGAACAGTAGTATTTCTGGAGTTCAAACAGTACGGCATGACATTAAGAACACTAAGCTTATGGGTGGTGTGTGTGTGTGTGTGTATACAGTATATATAACGCTAATATCTTAATTTGCTTAGGATGAAAACATCTTCCAAATGCATAAAAAGTACAAGAATACATTATACATTTTAGATATGCAATAAATACACACATTACTATAATAATATACAAATAATGTGTATGTGGAGAGTAATTTACAATATAAAAAGTTGTAAATATAATATAGAGTAGTTCTTGTTCTTTTTACACTGAATATTTCTCAATGTGGGTTTATTGTGAAAGTCAATAGACAGATGCTTTGAATAAAGAAAAAGCATATTGACAATAGTGGGGCATGTTGTCACATAATATGAAGTAAGTTGTCACAATGGGAAATGGGACTCAAAAAAGACTTAATTTATAATATTTTTCAAAAAGATATTTTGAAGAATGTGTTTGGAGGGGGGGGGGGCAATCCCTTTTGTATATAATATGCAAATAATGTGTAAAATGTAAAAGTGTATGCAGAGTGCTTTACAATACACTGTCAAAAGTGGTAACCTGCAATTGTTTCCATAAGGAGCTATTTTTAACTGATTTAACCTATATAATTGGTTATGTATTTGGCATAAATTAATGGTTAAATTAATTTATTCAGGTTGTTTCAATGATGTGACGTATAATTTTTGACTTGAATGAAATCACCTAATATTATCAAACTCATTTTTAGATATTTAACTTTATACACACACACACACACACACACACACACATACAGACACAAAACACTGTTGAACATTTATACCATTATTACCCAGGAAAAGCGATTCAGTTCATTGGACTCATGCTGACAAAAGTGATGCATGCTGTCACATAATATAAAATACATTATTGCAATGGAAACCACAGAGAGAATAGTGTTTTAGAAATGATATGTAAGTTATAACAGAGCGCCTTAGTTTGGAGGATAGAAATTTCCAAAATAAATAAATAAACCGTACTTACTTTTCAACTAGTAGAACATAGAAGACTATTTAAAATAAAAAGCCAACATTTTTGTCATTGGACGTTTGACTTAAAACCTTTGTATTTGCAGACATATTGACTGTTGTCCCCTATACTAGCACCAGGGTCCTCTAGCCATTTCTAGAACTACCTGTATGTATAGGCTACTTGTAGGTATTATAATAAGTAGTTACAGTAACATATATGTTGTGTAACATGTACTCTCTAATGTAAAGTGTCCCCTTTATTTTTCACTCAGACTCCTGTGGTCCTGAAGGCCTATTGAAATGAGTCTGAAGCCCTGCAACAGCTAAGCGCTGGATAGAATTTCACATTCTATTTTTAAGTCCCCTGACTTGTGTCACAGGGCTATTTAAATGCCAACAGTCTTACTGTCAAAACAGCCTACAACAACATGATGGACCTGTTTGAGACCAACACTTATTTTTTCAACGATTTACGTTATCTCGAGGCGGACCATGGGACCTTGGATATGCCTGGAGTGTCCCCACTCTATGAGGGGAACGACAGCCCTCTGTCTCCGGGACAGGATCCGGTCCCGTCTGAGACAGGGTGCGAGAGCAGCGGGGAGGAACACGTCCTCGCTCCGCCGGGGCTTCAGCCTCACTGCGAGGGGCAGTGTCTAATGTGGGCTTGTAAGATCTGTAAAAGAAAATCCGTGCCGATCGACCGGCGAAAGGCCGCCACTCTGAGAGAAAGAAGGCGGCTTAAAAAGATCAACGAAGCGTTTGACGCGTTAAAGAAAAAGACGGTGCCCAATCCGAACCAGAGGCTGCCCAAAGTGGAGATTTTACGCAGCGCGATAACTTACATCGAGAAACTTCAGGACCTGTTGCATACGCTGGATGAGCAAGAACAGAACTCTGACAGTGACCCTTACACATACAACGTGAAAGAAAACCATGTAAGAACATAATAGATCCATGCGCTCTGACAGCAGCTGGATCCACGTGGTGCCATTTGCAACTAAAAATTATCAATATTTATTATGTGCTAAAATTTATTAAATAAGAGCAGTATTAATGCTTTCCATCACGATTGCCTGTTCAGGTGACTCCCAATGAGTATCACTGGAAAAAGACCTGCCAAAACTGGCAGGGGATTCCAGATCATTCCAACTCCCAGATGGCCGGTCACCGAGAAGGTTGGTACAGAGAAACAACGTTTTAAGTTATAACATAGAGGTGTTTAATCGTTAAGGAGTATAGTTGCTGTCTGTTAATGTTTCATGCGTTGGTAATGTGCGTAATGGTCTGCGCGTAGTTGTCTGTGCGCTTTTACTTGCGCGTAATTTTGCATGATTGTGCCTTACAAAGACAAAGCGCAGCTACTACACTATGATCTGCCCCGTGACAACTTCGTGTTGGCTTAACCTTGAAAACTGCTAGTAAATAGTTTCCTTTGATTCAGAAAATGTCTATGATTTCCAGAAACTATGATTTCTCATTAGAAATGTAGGCTATAGGGCAGAATTGTCTGTGCATAGTTACATTTGTGTAATTCATTGTGTGTAACCGTCATTTGTTTATTGCGTAAATCTCGCTGCGTGATTTGTGTTGCATAAGTGTCTGTGCACAATTCCCTGTAATATTCCCCACGTGTGTTTCTCGATGCAAACTGACCCATGCGAACTTCTCTGTGCGTAATGTGCGTTCCAGAAGCCGCAGTGGAGTCCTCAACGTCCAGCAGCCTTCGTCGCCTCTCCTCGATTGTTGACAGCATTTCCACTGAAGAGACGAAAGCTCGCTGTCCCGACCAGATCACAGAAAAGTGAAGCTCAAGCATCCACCTCACATTTCCTACATATACTTATTTCCATGAGCTAGTGTGAATGTTCTAAATGTGATAGGCAACACTTTGCAATAACTTTTAAACAATCATGCTTAAACAGTGCATAACAGATCAAGTTCAATTCAACAAATTATTATATATGAAAATATATGTTCATAACAACATTTCTATATCCTCATAGCATTTCTTGGCTTTCTGAATGTAACTATGTGATCTGTTACGCATTGTATAATTAAATAATGTATTTATTACATTGCAAAGTATTATTATGAAGTGTTCCAATGTAATATTTAGATTTATTTTTCATAAATGACCATTCAGTGTAGTTGCTGCAGCTAATTCCAGGTTAATTTCAGGGTCATTAATATCAGCAAAATGATTCCTGTCAATTTATGTAGTCTTTCTAAAATGTACATATTTTGTAATATATTGCTGTTACTTAAATTCTTTTATAAATTAACAAGAAAAATAGAGCACTTGAATGCTCCCGGATATATTTCCAACATTAAACATTAAAAATATCAAAGGTGTACTCTGCATTTTTATTTACTTTTATTTAATTTATTTTAAAATTTTAATGGTCAATTATTTGTTTTAAAATGTTTATAATTTGAAGGATTTTACTGGTGATTTTGAGGTTTTGATATGCCTGCATCTTATGATGTCAAAACATACCAGCCTATTGTCTTATAAAATTGAATCATGATATTAAACAATGAAGTCATTCAACCTCGTTAAAGTTTAAATCAATTTAGCCTCTATGTAAGATCGTCATACTCGTTCGGTTGAATCTATTTTGAGTTGTAACATTAACTTAAAGGTCCCAAGCTGAAGGTAACAGACATCTATGGCACGCAAGGATGGCCAGCCACCAAATGTCCTCATTAAACCCATTGAATTAAGAGCCCTCTGTATTCCACCACCAGCCTTGAGCAGTCAAGCCAGCAGCTCTCCCAGATTTACGAGTATTAACGGAGTGTAAAGTATGACTGGCCCTGAAATAGCCCTGGCCTTGCCGGTTAGTTCCAGCTGGCAGGGCAGGACTCAGGATTGGCTGCAATGAAACCCGCTGTATCTGTCTCATGATCTGAAGTAGAAGGTTGGTCAGGGGAAAATATTGCAAAGCTGTAAGCAACATGACAGCTATCATAATGTTACAGGCTGTGAGGGTTTTCCCCTCGAATGAGGCATTGGGTTGCATCGCAATTAGTGGCCGGGTTTAATTTGCGAGTGTGAATGCGTGTGATCTTGGCTGTTATCCATCGGTAGAGTGCTCCCAAGTTCCTCTGCAGCGTTTCCATCTCGCACAGCGTGCTGTCTGTCAGGACCGGCTCTCTGATCTTTCCATTTAACACACTGCCACCTTTGACCTCATCACAGACACAAGTTAACTTATGTACTCAAACGCTCAAATGACTCGGAATGACCAGTGACCTGCACAGCACACATCTGGGAAACAATGCAAATGTTAAGAAACATTTCCCATTTGTGTGAGTGTTAAAAACAGTTGTGCTGCTTAATAGTTTTGTCAAAACTGTGATAACATTTGTCAACATTTGTCTTTTTCAGAATTCTTTGATGAATTAAAATTTCAAAAGAACATAATCATCATCATCATTTTTATAACAATGCATCAGTATGTTTCTGATAACAATAATAATACTTGTAAAAAACAAAGCTAAATCCTCTGTGTTGGCGACTACACACTTGGAGTAATTGTCTGATAAGTTCTATGGTATTAAGAGCAGGGCGCTTCAAAGAGATGCATTGCTCTCCTCTTAGTGAGCCAGACTGTAACCAGATATCTCTGTCTACAGTGTTGTTTTAATAGGATCTCAGATGTAGAGATGATGCAGGTTTATTGTGTTTTTTATTAGACCTGATGCCTGACTGCTTTAGCAGAGAGAAAACAATCACAATTGAAATGTCTTCTTGACAGATTCATTGCTTCATTTGCATATGAACATACTCTGAAGTACATAACAACTACAAATGTGTCCTTAGTTTCCATCAAAGGGAGGCACAGAGAATGTGATTATAGCATCTTGCCATCTGGGAATCTGTCCAGAGGAACCTTTTATTGCTCAGAGGCCTCGAGAGACCTAATGGAAGCTTCGTTTAAACATCAAATTCCTTAAGAAAAATACAATGAGATATAAATTATACGATATAACGTGCACAATAGAGTTTATTTTATTGCTATATAAAATTCTAAGTGTGGCTAGCATAGCTCAGATAGTGGTCATTATATTGAAATCAATCAGTCTATCTATCTATCTATCTATCTATCTATCTATCTATCTATCTATCTATCTATCTATCTATCTATCTATCTATCTATCTATCTATCTATCTATCTATCTATCTATCTATCTATATCTGCAGCCTAGAAAGCAAAGTCCTTATGATCATTTGAAAATATTCAGGTTTAAGTGATGATGTCTGGAGTAAAACAGAGGGAAATGCTGGTAAGATACACAACTAAAGCTAAACTATAGGATTAAAGATGAAGAAAGAAGTAAGAAAAAATATGAGATTTACTGACATTCCTTTGAATATCCAGATATGGAGCCATTCTGACTGGAGCTGAGGAAACACTTCCTCTAGCTGCCAGACAAATGCCGTTGCCAATCACACCATCTGACCATGTGATCAAATATGATACTGTTATTGCTGATGGAAAAAGTGCAGCCAATGGCTGGTCTTGGCAAGCAAAAGAAGGGTGAAGAAAAAACAAGTGGGTGGATGTAAAGCATGTCTTTTCATTGTTTTTCTTTAGATTGTTTTTTTAAAGATTTCATATATATTCAATACCGATGGAAAATCGATGAAAAAAGGTGCAAAATACGAAGGGGAATTTGAATAGCATATTTACTCCTAACAAACTTGTAAGAGAAAATAAAACTGAGAGCCTGCACAGTGAAAGAAACATTAACGCTCACCCTCTGCCCTACACTTAACACAGTCCCTGACCCTTGACAACAGCCCTCAAAACAGCCCTGAAGTTCCCCTGAGACACCGCACCGTTCCCAAATCTCAGAGCAGGTTTGTGCGCTCACTCATCACAGCCGTCTCGGGACTCTTGCGCGTTCACCATATGCTTACGCAATCTGAGTTGGACTCAGTTATCGATTGCTGTCAGGTTTTCTCATTGTCCATGTTGTTAACAGTCAATTGTCTTTGATCTGTACGACAGCTAAGCAGGATTATCCCTGGCCAATGTCTTCTTCAACTGTGCGCAATACAAACTACACCGGCTATTCATGTTTTCTTAGGTGCGCATGGTTCCCAGACACTGGAGAGGCCAAACGTTTTAGCACGTTGTGAGAAATATCCGCATTGTATCTTTATTAGCTGTCAACACTGATGGCTCGAGTAATGACCTCTATACAGCAATAGATGTTTTTTTAAAGACACTTCATCAGTGTTACAGTTATAAAAAAGCCTGTTGTGTGTGTGTGTGTGTGTGTGTGTGTGTGTGTGTTTTATTGCGTAACTGCTTTTATGCACCATTTGTAAGTACTAATAAATTTAATTAAGTGTTTAATTTGAAAATGTTATCCAACAGGTTGCTATGAAAATAAATATAGGCTACTCAAATTTCAAATATCCTCAAAAATACAGTACTCAAATGTTAAGTAATACAGTATGTAGCAGGCATGTGATCATGGCCTTGATCAGCCTCTAAAAGAAACCCCTAAACACCTCACTGAAAACTTTCTGTATGATTTATAAGCTTGTTTCCTCATGGGGACCAAAAATGTCCCCACAAATTTACTGGTATTACTATACTTGTGGGGAAATTTGGTCCCCATAACGTAGTGAATACCAGTACACACAGATGATTATTTCAGGTCTTTGGGAAAAATTACAAATTTGAATACTTTGTCAGTTATACGAGGGGCGTTAAAAGTGTTGACAGGGGACAAGCCCAAAATAGAGAAAGTCCTAAAAAATTAAGTAAAAATAATGAAAGAAACTACAATCGTTTATTTACAATGAATTAAATTTACACCCTTCAAAAACAGAATGATTGTTCTTTTAAATACCATCCTACGGGATAGAAAACTTACCATAATTGAAGAACAACACATACACATATATTAAAGCATACATGTAAATGTTACAAAAACAATGTAGCAGAGAACTTGCCACACAGTTGCTAATGAGCTACTTAGAGATTTAATGAGCTTTAACATAACTAACGCGGACATGCTACTTCTGACACCTTCATCCACAGTCCGGATCTTGAGTTGTGTAGCTGCGTGAGTGTGTGCCTCGGAAATGCTACACCAGTCCTTACAGCTGGGCCGCATCTGCAACGCTGCTCTTTCCTCAAGCGTAAAATTAGCCAGCAAACTCTTAAACATGGAGTCATTCTTGACCGCTGCGTTTTAAGATAATAGAAGTTACATTTATTGGTTTGGTTCTGTATTTGAATACATCTTTACTAAAATGAAACTCATCTCTTCAACTTTCACGGGGCCCATGCATATGTATATCTGGGGGACTTAACTATATATGCAATCAAGACTTTTAATAATCAATACAAATACTTGGACACAGTGAAAGACTGTGAAAATATGAATGGCTACAGCTAAAAATCTCTACGTTTTACAGTTAAAGTACAAAAAAACCCTGAAGTAAGTAAAGTAAGATCTAAAGTAGACATCTACTGTAAAGCAAGAGTTTCTTCACATGAATGTTTATTGATGATAATTCCCTCTTGTAATGACTGTCTCACTGTTGAACTGAGTGAGAAACCACCCCTCCACACAGATGTGGGAAACTCAGTAGGGGTGTTGGGTTTGGGTGGGGAGGGGGTTCGCTGAGCCCTGCTTTGGCCAATGGGGCACGGTCATTAGGGCTGACCAGTGTGGGCCCCGGCATATAAGAAGGGCCGTATGGTTGCCCCCTCACAGATCTCCTACAACCACACAAATCCAACCAATCATGGACGTATTCTCTACATCCCAGATCTTCTACGATAGCAATTGCGCCTCGTCGCCTGAAGCTTTGGAGTTCGGCCCCGGAGGGGAACTGGCCGGGTCTGAAGAGGACGAGCACGTCCGGGCCCCTGGGGCCCCGCACCAGCCAGGTCACTGTCTGCAATGGGCCTGCAAAGCTTGTAAGCGCAAATCCAGCACGGTGGACCGCCGGAGAGCCGCCACTATGAGGGAGCGCCGCAGGCTGAAGAAGGTGAACCATGCGTTTGAGGCACTACGGCGCTGCACCTCGGCGAACCCCAGTCAGCGTCTTCCCAAAGTGGAGATCCTGAGGAACGCCATCCAGTACATCGAAAGCCTTCAGGAGCTCCTCAGGGAACAGGTGGAGAACTACTACAGTCTGCCTATGGAAAGCAGCTCTGAGCCGGCCAGCCCCTCCTCAAGCTGTTCTGAAAGCATGGTAAACATTACTTTCTTACTCTTCAAGTCAAACTGTGGGGTTTAGATTGATTGACATCATACTGAAGATCTGTCAAAACTGAAATACTCCCGTTTCCTCTTCTAGAGGGAGATTTCGAAAGGTCAGGGCCCAAATGCATGGAAAAAATCCATTTGAATGTGGATCTTATTGTAAGGTCCTTGTCCTGGTCTGTCTATGTTTTCGTCTTCATGTTTTATCTCAATAGCACACAGAGCATTCTGTCCATCAAATGGAGTCAGTGATGCCTCAGTCTCAGCATGACAACAATAAATTGCTGCCCACATCTGGCTCTTTTTATACGCTAAGATATAAGCTTACTGCTGTTTGCCAGGGAACTTCTACAGTATATGTGGCACATTTTAACATATAGTGTTGATTTTGGGCTAAAAAAAATTAATAGAGTTTATTAAATAATCTTAGTTGTGTCTGTTTCAATGCTTAGTCCACCTCTAATATGCTATATATGTATTGAAGACACCCAAATTGTCATTGTTTACTATGAGGTTGCTTCTCAAAACATGTTCGCTAATGACACTATGATCATGATTTACATAAATTTAGACATATTCTTTGATTCGGACCTTACTGTTTAGAAAAATCTGCGTAGTTTTGCTAATTTAGCTTGGTGCTAATCATTTGCTGGCCAAGGAGGTCTTCTAGACTCAATTGTTCTGAATTAGCTATGATACAAATAGTAATTGAGATGTTACCACATCAAGCACATTTTTAGGTTAACTGACAAAACATTTTTGTTAATTAACTTTTATGTAACCAGGAAAAAGACTCACTCGGATTAAAATCTCTATTGAAAGATTGCCATTGCCATTTATATTAGAGACTTTGAACCATTTGTTGACAAGGACAAAACTTCAAGATGTAAATGTTCTGAGTGAGTTAGTTTGCAAACCTTTAATGAGGTAGAACATTCATTGGGATTAAAATGTCTTTTACAAGTGTGACCTGGCTAAGAAGGCTATAGAAGTCAAACAGCAATTCTGCAAACAATGTGAGATGTTGGTTCCTACAAAATCTCAGTACAGGGGTTAAGAATGGAGGATATAGTAATGGCTTTCCCACTGGACTCTTTATAGCCTAATAAAGCCTCAGTAAATCCAGCCAACAGAGACTGGCAGGAAAGTGACGGCCGTGCCGCATTCCTGACTGACTGCATGAGCTGCGCTGCTGCCAGGATTTTCTGCAGATTTACTCAGAGAAAGTGTCATCTTGCACAAACTGGTGTGGCTTCCACTGACTCGATCAATTCGCTACGCCTGAAGCCCAGCATAGCGTGGGAGTCCCTCGTGAAGTAACCAGCGTGTGAAAGAAAGAGATACAGTGAAGTGCACAGACTATGCAGTGCTGCACAAGTTGTGGAAGAGGAAGCAACCAATCCATGTCACATATATATATGATGTTTAATGCTTTATATTTATGTATGCTGATGGAACTTTTTGTGTTTTTCACTTTAGGTTGACTGCAATAGTCCTGTATGGCCTCAAATGAATCCAAACTTTGGGAACAACTACAACTTTGAAGCACAAAATGGTAAGAAACAAGATCATTTTTATGTTTTTAAATTTCCTTGTGTCACATAGTGCTTGTCATTAATTATGCCATTTCCTCTTTTGCGCAGTGGACAGAACTCTAGGAGCGTCGAGTTTGCAGTGTCTGTCCAGCATTGTGGACAGGCTGTCTTCTGTAGATACGGGAGTTGCAGTGGGAATGAGGAACATGGTTGCTCTCTCTCCAACTGGAAGTGATTCCCAGTGCAGTTCTCCAGACAGCTCCAGCAACAGACCAGTCTACCACGTCCTGTGAGAGTGAGGGAGCGAGACACTCCAGCCTGGATATCTGCTTCCACAGAACGCTCTGCAGAATCTGAATGCCTGATATTCACATTGCATGTTCATTTATGAAGTATTTTGGATGATTTGATAATGCTTTCAGATACCAATAAGAATGTAGCAATTACAAACCTCCATACAGCACAATGACAAAGATTTGCCCTCAAACTCACAGTTGAAAATGCTAAACAAATCTTTAGTTCTGTCTAGGCTTGGTTATAATACATGCTTTAAAAAAGCCGTACTATCCATAAAAAATATGTCATTGTATAGACAGTGGATCTTTTTACCATGTTGACTGACTGTACAGCTGAACTACATTGAAATTGGTTTTATTTATCAATAATAATCGTTGAGGTACTTAGTAAATGCTGCTTTGTAATATTAACCAACTTAATGTTATCCACGACCTACCATTCTGTGTTGTAAATAAGATTGTACATAATTTAAATGACTGTTTTTGTATTCGTGTAATGTTGTTTCTGTCATATTTAATGAACATTCTTGCATAAAATGACTTTTTCATCAATAATACATTTCAAAAAGTTGTATTTAATGATCCCATTTGTCAAAATTAAATCCTCGGGTGCTTTTTGAAATGCGTCTCTCGGTAAATATTGACTGCAGCTTGGTCCCAATCATACGCCATTTGTCAGCTGCTAGAAGGAGGACAGTTGATAGTGTGATGAGTTGGATGTTGAAAAAGAGAGAGAAAGAGGAAATGAGCTCTGTGTGTCTGTTTGCTTAATGTAACAAATGTTACACATCATTCACACCTTCTTAATACCATTGTCATGAACAAATGGCCACATGCTGACACTTCAAGGTGCTGCTTGTGTGTGTGTGTGTGTATAAAAGAGAACATTTGCACACAAGAACATTAGTTGCATTAGTTTCGTTTCATTTAAAGCTCACAATATTGAGTGGGATAAGATGTTCCAGTGTATGCAAACTATGCAATAGTCTCAATATATATTTATTTGCCCATCATATACAGTATGATTAAATGTCAAATGTAATCTAATTTGATGCAATTAAAGTACTCAGAGACTGAAATACATTACACTTAAATAATTAATTAAAAAACAAATATTTATAATGTGGATTTTTGCATTTTATCTGTACGCTATTGCTATTCAGTAAAAAAACAAAAACCCATCATGAAACACTACAAAATTCTCAGACTTCAATAGTGACGTAAAATTATATGTAAATGAACTGTAAAATATGGAAAATACATCTTTAACATTAAATTCCAGAGAGATGATTTTTAAATCTGTGAAAAGTAAATTAAATTAAATTAAAACTAGTCAAATACAACAGTAGATTAAATCTACCCCTCATCCTCATTTATATGAAATGTGTTATATGGTTATATGGCAAATATGAGTGTAATACGCATTAAGCTGTTAGCAGTAACATTTTTCAATCATTTCAACCATTCCTGCTCGCTTCTTCTTTTATTTATGCTCATGTTAGTAAATCAAATAGAGAAACACTTAACCTTGAAGTAAAAAAATACCTACAACCCTCATTAAAGTAGTTACTTTCACATTTTAAAAGGTGCCTATTCAGACGTGGAGCCAGTTTTGCTCTTGTAAAGAGATTCAGTAATGCATTAGAGGATCTTTCACTGAGAGTCTTTCAAACGCTTTAAGTACAGTAGATTCAATTTCAGTAAGCAATCCTGTCGCCCACCTGGCTATAACTCCGAATGCAATGCAGGAAATATCCATGGCTAAAGCACTACTATAATCCATTAAATGACTCATATATTGGATTTATTATTAACCCTTTAAAAGGTTTGAACCTCCATGGATTGAATAGCATAGTATGCTCTGACTGCACGTGTTAAAAGCTTTTCACCGTAGGCCATAAAAAGGAGACTTTTTTCACTTTTTTACTTCTTTTATATTTCTTTGAACATTTCTTATAGTGTGGATTTAATTGTTAAAGTCATTTACTGTGTTTGCACATATCTTAATGTTTTGACAAAAAATATATTGAACATTACACTGTTTCCCAAGGACAAAGATATAGTCCATTGAACCCACATTGACCTTTTTTGACAACAATGCACTAGTAACTTTTGGCCACCAGAGTGCAGTACTTTCTCAGATGCTTTCTCAGATTCCTGGTAGCCAAAGACCACATATGTGTTGTCAGCTTTCAATATCTCATGCTTTAGAAATCAAAACGCTGTATTAAAAATAGTTTGTAGGGAAGAAAACTGTTTAAATTAAGATTTCCTTTTATCAATATATTAGTGTGGCATCTGTTAAGTAGTGATAAGCAGATATCAACAGGTTATCTGAAGCTGTAATTCTTCACCTGTTCTTGAGTTGAGTAAGCCTAGCATATATATCACGTATTTAGCACTTATTTTACAGATACATTCTGTGCTAACAATCAAATTTTTTCTAGAAGAGAGTAAAAAATAGTAATCTGCCCTGTGACATAGGGCTAATTGGGTACAACAAAGAAAAAATGTTTAATTATATGTACACAAAACAGCTATTCCAAGATCAGTTCCAGATTGATCTGTGCATTAGTGGTATAGATTTTCAGAGACACTTTCTGCAGGTTACAACGTTACGACAGTAGGTGGAGATGATTGGTAGGACCGAGTCATTGAATCACTCAAATAAATGATTCGTTTCAAAATAAAGATTTAAAGTTTTCCTTTCTCTTGGAGTGTTACAAGCTCTTGGTGCATAAAGAAGACCTGTAAAGTTGCAAAGACTAAAGTCTCAAATCCAAAGAGATATTCTTTATAAAAGTTAAGAGTCAACCAGGCCTACCTAAAAGGCTCATTCTAACACGCCCCCACATGTCTACATCACAATGTGGAAATATTAGCATAATGCCGCCCAAATGTGCACGCAAAGAAAGAAGGCGTGGTTTCAGGAACAGCAGTAGTGCTGATAGATTTGGCCGTAGATTTTGCTCAGCTGTGTGGATTTTCTGCCAGAGAATGTTACATCTACAGTATTTATGAGCATTATGTTTGTTTACTCTTTTAGTACAGATTTTGAGAAATTAAAAAGCACATTTAACAGCTGGATCTCATTAGTAATGTGTACTTATCCTGGTCCCCCTTTCCATAAACGTCTTCCATGTATAGTTTCATTAGTCAAAATGTTATTTCAGGAAACATATACAGTGGAAATGTAGAAAAATATATTACTGGCTCAACCCTCTATGCACACATCAGCAATAGAGTAGTACATTTTTTAGCTGACTTGCCAGATTATACATGGTAATTGTTTTTAAAATCCAACAATAATAATCATAAGAAAATAATACGACAACTAATTCTACCACTAATGTCAATATAAAACACACTAAGGTCTGATGAACTGCTGGGTTATTGAACATTAAACCTGTTGTGTTGGTGAGTTAAAATATTATCTATGCTCAATTTATTATAAGCTTGTAATTCAGTCACTGGCGATTGAAATCTAAGACTTGCTAATGATAAATATTATTTGTTTTCCTTGCATGAAATTTTGTCACATACACAAGTTACATACATAAGTAGTCTGCTTGTAATGTAGAGCGTTGTACTTACACTTTATGCCATGTTGGACTGTTATGGGACTAGTTGAATATCCTGACACTGTCATATCATGATAAACTTTTTTTTCATTCACTTGTCATATCAGATGACAAGAGCATTACTATTAAAAAAAAAGATAATTCGAAAAAGATAATGGTGGAAATTTCAGGTTCTGTAGTAACAATTTACAATCCCTTTTACATAAAGAGCAAGTTTCTGCATTACTCTCACTGCCAGGTCAGTTGGGTTGTTTATCAGTCCATTAGATGCCTGATGAGTGTAAAAGAATTTCACTGCACAAGCTAGTAACTTCAGCCTCTGTTGAACACATCAACTGGTCATGTCTGTGGATAAAACTGAATACTCTCCCATCTTTTCTTACTTTTGCTTTTTGATTAATTATTGCAATATGCGGTTGCTAAGGTGTTCTAAGTAGATGTTAGCATGTTCCTATGCATTTGCTAGGGTGTTCTGAATGGTTCTAGGTAGTTCAGATCAGAAACAAAAATTTGAAGCTTTGCACACACGCACATATATTTATTTATACAAATATAATATGTATAACAATTGCATATCACTTGGTATTTTTTTCGCTGTATAATAATATCAGCTTATCCAGCCTCAAAAATGCAAGTCATTAATTAGAAAGTCTGTAAGTAAACATACAAAAGGGAAGAGAATCCATTGAAATGAATTGATTGACAATCAAGGAACAAATCACCTTCACAGCTTGGAGTGATTTTGTCTATAGAATGATGACACGCTTACATGTTACCCACAGTCTGAGATTACTCAAAAACCAACCAACAAAGGAACTAATTTAAGTATCTACCAAAGTCCTACGGCAGGAAAACCATCAAATCAAATTACAATAACACAGATACAATATTACCTTTGATTACTGGTGGTCTTCAACTACTTGCTGATTTACAGTTTTGCTTCTATAAGACTTTAACTAACAGTACGACTACAGCACTGCAATTGATAGTTTACCAACTTTTGACAGTTTGTGTTGAGGGAATGAAGCTGTGAAATAAAAATGCTATTTTGTAAATAAAAACAAAATTCAGTGGCTTAATGCTTGCTTTTTAAATCGATTGTCAAAACAGGACAATGTTTCTAGTGAACGAGGTGGTTGGTTGTGTGAAATATAACAATAAATAACACCACAATTAATCATTTTTCAAACCTCTGAGATAATAAACTTGAAAATAGAACTTTAAAATAACAAAATACTATGTAATGATTTACCTCGATTTGTAGATATCATGTATCTGTGTTTGACATTCCATTTGTCCTCATAGTAAATAATTTCATAATATCAACTAGAAATGTCTGAACTTAAATAGAATATTTATGAATTAGAATTAATTTCAGTAGTGACATCACAACCATAAAACCGCATCAAAACTGTACAGCTCTCATGAATGCATGACCTGTTAAAGGTGTAGTGTGTCAGTACTGTGCCACAAAAACAAATTGAGAAAATAAGGACCGTTTCCAAACATTTCTGTTACTGGTTTCCAAATGTGAAGTCCTGCCTCAAACTCATGCTACTGGGTGGATGCACAAACAAATTGATATATCAATGCAGTGTTTACTTTAATTTGTATATTAAGGTGAAATCTGAGAAAGTATTTGCAAAAATGACACACTTTAGCTTTAAATGTCTGCCGATACAATATGCCAAATGTACAAGATAATCTCTGTCAATGGCACTGTGATACAGTGATCTCATAAGAACATTCTGTGCAAATGATGTTTATGGTTTAGTCTGACTTTTGTCACATGGTGCATAAGATACAGTTTTGTAGCAACTTTTCCCTCAATTCATTTCTACGCCTAAAATGGGCTTTTTAACCCTAATTTGACAGTAGGATGTGACAAAACAAGTGTTATTGCTAAATCTATTTTCTTTACAAAATATTCCTTGCTACAATATGGTATAAAATACCTCAGTGTTATCCAATAAAGGATGACTGACATAAAAAGCGCCAGAGACACCAGCACCAAAAGAACCCTTCGAAAAGTTACTGTACAGCGCTGTGGCAACATAAATATAATGATAGTAAAAACAAATCATTGAATGCTTAAGAAATACATGTTGAGAAATCACATTATCACAAAACTACAAGAGGGACTTTTTTAAAGAGGGTCACAACTTGGGATTGGTTCCAGACAACTGAAATATGAACAAGCAAGTGTAAAACCATGTACTTAGTGCTAGCCTTCCTTTATGCAATCATGTACATTTTTCCAAGCAACAATTTGGAACACAAATTCATGGAGTTTTCAACCTTTTTGAGTTGTAGGTAGTTGACTGAAAGAGGATAGTCTTCACTGCAGAACAGTAAGGGTCCTCTTCTGAGATCTCTCGGACCTCCTTACATCACGACTGTGAGAGTATGCCAGTCTCACTCAGTGTCCTCTACTTTTTCTTCTTTTGGAACAGCCTGTAAAAAACCAGAAGGACAAAGGCTGAGAGACAAGTTGAAAAGGGCAGTCAAAATGTTGGTTGGTATTTTTGGCTATTTATAACACGTAATGTAGCAGACTGGACTTGAACCTTTGGTCCAATGTGACCACTATGGCCCAATGTCTCAAAGGCAAGTACCAGGGTTGCAGTCAAGACTAGCTAATTTGAGTCAAGTCCAGGCCGAGAACTGAATACAGTAGGTTGAATCTGATTCAAGAGACTAAAAGAGCCAAGGCCAAATGCTACATAGCCAATGACAAGACCAAGACCATAAAAAAAGTCTTGGACTCGGACTTGGGATGGACTTGAGACCCCAGTACTGCAACACAAAGAAAGTCCAAAGTCGAGATGCTTCATTTTTGCACAAAACGTTGCATTGCATGTATCCTTCTCAGACAAGGCATTTGCTGAATGCATTATGACAAACCTTGAAGGCTTGAATATATTGTACGTTTCTGCTGATAAAGTTCCATATTTATTTGCTAGCAGGTTATATAAAGATCACCTACTTTTTGGCACATTTCATATTATTTTTGCCATGTGATTTGTATTTATTTCACAGAGATCTTTTCACATATCAGCCTTATTTTTTAAGCTAGGAAAAATCACATTTTGGATTGTTCCTACTAGATATTTTAGTGTCTACATCAGTTTCTCAACCTTCGTAACTCCAAGGTCCCCCATTGTTAAAGTCAATACATGCAGACCTCTGAAACCCCCAACAAACTAAGATATTTCCTCTGGTACATCTGCTGAAATAACAAAAACACAAGTTTATTTTAGACATTAGACATTTTTATTAACAGAAACCACAGTTGAAAGTATACTTGTCTTCATTTCACTCATTGAAGAGTAAAAAAACAAGCGCTTAATTTGTCAATTTTGCATTAAATTGTCAGCTGTGCACGTAATTTTTCCCAGAGTTTTGTTTGGAAGACCTTTAAATTAATTTTGTCCCTCTTCCCCCATCTACAATTGGAAAACTAGTCTTATTTGTTTTTCAGATGTGTGTGTGTTTGGTGTGGTTTAGTTTTGACAGAGTGCTCTTTGGTCACTGCGGCTTTGCTGTTTAGTCGGCATGCCAGTCTTGATAGGGGATGATCTGGGCTCAACTCTCTCCCCATGATCCTCTTGCCCAGACATAATGTCCCAAAAATACTCAGCAGCTCACAAGCACATATGATTTTACAGCCAAGGATTTAGCCACAAGCAAGAGATACATAAGTAATTCCAATTGGCCTTTGGTGATAAGTGTACAGAGGCCAGCACCTCTGTTAGAAGTGTATCCACACGGACGTGCTTTTGCGTCAGCGCTGCTTATAGCTTAATTTTAGGCTTGGCTTGTTTCTATCGCGAGGTTACAACGCTGCCAACTTTACTGCTGCTCAGCGCTAAGTGTGGTGTGAGGAGGCAATGAGGCGAATAGATGGGCCGAGTATCATTAATACAAGGAGATGTGCTTTGGTCTGTCTGGAAAAGACTCTTGACTAATAGAATTATCTCAGATTGTATTGCATTTGCAAAGAAGAAAGAAGTCTTGAGGAAATGAGAGTGCTGTTATTTCAGAACAGTGATAATAGAAGTGATCAAGGATGATGAGAAAGCATACACTTTCTCTTTTTATATAGAAGGGGAGGCACTGTTTCAGAAGCTACTATGGGGTGTGACAATGACATATTAATTTGCACCAAACTGAAAAAATGGCAGTACAAGAATACAAGAAGCCTGTATGTAATAATGCATATGTAATGTACTGCATGTGTTATATATAATGCATAAAATTCATGAAAGATATGTAATACATAAAAAAGGGAATTAATAATGACTTTTTACATAGTCCAGTTGTGCATTATACTTTATGTAGTCCTTACAAAATCCGACCTACCTTTTCATAATGCATTGTAATGCATTGAAATTATGATATAATATATGAACTTGATAACAATTTAGTATAGGGACCAGTTCTCACTATTAACAAGTTGATTATTAGCATGCCTATTAATAAAATAGTGGCTGTTTATTAATACTTATAAGGCACATATTCTGCATGAGCATATATTCTACATCCCTAAACCTACCCAATATCTAAACTTAACAACTACCTAACTACTATTAATAAGCAGCAAATAAGTAGTTTTATTGAGCAGGGTTGTTTGGTTTGTTAATAGCTGAGAATTGGACCTTAAAATAAAGTGTGACCTTGAACTTTATAGGGATTTGGCAACCCCCGCTGTTTAATTTACAACGTATAATCATATGATTGTCAAAGTTGTTTATGAGAACTGATTGTAATGAGTATACGGCATTAGTAATGCACTATAAAGAATTAAAGGGATATCTCACACAAAAATAAAAATTCAGTCATCATTTACACCCTCTCAAGTTGTTCCAAATCTGTATGAATATCTTTCTTCTGTTGAACACAAAAGAGATGTATTAGAATGATTCATAAAGCTACACGTTCACATAACAGTGAATGCATTTCCAGTAAGCCAAAAAAAAGAAAAAATGAATCATAAAGTAGTTTATATGACGTGACTTGATTCCAAATCTTCTGAGCTACAACAGCTTGTGATGGCTAGAATGAAATTGAAGTTATTTTCAGTTTTTGAAAGCAGCCTTGTCCTTCATAGCTCTCAGATCTCATTCACAATTTCGATGTACTTATTCAGAAATGGTGTGGCAGGACCTTTTGTCACGAATTTGATGTCAGTGATCCAATATTATGGTTCCTGTCTTGGTTCTTTAACTCCCAATTTACTTTTGTTTAATGGAATAGCAGCCACTGGCATTCTGCAAAACTTCATCCTAGATGTTCCACAAAGTCCTACAGGTTTGGTAGTAACATGAGGTGAGGAATTGTGTATTTTCATTGTTTGGCTGAGATAGCCGGCATTAAGAGTCTTATTGAACGGGTAGTTTAATAAAAAATTTGGGTCACACTTTATTTTTAGGTCAAATTCTTGCTGTTAACAAACCATTAACTATGACTTTTGCCTCAATAAACTCCTCATTTGCTGCTTATTAATGTTAGAATAAGAGTATTTGTTAATTTAGGTATTGGGAGGATTAGGGATGTAGAATAGGGTCCAGGCAGATATGTGTTTTATAAGTAGCTAATAAAACAAGAAACCAATATGTTAATAATCGGCTGCTACAATAACAACTAGTTAATCGGGTGTAAAACTGGTCCTATAAGAATCCCTATACTAAAGAAAGTTACCAAATTCCCTGTCTTCATTTATTCACCCTCATGTTGTCACAAACCTGATGCCTTTGAATGTGGAACACAAAAGTATATATTTTGAAGATCGCTGCGATCCAAACCACATTGGACCCCAGTAGGGCTGTCAAAATGGCTGAAAAACGAAATTCGAATTTTTTTACTTGAATATTATCAATATTCGAATTATATTAGATTTTAAAAGGTATAATTTCAGTTAGGGGGAAAAAAAGCTTTTGGCTGCTTGTGTTCCTGAAGGGCCACAATAAGTAGCCAATCGAGACAACATATCTGCACGTTTCTTCAAAGTGCATAATAAATTAAAAACCAGGGTTATCTTTGAAAAAATGCAATAAATGTTTAAATATTTGTATGAACCTTATATAATTACTAAGTTGCGTAACCATTAGAAACAAAAACACATCACTAACATACATAGTTATAATACCAAGTACCGAAAACACGCTAATTATCCAAAGCGACTATAACAATGAGGACAATACAACATTCCAAAACTACACAAAAGAGCACAGCATATATAGTGCAAAAATGACAAGTCTCAGTTAGCCTAATACATGACAACGTAGACAAAAGTGTGGATGTGTAGATATATACTTAATATTTATATACAGATTGATATACACTTTACCCAATCGGCCGTGTCGCATTTCGTATCACTACTACCACTTATAGGCTGCCTGAAACGGCCAGCCCTAAAATTCGAATGCAACGTTTTTGCATTCGAAATGTAGAAAAGATTTTTTTTAACTTCTAAAAACTAATAGTTGAAATCAAATCTGTTTTTGCAGCCCTTACCCACAGTCCTTAGGGTATGAAATTTATACTCACTTTTTTTTTAATATCTTCTTTTGTGTTCCACAGCAGAAAGAATGTCATACATATTTAGAAAAACATAAAAGAGTGAATAAATGATGCCAGACTTTTTTGGGTAAACTATCCCTTTAATGTAAAGCATTACCAAAACAAATAGTTCCATCAGTGAGATTTGCAGACTAAATAAGCTTGTAATACAATAATGTTCGATTTCCATCTAAATAGTTATTTTGCCTTTAAAGTCCCTTAAGTGTGATCTTTCAATGTCTGGACAACTGCCTGATAAACGAATCCCACTTATTGAGCTCAATCTGTGATGTCATCAGCACTGCTTGCCAGCTGCTTCAATTGATTCATTATTTCACATTATGACATAACAGCTGAGTTTCAGACACAATAGTGGTCTGTTTTCAGAACAACGTTCCACTGGTGACAGGCAGCATGTAGTACTGTATCTCCCACAGGCCTCAAGAGGTGACGGGGCAGCTAACCTCTCCGTGAACTGCCCTGCTGAGGTCCTGTTACCCTTAAAGCAATGAAAAGCCTCACCTACGACATGTGGTTCTGCTGGGTGGTCAGGTTTTGCTGCTGCTGTTGCTGAATGAGGAGCTGCTGCTGTTGGCGTCTGCGGGCGGTGCGAAGCTTCTCGAACCTCGCCTCCATCTCCTCCAGGACTTTAGGGGTGTAACGCACCACCAGTTTGACGCTGTCCTTGGCTGCTTTCAGTAGCTCCACTGCTTTTTCGTGGTGTTCACCCTCGACACTCTAGGAAAAATAATTCAGTAATTGTTTTTTCAGAGCAATCTGTGGTTGTTCATGTCATCTAATTCAAAGGACCAAACGTGTATGTCTAAGTTAAATAGTTTGTTGATGACTGCTGCAACTTTATTGCATCCAAACCCATACTGTAGTTTTGTCAGCTCAAAACTGCACTAGAAAATGCTCCACGGTGATGAACATTCAATTACATTTTGGCACAAAAGAGCCATTAATTTCCTATTAGCTCAGGAACCGTAACATGTTTGGTTTAATGAGAAATTGCTTCTCAAATGCTGTCATAAAACGCTTTCCTATTACAGTCTTTGACGCAAATGAAATCAAATGGATCCTTTCTGAAGTCTTCTGTCATCTTTGAGCGAGAAAACAGTGGACATTAGTTTCTATAAACTAAAATTACTCCTTCATGTAATAGAATTGTAACAAACTTGAATGATGGCAGAGAAGAGAAAAGCAACTGGCTTCAAAAGGCTTGCACTGCAGCAGTGACTCAGAGCGCTTTATAAGAGCAGACAGCTTTTTTTTACTGAAAGATTCATTCGGATTCAGTCAATGATTCATTCTCATCTGGCTCCAGTCTGACACATTATAAACATTTACAGTGAATTATGAAAAGATAAATTCTTTTGAAATCTGTCTTTTTCAGTTTTAGATATACAGTCCTGCTGTAAGTTTTCTGTCTTGTTTGTCCAGTTTTATTATTTTAAAATGTTAAGCTTAGCCTAAGTAAAATTGTAAGTATTAATTCGTCGGCTACTAGGTGCTAGACTGCAAAAATTGATTTATTAGCGTATTACGCCATGATGCAATCAGCCTTGTAGACTGTTGGAAATCTTTGTTCATTGAGATCAATGTAAAAATCCTTCTGCCGTAATAATTCACGCAGCCCAAATGCTCTGTATCTGATTAAAAAAGAAACACATTGGGGCCCTCGAGCATTATGTCATCTTCCTGTGAGCCGCGTCTAACTGCTGAAATTACTGCCCCTACACATGTAATATAATCATTTTTTGCACGACACTTAAAGGGATAGATATTTCACGGCAAACCAAAATGAATACTTCAAGTTTATCCCAAAACTTTAAATGACGTACTTTTCTGTTGAACACACAAAAAAAAGATATTTTTGAAGAATGTTGGTAACCAAACAGTTGAACTGTATAACCACTGACGTTATTTTATACAACACTTTAGTAACAACTTATTACAAAAGGTTAGAATTTTTGGGAGTAACTATCCACTTTAATTCCCTCCCCCCCCCACCTGGGTCGACAACCTGTCAACACTCATCATTTAAAAACCATACCGCTGATGTCCACCTGATACCTCTTTAACCTTTGTACATTAGGTGATAAGTGATCTATGCGCTGACAGGAAAGCCATTCCCTACCTATGACAAGATCCAAACGATTTCATGCCCCGATCAATGATATGTCTTAAATATAGTAGTAACAAGTAAAATAGAAAATGTAATTTTATGTTATGCTACTTTAGTTTCAGAAGAGATACTAAGTTGCGCATAATTCCCTGGCTTCTATTATGGACATGACAAAATTGAAACTATTAAGAAATGTATGCTTATTTAGGTTTTCCCCGTGCCCTTTTAACTAACATAAACCTTTTACTTAAGGTTAGTTCAACCGCAATTTCAAGATCCTGACAGCATTTACCTCCTCACAAAAATCCTCAAGTTGTTCCAAACCTTTATAACCTTCATTCTTCGGCTGAACACAAAAGAAGATGTTTTGAAGAACATTTGATGACCCTATGTACTTAAACTATGAAAGACCATGGTGCATCACTTGGTATTGTAATAATCCAGTTTTGTTCAAAGAATAAGCAAATTCATACAGGTTTGGATCAAACTGAAAATGAGTACATGATAAAAGAATTTTCATTTTTGGGTGAACTATTCCAGTAATGTTACCGTCCTCTAGGAAGTGATTATGTTTGATAACCACAAGTATCAGTGAGTATTAACAATGCATAACAATCCACCCTATATAAAATATAAATATTTAAATAACCTGACTTCAGTTACTTTTGAGTTAACACCCTCATGACTTTTGCTTTATTTCCATCCTGTTAGGTTCCATCCAATTATGCATCCTATTAATTTTATTGCTATTTTGCAAATAACCACATTTCAGTGCTTGAGCTTTACATCTTGTACCTTTTCATAGAAATGCATCCTTAAATTACACACATGCATATTCCTTTTACAGAGTTACAGAATACGAAAGATCCTGCATACTACAACTCACCACTCCATTGACAGACAGTAGTTGGTCGCCTCTCTTAAGACCCCCATGCCTCTCAGCCACGCCCCCTGGGATGATGCGGGAGATGTAGATCGGTGAGTTCTGCTCTTTTCCGCCCATCACATTGAAGCCAAGCCCCTCATCTGTCTTGGGCAGTTCCACCACCCGCGGGTGAGAATGACCCTCACTTGCTGCAAATGCTGCCACTGTGGCCTGGTAGAAACCAAAGAGTTCAAAATATCAGTGAATGTGAAACATGACTGAGAAATATTGATAGACCAGTAAATTGTCAAGGCTTATTAACAAAATAACATTTTGAGATGTTTAAAATTTGTGATTGCCTTTTGATAGAAGTATCTACAAACAGTTTGGGGGTGAACAGCAAGGGGTAAATCATACGGTTTAATTCAAATTTTCTGAAGAGATCCGATCACTTGATATGATATGATATGATATGTTTTTTTATATGGTTATAAATATGGTCAACGTGCATACATGTACTAAATGGAAGCTTAGTCTTCAGAAGACTGAATTAATTTTACAATGTCTTTATTAATTTTTTGAAGCTTGAAAATGTTGATAGCTAAACTTTAAATGGACTGACAGAAATTATGAGAAAATATAAAAAATATTCATTTGTGTTCCTAAAATGAACAATAGTTTTATGGGTTCAGAACAACATGAAGGTGAGTGATGACAGAATTTAAATTTTTGGGTGCACAAAAACTTTAATACTTAATGTATCTTTTCTGTTGTGATATATTAACAAACTTTGTGGTAGGCTATTAAACCATTACTCTTTTTGTCTGAAAATCTTAACCAGTCCAACACAGCAACACTGGCTTAACCAATGGAGTCACATACTTTATCTTTAAAACATAGCAAACATGGATGGTTTTGTGAGCAGTTGTGCGTTGTACCTTATGTATTGGCTAATATATACAAACCTGCTCTCTAGATATCAGTTTCGAGCACTTAAAAAACCATAACAGTTGGCATTATTAAGAACAAAGGATCTTTGCATTCAAGACAGCAATTTTTATTAGCTGATGGCATGAGGCCCCTTTCCCTTGAAACACATTAAGGTGGATTGATATTCAAGAACCGTCAGCCTCAATATACACTTTCAATGCTACATTCTTAAAAGCCAAATTAAACAGCTCCACTTTGACTTTATAGAGGCTTTGCCTTTAGATGGACTCTCTTAGACTTTGGTCTAGTCAAAAGCGGATATACAGTATTAGCAAAAGGAAGGTGTCCAGATGTCCTCATACTTTTGGTGAGGGAGTACACCCCACAACGTTTTTCCACAGCTTGTGAGAATATGTCAACATGTTCTGTTTGTGCTGTAAATTCAGCAGAAAGAGAAACTGCATCCGATAACCTGCACTGCTGCCTGCATTGTCGTCTGAATTTTGTTAGCCAAGCACAACCACCAGGAAACAGAGAATGTGAAGGAAGACAAAAGCACTTCCTGCTGATCCACACTGTAGCTACAGGTGCAGCACTGTGGGGCCCCTCTCATTATTAAGGCATTCACACACAGGAAACGGTGAGAAAAAAACGCCAAGGATTTTTGGAGACTTTGCAAGGCGCCAGATTCCCAAATGGCAATCCAAGCAGTTTTCTGATCTCTGAAACTGAAAGAACAGCACCTTCCCTGTCTGAGTGTTTCGTGTCACACTGAAAGAAATGCTGTTTGAAAGTGTTCTGCATGCAAGACACCCTCTTCCCAGTTTCTCGACCTTCACAGCTACATCCTCTCTGAGGAAAAAAAAAGTAGATATATAACAAACATTTTTGAAGCCTGGACTCTTTCATTTGCTTTGTTGAATTGTAAATCATCAGGTTGCTGATGATTAAAAGATTTTAAAAATGACATGCTTATTAAATTGATAGTTCAACATTTACATTTTGTCCAAAGCAACTTATATTGCATTCAACTTTATACATTTCATCAGTACGCTGTATTCCCTGTGAATAGAACCCATGACCTTGGCATCTACTGTGAGTTACTGGAATGCAGGAAGTCCAGCAAAAAAAAAAAAGAAAATCGCCTTATTTACACACTCTTGTGTCATCTCAAACCTGTCTTGATTTATTTTTTTCCATTGAAAGAAGATGAAGAATCTTCATGTGACTCCATCAATAGTTCATTCAACTGCATGAGCATTTTTCAGAATTTCTCCATGAACATATGGGTTGACACGAGGGTAAGTAAAAATGACACAATTGTAATTTGGGTGAACTATCCATTTAATGCCACCTGAAAGAACTGTAGGACATCAGATAACCCAGTACTCACATTATTCTGAGCAATGGCCCATTCAAGCTCATTGTACGCCTTACAAATTACATCTTAAATAATTACATATTCTTCACAAAGAATGTCCTGTGGTAATGAATATTGGCTTTTAACATTTACATCAGCAATACACTTGGTGTATGGAGCCGACTGGAGCTCATTGACAATTGCTGCAGGGGATCCCAAAGGATGACTCGGGCTGTTCTTCATCCTATTTATGTGCCATCGATTGTAAACTGTCCCAACGGCACGCAGATGCAAGCTGCTCACACATGCTAATTGCCCTTTTGCCTAGTGATTTGAGTCCAGTATGCTTTTTGAAACCTGTAGTAACTTTTCAAAGTGACCAAGCGAGGTGCTTTGAGGCACTCTAAGACTTTTGTAATTTACATCCAGCATTAGAACTTTAATTGATATGCTAATTCTGCTCATCTGGTGAGACCTGCCTGCTGAGCATATTAATTACACTAAGCACTGCTGTTTTCTGTATGACTGCCATTGTCATAGTATAGTTCATATATTATACTATGACAATATTATTACAGCACCACTCAAATGAGTCACACTGTTGGTTAAAATTATTGCTTTGTTTTCATTATGTTGAAATCAAAAGCCTATACGTCACAGACAATAACTGCATCAGTGTCTAAAAAGTAGCAAGTGTCATTAAAAATGTATTATAACACTGAATCAATGACAAAGGCTTTAAATCATAAAAAATTCTGAAAGCGTATGCTGTGCATGAATTGCCAACCAATCAAGAGATTAGGCAGAGGAGCATCATTTTAGATCATAAAACCGTGATATCCTAAAACCAAAATATAAGTCACCTCTAAAACTTGTCCTTCAGCAATGATAGGATGAGGGCCTAATTAAATATTAAGGTCATGAATTTGTTTCTCATTTTATTTTTCCCCTGAGGCCCACTTATAATGATAGTCAAGGTTGTTTTGCACCCAAAAACTCATAGTTGACCCTTCACTATAGCTCCATCCTCCTTGGTTACTGATGTTCGCCAACACAAGCTTTAAAAATGTCCTAGAGTAGGGGTTCTCAAACTTTTTGGGGCCAGGGACCCCTTACAGGCAAGAAAATGTTCCAAGGACCCCTTCATAATTATAACAGTGTCAGAAATATGGACTGCCTGTGTTGTGTTTTTCTCCCCATGTGCCTTCCATGACCTAGTTTTCCCTCGTGACATGCCCATATTTGGTTTCCTTCCTGTTCCTGTTCCTATTGTGTTTCATTGAGTCCAGGTGTGTCTCGTGTACTTAAGCCCAGTGTTTCCTGTGTCTAGCGTGCTGTGTTAAACGTCTTATCCCGATGCTGTGTGTGTCTCCTGGCTACCCTGTGTTTTTCCCCAGTTTGAACTATTAAAGACTGTTTTCCTTCAACTCCTTCATCTCCACGCTCCTTCGTTCCTCCACAGTAGCAGTTGTGACAGAACACAGCACCGACAAAAGATTTAATGGCGTTCGACGACGCTGCGCTGAACTCCCTGTTCTGGATCGGGGCCAACTACTACCGCCCCGTCGACCTCCCAGACACCACCGGACTGTGCTGGAGGGAAGGAATCCTCCGGTGTCTGGAGAGCGTCCATCCCCCCATCCAGAACACAGCCACACCCAGTGCCCAGCCCACCATTACCCTGCTGCGTGGAGCAAGAGCCCGAGCCCACCAATGACGGAGAGCCCGAGCCCGCGGCGACCGACGAGCCATCGCCGCAAGGAGCGACAAAGCTGCGGTGCCTGAGCTGCTGATGACGTCAGACCAGGTGCGAGAGCCGGCTACAACGCCCGCCACGAGGGAGAAAGCCGTGGACAGAGTGAGCGTGGAGAGGAGCTCCACCCCCTGCACCGTGGCTGAGGGTGAGCTGAGAAGGGATTTGGGTGAAGAGAAAGCGGAGGAAAATGTAATTGACTTATATACCGACCTGTCCCCTTTCCTCCCTCCTCCGTCGGTGACCTCTGTCCCTCCCGCTCCTTATCCCGATGCTACGTGTGCATGTCTCCTGGCTACCCTGTGTTTTTCCCCAGTTTGGATCTTTAAAGACTGTTTTCCTTCAACTCCTTCGTCTCCGCACTCCTTCGTTCCTCTATGTAGCCTTGTGACAACAGGATTAAGTATATCATTTGTACTCTTAAATGCCATAGGATTCCTGGATTCCAATTTAATGGGTTAATTAAATGTTGTCAAGTTGAATTTATAAGTCTTTAATTTTATTAATTAAAAATTGTATTAACTTTTTATAATAATATATCATATGGAATGTTTTACTTATTTCAGAAATTGTATGTTGTTTAAATTTTTCTGTGTCAATAATTTATTACAAACATAAAACATTGACAATTTAATCTTTTAAAATGTAATCAAATAAAAATTTAACAATTCCTTTCAATTTGGACAGAGGTTTACTGTAAAATAAAGAAAAATAACTAAATCAATAAGTAAAAATAACAATAGTGTGAATTCCTTAAAAATACAGTTTTAATAGTGTATCTTCTCTTCATT
Source organism: Sinocyclocheilus anophthalmus (assembly GCA_018155175.1). Taxonomy (NCBI): domain Eukaryota; kingdom Metazoa; phylum Chordata; class Actinopteri; order Cypriniformes; family Cyprinidae; genus Sinocyclocheilus; species Sinocyclocheilus anophthalmus. The sequence goes on from JADLZN010007805.1 coordinate 43,916, forward strand.
CTCCTTCCTGTCTTCTTTCTTTCTTATATTATTTATTATTTATAATTCTACGAACTACTACTACTACTGCATTGAAAACATTCTACTTTAATAATCGTAATTTTTAAGTAGGCCCTTTTTGCTTGCCATAGGCTTCTCAAAACACCACTATATAATGCTCTACCAACCGCGGTGTTCAGCTGTACATATGGGAAGCCATACACACCAAAAGTGGGACGAAACAGCGCGGTATTAAAGTGTTCGCGCCGGGCTGACCTGTCATCGGCACAGCTCAATGGACCGAGCTGCACGACCGACTGGACAGTGCAGAGAGGACGTGTTTACTAGCGTCACCGAGCTGACAGCGCGGCGCGGATCAGTTACAAAAACGCAGCGCGAACATTACTCTCGCCGCAAGAGTATGTGTTTTTTTTCCTCACATAACATAATGAGATCAGTATTAAGTTATTACATTTATTTTGCTTACCTTTCTACTACATCTAAACAGTTGTACTTTGAAAAACTGCAAATATAAAATATATAAGACTTTAATAAATTTACAATACCATAGTCCTTTTGAGGAGCACACCCAGCTTCTAGTATATATTTTTTTTTATTTTGTACTTAGTTATTATTGTTGTTGTCATCAAGTTCTACATTCAGCACAATATTGCCCATTTTAAATTTGAACTATTATTAAATAGCCTAGTATATATATGGGATTTTTGTTGTCTCTAGTAAAGGGAACGTTGTTATTTAACTTTAACATTGCAATTTTATATAATGGATCCGGTTTGTAAGGCTTTTCTCTACACTCCAATTTAAATAAATAAATTTTAATTAATTAAAAATACTTTTAAAAATTAGGTACATTGTATGTAAATTCAATATGATGTATTTTGAATTGTGCACTGCATTGTGTTTTAGGTTTATCGGAAAACAAATTAAAATTAACCATGATTTTATTATACTAACGTTTTAACCATATATTTGTAGTTAAACTGTGGGTTTAAAAAAATGACAATCAATCCATGGTTACTGCACTTTTACTATAGTAAAATCATTGTTCATTTCCATATTTCCATAAGGGAAAATGTATGTCTTGACAGAAAAGTATCAGTACATTTTACTCTTTTTTTCAAGTATAATCATATGCTACAGTTACACAAATATCCTTAAATGTAAAATTTACTTAAAATATGCCTTGATGAACGAAACCATAAAATATTTTAATTCTAAGAGGATAATGGAAGTTTCTGCTGTGAACGTGACTACTAAATATAGCCTATACGTGCTTCAAAGTAGCTAACACTACTGTTTACATGTAGTAATATGAAAGATAATAAGCAAAAGAAATGTAATAACTCTTCATTATGTTATGTGCAGGAAAAAAACATGAACTTCTGCGGAGAGTAATGTTCAGAAGACTGGATTAAAACTGGGGAGAAAATCGCTAGCCTATTCTGCGTTCAAGCGCAAGCATAAAACTTGCCACAAAGCAACATCAAAATTAATGACTGTCTTGAAAAAACAGTAAGGAGATATTTTTATTATTTATTATTAAACTAGTGTTCTCTGCTGAGATGGAGATGCTTGCATGGAGATGTTTCGATTTTAATTCCTTCTTTTTAAAGTAGACATTTCAAGTTTTCTATATATACATTTCTTATGTATGTGAGCCAAGTAGCCTTTAGGCTTTAGTTTCATTTTTTGCAACGCGCTCCAGACCGGAGACCGAGATGGCACAATCCTGTTTGTTTTCTTTATTTTTAAAAAGTACCGCATTTTGTTGATATTGTGAGTGTACACAAATAAAAGTAGACCCTTTACAGTGTATAATGTTTTATTACTCTTATCTATATGAGGAAAAATTATGCAGTATTTTAGGTTGTTTTCACTGTTATTAGGGAGAAAATGTGATTGTGCCGGCACAGTTTACACTAACACCTCTACTGCCGCAACTCCTGAAAAATGTTTTCATTCTGCTACCCCAAAATACCTACCTGTTAGGGCCAGACTCCTGGGCCCGGGTAGAGCTCAAGACTTGGAATCAGAAATAAATTCCTTTAAGGAAATACGACCAAGAGCCTAGAATCATACTAGTCTTGGCCTGTCACACAGGGGCTACCGCACGTTTCTCTTTGTATGTGCTGAAGGAACTGTCTCAACAGACCCTTAGTAGCAACACCCTGTTAAGTAGGTATCCAGAGGATACATAGGAGGATTGGTGCCCAAGGCGGAACCGGGGTTTAAGACCACTCAAAAAGAGCACGAAGTCTTTGCGTGTAGCTCTTACCATACAGGATTTTAGAAAGTGTGCAAAGTCTAGGGTGCACACTTACCACTTATGTGGATTTTAGAAAAGTGGCAAAGCATAACGTGCACACTTACCAGTTATGTGGATTTTAGAAAAGTGGGCATAGCATAACGTGCACACACTTGAATACCTTTCTAGGGGTTCTCGTGGCACCCTGAAAGAGCAGACCATAGATAGAAATAGCGTATCCCCAAACGCTATGTCTAAGGCTATAATGCTGGAGTGGCTAGCAGTAAACCTGTAGCAAACATCCAGCTCTCAATCGAGAAGTAGCTCAACCTACAGCATGTTCCAATGGTGGAACAGCTAACAGCTATTCAGACTGAGGGCAACACACCTAGTTCTCAGTCGAGAAGGGGGCTCGAACTGCAGCATGTTCCAAAGCTGGAATAGCTAGCAATAGTTTACTTAGCTGTGGGAGCAACACACCCAGTTCTCAATTGAGAGGGGGGCTCGGACCTACAGCATGTTCCAATTCTGGAATGGCTAGCAGTAGTTTACCTAGTCTGAGGGAGCACAAACCCAGCTCTCCCGAGAGGGGGCTCGGCCTGCAGCATGATTGTAAAATCAGAAGGGTAAGCATACTGCAAGCTAGCCAGAAAACTCAGCGCATCAGAGAGGCGGATGAAGGGCCTAGTTCGCCTGATGCTGCTGTTTCCAGGTGCTCTGGAGAAACAGAGAACTCAACTTCTCATGTGAGAGGAGAACTCCGAATTCAGAGGGATAACGTTGCTCATTCCAGGTAACCCTTTGATAAAAGGGGAGCATTGTTCAATACTACCACGAGGACAGCCCATGTAGCGAGGCATCCAACTCCTCAGAGAGAATTAATGCTCTAAAGAAAGCACCATACTCATAATAACACTCACTGGTGAGGGGAGCAATGCTTCCAGAGTGTGTCGACAGCCCGACCAAGCTGCTGCTGCGTATGCCCTGGCATCCGAGCGAGGTGTCAAGGAGGGGAGTCTTAGAGGACTTCTCACCCATAGAGAGATAGATAAAAATAACGTCCATCGAGAAATTTCAACGACGTCACTTTCTTCACCCTCTTCACGGCAAGTAAAGCATCGCCGTGGCGCGATCCATAACCTCTAAAAGCTCATCATACGCAGGGCAGGAGAATTGGGAAGGCTCAGCCTCAGCTTCTTTGCCCTCCTCAGTTATTTCCTGCTTTTGCTGGGCTGATCTATGCAGAGCAATGGCCCCTGAATCAGACCATGTTAATGAAATAACATCATCCTCTCAGCCACAGCCGACGATCGCAAAAGGGAAACCCCCCCCTTCAAACTCATCGGCCAGATCCACCTGCGATCCCCACGAGCTCATTCCCTTCCGTGCCTCAGCAGCGGCGGGTCCTGAATCGCGGGAAGCAGATGGCTGCCCCTCTTTCCTCAAAAAGAGAGACAAACGAGAGCGGAGCATTTTTCCTTGGAAAAAATGCTCGCAGTGCACACCGATTGCCCCCTCGGAGACATCGCGTGCGTGCTCTTTGCCCAAACAAACAACGCATAGATCGTGTGTGTCATCAGATGTTAAACAACGTCAACACGGATGCACACATCCTTAAATGCTTTGCTAGTGCTCGCCATAATGAGATAAACAGAGATCGCTCTTACCACAGAAATGCACGCTTCAAACAAAACAGTCAATGAAGACGGAGAAGAGAATGATGTGTAGCTCCCGGAGCCTATTTATACTATAGTCGCACCGGTAGTGACGTCATGGCTGTCGCCGGCCAACGAGTTGGTGTTTTTTCAATGTATGCTTCAGACACGGGTCACGACGAGGCGTTCCCCATAGCGACCCCTAGAGGACGCAGTTTGAAGTTCCCATGAAAGGGAACTTCTGTACTTCCTTAGCAGACAACGAAACAGCCATTTTTTGGTTGTTAAAAAAAGGTGTGCTCGTTCAAACAGTTGCATTCGATTCTTCACTGTGCTGATTTAAATCTAGCAGTTCTGTTGTGTTTGTGCCGCAAGTTCAGTGACGCAGGTAGTGAAGATTCTCTCCGGCCAATCAGTGATCAGCAGAGTTTACACGTTACGTTTTGGTAACGGCACGGTTCGCTTGGAACCTAAACCGAGGCGGTACTGAAAAAAAGTACCAGGTAGTGTACCCAGTGGAAAACCCCCCAAAAGTGAACCGTACCGAACCGTACCGTGCCGTACAATGCAATGAAAAAGCGCCATATGTGTTACGGACCACCAGGGGTCCGCGGACCCCCCTTTGAGAACCCCTGTCCTAAAGGAATGAATGTGAGATTTCCAGCATGCTTTTTAGTAAAATGTTATCAAAAATTGAGTAGATGATATCCTTAAGCAGGCTGGAACGAAGTGTGACATTGTAAAGCATCTGCCATTTTCTTAATGAAATTGTTAAATTACGCAGTAACATCATTACTTCTACTTTTTAAAAATAAGCTTTAGTCAATCACTCTACACATTACGCAGAGCCAGGAACAGCACGTTTCTATCTTACTCTCATGGTGCCCTCAAGTGTACCTGGAAAACTTGTACTGTTTGCATACATTATTACGAGATGTCAAACATGCAAATTGGAATCATAATGTGGAAGTAGACTAAAATGAAATGTTTGTGATACATAAAGCAGTGAATACACAAAGCAGTGAAAGTCAAGTGATTAACTTCACGCTTGTTGTCTATAAGCTGTTCCAAACATCACACCTTTAAAATGACTGAAACACAGCATTTAAAATTAAAATAACTTGCAAAATCATTCATTACAATTCACTACAGATCTGCTCATGTTTATTATAGATCAGTGTTTCTGTGCACCCCTTTCAACAGCACAACTAGGCAACTCATGTATCATCTATTATAGAATGCTGAGTTTCCCACTTGTAAATATGACTTGGTTTGGTCATTCATGTGCGTAATTCGAAATTATGATATTTCCAACTGCACATGAAGGGCACATTATTCTTAGTTATATACCAACTGGAATAAAACATCTTCTCCTGGCTTTAATGAATAGTATCTATCCTACTTCCTCCTTACTTCACTGTGACTGGGTGGGCAAAGTCACTGAACACTGAAGAGGCATCCTTGATGTGTAAAAGTGGGCGGTCATGTTCAACAATGGTCTTTTTGGACTAGGAAAGAAGTTTTCTGTTCTGAAACTTACAGTCTGTTTCATAGTACACACATTCTTTTGAAAACTTGATTTGGTCACTCTTTATTTTAAGGTCCAATTCTTGCTATTAACAAACCATTAACTATGACTTTTGCCTCAATAAACTCCCAATTTGCTGCTTATTAATAGTTAGTAAGGTAGTTGTTAAGTTTAGGTATTGGGTAGGATTAGGGATGTAGAATATGGTCATGGAGAATATGTGCTTTACAAGTACTAATAAACAGCCAATGTGTTAATAATAGGCATGCTAATAAGCAACTAGTTAATAGTGAGAATTGGTCCCTATACTAAAGTGTTACCTTTGATTTCTTATAATATGACCACTTAAAACACAATCATTAGTGTATGTCAGGAGACATTTTAACATTCCAGATATTTGAAATGCAAAGGACGCCCTCAATAACTAGGAAAGTCTTCACTTGGATTTGCATAATTAATAGACTATTACACTGAATGCAAGCCTAATTGGGATCAAAACACAATTACAACAACAACCACAAGTGCGGCCTATTGAGCTATTTAAAAAAGGTATTGCAGGGTCTGAGTATATTGTGAATGTCTAACGGTGTAACTGTGCACGAGTCTGGTGCTCTGTTCACCCGCGGAGAGAGATACAGTAGTGGGTGGAACTCTCTGGACGGCAGTGTGGCCTTTAACTGGCAGGGCTCTAACATTTGGCCGATTGGTGCATGTCCCTGTATGTGCTTAAGTACAGTACATAGTTTCATAATTAAGCAGTTGGTGGGTTGCTTGAATGACAAGTCGACTAATCGATCTTAAAGAGCCCTCTAAAATTAGGCTAGTTTCAGGATCGTCCAATCAGGGTCAAGATTCTTTTAATTTTTTTATTCAAAAAACAGAGCAGGAATGAAACGGAACAGGAGTCTCGGGACAAAAGTGAAACTATTTTTTAACTTTAACAGCCTTAGTGCCCTAAAAAGTAATAGTTGAAATACTTTTATTTCGTATTAAGTATAGTTCAAATCTATTAACGTATTTACCCTACTGACATATCGCTCAAGACTTAGGCTACTGATATACCAATTACATTAAACTATTGGAGAGTAACTTGTGCCACTGGTATATTTCTTATTATTAAGCCTAAAATGTGTTTTAATATTACTATGATGAGGATTGTATGATGAGTAATATTAGTCTTTAAATGCAAGATATTTAAAGTGTACCTGAAGTATACTTTAGCACAATTAAATATACTTCAGTGTATCTTTAGTTGGACTTCAGCACTACTTCCGCACAATTAAAGTGCATTAAGTACAACATGAATTGTTCCAATTTAGCAGACTTTTAAGTATACCAGTTTAGTATAGTAAAAGCACAATTGCAGGGTATTTTTATTAAGTACATAAATATATAAATGTATTTGTAGTACACTTAGCATGTAAAAAAATGTTTTTCAAATACACTTTAGTATATTTATTTTTTCACTAGGGTGAGCAAAAGAGATTTCTTTTGAAAACATTTTTTTTTTAATCTTACTGGTAATTTCTATAAAAATAACTCCCATATGTGATTATATAACTAAATATAACTCTTATATGTGAAAAAGTTTTAAAGCACTGAATTAAGAGAGTTATTTGCAAGCTTTGGCCTATTCTTTTATTCATATCTGTCAAACGCACCTGCCTGCAACCATTCAGGTGTGCAAAGTGTCTATTCCTCAAAATATAATTAAAGTCAATCTGAGATATATGCAAGCTGAAGTGACTGATAGCTAGACTGATAGATGGAAAAAAAATACCACATTTTACTGGAGATTGTGACTCATCCCAAAATAAACCAGTTTTGAAGTGTGGCTGAAATTCTCCCACTAAAGATTCAGCAAGGCATTTCTGCTCATCCAGTACTCAGCAATTCTATTGCCTTCTTCCCCTCTCATTTTTATGTCTCCTCTCTTTCTCACAAGAGTGCACTCGTCACACAGTATGAATCTAAATGAATGCTGTTTCAGTAACAGTGTCTGAAGAGCAACTGGCAAGTGTTTGCATGCAGGTCTGGCTAATTGCTGACTGTGTTTATAAAATCAAGACAGTTTGCAGAGAAACACATTTGAAAATGTTCTTATTTAACGGGTTTCATCTCATTGCTCATTAGACGACAGAAAAGGGTTTTATTATTAGTCTAGCTTATATATAATTATATGTGTAATACAGAAACATTAGGGTAGGTGATTTTTTGAAATGAATAAAGTCAGACCTACCTTAGCTGTGGCACGTGCTTGATACTCTGGACAGCCATTCACTGTTATTGTTTCATGCATATATTGATAGACCTATTAAAATAAAGAGAACAAAAAATCTGTTTCAGTTCTTCTACATTCATCAAAATGATGAAAAACATGGATAAATAGCAGTGAGGCATTCTGCAACAGTAGACATTACAAATTCAAGTCAGCCAGGTTTATTTGTAGAATATGTAATAGATTGCAGATAAACTGGTGATTCAATGGCATTTATGTAATTAAAAAGCAAAACAGTGCCCATTTGTTAGGAAATGGTTCAATATTTTACCTTGCTCTAAGATAAAAGCCCAAAACAAAGCTTGATTTAACATTCTGAAATGAAATTCGTTAGAACGCAATAATGTGCAAACCAAGAACATGTTGCATTCTCAATGTGGCCACAGGGGGTGCTATAGTGGGCAATAGGGTAACTTCTCTCTAAAGTTACTTCTCCTATGGTCAGTTTTTTCTTTTAGGTCAACAACTGTCTTGGCAGAGAAAGCTACCTGAATGATAGCTTCTGGTTCGAAGGTCATATTAGCAAAACTTTGGTGAAGTTTTGTTGGCAAAGGAGGTCCAATGTCAATAGTGTAGTGTAACGAATCAGCTCATGATGAAATATGAATAATTAACCATAACTAGTTATAATTAATTATTCATATTTTAGATCCGCTGTAGATATTTACTTGACCTCTCAGGGTCAACTGTCTGTCAATTCTAAGAACGTTAATTTCCTGGTTAAGGGAAATAACTTCTTACTGTACAATTCTATAAGTTTGTAATGTAAATCTGCATGATTATTGACTCCAGTTATGAGCAAACAATGAAACACGTCAAGTGTGATACAAGTAAGTTTTATTAACTACATAAACACTTAAACTAGTCTAACATACTACATAAACACATAAACTGGTCTAACATCCCACATAAACACATAAACTGGTCTAACAAAACACACACACACACATACAGTTGGTAAAGGAAAGGGTTAAAGTTTAACTCAGTAAAAGAGAAGAGAAATAAGAATATGAAGTTATGGTACCATTTGATATTCAGCAGATCTACACCTGAGTGGAACGTCAGATTCTTAGTTCAAACACACCTTTGTAAAAAGGTGTAACTGATACTTAATGCATCAATTAATAAGACTAAGTTTGATACTTGCGAGTCTCGTCTGTCTGAAAGAGATTCCTGATGCAATCTTAAGGTTTCCAGTTGCTCTTTGCTGAAGTTAGTTGAGAAATAACCAGTTTGAGTCAGAGAATCTTTGTGAATGGAAAAGTCAAGGCCGAAGCCTGGCACAATGCTTTGGTATCCTGAAGCTTTTCTCACATCTTCATCTGCATCTGACCGAACCACCGACTGGGCGGGTCACATGGTGTGTCAGCTTTAAGGTCAGAGAAGATCCCCGCCTCTCAAGATGGGCTTGTCCAATGAGAAAGGCCGGAATCCCAAGTGGGCGTTTTGAGATCCTGGGGAGTTTATGACTCTTTTTGTGTGGAAACATGGAACTTAGTATCAGGAACTTGAATCGAAAATACTAAAGATTCTCAGGACACTAATATATGGCCTATGTACCAACATATAATATACAATCTTGTTTAGATCATCAGAATATTCATAGATACTAAACACGGTATATGTAAGGTTATATGAATGAGTGGTTTATCGTAAGCATGAATAAAATAGTCTATAATACAACAGATATTAATACAAAACAGCAATAATATACACAATGGGCTGAAGAATATGTGTGTTCATTCAAAGAAAGGTTTTCCTATGAATTAATTAGAGCACAGTCCATTTCTACTGTGCCTTTCCTATGGGGACAAAGAGTGGGTTATTCTACTCACATTCCTGGGGGGTCATAAAACCAGTGATATCATGATTAGTTGTCATGGGGACCAGGGGGCCTGGTGTTTTGCAGAAATCCTGGCATCCAGTTTATTGAGTGAGGGGACTGTGACGATTTGTTAATCTAATGAATAATTGATTTGTTAAATCAAATAAAAATTAGTGTGTCAGATTGGTCGAGACGCTACAGTAGCAATGTATGAAGCACTGCTTACTCAAAGGTAACTTCTAAATCAAGCGGCTTTATACTTGTATAAGCAGGGAATTTCATGGAAACTTACATCTGATGTGAAATTTGCATGGAGAAATTTTTCATCTATCCCTAAAACAAAAGTCCTTATCGTGTGGATTCCTATTGAGATGACTGCATTTCGCCATACAAAGGTAAATGTGACCGCACCTTAAAGGAATATTTCTCCCAAAAATAAACATTTTCTAAAAATTTACTCATTCTCATCCAAGATGTAGAAGAATTTGTTTCTTCATTGGAAAAGATTTAGCAAGTCAAGTCACCTTTATTTATATAGCGCTTTTAACAATACAGATTGTCAAAGCAGCTTTACAGTATTAAATAGGAAAATAGTGTAGTAATGCAAAAGGACAATAGTAAACACTCAATTTTCAGTTAAAGGCAGCTCATCATTGAATTCAGTGAGCTCAGTTCAGTTTAAATAGTATCTATGCAATCAAGTCGACGATATCGCTGGAAAATAAGTGTCAATATAATTAGTAATATAATAAGTATTTGGATAATTCGCTTACAACCACTTGTTCACCTATGAATCCTCTGCAGTGAATGGGTGCCATCATAATGAGAGTCCAAACAGCTGATAAAAGCAGCGCAATAAACCACAAGTATCCCCACTCCATTGACGTGTGTTTGTAATAAACAAATTCATCATTAAAGGAATAGTTCACCCAAAATTAAAAATTTTGCCATCATTTACTCACCCTCATGTCATTCCAAACCTGTATAAGTTTCTTTCTTATGTTGTACATAAACCAAACAGTGGTTGGTCCCCATTGACTTCCATAGTTGGGAAAGAAATACTATGGAAGTCAATGGGGACCATCAACTGTTTGATTACCCTCATTCTTCAAAATATCTTCTTGTAAGTTCAACATAAGATAGAAACTCAGGTTTGGAATGACATGAGGGTGAGTAAATGATGACAAAAATTTCATTTTTGGGTGAACTATCCCTTTTACGGTTTTTTTTAACTTCAAACCGTGGCTTGGCTAAAATATGAGTCCTCTATTGATAATATAGCTTAGGAAAACAAGGAATAGACTTTTTCCACTGGATGAAGCCTTATGTTATAGATTATGATGGAATTGTTTCTTAGAAACACACAGCTTTTCATATCTCAAGATGTAAGATGATTGATTGGACTGGAGTGTGGATTATTGTGATGTTTTTATCTGCTCATTCTGACAGCACCCATACAATGCAGAGGATCCATTGTGTTGAAATGCTACATTTCTCCAAATCTGTTCCGATGAAGAAACAAACTCATCTACATCTTTAATGGCCTGAAACTGAATCATTTTTTATTTAATTTCCATTCACATTTTTGGGTGAACTATTCCTTTAATGGCACAAAACACACACACACACACACATGCCTGAGATCTCCTGTGTTTATGTACTTGCAATAGTTTGTTTCTGTTACTGTGGTGTTCAAATGTATGGCGACAATGAGAATTTTAAAAAAGCTAAAGCGTCACTGGTCTACATGACCAAAAACGGTTTGTTTGACATTTTGGCATAAATTATTTTTAGATTTATGCTTTATTCAGTTTCTACCTTTACACTTTTTTAAATAGTTTGTAAAGAGAGCTTAATCCAGATCTAGCCACAGACTCCTTTCTAAAATGCAACACATGCAACGTCTTTCATCACCGGTTCTATATTTTCACAAGCAGGTGCGTGCACAGAGCCCATATCTGCATTCACACCACCCAGGGACAAGACTATTAGCTTGAGGTCCTTTGAGGATTTGAAGAACCTATGTTTATCTCATTAACCAGCGCCTCTGAAACGCAGCTGGTGCTACAGGAAGCTCCAGCTCTCTCTCCCCTAAATAACAATTTTCTCTTTAATCTGTCCTCCTGCACCTTGGGCAGAATCTTTAGCTGTTTTACTAACCACCTACTGAGAGATTAGTGCGATAAAAAACCTTCTCTTTCTATGCCTGTTGCTCTGCCGACTGACTTTAAACCACTCACTTTAAATCTTCACAACAGGCAGGAACTATCGGATGGCCTTTAGTAGGGCAGTCAAAAAAAAATTAAAATTTCGAAAATGCGTCGAATTTAAAAGAAAAATCCACATTCTGCATTTGAATTTTAGGTGTGTGTCACGCAGCCTTATCAGTGGCACACAAGATGCGATGGCGATGTAGGTGTCATTGCATTTTATGCTTTTTTTAGCCTATCCATTGAACCAATAAATGCGTGCTGCTCAGTCAAATATTGTCGGAAAAAGAGAACATCAATGCGGAGATGATGTTGTTTACGTCAAAACTGAAACCAAGCTGTTCACACAAACGTTCCACTCGCGTCTCGCACAAGAGAGCCGCATGTTTAGAAAGCCATGTCAAATTAATGTAAGTTCAACTTATGAAAAACATGTGTCAAGACTTTATGGCGGTTTTTCCCCTTCCCACTGTATCTCATGTTTTTAAATTAAAAAGTACTCTTTGTGATTGGTTTTGTATTAAACTATACATACATGATGCTGTTTTGTTTCTAATTGTTTAAGCAACTTATTTAACTATATATGGTTTAGAAACATTATTTTAAACATTATGCACTTTTTTCAAAGATAGTCGTGTTATTTTATTGCTTTGAAGAAACGTGCATTAGAAATACTTTGCTCGATGCGCCCTCTTGTGGCCTCAAGAGAGAAGCCAAAAGCTTTTTTTCCCCCTAACTGAAATTATGCCTTTTAAATTTGAATATAATTCGAATATTGATAATATTTAAGTACAAAATTCGAATTTAGTTTGTCAGCAATTTTGACAGCCCTAGCCTTTATAAACGGCTTGAGAAAAATGAATGAGGCTGCTAAGTGTCTACAATTAAAAACATAGATTATGTTACTAAGCAGAGGTGACAATCTATATATGAAATATGTTTCACGCCGAAAGCTGCACCATAATAGTTTTCTGCACAGCAGTGTTGTACACCTTATATATTTACCTTAGTTGTTATTTTATGTGCCTGACTTGTCATCTTTTTAAAAATACAGCATGTTTGGAAAGCCTCTTGAAGTTCTGCACCAAGTGCAGTAAAGTTTGTTCACGTAAAGAAATAGTTCACCCTAAAAATGAAAAGTCCGACTTTCTTCATCATGGAACAACCAACTAGCATTTTATATGATAATCTAATAAGGTTTTTCAATCATAATCATCTATAGTTACATCCTTTTTTAGCTGCTTATTATATTTAGTTTAGTGCCAATGAAGAAACTTTAATTTGTTAACCTTTAGTGACTGAACTTCAATAGATGTGTGAAGGATCAATGCAACCAGACGGAACAAATCAATAGATTTAGGACCTTAGTAAATCTTTCAGAAGCCATACTTGTGTGCATGTGTGTGTGTGTCCCAACGGATGGGGATTGTGTGTCTTTAAATTGCGTCTTGGAAATGCATGAATATCAATAAAGGTCAGGCTATTTCAGTGTGTAATTTGAAAAAAAGAATGTCTATTGACCTATCATTACTTGTGACATGATTATTTTCATGTCATTGGCTCACCGATTCTCATCATCACAATGCAAATAAAATCTAATTTTCATTGCTGAAATTGGAAACATTTATAATATATTACATTAAGTACCTCATACCTCATAGTAGTATTTGTTCTAATTAATTTATGGTGAGTTTAATAATTAAAATGTAATTTTGATGATTTTGACATCACTACATCATTGTAATGAGAATTTGTGGTACAAAACTACTGAATTGTCATGAAAGTAATGTTCTTTGTGAGATTTACAGTGTTGTTCTTTCAGTTTTTCTGTGTCTACCTACAATCATGTCTCAGCTCAGTTCTTGTCTTCCTGTCTCCCATGTCTTGAGGGATCACTGTTTCCTCTCAGCTCACTGGGTTTTCGCTTGGCTTTTATTAACCCATATCTGTTTTACCTCCAGTGAGATCGCACACACACACACACACACACACACACACAGGTGTATCACTCTGACTTCTCACTACTCTGGCCAATGGAAAAACGCGCCCACAGGCCGCAGTGAGGTACTTTGTGTAACCATGGTGCCTTGTCTATAAAGAGAAATATGATTTCAGTTGTTTTCATTTGAAACCATGTTCTCCCTCTTCTCTGTTAAATCTTTCCATCTTTTCTCACTGCTGAGAGTCAGTCAAGCAATTCAGTGAAGCCTGATTCACAGCAAGAGCTTCTCATTTGCAGGTCCATCCCACCAAGCACAAAGAGGCTATTCCACATAAACACACACAATTATTAAGGACAGAGGCTGACATCTCTGACCCCATAGCAGGTGCGTAGGCATTGATTGACTAAGCTGTCAGTTGATAATGGCTCTGTTGTTGTATTCCTCTGAGAGCTGCATTTGAAATCATACACATGTTTGTGGTTGTGATGCTCTCTCTGACAGACTGGACTGTGGGAAATCATTCTCACAACATAAAACACTCATTGCTGGAGGAGATCATTGTAGGTCAGCCCAGTTGTTTAAAAAATACATTACAGTAGCACAACATGATCAGATACCACCAGAAAGAAGGATAATATCTGATTTTCTTTTAGCAGTCAATTAGGACTGGATCAATATATAGGACTGACTGTGGTCTTGAATTGGTAAAAAATCATTTGGTTGATATTTGTCTTAAAGAAATGTTCAAGCCAAATGTAAGCCTCATTGATAACTTTGATTACCACAGAAAATAATTTAGACTTGCCCCTTAGATCAGGGGGGCAGCAGGTGTACTAGAGGGTCTTCTAGAAATTTGGCGAGAAATTAATTGTTTTAATTAATTTTTTTAGGACTGTCAAAGTTCACTATTTTATTTTGTATATTACATGTGTTTAAGACTATTATTTTTACACACTTATCATTTAAAAATATTAAATTTTATGTATCATATATTAATCAGCCCCTCCGGGATTTTGCGATCGCTGAATTTATCGCAAAATCATGCAAACGGCGCAATTTTCGCAGGAGCTTGCAAATTTTCGTAATTGCCGCAGATTTGGGGCTTAGACGTGTCCTGTAGTAAAACTACAGGAACAACTTGTGGCAGAAATGGTCTAATATTTTCGAGTGTTTTTAAATGCCTGACACAACTTTTCCCAGCACTTCAAAGCTTTAAGTATTACCGAATTTGAAAGTAATTTTTAATGTGATTACATTATTTGTTCATCCTTCATAGGTTGCCCCCATTTATAAAACTAAAAGTTTCATGATGTAGGAAAGCAAACACTTATTTAAAAATAAAAAAGACATTAAATTACCACTACCCAGATAGCAAGAGCGTTTGGGCCAAATGTGGCTGATAGCTGTCACATTTGGGCTAGGTATGGCATGGCTGAGCACATACAGGCCACACTTTAACCGTATATGTTTTGCCATGGATTTAGAATTGGAGGGAATTTTCTTTTGGATGACAATTTTTTTGAGGTATATGGTCCATATGATAGCACACAACTGAGAGCCATATGTGGCTTGGCTATGGCACACCATGGAATATGTTAATTTATGGTTAACTTTTTATGGTTTGACTTTTGTTTGGAAAAACACATATAAACTGCTGGCAGGTCAGAGGCAGTCCACATCTCAGCCCATTCAACAATGCTATTGGTTGCTTTGTGTCTTCCCTTATTCCTATTGGTGGATTACTGAAAATATATCCGTTATTACCCGCTCTGCTTCCTCTGTCAATCGCCGTTAAAAAAAAAGAAGATGATGAAAAAGCTCCCTATTTACAACAACAGCCTTTGCCCAGACACATTCTTATTCAGGTAAGTGCAGTTTTGGTGTTTTAAATGTTTTCTAGGGGTGTAATGGTACACTTATTCGTACCGAAAATTGTACAGTGTCATTTTAACCACTGCACGTGTGGAACTTAATCCATTTCAATTCATAGCCGTGAATACATCTTCACTATACATTATTACTATACATTACATTCTGTAATTGTAAGGTTTGTGTTTTGTTCTTTTCAATAAGAAACAATGTCTCATCTTTAAAATTATGTATATTTTATAAGGAAATTAAATCCGTAAATGCCGTTTTGACAATCTTTGATGTGGCATGACAGACCTCTGCAAGCGGAAGCGCGGAGAGCGAGCCAGTCAGCAAATTTACTTTGGCGCGGATCTGGATCATATCAACGGCTAAAGTGTGGCCCAGATCTTTTTAGCCAGAACTGAACCAAAACAGTGCCATAACCCAAACCAGAGTGAGCCAAATATCATCATCCCTTCCCTTTAAAACTGATTTCTACTAGTTACAACCGATTATAACATGAAAATAAACACGCTCATGTCATGTCAGCACATTGGTCAACCCACGGTTGTGTTTAATAGTGCTATATAAATAAAATTGACATTGACATTGACATGTAATCTCAATCAGTTTTGCAACCGCAGAAAAATGCCAATAAAACAGCATTACCTTTACCTCAGGAAAGTCATTCAGTGTCCACAGCTTGTTGCTAGAAAATTGCAATGTGCAAATGTGCAGTTAATATGTTTGCATACATTTTTTCTAGTGTTGGTTATTGTATCTAAAAATAAATAGAAATTTAATTTAATAGATTGGGCTCTGTTGTTGATTGGGCGCCTTTATATTTTAGTAATGTGCTCTAATAGGGCTTCCTATTGTATAGCATTAGCTAAGTTATATTTTTTTATCCTTAAGAAAATTGTAATTATAATTGAGTTCATTTAAAGGCAGAGCCATAAATTGTTCAGTAAACCACTGTTTATAAAAAAAAGAAAAAAAAGAAAGCTATTGTATGTTTTCTCCCCCTGCTGTACCAAAAATGTATGAAACTGTGACTTCAAAACTGAGGTACAATTACACTTTTTAAAAATGTTCCTAATTTAAAAAGGCACTCATATCTTGGGTGATAGAAAGGAATGTGTGCAGTGCTGATTTACACTCATTTATGTGCTTGTCTTGAAATAATATCTAATGTGTGATACTAATTATGATATACTAATGTTATTTTTTCTCTTCTTTTTCCTGACAGACTGTGAGTGAGAAAGACTGGCGAGACTTACTAAAAGGATCAATTTTTGTACATTTATTCACTCACCTGACATTTGCAAAATAGCGCACTTCTGTTATGTTCTGTATTGTAATTCTGTTATTAAAATTCTACTATAAACATTTTTTAAAATGAGTGTGAATCCATTTTTGTGTTTAAGATTTACTGTGTAATGGGTATTTTAAATAAATAAAAATAGGTGTGGTGTAAATATGGTTAAATAATGGCATTTGGTTTATCAGCCACGTGTGGGCCACATAAGGGCCATCAGCCCTTTACAGAACTCCGCCATATAAGAATACCATATAAGGTCCATATCTCAGCCACATCTGTTTTTATTATTTGGCTCACTCTGGGTTGGGTTATGGCACTGTTTAGGTTCAGTTCTGGCTAAAAAGATGTGGACCAGTTTTGGGCCGGCAAACACTAACTAATCTGGGCCACACTTTAGCTGTTGATATGGGCCAGATCCGCGCCAAAGGAAATTTGCTGACTGGGTAGTAGATGGCTGCAGAGAAGACTTATTAGCCATTTCCACTCCCTAATATATATATTTTTTGTATTTATTTAATTATATTTAGACATTATTAAAAGTTCATTTTATCTGCATCTCAACTACCCAGACAGCACAAGTGCATCTGTAAGACGTCTGCTAAAGGTCTGGAAAACATCTGCTGTGTAATCTGATAAACGTCTCAGAAGCAGTTTTACATGCATTCTAATAAATGTCTATTTGACATCTGATAGGAAACGTCCTGTAGACGTATTGTAGATGAGCAAACACTCTAAAAAAATATATCTTGCATATGTAAATGCAGACATCATATAGACATCTCCGAGATGTACATGTGTCACATGATGGCACTGGTGCTGTTGTCCTCAAATGTTAGTCTGGAGCCCTACAATGATTCTCAAAGTCAGAAAAGTCATAACAATGTTAGAAGAATGTTGTCTGTGGTATATTTTCACTGCAAAACAATAAGAAATGCCACTGCAAAATTTGCAGCAAAATCAGTCATTTTAGGCCACAAAAATCTGAAAAAAGTCCCGCGAAATCCTGGAGGGACTGATTAGTATACATCATACATATTTTGTCTTCATAAATTTACACATGTTTTTTATCACATTTTCAATGATTATGTTTCATTTTCCATTTTGTTTTCTAATGAAATCATAAGATTAATTGCATTTATTTAATTCTATTGACAGCTGAAATACTTATACAAATAAAAAACAAATCTGCATTTAGTTCTGTCAAGAAAAAATTTAAAAATGTTTATTGTGAAAAGTGAAGCACATTACAGTGAAAAGGGGGAAATTATGTGTCAAAGTGCATTTTTATATTGGTCTAATCGAAAATCATGGTTTCTGGTTTAAAATGGGTATTTTGAAGTTTACATGAGAATTGAATTCAGGCTTATATATCTACCATTAAGGGTCAGATTTACTAAACGGCAAATTGCATGAGAGCGCAATCTCATAAAAGCGCCAATGGGAGTATAATGTTCTGTGGGTGAAATAGAGTCGGGCTTGTAACTACACCATCTACCAAGAGCAGCGCAATGACATAGGGTCACAAACAGAGCAGAGCCAATGATACTCATGCGCATGTAATCAACAACACAGGCGCAAAATGATTAAGACATGCTTTTTGAGGGTGTTAAATAATGCTGCAAATACCAGTAAATTGACTACCACAAACATTAGTAAATCACATTGCATAATTCATTTAAATCCTCTCCTCCCATAAATTTAGCATCTGAAAGGGAAACTCCTACAAATGCATTTTCAATAAGGTTAGGCACAAAAATAACTGTCCTTGCCCTTTCATTGCTGATATTTCGCTGTACATCTTTAGTAAATCCTGACAGTAGTTTTTTAACACCAAAAGAAAGTTTGCGCTAGTGCAAGCTGTTAGTAAATCTGGCCATACTAGTGGATAGAAAAAAGATACAATGTCATATTTTCAGACAGAAACATATAAACTTCACATATCACTTTACTGTAAACACACTTTTTAAGTGTAAAATATTTCCTGTGGTAATTAGCAGCATGCTGATCACAGAGCTAAAGTTGTACTGAATCTGAAACATTTCTTGATGAACATTTTGAGGACACATGAGAGATGACGCCCTGATTTTGACAGGGTATGTTTTGGCCACTGTAGTTGGTTAGTGTGTTTAGTTGTCCTCGTTTTGGCAATGATTTCACATGGCTAAGTGAGCCTGATGACTCATCTGAATAGACCGGAGGGAGACCTCTTGTCATCAGGCACCATACAGTGGGGAAAAAAAGTATTTAGTCAGCCACCAATTGTGCAAGTTCTCCCACTTAAAAAGATGAGAGAGGCCTGTAATTTTCATCATAGGTATACCTCAACTATGAGAGACCAAATGAGAAAAAAAATCCAGAAAATCACATTGTAGGATTTTTAAAATAATTTATTTGCAAATTATGGTGGAAAATATGTATTTGGTCAATAACAAAATTTAATTTCAATACTTTGTTATATACCCTTTGTTTGGCAATGACAGAGGTCAAACGTTTCTGTAAGTCTTCAACAAGGTTTTCACACACTGTTGCTGGTATTTTTGCCCATTCCTCCATGCAGATCTCCTCTAGAGCAGTAATGTTTTGGGGCTGTCGCTGGGCAACACGGATTTTCACCTCCCTCCAAAGATTTTCTATGGGGTTGAGATCTGGAGACTGGCTAGGCCACAACAGGACCTTGAAATGCTTCTTACGAAACCACTCCTTCGTTGCCCGGGCGGTGTGTTAGGGATCATTGTCATGCTGAAAGACCCAGCCACGTTTCATCTTCAATGCCCTTCTGATGGAAGGAGGTTTTCACTCAAAATCTCACGATACATGGCTCCATTCATTCTTTCGTTTACACTGATCAGTCGTCCTGGTCCCTTTGCAGTAAACAGCCCCAAAGCATGATGTTTCCCCCCCCATGCTTCACAGTAGGTATGGTGTTCTTTGGATGCATCTCAGCATTCTTTCTCCTCCAAACACGAATAGTTTAGTTTTTACCAAAAAGTTATATTTTGAAGTTCTATTTTGATATTATCATCCAAATGCTCTCTAGCAAACTTCAGACGGGCCTGGAAATGTACTGGCTTAAGCAGGGGGACACGTCTGTCACTGCAGGATTTGAGTACCTGGCGGCGCAGTGTTTTACTGATGGTAGCCTTTGTTACTTTGCTCCTAGCTCTCTGTAGGTCATTCACTAGGTCCCCCCGTGTTGTTCTGGGATTTTTGCTTACAGTTCTTTTGATCATTTTGACCCCATGGGGTGAGATTTTGCGTGGAGCCCCAGATCGAGGGAGATTATCAGTGGTCTTGTAGGTCTTCCATTTTCTAATAATTGCTCCCACGGTTGATTTCTTCACACCAAGCTGCTTACCTATTGCAGATTCAGTTTTCCCAGCCTGGTGCAGGCCTACAATTTTTTTTTTCTGGTGTCCTTTGACAGCTCTTTGTTCTTGGCTATGGTGGAGTTTGGAGTGTTACTGTTTGAGGTTGTGGACAGGTGTCTTTTATACTGATAACGAGTTCAAACAGATGCCATTAATATAGGTAACCAGTGGAGGACAGAGGAGCATTTTAAGAAGAAGTTACAGGTCTGTGAGAGCCAGAAATCTTGCTTGTTTGTAGTTGACCAAATACTTATTTTACCGAGGATTTTACCAATTAATTCTTTAAAAATCCTACAATGTGATTTTCTGGATTTTTTTTTCTCATTTTGTCTCTCATATTTGAGGTATACCTATGATGAAAATTACAGGCCTCTCTCATCTTTTTAAGTGGGAGAACTTGCACAATTGGTGGCTGACTAAATACTTTTTTGCCCCACTGTAGTTACTGATAGTCTTGTCTTTTGATGGCTCTCGTGTTTGTGGCAACTCATTTTTCTGTTATTTAGATTTTGTGGTTAAGAACATTTTCACAGCATGTTTTGTCATACTGACATTGTCCCTGCCACGCAGAGCCTTGCTGTTGGCGCTGTAAATTAAGTCGACGTTGTGACACGCGAGTGTCCTTTCACACCCTCATTATGGGAATGTAAGAGACAGATTGCGCCATATGATACCTCGCGCAATTGCCAGGCCATGAAATGAGCTCATAGGGCATCCATGCGCGGCTCGGTGAAACTCGCCTGATGGAAGCTGGGAGTGTGAATTGATGTCCTACCAAATTTTTTTACCACACTAATGTTCTCTTTGATTGATGAGAAACTTTGCTATAAAATGAAACTGTACTTAACGATTCATCTGTTGTGTCATCTGCTGTGTATCAACCTATAAGCTGAATCTCATATGCAGTCTGAGGCATGTCTCTACAGATGTTCCACGTCCGGTTTTGGCACATTTCCTCATGCATAGATATAGCCACATTAATCTCAACCACAGACTGCACATAAGCAAACCGTTTATGGACCATCTGATGCATTTTCCCCACAAAAAAAGGAGAGGTTTTTCAAAATCACAGGCTCCAATTTCTAAGGTTCATAGCATCAAAGAAAGTTAAAATAAAAATAAAAAAATGAATGAATGAATAAATAAAAATACAAAAATATTTAAAGATATTTATGTATATTAGATAGCAATATAGAACTCAGAATCTAGAGCTTTCTATTATAAAAATGTTATGGAAAATTATACCATTCCACAACTATGACAAAGCATAAAGAAACAAAATGCCTTGCAGCAACGATAACGGGCCCAAGCCCCGGTGGCACTGCCACCCTGGTGGCATTAGGAAGACATGCATTTAACCTTCTGGCATTCTGGTTGAGTCACAGCAATAATATATTGCCAGTACAGTACATATCAGCTGATTCGATGCATTTATTTGTCTTTCTAAAGCAGGGGTCACCAACTTGATCCTGGAGGGCCATTGTCCTGCAGAGTTTAGCTCCAACTTGCCTCAACACACCTGACTGGAAGTTTCAAGTATTAGACCTTGATTAGCTGGTTCAGGTGTGTTTAATTAAGGTTAGAGCTAAACTCTGCAGGACATCGGCTGTCCAAGACCGAGTCTGTTGACCCCTGTTCTAATGAATGGAAACAGACAGGAGAAAGTTTGGTTATCGGATTAAACCCTAGGAGGAGTATTAAAATGTTTGATGCACGCCCTTTTTTATGCATTTTTACAAAACCCTGAATAGCCAACTACATGTTGGGTGGAGCTTACGACATGCAGTACGAAAGTTGTCGGGCTCAGTGAGATCTATATGTATACCAAGTTTCATATTTATACGTGCATATACAATTTCTGACTGCTTTCCGGGGGGGCCATAGAGCCTACTTGCTACGTGGGCAATATTGTCCATTCCTAAGCCTTTGCAATATTTACCACCCCTAAATGACACATGAAAACAAATAATGAATCCAATTGATTCTGAACTTTAAGGTCATGACATGAATATAATAAAATGTCATATTTTATGTTTTTTCCTTTATTTTGTAAAAGATAATGGACAGGAAGCATAAAGGAGGGAACATAAAAACAAAACGAAAGACCTGTTCACAGGACAATAACTAAAACTATAAAGTTTTAATAATAATTCTTATTCCGTGAGAATAGTGAAGTCCACACCACAACTATAACAATTATGACATAGAGGAAGAATAACGTTTGAATCACTTTCAGACATTTTTTTTTCCAGATGATGAATAATAAAAACTTTGACAGCCAATCAGAATCCCCCGACTTTAAAGAGTTTCAGCATTTAAAAGCAGTAGACACACACTTATAATAAACATAATGTGATCATCTCTTAGTGTCAACACTAATATAGTTATTGTTGTTACCTTTATAGTTATCACTCTTTGTGTGAATGGGCCTACACTGTGGTTTTTCACTTGTGTTAGTCTTAAAACAAAAATGCAAAATCAAGTATTATTTTCTCAATTCACCTGACATTGACTTATTGTACAAAAAAAAAAATAATAAAATTGATGTCCTAAATATTTGTTTTGTGAGTATCTTTTTCATTGTTTTTCATTTGTTGTTTAGCTGGTCACGAACCTCCCATACAGTTTCAAAATAAACAAGCTCATGATTATATGTGCTCAGCTCACTAGTGACAGAAAGCACAGCTGTGGTGTCATACTAAAAGGCACCATATAATCATCCTTGTAATAATTAATTAAATAAACAAATGAATTAACATAATGGGTTTCTTTTCTCACCCTGTGTTTTACAGCTCACACATACACTACTAAATGGGAAAAGGCATTTCTCCCAGGATAAAACTGTACCCTGCTCAGGCCATAGTACAAAAATGTGTCAGTCTGTGAGATAAAGTAGTTGTTTTATAGTTGTTTACTAGTACTGTTCTGGTGTTTGAGCATGGAAATGAATGAAGGAGATCTTAAAGTGGTGAGGATGTTGCCCTGGTGCTGCACTTAAAACCGCAGTGGTCCAAGTCAACCTCATCCTCTGAATAATTGCATTTCTGCAAGTTTTTATGGGAAAAGCAGAGTAAAATAGGCACCAGTCAACCACTATCTCTGCCTGACAGACACTCTCCTGTCATCGCACCCTCAACGCATGTCTGTCACGACCGTCAGACTCAGATGACGCTGAGATTCCATCCCATAATTGATGATCCTCGGTCTATATCTACCACAGCCTCTGATGCTCAGACGCTTCATCTGCAATAAAATGCAAAAGTGGCTGCCTGCTTTTTTTTACTGTCCTTGATTCTGGAAGGACTTCCCCATTCATTTTCTCCATAGGCAGTTTTTAAGAGTTCTAAGCACAATGAAGCAAACTAATTAGATTCAAGAATCACAACATTACAACAACTGCTGTGAAGAAATTATGAAATGCAGAAAAAAGGAAAGTCAATACTTAAATACTTTAAAATAGAATGAAATACTTATCCCATAAATCACTGCAAATGGTGTGATTAAATATCCAATATTATATATAAACGTATTTTAGTTAATATCTCTCATTCATATTAAATTAGTACAAAATTATTATTAACAGACATATTAGGATAAAAACATCTACATTATTTTAAGTGTTTGTAGCTAATTTAATATGCTGGGTGTGATATACGATATTGATAATATGGTGTTTGTTGTGTTAGTGTGTTATTATAGGTTTGTTTTGCATATTTAATATAATATATAGTTAGTGATTATGTAAGTTTCAGTTTATATTTCAGTTTAATGATATATAGTTTTTTAATACTTCTGTTAGATTTATTTAATTCATTTAAGTTAGTCATTCGAGATTGACATTACATATACATTTTTAGCTTGTCATATACAAGGCGACTTCAATTAAAACGACATTTATTGTTTAAACAATGTTTTTTTAACACTTTTGTTTTCAGTTTTTAATTCAGTTTTCATTTTGCCAGGTTGATTCAGCTATCAACCTATTTCAATTAATGAAATATTTTATATTTGTATTTTTTTTAAGAGTAGACAACTTGACATCCACCACAAACAGTACACAATTTATTAATTTAAATGTTTATAGGGGTGGTTGATTGCGATTTCAATTTTTTTTAACTTTAGTTAGTGTGTAATGTTGCTTTTTGATCATAAACAATATCTGCAAAGTTACTAAGCTGAAAGTTCAATGTAAACGGAGGTATCGTCTTTTAAAATTCTGGCAGTTAAATGCCTACAAAAACGACTGGTAAGGTATTACAACGAGTTACTTCCCGGGTCCGTGACATCACAAACCCAGATAAACCCCACCCTCGGGAAAAGGCAGCAAAGGGGGCGAGGCCATGCTGCGCTGCTTAAGAGAAGAGGAAGAGAAAACTAGAGGTGCACGTAAAAAACTATTCATATATGAATATATGAATCACGATTCTGTCTTCTAAAGATTCTAATAGATTCACAAGATTCAAAATCAATGTTCAAAAGCAGCATTCTCAATACTGTTCCTCGCATCCCCCTGCTCTGCACACACTCTCTCTCTCTCTCTCTCTATTCAGCTCACTGTTCCAATTATACACTTATTTTCAAATAGCTATGAGAAGCGTTAAACATGGATGCGTGTGCAGTTGCCGTACTGTATTATAGCTTTAATCAGGATAAAACCGTATACCAAAATTTAACATAAGCAGTAGCATTTACAAATAGAAAAGAAAAGAAAAAACTGTCAATATACAGTTCAGTATACCGTAATATTTAAAGTAATTTCCCGTTTTTTATTTTTACATGTTTTTTTGAATTACGCTTTGCATTGTGGGATTTGAGTCGAGAGGAACCTTGGTCGTTAGCGGCATTGAAAGACAGGCAGAGCAGGCACCATTGCGCCGGAGATCTTTTCACGGGTCAAAGTTTCTTTTAAAAGGGGGTATGAGCCGATTTCAATTTTCCTTTCTATGTGGAGTGTGTACAAGCTCTGGTGCATTAAAGAAGATCGGTAAGGGTGCAAAGACTAAAGTCCCGAATCCAAAGAGAATATGTCTTATAAAATTTCAGAGTCAACACACCGACCTAAAACGGCTCGTTTAACAAGACGGCCCCACAGAGCTAAACCTAGGTACTATGTGTGGTAGATTGTTAGCTCGCCTAAAATGTTATGAATAGAAAGAAGGCGTAACATTTTCGTATCACTGTAGTTTTATTGACGCTTGGCCATGTCGGGAAGACGCTGTGTCTGAGTTGAGGAAGCGAAACTACTTTGTTGGTCTCCAAAAGAAGACGATATCCCGCTTCGTCATGCTAGAGTGATGCTGTGTGGGCGCTGAGGGGGAATACACAAACTCTCCACCGTGGACGAATCGGAAACCAGACACGGGCCACGGTCCATCACATGTGGTTGCCGTTCATTCGTCGGATCCTCCGGGCGCGCAGTTCTCGACCCCGCCGCCTCAGCTCGCTCTTGCCTGGCTTCAGCTCACGCTAAGCCGGGGCTTCCACTCACTCTAGCCCGGCCTCAGCTCATAGAGCCAGGCCTCAGCTCACTCATAGACAAGGCCTCAGCTCACTCTAGGCCGCCTCTGCTCACTCTAGCCCGGCCCCAGCTCACTCTAGCCCGGCCTCAGCTCCCGAGGAGCCAGGCGCTCCAAGCTCACTCTAGCCCGCCACTTCAAGCCCGGCCTCAGTCACTCTTCGTCATGGCTCAGTCACGCTAAGCAGGGGGCTTCCGCTCACGCTGCCTGGCCACCAGCTTCACTCGAGCCGCCTCGACGCACGCGAAGCGGGGCTCCCCTCACACTAGGCAGTGTGTTTTTCGTGGAAAGCGAAACTACTTGGTTGGTCTTCAAAGAGGACACGATACAAATCGTGGTTTTACAAAAACATGTTCCAGAAGAGAACAGTTTAACCCAACTATTCAGATGTGTGCAGCGCATTATACGGAGGACTGTTTCCTGATCCTGGAAGAATAACGTTAGACTAAAATGCCGGCAGTTCTAACTCACGTAAGTACGTTTTCATTTAAAGGATTTGCCACTGTGATTCAAACGCAAGTTTTGAGAAGTGTAGAGTAGCGCTTGTTTGTCATTCCTCCGATCACAAATGCAGACAGAGTTATATGTTTACGCGGCGCGGGCGATGCAAGCACACGCAACGCGTTGGGTATAATAAAGGGGACAGTATAAGTACTTATAATCAGTAATTATTTCCCCACTGGATCCAACAAATGCCTCATTTGTAATGGGTATTAATGTTTATGTCTCGTCGCTCCGGCCAGACACGGCATCAACAGTATGTGAGGTGAGGGGCGTAACATTTCCGTCTCATGCTTGAGGAATTCGGCCCAATTACAACGCATTGGATAGCTGGCCAATCAGAGCACACTTCGCTTTTTCAGACGATGAGCTTTGTAAAAATCGACAAAAAAGGCGTGGCATAGAGGAGAAACAAAGTACAGTATGTGGAAAATAATGTGTTTTTTACTTTAAACCGCATAAACATTTAATTACACCAAATAATGTTTTTTTTAGAAGCATCATATGACCCCTTTAAAGTCGGGTTTCGAATTTGGGGAACCTGTTTCTACACTTCCGTGGTAAATTATGGACTATGTTGTTAAATGTCACATAAACTGTTGACGTAACATTAATTTAGTTAAGGTCTGGCTTGTTTGGCAAATGAATGTCAGAGCCGTCACATTCAACCTTTTCTGCTTATCGTCACACATCTTACTTACGGAGGTTACTCTTTTAATTGTTTATTAACTTTTAATTGTTGTTGATGCGCTGTATTTAGTGCTGATCATATCGTTTCAAGCATCTGTCATAACTGAAGAGGAGCAGTTGTGATAAATCTGAAGCGCAGTACTAACGTAGTTAGTTTGATGCCTTAAAGAAAAAAAAGCTGGCAGAGGAATTGTCGAGAAAAGGAGAGACCATTTACATCTTTCTTAATTTAAAAGAGATGAAGATACAACTAAGTGAAGATCTGGCATCGCAAATTCTTCAAGGATAACACTATCACCTTTTCTGCCAAATGAGGTAAGTTTAGACCTTTTATTGTCTTGTTTTACACACACAAGGACCATAACATGCAAAAGAGAAATAAATTTGGTAATGTTACTAGCAGGCTGTCTGTGAAACATGGCTTAAGGGCTGAGTGAAAGGGAATGCTGCGACAGAAATCAGACAGCGCGCCAGCAAGGCATGTTCTCTTCGCAGTATATGGACAAAATGTACCGACATTTCCAAAATGGACCATGTGGCGAGTGACCTCGAAACACACAGTATAAAAGACTTTGACCGTACCGAGGGAGTAGCTCGGATGTGGTCAATATATGCTGTCAGTTTTAAAGTGACAGCGTTCATGACAGAGAGTGTTTGTTTTGTTTCTTCTAATGACAGGAACGAATTGCTGCGGTACTGTGACTCTCAAGCCCGATCTTATCATTGGTTTGTATCTGTTGATAACAGTTTGATTCAACATAGTGTAAATATTGAAAGAAGTTGGGCCTGAACACAGCCTCAATCAGGGCGTGTTCACGCTGTTGTAGTATGTATATGGAATTGTGTAATGACCTTTTGTGGTTTATGGGTGGGCAGTTCAAGACGATGTGATCAAAGAAGTATGACCACTCTCCCACCTGTTGCGGTGGGAGCTACAATACCCAGAGGAATGAACTGCCGCTGGAATTCATACGAAGTACGCACATAGTATGAAATGGTACAAAAGAACTGTGTGTGTGTTTATTTAAGGTAAAAACTATTTAAATACTGTCAGGTTCTGACAGGACTGAGTTTGTGTCTTCCACAATCAATGATCCGCAGGGTTAATTTGGTTCGTTTGTGTATGTTTTTTTACTTCAAAGCCGTGAATTTCTATCACTTACATTTGCCTGAAAGACGCAATTGAGCTACTGAAGAAGAAGAAACAAAGACAATCTGGGGATGTGGGGGGAAAAGAAAACATCATTTTAATGGTGGGGAACAACATTTAAGCATGGTTTTTACGTCACCTTCAAAATAGTTACAAAGCCCCTATTGATTTCTTGTGGTTATAAAAACAGAACGAAGCCGAAAACAGCACTACAATAGACCGTGAAACTATAAAAGCTTATACTATAAAAAAACCATACCCCGCCTGGCCAAAGAATGATTGATTGAAATAACACTGTTAAAATAATAAGTAATACAAATAAAAAAACTTAGGATACATTAGGCCTAACCGGTCAGTACACAGCCGCAAAGGGAGCCAAAGGGCCTGGTAATTCCGGTGTTTATACTTACAGGATGATCAACTCTTGTTTAAAATATTGACCAATACATTAATCCAAATATCCCACTTAAGCTTTACTTTTGGTCACCTTTTTTGATAGAAATGCTACGCCTTTAATTTCTCAACAAATCACATGGACACACAACTCTTACAAAAATAACCCTGGTGATTTACGCAGTAAAACTGCATCATTTTCTTTTGCATGATTTCTGAATGCTTGAGACTATAAAATCAATCCGACAACTGTATTAATAAAATCATAGCAATTAGGTCACTATCATAGAGCCACAAGTGTAAATTGTAAATAAATACAATTAATACAATTTACTTCCATAATATTTTGGGGAGGGGGCACAATAATACAATTCTGCTGAGGGCACCCATTTGGCCAGCAGCGGCCCTGTCAATGAACTTAAAATACTGTATGATTGCTTTTCCATCTATAACGTGCATGTTACTCTGTAGTTCAGTTTCATTCATTTCATTTTTTTGTCGTATCCATTTCTTTCATAGTTTTCCTGTGAAGAAATCCTGAACGAAGGTTGAGATGAAGGCAACCAAGTGACTATGCATTCCTCCGAAAATCCATGTAATATTTGAGCTTTTTTCAAATCTCAAAATGAAACTTGGACTAAACATGCAGATAAAGCGGGGGAAAAAACCTGGAGGCTGTGTTCAGTAGTTTCCTCAAACTGGCACATGGTGAGAGGTATACTAAGAGTGCACAAACACATGGAACCCTGCATCTCACAAGCTCCTACTTCAAATTGTATAGTTTTCTTAGTTTCACATTGAAATGTCAAGCATGAGTGATCAAATCTTTGTTTCATATTTTCAAATGCTGTACACGAAAGCGTTGTTGCAGAATCATGCCAATTGAAATTTAACACTTAGATAATTTAGCATGAATTACAGGTTAGTAATCTAACTTAAAGAGAGAGTTCACCAAAAATATTATAAGAAACTCATGTACATGTTGTTCCAAACCTGTTACATTTAGTCATTTTTGGAACACAATGAAGATACTTTAATGAAATCTGTGGAGGCTTCTGTCCCCCATTGACAGCCTACGCAAATACCCCCTTCAGGTCCAGAACGTTATTAAAGGACATCTTAAAGTATGTACTCCAGGCCTAACCATCAATGTTTAGAAGTCACCATGAAGGTGCTTTGTTCACAAAACATTTCACTTAGCATAGATCATAGATACGCACATGGTTCACGAGCGAAACACGGGCTGCGTGGTTGTTGACACCATTTTAAAAAGGCACCAATGTGAGCACCAATGCAAAAAAAACAAAACAAAAACAAAAGGAGGGGGGCTTAATACATGATGGCTTGACAAGCAGTGGCCTTTTCTTCGCTTGTACAAGCCACGGCTTCTGGGATGGGTTGGTCTTGTCAGCAAATCTGCTTCATTCAAACTCCTACATGGGACATTGTGAATGTGTCGAGACTTCATATGGTGAGAAAAAATACCTCATTGTTGTGTTGTTCCCCAAAAATAATTTGCATCACTTCTTTAAATTGATGTTAGGCCACTGGAGTAACATACTTTATGACGTCTTTCTACCTTTTCTGGACTTGAACAGTGAGTAGTGCGTATAGCGACAATAGAGGACAGAAAGCACCAGGATCATTAAACATTACTCCATTTGGTTCGACGATGAATGAAAGTATTAGGGTGGAAGGTCTGAAGATGAGTAATTGATGAACGAGATTCACATTTTTGTGTAACTACTATGAAAACAATATTGGTTCTCTTCTAGGAAAAAAGTTTAAATCTTGACTGTTTCAGTTTGTGAAGTTTAAATTTTGTGACCACTGTTTGGTGCAACACCAGTATTGTACGAGTGCTCATGTTTTCTTTTTCTAATTCTGTCTATTACTGTTTAAAGCTAAATTGTCTTCCACAATACAGGCATTTTTCAGTTTTTAACACATTGTTAAATGAATTGATTTGATTGAGTAATTGATTGATGAAATAGTTTTGTCCTAACCAATTTAAGGCAAACAAAAGCCATTGAATGCATTTTTAAGAATGTTTACATGAAGTAAAAATAAACCATGTTCAATTCATATATTTTGCTGAATTTTTTTGCTTTATAAGTTTTTTCCCCCATATATATAGATGCACCATTAAAACAGAAAAAGTCCTGTTTTTTTACTGTGGGCAGTTAATGGAAAATTTTAGTTTTTTTAATTACGGTACAAAGTCCGGGTACCAATGGCGCAGACGTTCCGTTTTTTACGGAAATTTTTTTTTTGGAGTTACCATGTTAAAGCCAGCTGATAAGGTTCGGCCAAAAGCCTCTTCAATAATATCCTCTGCTTCTCAAACTGATAAGCGATATTAACGACGTCGTTGTATACAATACAACCGGAGCACATGCCGCTGAGGTGAGGGGTGGGCGATTAGACACGCACTAGAGGCGGTTTAGCCAATCACAACACACTGGGCTAGCTAACCAATCAGAGCCCATCGCCTATTTCTGAGGGTGGGGCTTCATAAAAACAGGAAAAGATCAGCCCGTTTCTCAGAGAAGGGACAGAGCGGTGTGGAATAAAGGTAAATTATGTGAAAAAAAAATTTTTTTTTTAAACTAAGCATTAACACATGTTAGACTGCACCCCATAAACACAATCAAGCCTAGAGAAAAACCAGTGAACCATCCCTTTAATGTTTCAGTTGAAGATTCAGTATGTGAGCAGAAAGACCCCATAGATTTCCACAATTGTCCAAACAGAAAAAGCTATTCCAAATTTCAGGCTGTACCTTAAGTTTTGGCTTCAGAAGACTTGGATATTTTTTATAAACATAAGAAAACAGCAGCCTGGACATTTTGCTAAATATCTTTTTTTATATTCCACAGAAAATAATGAGTAAGATGTAAGTTAACAATGACAGAGTTTTCATTTTTTGGACAAACTATTCCTGTGATATATGAGGATATATTTATGGTGCTAAACTTTAGAGGTGACAGCAATGCATAAAGTAGATCTCACCTCTCTAATGGCTGTGCAGAACTCGCTCTGTAGAACCTTCTTCAGGGACTGCAGCTTGTGACCCGGGACGTCACCTGACTCCTGCAATTTTTCCAGCAGCTCAATCGCCCTGGCAACATCTGAGATGGAAAGAGAGAAAGAAAACACAGATGTGTTTGAGTAACAGATGAGTAACTCTGTGATTCAGAGAGAGAGAGAAAGAGAGAGGGTAAAGTTTGCAGTAAAGGGCAGAGAGATGGTGGAGCTGCAGCGAATCGATTGCTGGGATAATGGAAATAGACTCGCTGAAGGCCAGAGGGGCCACTGAAAGCAATCAGTGCTCTCTTTACATGAAGCAAAAGACACATCACACTGCTGTAGCTCCTCTGTTCAGCAGACCTACAGGGCACACATTCACTGGGGTCACATTCACACATTCACTTGTTTCAACAATATGTGTCTTTGCCACAGCTTTCACTGTCTGGGTCTGTGTCAATCCGTTCTAATATACTTAGAGAGAGCTATCCATTAGCATTCCCATTCATCTCAACGGCAGTTCGACTGGCACATTTAGTCAGTAGATGTATTTGCACAGCTATAAGTGGGCTGCTTTATGCTGTTTACATGTAAGAGTGATGAAGAAACATTGGAGGAATGTGAAAATACAGACCCACGAGAGAGCTGCTACTAATTTTATAGTAGCTGCTTTAGAAGACTTTCATTATGAACAAAAACACTTTACACATTCTTCAAATATCTTCATTTGTGTTCTGCAGAACAATGGAACTCATTCTAGTTTAGAACAACAGGAGGGAGAGTTAATGATGACAGATTTTTGGGTGAACTATCTGTTTTTTTTAAGCCAAGTAGCTAAAAACCTGCTTAAATAGGCTTGGATAAAACATGGCAACAAAAATATTGAGAAAACAAATGCACATTTAATATAAGGTAGAACAGGGGCAAAGGGCATAGCTTAAGGAAGTTTTGCACTACGCCTATATGTATGACGCAAAAAATACAATAAATAAAATATATATATATAATAGATATATATATATATATATATATAATATGTAATCAAATATATCTAGATACAGTGGGGCAAATAAGTATTTAGTCAGCCACCAATTGTGAAAGTTCTCCCACTTAAAAAGATGAGAGATGCCTGTAATTTTCATCATAGGTATACCTCAACTATGAGAGACAAAATGAGAAAAAAAAATCCAGAAAATCACATTGTCGGGATTTTTACAGAATTTATTTGCAAATTATGGTGGAAAAAAAGTATTTGGTCAATAAAAAAATTTCATCTCAATACTTTATATACCCTTTCTTGGCAATGACAGAGGTCAAACATTTCTGTAAGTCTTCACAAGGTTTTCACACACTGTTCCTGGTATTTTGGCCCATTCCTCCATGAAGATCTCCTCTAGAGCAGTAATGTTTTGGGGTTGTTGCTGGGCAACACGGATTTTCAACCCCTCCAAAGATTTTCTATGGGGTTGAGGTCTGGAGACTGGCTAGGCCACTACAGGATCTTGAAAT
Source organism: Sinocyclocheilus anophthalmus (assembly GCA_018155175.1). Lineage (NCBI taxonomy): Eukaryota > Metazoa > Chordata > Actinopteri > Cypriniformes > Cyprinidae > Sinocyclocheilus > Sinocyclocheilus anophthalmus. Next base: position 76,926 of record JADLZN010007805.1, read on the forward strand.
GCTTCTTACGGAGCCACTCCTTCGTTGCCCGGGCGGTTGTCGTTGTGGGCATCAATGTCATGCGAAAGACCCAGCACGTTTCTCTTCAATGCCCTTGTGGGAAGGGGGTTTTCACCAAATCTCACTGAGACATGGGCCCATTCTTCTTACGTTTAAGATCAGTGTCCTGGTCACCTTTGCAGAATAAACAGCCCCGAAGCATGAGGTTCAACCCATGATCAAAGTGTTATGGTGTTTCTTTGGATGCAAACTCAGCATGTCTTTCTCCCCAAACACGACAAGTTGAGTTTTTTTTACAAAAAGGTTCTATTTTGGTTTCTATGGCATAGCATTTTCCCACCTTTCTGGATTCATCAACTGGTCTTAGCAAACTGCAACGGGCCGGACAGGTAATGGATAAGACAGGGGGACGTTCTGGCACGGCAAGGATTTGAGTCCCGGCGACAGTGGTGTTACGGATGGTAGCTTTGTAGTTGGTCCCAGCCTACCTTGCAGGTCATCACTAGGTCCCAGTGTGGTTTGGGATTTGCCACAGGTCTGAATCATTTTGACCCCACGGGGGAGATGCTTGGTGGAGCCAGATACGAGGGGATACTAGGGTCTTGTATGTCTTTCAATTTTCAATAAATTCTAAACAGTGATTTATTCACACCAAGCTGCTACCCTATTGCAGATTCAGTCTTCCCAGCCTGGTGCAGTTCTACAATTTTGTTTCTGGTGTCCTTGACAGCTCTTTGGTCTTGGCCATGATAAGGTTTGGAGTGTGACTGTTTGAGGTTTTGGACAGATGTCTTTTATACTGATAAAGAGTTCAAACAGATGCCATTAATACAAGGTAAACAGTGGAGGACAGAGGACGCCTCTTAAAGAAGAAGCTCGGTCTGTGAGGGCCAGAAATCTGTTGTTTGTAGGTGACAAATATTATTTACCGAGGATTTCCAATAATCTTAAAACCCTCATGGATTTGCGATTTGTTTTTTCTCATTGTGTCCTCTAGTTGAGGATACCTATGATGAAAAAATTACAGGCCCGATCATCTTTTTTAGGGGAGAATTGCACAATTGGTTGGCTGACTAACATAATTTTTTGCCCCACTGTTAGCAAAAGCATCTAAGGACAATATGACGTTATTTTTCTTAAAATAGCATTCTTTCGGCTACTATTTATAGGTCTAAGACGTTTTCTATGTACACAAAAGGCCTATATCTCTCAAATATTGTTCACAAATCTGTCTAAAATCGGTGTTAGTGAGCACTTCTCCTTTGTCGAGATAATCCATCCACCTCACAGGTAAGGCATATCAAGATGCTGATTAGACAGCAGATTATTGCACAGGTGTGCCTTAGGCTGGACACAATAAAAGGCCACTCCAAAATGTGCAGTTTTATCACACAGCACAATGCCAAAGATGTCGCAAGTTGCGGGAGCGTGCAATTGGCATGCTGACTGCATGAATGTCCACCAGAGCTGTTGCCCATTAATTTAATGTTCATTTCTCTACCATAAGTCGTTTCCAAAGGCGTTTCAGAGAATTTGGCATTACATCCAACCAGCCTCACAACTTCAGACCACGTGTAACCACACCAGCCCGGGACCTCCACATCCAGCATCTTCACCAACAAGATCGTCTGAGACCAGCCACCCGAACAGCTGCTACAACAATCGGTTTGCATAACCAAATAATCTCTGCACAAACTGTCAGAAACCGTCTAAGGGAAGCTCATCTGCATGCTCATCGTCCTCAGCGGGGTCTCGACCTGACTGCAGTTCGTCATCGTAACCGCCTTGAGTGGGCAAATGCTCACATTCGAAGGCATCTGGCACTTTGGAGAGGTGTTATCTTCACGGATGAATCCCAGTTTTCACTACACAGGGCAGATGGCAGACAGCGTGTATGGCGTAGTGTGGGTGAGCGGCTGGCTGATGTCAACGTTGTGGATCGAGTAGCCCATGGTGGCAGTGGGGTTATGGTATGGGCATGCGTATGTATGGACAACGAACACAGGTGCATTTTATTTATGGCATTTTGAATGCACAGAGATACCGTGACGGGATCCTGAGGCCCATTGTTGTGCCATTCATCCACGACCATCACCTCATGTTGCAGCATGATAATGCACGACCCCATGTTGCAAGGATATGTACACAATTCTGGAAGCTGAAAACATCCCAGTTCTAGCACGGCCAGCATACTCACCGGACATGTCAACCATTGAGCATGTTTGGGATGCTCTGAAATCGGCGTATACGACCGCGTGTTCCAGTTCCTGCCAATATCCAACAACTTCACACAGCCATTGAAGAGGAATGGACCAACATTCCACAAGCCACAATCAACAACCAGATCAACTCTATGCGAAGGAGATGTGTTGCACTGCGTGAGGCAAATGGTGGTCACACCAGATACTGACTGGTTTTCGTTACAGTAAAACTGCACATTTTATAGTGGCCTTTTATTGTGGCCAGCCTAAGGCACACCTGTGCAATAATCATGCTGTCTAATCAGCATCTTGATATGCCATACCTGTGAGGTGGATGGATTACCTTGGTAAAGGAGAAGTGCTCACTAACACTGATTTAGAAAGATTTGTGAACAATATTTGAGAGAAATAGGCATTTCGTGTACATAGAAAAAGTCTTAGATCTATTCAGCTCATGAAAAATGGGGGCAAAAATATATATATATTGAAATATACTTTTTATTGAACAGTGAGCAACACATTTTGTGGAAAAAGAAATCCTAAAATCATATAAATATGTGGCAAGTGGAGTCTTTCGGCCTCCATTGATACAAATACTTCAGCTGAAGTAATATGTTCTGCATAATATTTAGGTTACAACTTGTTTAAAACATCCCCTTCAGCAAATTTTGTACTGTATACTGTTCATTTTGATAAAATAATCTGTCATTTAGAATACAGGAAAAAAAAAACATTAAAAACAAAGATTTTGAAGCTTCAATTACAGCTTCTTTTAAGGAAATCCATCAAATAATCTAGTATGGTTACAGTAATAACATAAAATATGTTTATGAATAAGTAATGTTTAAAATAATGGGTTTCATTCTATACATGGGTGATTATGTTCTATAGATGGAATAAAACAGCTTCTTAAAGGCGATAGTTCACAAAAAAAAATGCCCAATACCCAAGATTAACTGAACCTCAGTACCTGTGTATATGAATCTCGTCAGACGAGAACAATGGATGGTTAACTACTGGCTCTTCCAAGCTTTATAATGGCAGGGAATGGCTGTTGATATTTAATAGTTCAATAAAGTGCATCCATCCATCAAGGTCATAGCTCGGAGGGGTAATAAACACCTCCTGAAGCAATCGATGCGTTTTATAAGAAAACTATCCCATATTTAAAACTTATCACGTAACCTAACTTTGCTAACTGTCGTACGCTCTTTCACGAGAGAGACGTCAGCAGAGAGGTAAGAATAGGAGACATAGCGTAAACTCTGAGAAGTGATGTACACGGGAAGCACGAGAGAGAGCAGAACAAAAAACAGTCACGAATTAGACGAGGATTTGATAAAAACCAAGAGGATACTGGTCTCCTTGGTCTACAAGACTAGCATATTCTCACCTGAGCTTACGCTACGACTACATCCTACATCATCTGCTGGAACTTCTCTCTCGTGAACAAACGTAGGGTTGTGCAATTAATCGAATGCGATATTCATGCGCATCTCGTCAGTAAAGCCGGTTCTGTGATTAGTAGTAAATCTCCATCATGTGCTTTCAGATGGAGCAGCACTGACAAGCTACGCAATATTGCTAATAATTGTAGACGATTTGCCTGCGATAATGAAACGGCAATATCGCAGTGAAATACGGCTCTGGTGGAAATGCGCTCCATCTAGAAGCATCAGGCGGAGATTACTATGATCCAGATCCGGCTTTACTGATGAGATGCGCATGATAATCGCATTCAATTAATTGCTACCAGAAAGTCATATACACCTAGGATGGCTTGAGGGTGAGTAAATCATGGGGTAATTAACATTTTTTAGATGACAAACAATTGGAAATCAGTCCGCTATTTATAATCACTTAAATTATTGTGCTTTTAGCCCCTGCAGTAGAGGCACTTTTTACCCCAAATTACCATACTTTTACATTTTCTATTGTTATTGAAAACAACAAAACTTTTGTTGTGAGTTTTTGTGCCATTTAGTTTAGAGTAAAATAAAATAAAATGCACTTTGGTGTACATATAACCATTTTGCACCCATAATAGTACCTACTATTAATCTTAGCAATATTTAGTGTCAAGGTAAGTTTATTAGCAGCTAGTAAAGGAACTTAGAGTCAGTGGCGTAAGATGAGTTTTTATGTCCCCATAATGGTGTAGTTACAGTATGGCATCTCCCAGCACAGGCTGACTGCTGATGCTAATTAGCTAAACCCTGCTAAGGATTGATTAGTTGAGTGATTGATTTGTGAAGTTAAATAGTTTTCATTTTTTAGCTTTACTTTTTCTTTAAGCAGCGGTTTAACATGGATGGGTTTAGAGACATTTTCCCCTGCACTTTTAGCATGCTATATTTTAGTTTGACAACTACTCTGATAGTAGCCGTTAGGCTGCCTGCATAGTAAAACTCTGAAAACTTTCTTTAAATCCATCCCCTTTTAAAACAAAACTACTACAACCATCAAAGAATCGCCTTTCTTAAAAAAATCCACCACCTTTGACAATAAATTAGAGAAAATGATTGTCAATTATTGACTTCAAATGCTGTGAATGCCTGCTGTGAACATTGCTCCTGTTATTAAGCATAGGCCTAATCGTTTTTTGTAAGGACTATGATAAAGGCGTATCAATGTGATAAATATCTTAAGTCTCTAGGTCTAGTATGTAGTTTTACACACCCCTGTTGCTAATGATCGGAGTGTTACTGATGGTTGAGCCTCTGGTCACATTTAGTGCTCTGTAGGACTCGCGGCGATTTGCTTTTTGTGTCAAGGCAGGCATGTAGCTAATTGTGCTCGTTCAACTTTGGACCGTGAAAAATTTAATATCCATTTTTAACTAAGGTTCTACTGTTTGGGGGGGGGGGGGGGCGGTGGGGGGGGGGGGGGGGGGGGGGTGGGGGGGGGGGGGGGGGGGGTGGGGGGGGGGGGGGGGGGGGGGGGGGGGGGGGGGTGGGGGGGGGGGGTGGGGGGGGGGGGGGGGGGGGGGGTGGGGGGGGGGGGGGGGGGGGGGGGTCTTCTTCGTCCCATATTATCCTGCATTAGATAATAACTTTGTTTGAACACAGACAGCAAAGCAAAGTGGGCCAGACCCTGGCAGGAACTAATAAAGCCGAACCCAGCGAGACTAGAAGAGCAGACACAAAAGCTATTACAGCCTGTGGGCTCATGGGACAATAACAGATGCAACAATCTGAGCAAAATCTCTTGCAGTTTGAGGGCCTTTCTGTCAGTCACATCGAGAGGAGACTTGCAACCTTTTGCTCTAATCTTCAAACCTCAAATGGGCGGTTTTGGTACATTTTTCATTAATATGTCACATTGCCCTAAATTTGAAAGCTTTGCTGATAAAACGATGGATTCAAAAGCTCTTCTGTTATTAAAGCAGCTTAGATTCTATCAAAACCTGACAGCTAGATCCATAACTGAGCAGTGTCCTAGCATGTCCCACTTGGCTCTGGCACAGAGCTGTCAGAAGAATGTCAGCATGACATTAATCACTCTGTTGCCACTGCACGTCAGTAAAAATTGATGACTGATGCTTTTTTGTGAAAAATTAACACAGACGAGGGCATAAACTGGGGTCTCTTGAATGCTTAGATCAGTGTTATTGTATACTAAAACTACTGAAAATCATTTTTATGAATTGAAATAAAGTTAAAATAAAATAAAAGATTAAATACAAAAAGGTTTTCTCTTATATACTGAAACTGAAATAAAAAATGAAGCTAAAAAGCTAGATTATTCCTTGGCTACTGTAATAGTTGTGTTTATGCAACTGGCATAAGTTGATTCCTAAATTGTGAGATTGCAAGATCTGAAGCAGTCAAGTGTATCTAAACGAAATGCCTGATATCTTCAAAAATAATTTTTTTATGTTCCATGGAAAAAATAACAGTAATAGCATATAATTTTGGATTGAGACAAGAATGAGTAAATAATAAATTATAGGTAAATTATTCTTTTAACAATTTTGGCTCACCCAAGCATAGCTATGGGAATAGTATGATTTGGAAATAATGAGAAAAACAAAACATAAAAATTTTAATACATTTCTAATAATGCAGTTTATTTATAGAGCTTTTCAAGGTACTCAATGATGCTTTGCAAGAGATAAAAATGACAAATTCAATACAATAAAACCAATAACAGTTTTGAAGGAGCTTGGGTTTTGAGGAAGGAGTCTTTGTATGGAGGGCTTAGTGCATGAAGAAAAGGTCTTTATAAGACATCCATTGTGAGACAGTGAGCCAGTGAAGCTTTTGAAGGACATTGTTGATGTGGTCACGATAGCAGACATGCAGCCGAGTTCTGGATGTACTGGAGTTTATATTTAGGACTTTGGATGATGTGCCATAAAGAATCCAGAGTTAATAGACAATTCTGCATATAATAAAAGCATGAACCAATCAAAGTTCCAGCAGCAAATAAGTAGAGACAAGTTCAATTTTAATTAATTCTAACTAGAATACTCATAGCTTAAATCTAAGGATAACACTTTACTTGAAGGGGTGTGCATAAGACTGACATGGCACCTTCATAATCATGACATGACACATGTCATGAATATGAAGGAGGTTTTATGCATGTTTATGACAACTGTCATTAAGTGTCATTCGCTCAGTTATTTCATTTTTAATGCAAATATGACATTATTTGACCTAACCCTACCCCTACCCTTACCCCTAACCATAGCCCATAACAAAGACATCTCAAACAATGTCATCTTTGCATAAAAAATTACATAACTGAGCGAATGACACTTAATGACAGTTGTCATAAACATGCATAGAAACCCATTCATATTCATGACATGTGTCATGTCATGATTATGAAGGTGTCATGTCAGTCTTATGCACACCCCTTCAAGTAAAGTGTAACCAATATAAGTGTTGCATCCTTGTTGTTTCAGATTTAATCACAGATCACCCATAACACTACCGTCACAAAGCATTGCCTATGATCAATTCAAAATGATTGCAGTACATTTCCCACTTGGTGAAGGTTTCACTTAATAAGTAAATTGATAAGTTCAGTGGATCACACCCACCGATTTAATGTTGCACTTAGTAGTGCCATTTAGCCACACCTTGGAAGTGAATTCCTCTCTTCCTTTTATTTCATGTTCCATGTCCAGCTCACCTTTAGTGCATTATAGGATGGACTCTTGTGCAAGGCAACAGAAGGCAGTATAATAATATACAACTTTTTGTAAAAGACTTCCTGTCAGGAGTGTGCATATTATGCTTTAAGAAGCTGCTCTATAGGTTTTGGGACAGAGCCACAATGAATAGTAGACTTTATAATACTGACATTGTAATTAGAGCATACACTCAGAATAAAGGTCCGCACTACTCCTTTCTAAACTTATATACTATTCACTGCAGCTGAAATGAACACTATGAACACTGCAGCTGAATGACGTAGATGATTCTGCAAATGTGTTTTTTTTCACTCACATGTGCTTTAATTAACACTATCGGTTTGGTTTTTATAGGTGGTATGTTATTTTCAAACGTTATAGAGCATTAAACTTTTAGCATCACTCACTGGACATTTCCAAACTGCTGCTAGACTTAACAACCAATCTAATAAAATGAAACAAAACATACTATTAGCGCTACTCACTGAACATTTCACTTTCAAACTTTTGCAAAATGTGCAAGAAGCAAAACAAGATCATTTTGTAGAACGATATGTTCCACTGAGTTGCAAAATATGCAAACCGTTAGCTTGTCCGTTCTGTTTTCCCAACAACAGAGTGCATGACATCAGATTAGTGAAGGTGACCTTTGCAGTCATGTCCTGTGGCAGCTTTCACAGATCCACATATGTACAGGCAGCGCCACAGCATGTGACAACCTTTACTTCATTAATCCTGTGCTGAAGCTCCATCATTACCGGCGGATTCTGCCGAGAGGATGGTCTGGAGTCGTGTATGGGGTAATGAGCCATCTTGAACATGCTGGTGTCCTTTCAGCCAGCACAGGAAACTGTGTGAACACCCCTTTTCACATTTATGTCTCATTACCGGGAGGTCAGAGGATGACCACGGATGATCTTCTGCTGCTTCTCACTTCCTGTCTCTCTCTGTGACTCATACTTCTCTTGTGTCTTGATTCAGATGTTTCTGTCTCTGTGGTCTCTCTTGCTCATTATTTTAGAAAGTCTTTGTATTTAAGCTGCTTTAAAGATCAACTTTGAGATGGAACAAATGTGTTGTGTCATACACATTACCTAAGACCTTCCTGTTTATCATGATCTTTCTATGAGTGTCACTTTGTATTAAAATGTTGTAGGGACAGTTGGGGGATAGGTTGTGCACATATGTGCTAATTATGATGTTATGGAATATTTTGCTAATGAATATGAATTAGGATAGAACATAATTTAACATGATCTGTTACTGTTTCTATAAATACTTCTATATTGATGTATTGATCTAGAAATCAGCTCTCTAGCGGAGTATTTGCTAATAATAACATTATCATGATTAGAAATGTCCAAAATCATTTCTATTTATTTAGAAGAACCACTGCAGTTTTTTTCTTCTTCAGTTTTTCTTTGTAAACATGCATAAGACTTACATCTTTGACCACTGCACTGTGATCACTGTTTTTTCAGCATCTTGTTCAACTTTCAAAAACATGTCTTGAGACCTTGCATTCTTTCCCATTAATCAGTGGCTCCACTCTTGAGTTTATAAACACAAGAATGTATTCGGGATGAATAGCCCATTAGTCGCTATTTTTTAAATTGGAAAAATAGTCCTCGTTAATGCACTGTAACATGCTTTTTATATCAATGTAGTATTTGAATATTCTTTAGCTGGATTCCATTTATACATTGTTTTACAATAGACCTTAGCCAGGGTAGTGCCATACGTAATGTTTGACAGGAATGAAAACGAGGCTGTGATGGATAGAAGTACAAAGTGTTCAATGGATTTTACTGTTATTTAACAACATTCCAGTTGCTCAGCTGATGAAACATCTTACCAAAAACTCTTAGAATATAAATATAAAACATTATCAATATAATATCAACATAAAACCTTTTCAAAGTATGTTGTGTTTTCTGAAATTTGAAGGACCTTTATACAGTGCATGCCACTGTAAAGACTGTAGGCCTCATGTATCACATAGAAATGAGCGCAGATCTGAGCGCACAAACCAACTTACGGCAGGGTTCAGGTGTGATTCATGAAACATTCATATGATGCCAATCTCATTGTTCTGATGATTGTACATTGATAAATGTGGTGGCTGAAAACAATCATCATTTGAATATCATGCCCCTAAAAACATTGTGGTTTAGAAGCCTTGTGCGACATGCAGAAATGTAACCTGGCGAAAAAGAGGAAGTAATCTCATGAAAGAGAAATTGACCTTACTCCAAAAGCACCTGTTAACCTTGTAATTGCAAACAATGACATTGATTTATATGTATATTACATACCAGTAAATAGAATGAAACCCAATTTAGTTCCCCTTACTCCACAAGAAATCTTTTAAATTTAACAGTATCACAGAACAAGAATGAAAAATAAATAACTATAAAATGATATATTAAACTATCAAATAAAACACAAATTAGGCTATAGCTGCATTCAAACGTCAAGCTAAAATTAATTTATTTGAAGTGAAACTGAAACGGCATTGGGCTCACAAGCCTCTCTCATTCGACAAGAATCCAAATATTTCCATTTTTGATATATAATAATTGTCCAAACTATTATTCATTATGTAAAACAAGGCTTTGTACTTCACTCATGTTCCAATATCCATGTAAAACATCATCCTTCCTAGCCACCGCTCACGTCCATATTGATAAATTACAAGGTTTACGTAGAAATGACCATATGCCCAATTTTCTGTCATACGTTCGTTTTGTAAATGAGGCCCTGTAACTCTATCCCTCTCAGCCTTATGTTAAATTAAATATGGTGTCTCACTTCACTAAGGTCTATAAAAGGGTCATTGATGCTGACCAATTCAATCTAAAATCAAGTTGTGTCCAGGGATTTTGTAGGTCAGATGATAATTACATAGATTAGCAGTTGAATGTTAAGTATATGGTAGTAATGACTGTGCTTTGAATACGAGTGTTTTTTGGGGTTTGAGATTGCAGATATTCATCAGTGCATGTATAGCAACATTTGTTTGGGAACAAATTTGTTTGGATAGAGTTGTGGAAAGGTGATAAATCGGAGCATGTCTGAAAACTGTGTGTGGGAGATGATTTGCTGCTGTCGCTTTGTGCCGCTGACGACAACTGCAACAATCACCCAGCTAGGGCTGTGCAAAAAATCGAATGCATCTGTGATTAGTAGTAAATCTCCAGCACGTGCATTCAGATGGAGCGGCATTTACTACACAGAGCCGTAGATCACTGACAAGCTACACAAAATCGCGTTCAAAATCGGCAATGAATCGCCTGTGATTTTTAACGTGATATTGCATAGCTTGTCAGTGACCTATGGCTCTGTGTAGTAAATGCCGCTCCATCTGAATGCACGTGCTGGAGATTTACTACTAATCACAGAACCGGCTTTACTGACGAGATGCGCATGAAAATCGCATTTGATTATTTGCACAGCCCTACACCCAGCAAAACATTAAAATATCAGATTCACTCAGTATTCATCACTAAATTAATACTCGTGCTTGACCATTAGAGATGTTTTCTCTGTAAGATGTATTAAATATAAAAAAGTTGTGGAGATATAATTGGCTTTGGCAAAAAAGTGGTCATATCTCATCGTAATTGTTCCCAAAGTTTCTTTTAATCGCATATTTGAAGGCACTGCAAGCAACTTGCATAAAATGTCTCTACTTTCTGATATCATTACCTCTGTAAACCTAAAAAATGGTATAAGGAAGCAGCACACCCCTTTTTAGCTACTCAGAAAACACCTTTTACAGATATTGGTTTCCTGGGATGAAGTGCCTTAAGAGAGAGGGTGTGTGGTTGAAGGGATTATCTAATTGTAGCGGAAGTAAGCAAATCACTTACAGCACCTTTAACAAAATTGAGCTGAAACTCTATAACCTCAGGGAAGGAAATTATGTATAATGCCTTATTAACTGTCTAAAGATCAATCACCATAATGTCATTTAGTGGGCAAAGTTATTTATACAAAATAAATGGACTGGTTAATGCATTTGTGGAGATTGTTAATGACTATATCTTCAAGGGAACACGAAACAACATTTCAAAGATAAATTCATCCATTAACAAAGTTATAAGATGAAAAAAGCCTCTAAAAGCATTTCAAGCTGCCGCATCATGCACCGCTATTACAGATAGGATTAATTCTCCATGGCGCCTCAAGTTTTTTTCCGGCTTTCAGTGAGCAGCCAAACTAGGCTTGGTTTATTAGTACAGGTCTCATCCCAATAAAGTCTTTCCTCACACATCTAAGTGACGCATGGCATCATTTAGCAGGAAAAGGAAACATCGTAGCCCACATTGTTATTCCAAGAGCTAAATTTGTGGGATTCAGATTTGCATGGTGGCAGCTCAAGGCCCTGTGTTGATCTAACTTGGGATTTATGTCACATCTACTAGTGTTGGCTCACAATCAGGACATTTAAAGGGTCTGGTGTACACACTCTAGGTTTGTGATTGGTACATTCAACTACATTACCATGGAGACCGGTAAGTGCAGCGGAGGGGGCTGCAAATGCGTTGGCAATGGAGTGGAAGAGTACACTATTATGTATCTCTTCTCGTAACGTGTGGTCTTCGAACAAGAAATAAGCCAGAGTGATTGCGTAATTTTGCGCCTTTAAATGTAAAACCCACATGGGGATGCCTGCCCACATGGCTGTGTGAGTAAGCATGGGGGAGCAAAGATAGCGCAGCGATAGAGAGCATTCAGTCTTCCAGTGTCTCCATTCAAACCATTGTAGCCTTCAGCACTGCTGCTAATGGTGCAAGGGACAACAGGGGACACAGTGTCCACAAACACACTGTGGATTCAGACCACATAGTGAAAACACCATTTAAATCAACCATAGTATTTATATCATGTACTAAGAAAAATGCTTCTCTAACATGTACAGTTTTGGCCGCTAAAGGAAAGTTTTTTTTAAATCAGTTTCAGAATTATTTTGATGGTATACCTACATCTAATTAGGCGAATGGCTTCTGTTTCTTTTCTACACATCTCCTCAAACATCTGTTTTGGGAGTATGTAAGTTCCTCAGAAAGGGAGGATTGCTTTACATCAACAAAAAATGCTTTAAACGGAATTAATAATGTGAAGTTTTGAGAAAGCATTATTTTGATATTCGTCCAGTTTTCACAGGAATCGTGCTTCCGACTTTTTACCGGTGAATAGGTTTTTCTATCATGGCCAGTTTAGATACATTTTGTTGAGTTTTTCTGACAAAAGAATACAAACTCAGCAACAGTGTCAACAAAGTATTAAATAATTTGTGAGGCATCTCAAACTTCTCACTGCGAACACACAGTTTTTCTGTTTTAAGGGGTGATTCAATGATTAATGTTTGACTTGTTGTGTCACAAACTTGACTTGTTTTTCCTAGACAGCTCCATCTCTTGGACAACAAATGGAGACTCCTTCTGAGATTAATTTCCTGAGAAAAGACACCAGTATAACGTGTGTCTCTTCTCAACAATTCCTCAAACTGTGCTCAGAATTGCCAATACAGCAATCTGCAATCAAACGCCAGAGATTTCATCATGCTTCCCGAGAAACAAATGTACTTTTAGCCTTGCTGAAAAAAACATACAAGCTTGTTTGCTGGTCTTAGGCTGGCCACACACTTAAAAATCTTAAGGCAGATTTGCACCACCGAATGATTGGGGGGGGGGGGGGGGTTCTGATTCGGGCTGTGTCGCAAACGTTTGTTTGTTCAAAAATCCGTCACCTACCCGATGTTCAGTCAAGCGTCACCTACCAGACATCACCCATATTCTTTTTTTGTTTTGTTTTGTTTTTCACTATATAACAGAACATGTGCCAGGAGAGCCAGCTGACAACGTCGATTGTCCTCCATGTGTTTTACTTCTCTAGTCACGTTTGATCTCGCGAGTCTCTCTGAGATCTTGTGACTGTGAAGTCGTTCCTACAATCAACAAGTGCGTGTTCTTGAAAATCTGTTGAAACTGTCTGTCTGTGGTTTCCCATGGTTTTAAAATCAGTTAAGATTTGAAATCGTCTAGTGTGTCCCAGGCCTTAGCTGGTCTCCCAGCCTGTCCGGTTGGTCTATTGGCTGGATTTAGAGGGATTTTGAAAACTTTTCAGCTTCACAGCTGGCCGTCCAGCTAACCTAGGTAAACACCAGCCTGGCCAGGTTGTGAGACCATTTTAAACCAGCTAAAACCAAATTTAACCAGTTGAGACCAGAAAACCAGGTGGTTTAAGTTGATTTGTTTTGTCTTTTCAGCAGGGATGCACACAACAACTGTATAATTAGTTTTTTAAGTTGCGATGAAATGGAAGTGTGACTGACCTTTTCTTTTGTATTTGTATTTGTGTTGTACAGTACATCCAAGCATGACGGATTATAGAAAAAGAAAAAATGAAGGACGGGGACTGTTATACATGCATTGGCTGTTGATTTGATTTGATGTGGGTGTTGCACGTAAAAATCTAGGTAGATGAACATGAATTTGTCTTGGGTTTAAGCGGACTAAATGGAGAAGTACTCCATATGTCCAATTCTGATTTAAAAATAAGAGGTTGAAATATTTCAAAAATGAAACATACAGTACATCATTCACAATAAGATCTTCGATAGGGTGAATTCTCATTTCTTGTCGACTTAAAATTGTAAAATACGATGAAACACAACTAAGAACTCTGTTAGGTCTCATGAGCTTTGAAAGAGAAATAAAACTCTGGGGACCCTTTTACACTCCCCACTATAATTCATTATGAGGATTTGAATTTCAATGTGGCTGACAGCACTGGTCAGGTTTTGCATTGCAATTTATATTTAATACTCACAGTGCAGTCTTCTAGAATTAATTTACATGATTATTAATTACTTTATAGCTATATGAACCCATTAGCTTGATAAGGACGAACAAGTGAATATAAATTCATCTTAGTATACAGTATGTATACTGCATCAGACAAAAACCTGTAAAGTAAAAGATAAAAAGGTAACTTTTAAACAAAAATCAACCTTTTAAATAAAACAAAAATGGTATAATGACATAGTAATTTAAAAGGTAGAGGAAATGCTGATAAATAAATACTGTGAAACACAATCTAATACCTACAACGGACAAAGAAACCTCAACACTGCAAATCAAGTGCGGAGAGATGCTGTTTGTCTAGAGGAGAGACCAGATCTCTGCAGAGACTCAGTGTTGTCTTTCAAGTGAGACTAAAACTCATATCTCTCAGCACTGTGGACATTTCCTTTTCTAGACAGGATTTAATAACAAGGACATCAATCTCCGTGGTAAGATTGTGGAAAGCGTACACATCGCAAGCCCACAATTCAGTATCGAGGACTGAGTCAATAGCAAATGATTTTTCTGTGTTGAAGACACAGTTGAGGGTGTGACTGGGCATTGTGTGCATAGTATTTGAATGAGTATTTCCCTGCTGTCATATAATCTTCTCTGTCTATATAGTGCAATGTCATTTGTGCATGTAACCTAACTGCACAGAGTTGAGGGTCTCATGGGTAAATATCACAGTAATAATAATGCTAATGTTCCATTCAACTCAGAGAGTTGGAAAGTCTTACTCCAGCAGTTTCCAACCTCAATCTGCAACTCTGATCCACTGATATGCAGGTGTATGACATCACAAGAACGCGGTGGCACACAGAGATTCACAGTTAATGATATCAATGAGTCAACGTTCCCACTTTACAGTACATGAATATAACGCCAGTTTAGCAAATTTGCATAGACAGCTGCATAAAACAAGCTTAAAGGAACCTCTCTGCTGCTAATCTCCATACACTTGCAAATGTTAGCATTGCATAGCATCATATGCCAGGAGACATCCTTGTTGACAACTGAACACCTGCAAAGCTAATAGGAGCCAAAATTGTCCTCTTTACATGATATTTTGTGACTTTAAATGGAACGCAGTGTAACATGGAACAACAACAAAAAAAGAGCTGTACCAAACAAGTCTGAAGTTTGTAGAAACATTTATCTAGGATTATACTGTATATAGAATAGTTTGGCTTAAAGTTAGCATGAAATGGCCCTCTACCACTGTAATTTGGCATATTTCCAAGTGAAACAAGATATACAACTGTGGTGAGGGGGGCGTGGTTCAGCGAAGTTTGCAGTGGGAGATCATCCTGCGGGCCCAACTTGTTCAAAGGCATGTGGGCTGGCAGGGCCGGGGCAGATGGACTTCCCCCAGTCCGAACCTCCCAGTCCATCCAGCTCCGGAACAGCTCGCGGTCCTCTTGCTGCGCGTCTGGACGAGGGCCCGGACTCGACCCATTCCTGATCCTCCCTCATGTCCAGCAGCGCTTGATGGTGCTCTTGATGGAGATCACGCAATGCGGAGCGAACATTGGGATGACTCAACGCCAATGCGAACTGACGGAGATGTCATGATGGTGGTGGCGTTATCACTTCCTTCCCGGGTTTCGGCACCAGTGTCAGCATAGAGTTCGTAATACAGGGATAGGAAGTGAAGTGAAATCAGGTGAGCGTTTGGAGACCTGTGGATATTGATTTAATGAACTCAAGGAACTTGACACAACAAAACAAAGTAGCGCTTTTCAGTGTGTTATCACACTGACTCGTGGCATGACAAATTGTCGGTCCTTGGGTGTCTCTCTCTGACACTAAATTTTCTCTTTCCCCCTGAGCGATGCCCCCGAGTTTTTTCTAGTGATGGTGTCTCTCTCCCATCCACGTTATACAGTATGGCCTTTTTTAACCGGTCCCTACAGGCCAAAATACACGCAATCAGGACATATAGGTGATTCATCATTTGCATTTGACCTACTACTCATTCCGCTAGTCTCCCTCCCTCTCAGATCCTAGTCTGCATATATTAGCTGATACCAACGCCCCCTCGCCACACACAACAAAATAAATGTAGGGACAGACTTTCTTTATGGAGGATACTGATGCAAACGAGTCCGCGTGGTGTTCTATACTACTTGTTCTACACTACAAGTTAGCGACGAAACAGCACCAAGTAGGAATTGTTATTTTTTTGGTGCTTACAGACGAGGTAATCAAAAAAAGAAAAAAGTAGATTGATGCAGCAGTCGGTTGTTGTAATTCTGCCTGGAACTACTTTTGCTGTGCTTTTCTCTGAAAACAATTGCACACCTTAGAAAGTTCATCAACCAATCAAATTCACGCATTCAGCAGACCTGTGGTATAAGTGCTCAAAAGGACATGTCTGTTTCAGAGGCAGAGGCGGGAATTTATTTATTTTGCACTAATAAGAAACTATGCACATGCACTGGGTTAAAAGTAAACAGGTGTCACATTTGAATCGATGTGACTGTAAGCTTTTTCTAATATTCAATTTGTCATCCATTACATTACAATTTTTGATTTCTAAAGCTACGAGCTTCAACACTGACATCATGGTCAGCCAAGACACTTCTACACTATGTACTGTTTTCCTGAGGATTGCATTGTATTCACCATTTTACATGTCAGAATGAATTGCCTGAGAGAGTGCTAGCCATCTGCCGCTTTCCAGATTCAGACGGCCATCCTTTACGGGTCAGGCAAGCCTGAGGAAAACGCTGGTCTCCGGACAGCAGGCCTGCCAAAACATCAGGAGCTAAAGCAGTACCCTTCTCTGGTGTCCGGCTCATATCCGAGGACCTCACTTTATCAAACCCTGTGAATTATCAGTAATTGGCCCAACTGTGACATTCCCGATTGCAAAGGGCACATAAATCACCTTGCAGTATAATAGCTCAAACGGCAAGCTATGCAAGTCCTGCACAAATGACCTCACAGAGCGTTTGTCCCCTGATGTCTGACTGATACCACTGTCTGTCTTTCTAGACCCTTTCTTTTTCATACACACAATTACTGGTGACACAGACACTCTTGTTCGGATAAAAATAGTCTTAGATATGATCCCTTGATCTCATTCTCAGGCTGGTCTGGGCTTTTATCTTCGAATGGACAGACTAAAGTGGACAGAAAATGTTCAGAAACGCTTTTGCCTAGAGGAAAGATTATATCACTGCTATTTTATGCAATATAATTCAGTGGTACATTATACAAGTTATATAACCATCCTATAGTTGGCAATAGTCTTCTAAGCTTTTGTACCAGTGAATAGCTTTCATGACTGTCTTGATATTGTTTCGGGTCAATATTCTCTGAAAATCTTCCAAAAGAAATTTGTTCAAATTCAAGGATGTCAAAGAGGAACCTTCAATGTTTAATTTAGCAAAGTACTCGGATGAATTTTGTCTTTCTGAATAGAAAAAGAGGACTTCAAAAACACAAAAATCTATATGACACGAGTCTTCCAAGATCTTCAAAACAAATAAATTCATTTTGTGCAAGGTTAATGCATTAGTAGTATGAAGCAAGGATGGAACTTGACCAAAAAAAAAAAAAACCAGCCCAGTGTTAGCCTAATAAAAAATCACCTTTTGTATTATCTAGTTAAAAAATAATGCTTTTACATTGCAGAGGAAAAGCTATTAAATTGAACAATTGTTTGAGAGGAATATGTCAAGCAATGCTAATCACAGAGAACCATGTTGCTCCACATAATTATATGACCTTTTCTATAGATAGGAATGGAAGCACATTTGTGACCCTGGAGCACAAAAGCAGTCGTAAGTCGCTGGGGTAGATTTGTAGCAATAGCCAAAAATACATTGTATGGGTCAAAATTATAGATTTTTCTTTTATGACAAGTAAAGATCATGTTCAATGACGTACATGTACTTTGCTACCGTAAATATATCAAAACTTAATTTTTGATTAGTAATATGCATTGCTAAGAACTTCATTTGGACAAATTTAAAGGCGATTTTCTCAATATTTTTTTGCTCTCTCAGATTTCAAATTGTTGTATCTCGGCCAAATATAGTCCTATCATAACTTTACCCAACCATGCATCAATGGGAATAGCTCTTTATTATTTATTCAGCTTTCAGAAGATGTAAAATCCAGGGTCACATTTGATCGCATTTATGTTTGTGATTATACTGATTTGATTAACTTCACTTATAAGGTACACCAGTATTACCATAACATGAGGGCTTTGTCCAAGAAGACTCAGTGTTTTAGGAGTGACGTCCGCATTTAAACACAGCAATGATTCCCCCAAATCATCGTTCCATGTGTATGGATGGATCGGTTTGTGAAAGGGAAGAGAAAAGCCATAGATGAAGTCGCACAGACCCAGGCAGGTGCTGGTCATTCAAAAGCTAAATGCAGAAAATATTACGAGGCATATCTTGCTCTCGGCTTCACACACCGTGTCTATACAAGACGCTACAGTTGTGTGTCGCGCCACAACAGCTCTACACTGGACACGACAAAGAGACCGTTGCAAATCATTTGAACTTTGTCGTGTTGCGTCGTGCCGCATCCAGTGTACACAGCATCACTGATTATAATGGGTTCTACTCACTGATCTATAATAGAGAATTATATATAGATCAGTGGTTCTACTGTATTTTGCCGCTCGCGTCCGGTGTAGACACGGTGTTTAATGTCGTTGGTGAGGAGGAAAGCCTGTGTGTGTCCTATGCCTTATCAGACAGCATGAAACCTACAAAAAATGTATAAATAACAGGGAGAATAATAATACCACACACCACGCCTAATAACAGTTATTCTCACTATGCTATTTTTCAACGTTTCAAGTGATCCAGGGTTTTTTTTTCCCTGAAGCTTTTTTAAATTAAAAAAGTATACATTTTTCATAATGTTTAGTGAAACTATTTGGTAGTCTGAGGTGGAAAGGGGATTCGGGAAAGGGGGGAAGATTTTTTTTATAGGTTTAAAGGGGGGCGCGACCAAAAAAGTTTGAGAACCACTGGTCTAAAGTTAACAGACAGTGTTTAGTGCAGTGCACATGTTTACATATGTTTATTACAGTGACTGTGAATTATCTAAAATAGTGTGGTAAAGCAACAGATTTGTTTTATATTTCTGCAATATACTTAGTTCTGTGTGCATTTGTTACTGACTTTCATACTTAATGTTGTACACCATCGCGCTTATTGTCAGTGCTTATGTTTTCTTCATAATTATTACATGGTTACAAGGTTGGAAGTTCAACAAATCAGTCAATGTACTACTGTGATTGTAGTTGTTAAATAAAAATGACATTCATATCAATTCATGCTTCACCTAATTTCATCATAACATATAGGCCTGGCTTACAGAAAAGAACATTTATGTTTAATCTATCTAATAGTGTGTTGGTCATACTATACAATGATTTATAGCTTGTCTTTGTTGAATAATACAGAACATACAGAGCTTTAAAAAATAATCGCATATTAAATCACAATCGCAATATTAGTTAAAAAAAAAAAATCGCAGATTATTTTCCAAAATCGTTCAGCCCTACTGGTCGGTCAGTAGACATCCTCAGGGTTTACAACTCCAAAATTCCTATATTCCCTGATTTCAATCTCTCCTTCTGGATAAGTCTAGTACAGTTCTGTTTTCCAAACGCATGCATTCCATCCTTATCTAAGATCTTTATTATTGTTTCTAGAGTCTATGCTGTACACATGTTGACAAAGTATTTTATTGATTTTAGTTTGCTAGATTAGTATTTTTATATTGTACATACATGACACCTCCACATGTCCTGGATTACACAATGAACACTCTCACAGCGAGCGGGTCTTATCTTTGAGCATCTGTTATTTAAATACAATAGCAGGAAAATCTCACAACCTTCAGTTAACTGGCCGCACCCAAAATGAAGGGACACACAAGGTTATTTTGTCTGTGATCAGATTATAGCTACAACTCAGGCTCCTCACTATGCCTGTATAACCTCAAGCATAGCAGGCTTATTGCAAGTGTTGTTGAATAATGTGAGGCCTGTGGTGTTTTGGATTTCTGCTGTCATAAATCTGTCTGTTTAAATGTGCTGTCATTAAGCATAACAATTACTTTGGGTTTCTGGCAGTGCTCCAAATATGTCGCCAAAATAAATCTGTTTCCACTTAAATTTAATTGCTTCTGGAGGTTTTGTTTAAATAATATAAATGAATAAGAACTACCGGGCCCCCTTTGTAGTTTCTCCAGTATGGTTTTCTAGTGTAAAATGCAGGTGGTTGTTTTCAAAAGTGTGCTCCCTGGGCCGTCGGGCAAAATTATTGGGTAGCTAGCCCCCCATAGACCCAGCAGCGTTAAGATGTTTACTGGGCCCTGCTTTGCCCACATGAAATCTACAAGAAAATACAAATCATGAGAACACATTTTAATGCAATACAACAATGCAATGGATTCCTGTTAGCTCTAATTATATGTTCTATTACACTGGACAATGTATAGTGCAAACAAATCAAAACATAATGAGCGACGTGACGAACCTAGAACAATCTTATTAATGTTCTAAATGGATGAATGGGTTGTCAAAGTCACGATTGTATTGCTTGTAGTGCAAACAGTATCTTTAATTATAATAAGCCTAGTATTTAGTCATGTGAAGACAGACTCATGTTTATGAACTTGTTCTTTCAAACAGTTCATTTAAAAGAACCAGTTTCACCAAAAACAATATAGCGATTCTTCTGTGTCATCATGACATGACAACCTGCTGTGGTGTATTACATGTTTATGTAGACAAGCTAGATTCGGTTCATTATTATTATTATTATTATTTTTAATAACCATTTGCATGTACATTAAACTAGTTCACTTGTTTCTCTTGGATTAAAAAGTTGCAGTTTTTAACAAAAAGCTGTTTATTAAAACAACTTATGTTCTGTACGTGTTGATAAAACTGTCATACAATCAATGCATAAGTATGTTTTATTTGTTACATTTTGGCTGTTACTTAAGTTCTAAATGGTCTTACTATCAGTTCACTCATTGGTTCTCGGTTCAACGAGTCAGGGAGATATTTCGAGAACCGCTGGGATCGAATCAGACAGTGTTTGTGAGTCGGTTCAATTGATTCGTTGTAAAGATCCGACTCGAAACAACAGTTCGTTCAGCAATCGGACATCGCTACTAGTTTTGAAGCAATATACAGTTTCCACATATCCACAGCGCGTCGCGCGCACATGCCAGAGGTGTCTCATTTCTCTAAAAATATCTCTCCATCGCTTTGCTTGGGGGACGCTTTATGGTTTGAGTTTCCTTAGGCTACTATTTGACCTGGTGTATAACCGTACATAAATGAATGGCTATAAATGGCTATTTATACGCATATCGGCCCACACTGTTGCGCTCAGGCTGCTCTGATAATGCTGATAATAAATGAAGACACGTCAAGGTTACAACCATAAGGCAAGCTTTTAACCACATGACATTTCTTCTTTCAGCTGTAGGAAGCATCGCGCGTACAGTAGATTATTCAAGCGCTTCGTTGTAATCTAATCCGGTTTTATTTTATTGAAGTATATAAACAACTCAGCCTCGAATTCAGTTTGGCACGCTGAGAAGTTCTGTAAAGTGAAATAAGGACAAAATAAAGAAAACACACAGCGCCGCTTTGAGCATCAGCAAAGTGCATGTATCAAACGCGTGCCTAAAGTGCTTTATTAAAATAAACCGAATAATACACAATGAACATCACACACACACATAATGGATCCTGAAGCACGGAGCGTGTTCTGTGCATCACCGTCATCATCACCATCATACCTGACGGACACAAGCCGAACCGAGAAGGCAACATCACCAGAACATCAACAGCCCATGAGCCAAGTCCAACAATGCAAAAAAATCCGACAAACGAATTGCGCACCAGCTTCGCTGAAACGGCGTGGACTGAATGAATGTGCGTTTGGCAGTACTCACCTCGCTCCAGGGCGAGCGGTTGGACTGTCACTGTCGCCATGACTGTGCTGTGTTATCATCAGAGAGAGAGAGAGAGAGAGAGAGAGACCGGAGAAGCGGCCCGCAGCCACATCAGAGCGCGCACTGTAGCGGCGGAGAGAGCGAGCGAGCGCGGATTGGAGCGTGTGCGGATGATGGGAGTGGTTGGGAGGGGAACGGGATTTTACAACCGCTCCTGGCTTAATCAATATGGATTGAAGGCGGATAAATCAGATGGAGATGCCGTGTCTGCACGCTGCGTTTAGAATTGAGTTGTAAATCTGCTTAAGCTTGTTGAACATGGAAGACGTTTAAAATGTAAAGTTTTATATGGCTTTCACACATAATTGACGGGAGTGGCATAAAACTGACATGACACCTTCATAATCATGACATGACACATGTCATGAATATGAAGGAGGTTGCATGCATGTTTATGACAACTGTCATTAAATGTAATTCACTCAGTTATGTCATTTTAATGCAAATATGACATTATTTGAACTAACCCTAACATCCCCCACCCTAACCAATAGGCTAACAAAGACATCTCATAACAAGCATCTTGCATTAAAATGACATAAATCTGAGACGAAACGACACTAATGACAGTGTCATTAAACATGCATTAAAAAACCTTCAATTCAGACATGTGTCATGTATTGATATGTAGTGTAATGTCATGATTATGAAGGTGTCATGACATGATTATGAAGGTGTCATGTCATGATTATGTAGGTGTCATGTCATGATTATGTAGGTGTCTTGTCATGATTATGAAGGTGTCATGTCCTGATTATGTAGGAGGTGTCAAGTCAGATTATGTAGGTGTCATTGTCATGATTTATGTCCCGGTGTCATGTCATGATTATGAGGGTGTCATGTCATGATTATGAGGGTGTCATGTCATGATTATGAGGGTGTCATGTCATGATTATGAGGGTGTCAGGTCATGATTATGAGGGTGTCATGTCATGATTATGTGGGTGTCATGTCATGATTATGTGGGTGTCATGTCATGATTATGTGGGTGTCATGTCATGATTATGAAGGTGTTATGTCAGTGTCATGTCATGATTATGTAGGTGTCATGGCATGATTATGTAGGTGTCATGTCATGATTATGTAGGTGTCATGGCATAAATAGGTAGGCGTTCTAACCATAGCCCATAACAAAGAATCTCAAACAATGTCATCTTTGCATTAAAAATGACATAACTGAGCGACGGACATTAAGGACAGTTGTCATCAACATGCATTTAAAAACCTTCATATTTCATGACATGTGTAATGTATTGATATGTAGGTGTCATGTCATGATATGAAGTGTCATGAAGATTATGAGGTGTCATGTATGATAGTAGGTCTGTCATGATTATGTACGGCGTAGGTCATGATAGAAGTGTCATGTACATGATTATGTAGGTGGTCATTCAGAATTAGTAGGATTCCGGTGTCAGTCTACGCATATGTAGGTGCAGGGTCATGATTATGAGGTGTCAAGTCCTGATTATGAAGGTGTATTTTCATGATATGAAGGTGTGTAATGTCATGATTATGAAAGTGTCATGTCATGATTATGAAGGTGCATGTCATGATTATGAAGGTTGTCAGTGCATGTGTCATGTCAGATATGTAGGTGTCATGTCTATGATTATGTAGGTGTCATTGTCATTAAAGGTCGGGTCATGTAATGATTCGTAGGAGTGTCATGTTATGATTATGTAGGGTGTCATGTCTGATTAGAGGTGTCATGTCATGATTATGTAGGGGTCATGTCATGATTGTAGGAGGTTTGTCATGTCACTTGCTTCATGAAGGGGCCATGTCTATGATTATGAGCTCGGTGTCACATGTCTGTGTAGTATATGATTATGTAGGTTGTCATTGCATGATTATGTAGGTGTCAGTCATGATTATGAAGGTGTCAGTCCATGATTATTGAAAGGTCGTTAATGTCATGTGTCATGTCAGATTAGGATAGGTGTCATGGATGATTATGTAGTGTCATGTCATGATTATGTAGTGTCATGGCATTAATTAATGTAGGCGTCCTGTCATGATTATGTAGGAGGCTGTCATGTTAAATATGTAGGTGTAGTCATGATCATAAGGCAGTAAGTCTGATGAGGTAGGTGTCATTCATGATTATGCAAGGTGTCATGTTGTGTCACTCGTCTGATTATGAGGTGTCATGTCCCTGATTGTAGGTGTCATGTCCTAGTTGGAGGTTTGTCATGTCATAATTGAATGGAGGCGTCATGGTCATGATTAGGGAGGAGGTGTCATGTCATGAGTATGTAGGTGTCATGTCATGATTATGAAGGTGTCATGTCATGATTATGTAGGTGTCATGTCATGATTATGAAGGTGTCATGTCATGATTATGTAGGTGTCATGTCATGATTATGTAGGTGTCATGTCATGATTATGTAGGTGTCATGTCATGATTATGTAGGTGTCATGTCAATCTTATGCACACCCCTTCAAGTAAAGTGTAACCGTTTTAAGCTTGACCAGCATTGGTGAAATCAGATATTATTTAAATCGTAAATTCTAAATGGTTGTGATCGATACATTTATTCCGACACCTTCAACATTTCTCACATTATAACAGTTTATTCGCTATAGTTTAGAAAATGGTAATAAAATATGACAAGAATTCAAAGTTAAACTGTGTCAGAACAAATGAATCTTGATAATGTCAGATTAAGGTATGTAATGAATTAGGTTGAATAGCTGTCAGCTGTTAAATTTAAGTACACAATTAGATCATATCAATTTAGGTTGAACAATTACTAAGCAATGCTTAATTTTGTTCAGTCTGTGGTGTGAAAAAGTCGCATTAGCAATTCAAGAAAAACACTTAAGCGAAACATGGTCAGGTCAAAGTGTCCGAATAATTTTTGGTCCCAAATCTTTATCACTTTTACTGGTAGTCCACTGTATTAAGAATTTTTGGGTATCACAGTTTACTTTATTTTGCTATCCTCACTTACATAAATTAACTATACTGTCTGAATAATTTTTGGTTTGACTATAATTCGGATGTTTAAAATGTAAATTTCATTTAGAATATGAACAAACGGGGATGAACGTTTAAAAATCTAATGCTCATTAAACTTGGGATAAATCAGTCTTGTAAAATTTAAATGTAAATTTCTAATCTTTGTTGAATGTGGAATAAGTTATTCAAAATTTTAAGTTTCTGGGAGAAGTAATGTTTAAATAAAGAGTTCATTTAGTTTAATTAGAATTAAAAAATTCTAATAATTGACAAGTAAAGTACTGTAAATCAGACATTTGAAATTGAAATTTGAAACGCTTATTGAACCAGAAATAAATCCAATGTTTAAAATGTACCTAGAATTTAGGCTTGTTAAATGTGCAGTGTATAGATCAGACCTTCTACATTTCTGATGCTGTTTAACTTGGATAAATAAGACCTTAGTTGTAACGTTGTAGCGCTTGTCGAATGTGGCTCATTGGTTAAATTGTACATTTAAAATATATTTTTAATGGCTGTTGAACAATACATAATAACAATGCAAAATGTGCATGCTTAAAATCTAAGGCTCATCAAACATGCAAAAAATGCAACAAGCATTAGAAATTAATTTCTAATGCTTGTTGAACATTGTGCAAATCAATCAATCAAATGTATGCATTCTATTTGTTACACTTATTAATCAATCTAATTCATAATGTAAAAAGGAATATGATAGAGCAGTTTAAATTCTAACTTTAATTTCAGTTGAATTCAATTTTAGTTTGACTCCATGTAACTGTTTTATGTTCATGGGTTTTCGAGGGTGCATGATATGCAAGACTTACAGTGCTATATTTGTTAGTTTTACCAAATTTCAAACATTTTTACTGCTACCAACCTCAAATATTAAATAAGAATCATATGCTTTGAATGCAACAACAAGTATGCTGTATTAGATCTTCTCAGCTCATATAGCAGCAGTAACGATTAGAATCATCCCGATGAGGGTTTACGTTAATCTCCATGAATATACTCAAGAGCTCTAGTCCTGAACCCCTGTATCTCAGTGCACAGGGTTACATGCGAGACTTAAATTATGCAGAGGCAAATCCCATGCACAACCTATGACCTTCACAGTGAACTGACAGCAGCAGCTAAAGCACTAGACAGTGTGGCACCTACCACTAATTTGCTCCCTGCAGTATGAAAGCAAGGCCTGTATTTCATATTGTTTGGTGTCTGCTGTTCAACTGAGCACAGTGAAAGTAATTACGAGCACTAGACAAGTCTTTGGCAGCTTTTCTCCAGTTTATTACATGCTTTCATAATTTTGAACTTTGCTCATTATTTAGGACTTTAACAGCCAACTGGAGAGAGGTGTACTATAACGTTTTTCATAGATTGATTCATGATTAGATAACACTTTGCTCATAAACTGTAAACTGAAGAACTATTCCGTTAAGAGAATTCAAGTGCTTCAAAGTTGCAGTTTGCAAGCTGGTTTCAGAAATAACAACGCTGATGGATTGCTCTGTCAGTCCTCCAGCTGCAGACAGATGTGCAGTGGTAACTAATGGGATGGATTGGAGGGCTTAAAGCCAGAGAGAAAGAGGCCACAGGGAGATTATGCTCTCATGGTCATATGGGACACAGCCTCTGGAAAACATTGTGCAAGTCTGATGAACAGAGTGCAATAAGATGATTTGCCGATGAGAATGAATTGACTGAATGGATGCGCAGATTTGAGAGCAAACAGGAGGAGAGAAGTATAGTGAGATGAGACTATTTTAAGGTTATGTGAATGTGTATACCGTAGTAGCTCGCATGAGCATAACAACTCTGATTCATATTTCTCTGAAATGTGTTATTTTTAGGGCTGTATGTAGGTCAGGGTTGAGCAAATTTCAGAATTTTAAAATTAGCTGTTAGAATTACATTCAAAATAGACGCGTCCAACAGAATGTTTATCAACTGGAATGACGGATGAGGGAATTACTCAATTAAGAAATGAACATAGTCACAAATCATAAACATTATTCTTCTGATGTTATTTTCTAGGTATATAATTGTATAATACAACACACACACACACCAAACACAATATTCTTATATCTATATACTTATATATATATGAATGTATATCTATATATATATATATATATGATATGTGTGGTGTGTGCTGTTGGTAAATTGTGCATTTTTTTGTGTTGGTGACGTGCGTGTTATTTGTTGCGTCCTGCTGTGTCGCCGTCCTCAGTTGTACATGATCCTTCAGAAATTCATTCTTACTATGATGCTTTGCTGTCACAGAAAAACATTTTGTTTTCTTGTATTATTCATACTCTTATCCATACATCATCAAGATTATTGTACAACACTTTGACTAAATGTTTTTTCAGGATTACCGTTTTATGAATAGGAGTAGATCCAAAGATCAGCCTTTTACTGTAAATAAAGCTTTCTGTAACCTTATACACTATACATTAAAATAATATAGTAAAAAGTTTTTGTTTTGAGCAGCACCATCGAGTTTATCAAATCAAATGATTTCTTAAGGATCATGTTACACTGAAGACTGGCGTAATGATGCTAAACATTCAGCTTTGAAATGACAGGAATAAAATACATTTTAAAATAGTCCAGTAGAAAACATAATATATAGTACAAATATTTCAAAATTTTACTGTTTTTGCTGTACTTTGGATCAAATAAATGCAGGCTTAGTGAGCAGAAGAACATTCTTAAAAAAATAAACACATTTATGTTCCCCCCCCCCCCCCCCCCCAAAAAACTTTTGAAAAAAGTTTTTATATAAAAATAAAATGTGTTTTAATTTAATTTAGATGATTCAATTTGTAGAATTTCATAATTTATGCCTCCACTCAAAACATCATGACTTACAGTTCTGCATCCTGTTTACTACCTCGATTCAAATCCTTTTCAAATTCAAGGATTTAAAAGGCATTTTCAATTAAATCCTGAATGGCGCACAATTGTATGATGTGGCTGTAAAGCAACAAGTGAGGACTCAGTTTAATCTGTGGCCTTTAGCAAAGATGCCACCTTTTTTCTCCATGCCTTATTTCAGCTTGTTTTAAACAGAAGACTCAAAGGAAGAGCTGCCTTATTATTCAGTGTAGAAATACTACGGTTCATTCGATGCATCTGCACTTTCCTCAAGAAAACAGCACCTAGTCATTTGGCAGTCAGGAAGTTTTGGAACATGACACTGCATCCCTGCAGGACGCCTTTCAAACAGAGTCGTGTTGGGTGCAAGGACAGCGTATCGAGAGATGAAAGTGGCTTGAAGGGGGCAGATGCTGCTGTTAGCTAACATATGCATGCTTGGGAGACAGCTCGCTTTTGTTATTTTCCCCCCGTTTAGCGTGGCAGAGGCAGATGTCGTTGTTTGATTCATGATGAATGGAAGCGTACATGTTGCTTTGACACGTCTTAGAAAACACACCAATCAGCATGTCATTGTAATATTCGGATATGTCAAACCTTTAGGCAGTGCTTGTGGGATAGTTTGAAGTGGTGTTAGTTTAACAGCAAGTGTCACTATTACTGTTCCTCATATTTTGGGTTAAGGATTTGAACAAACATTTATCATAAAATGTAACGACCTAGCTTTATTTTTGCTTGTTTTGTCAACGAAGGTGCAAGCACGTTTAGTTTTGCACAGCAAAATTATGTGGGTAAATCCAGTCATTTTAATATGAATCCATGCAATTGAGAGTTTTATTGAAAGTGACTTCTATGTGAACTGTGCTTCATACATCACTACACTAATGACAATAGACAGTGGGCTTTTTTTGCTCATGAGGTTTAATGAATGTGATCACACCTTGAGGTTGCAAAATAATAACAGCTGTTTAACCTGGGCTTAACCCACAGCGGCGCAGACTTAACTAATCATGTATTTTATCAGCTGATAGAATATTGTCTAACAGTGACCTGAAGGTGATAATGAAGGAATATACTCTGTAAAAGGTAAGCTCTGACAGCATTGCGAAATTTGATTACCACCAAAGATTTATTGTAGCATTTTCCACCTTTTTCCAACTTTTCCCTCGAATGTTGGGTTATGGTGAGGCAATGACAATCTGTAAACATTAAAATACTTACTGTAAGATGTATGTGCCACAAGACATTTTATTGTGCTAAAATAGGTTACTGTCCTTTATTGTGTGAAGTTAGGTCCAAATTTACAACTTTGTTGCTATGACAGTGTAACAGTGTAAACCTTGTAGCACCACAAAAACAATGATTTAATCGTCTTTACAGCTCAAATGATGCATGGGTTTTAAGAGAACACGTTTATGATATGATAAGCTTCACATTTTTGCTTTTAAACCCTTGAAAAGTAGTCCCAATTACTTACCATTGTAAGTGTCTCACTGAAGACGGATTTTTTCTTTTTTAATGAAAGGGAGGAGTTGAAATGAATTTTTGTGGTAATCAAAATCATTATGCCAAAAATGCTGTTAATTGAGCTCAACTTGTATTGGACCCAGAATATTACTTTAATATAACCAGATGCATTACTTATCTGCCGAAATAGAACCCTGCAGTGTGTAAAAATTACTAAATTGTCAAAAATGAGTTTTCAAAGATTATTGCAGTATGTACAAAAAAATGCTCTTTTAGCCTTATTACATCAATTTTCATGTTTGATTCTTTGTTTTGCTTGCCATCTCTTTTGTAATTATTTGTGAAATTAACTAGCAGTTTTTGAGTGAAAATCATTTCAAAGTAAATCCTACACTATTTTTTTTCTGTGTATAATCATGTCTGTTTTTCACTATCAATTCTCAGCCATCTCATAAGCATTTCACGCCCATCTTGCTCTCTCACTCAGACTCAGACCAAAACCCATGCAAGAGTGGCTGTCCATCAGCTTCAGCTGCATTAATTAAATTGCCACTCATCAAATCTCTTACATAATTCACCATGAGTGCCTTTACATCAGAGTAAGATCATTGACACCCTCCCACATGTTCACATCAGGGCAGCAGACAACATAAACAGGCCAGACAAAGTAAAAATGAATATTTCCAGTCAAACAACGGCTGTGCTATTACTCCCAGAGAGAGAAAGAGTTATGGCAATATGAATAGCTCTGTTTAAGAAAGTCCTCCTGACAAATTGGCGCTGGGAGCAAGTTGACGGGCATTAAGTTCTAAAGCTCGATTCTTGCCTAGAATCCTGCAACACAGGGAGGAAATTAATTGAAGATGTGCAGTTTGTGTGATGTGCTTGCTGAATGCAGATCAGAGATGAAGACACGCAGTGAAACTATTGAGAATGCAAAACCTAAAACAAATACATGCAAATGGAGAACAGCATGTTGAGGTGAATGCCAGATACCAGACGGAACAGAGACATTTATGGAGTCATTTGATCATTCAGCACAAGATGATTTTGTTAAAAAAGGATTATAAACAATGGAATTTTCATTGATCTTTTGAGATAAAAGGCACTGGAACTTCAAGAACAGAAAATGTCCCCATGTCCAATAAGAACATTTACTGAAATAAGACCATTATTTACTGAACTTCTAATGTCAGACACTCCTTACTAGTTGTTCAGAAACTTCTTCCGCCCATTCACAAAGATGGACAGACGCTGTTATTCCTGAAGAAACCAGAAGAAATAAAGATGAGACTTGATGAGGGGAGCATGTAGTGTTTCTTTACAAAGTGACATTGCCACTGGCCTGGCATGCATAATACAGTGTTTTTGGTCATTTTTGTGGATACTTCTGAAAACTTCTCAGAAACACAAAGAAAAAACATTTCCGTATTTACTACGTAATTGTTGTGTAAACTTACCTTAAAAAATCACGAAGTCTTGTGCTGTTTCTGGCTGTGTGTAGCACCTACAGCTCTGCATATTATTCTCTGCAAGTGGACCTCAGGGAAACTATAAAAAATATATAAACTAATATTAGAAATGGATGATGTGCCCTGTATATACATTTTTCAGCAGAATCCAAAGTGTAGTCATTTCTTTACCAGCCTTTTATCCTGCTGTTTTGCAGTAACAGTTGGTTACATTACATTGTTTTGCACCCAAAAAGGCGCCAATCTAGTAATGTGTATCATACCGCAAGATATGTTTATCTTATTCAGCTCTATTAAATCCTGAGTAATTCACTTCGTAATCTGTGTACAGACAATCTGCCACACAGGACTAGGACCACTTAGCATTAATCGCCTCAGCCACTCTAATAGAAAACATTGCACAAGCGATTTGTAAATCACATCATCCCTTAACTGCCAGCAAGACTGATGAATGACTCAATCACAGTGTCCAGTTTGCACAGTTAAAATGGGACTGCAGTCAGCAATCAGAGAGGGGCGTTACTGACAGAAATGGCTGGTAGTCTTGCGAGAGCCATGGAGAAGACATTGCCTCTGAAATCGTTTAATAGCATCTGAAAGGAATAGTTCACCCAACAATGTAAATTCTGTTATCATTTACTCATCCTTGTGTCTTTCTGAACCTGTATGAATTTCGTTCTGTGAAATGCAAAAGGAGATGTTTTGAAAACTTTCAAGCTGTTCTTTTACATTATGAAAGTAGACAGCGAGTATGTTCCACATGAATGGAATACCCAAATGACCTATTATTTTGAACTAAATGTGTACATTATATAGAAAAAAATCCATGGAAAATGGAAAAGCTACTGCTAATTTTCTGAAAAGTTTATGGACATTTCCTGTAACCCTAAAACACAACAGTATTTCAAATATGGGTAAACACCTCTAAAAATCAATACAGAAAAAAAATCCTTCATATTAACACTACATTAGGCCCTATTTTACAGACTTTACTTAGCGTGTATCCCACAATGCATTGCACTTAATCCATTTGCAGTGTGACAAATAAATGTGATGTAACATCTCTCTAAAATGTTTTACCTAGGAAGAAAAAAAGAAGAGTTAAAAAAAAAAACAATAATCCAAAATCAATATTATGGTTAGAGTAATTTTAGCCAGAAACTACCATTTAAAGTTAAAAATCTCTTAATGATAAGTTTGTTTATTACAAATGGGCAGCTTTTCTCTTCACAAGACATGTATTGATGGACTGGAGTTGTGTGGATCCATTGGTAAGAAAATTATGTAAAGCTAAATTTCTCCAAATCTGCTCCGACAAAGAAAGAAACTAATTTGAATCTTGGATGACCTATGAGTGAGTCAATTTTGAGTTCAGCAAAATTTCCTTTTTGGGTGAACTATTCCTTTAAGATTAAACATGAAGATAACTGGAAATACTGAATTAAACTTGTGGTTAGGTTATGTTTTATTGTCATTTAATGCTTTATTTTTCACATACTTTTTCTGAAAGAAATACTAAGCAGTATACAGTAGTATATACTGCACATTATTCAACTAGTAGTAAACTACTGTAGTATTCCTTTTGGAACACAGTCAGACAGAAATAGAGAGACAGGACCCCAGACATGGAGAGGAGAAGATTATAATGTAGATTATACCTTATAGCCATTGTTTATTCATCAGTATGCCTTTTAGATGATAATATTAGCAATACATATCCAGACTCTATTAGGTTTCCTTACTTCCATATTTAAGCATTTAGTATTCACGATTGGTTTCAAACATCTTAAGGCAAACCACCAAGTGTGTAAATATGGGCTACAGTACAGGTTGGAGTGACTTCATCCCAATGCCCCCAATTTATTGTGTTTATTTACCATGGGCTCTCATTAACCAGGCAGCATGGTTTTCCAATACAATATTTTTCTGTGTCATTGATTTGACTGTAAGCTAGGGGGGCACAAGAGTGTGCTAAGGGGGTCAGTGGAAAATTTCAGAGACCAAAAAAAAAAAAAACATGTAATAGTTTTTCATTCTTTCTAAAGACTTAGGAATAATCAGTCCATAGACAAAACTGAAGACAAAAGTAATATTTTTATTTCATCTCCTTGCTTGCTTACAATCTACATGCTTTCATGAATAGTTTGTAGTGTTGTATTTTTATAGGGAGTTCACTGTTGCCTTCAGCTTGCTCAATTGGGTTTTAAGGCAAATCTGCTTTGGTACAATATTATGAAAAATACTGTACCAATACATTTTGTTTAGAAGCCAACGGTACTCAGAGTAGAAAAGACTGTCAGGATATTACAAAGAAAATTGTTCCTACATAATATTTTAATAATTAGCTTTTTGCTCCAGTGCAGTGACAATATAAAAGCCAGATTAATTTTGGAAACCACATGTTGTCTTTTTAACCCTACTGTATCTGATAAACTAATTTGGTCTCTTAATTCTCAACATGATATAAAACAGCACACAATATACATGCCTTGTGTATTCTGATTGATAGTTTCTACAGTTTAGTAAGGGAAAGGGCTTTTAGTATCATTCTAAATATTTCCCCTTGTTCAGGTCATGGTACACATGTCTTTTTGCTGTGAAATCTTTTATATTGTTATTAATATTTCAAGAAGAACATTTATATCATGTTGAAGTGTATCAAATATGATACAACAGGCTTTTGAGTAACGTTTTTTTTTGTATCTCTCAATCATAATTGCATTGCATATTTTGCCACAGCAATATAAACGACATAGCCTATAGCTTTCATTATAAAACTAAGCATTTATATATCATCCTACTTCTATCTTAGTAGGGTGATATATAAATGCTCAGTTTTATAATACTGAATTAAACTTGGGATTAGGTTATGTTTTATTGTCATTTAATGCTTTATTTTTCACATACTTTTTCTGAAAGAAATACTATACAGTAGTATATACTGCACATTATTCAACGAATAATCACTTTACCTTTTGCAGGTAACACAGTCCAGACACACCTGTGCATGATAACTTCAGACCCAACAAACATCTTGAACCTACAGCACTCACTGTTTTGTTACTTTCTCTAAGTCTAGACACCGTTACATTTCCAATTTAGTCTGCTACGCTGTTATAGAATCTCATTGATTTACATTACAAGCTATCAAAATTTAATCAAAAATTTTGGCCATATAAATATCATAAACTGTACCAAATTTCCTAAGTTTTGGCCTCTGAATAAAACGGCATGAACTCCATATATTCTTCTATATACTGTAATAATAATACTGTATGAGCCATAAAAGTTCAAACATAATACTAAACAACAACAACAACAACAACAGTATGCAAACTTTTTAAATTTGTATTTCATATTTCATATGTCAGGTTTTACATGTTTAACCACGCATAACATTTGTTCCTAAACAGTTTAAATTGGCCTGCATATGTGAAAATATATTGCTGCCTTCATTTTTGAGGGTTCTTTGCGTTCAAAAGTTTGAAAACTCCTGGAATGGGCTATTTTCCCAAAAGCATGTATTTGCAGACTATAGCATTGCTCAACATTGTGTTTCATAAATCATGCAGGGCACCTCAGAAAGCCCCAACATTACGTAACGATCACATTGCATGGATTGCAGAATCTTGGAGTGGCCTCTGGCTGTGATCTGAAGTATTGAATTATTGCCTGGCCATTTTTGAGTTGAGAAATGTGCAGCTCACTTATTGCGTCAGCAAACACTGGAGCTGAAACGACGCGACGACGAATAATAAAACACAACAAACATGCGTCTTTACCAAACTACGCGTTTAAAACACATCTGCATTGGAAATGTAACGGTGTCTAGACTTAGAGAAAGTAACAAAACAGTGAGTGCTGTAGGTTCAAGATGTTTGTTGGGTCTGAAGTTATCATGCACAGGTGTGTCTGGACCGTGTTACCTGCAAAAGGTAAAGACAAATATCTGGAATGGGTGTAAACCGCTGGTTTATACGCCAAACAGAGCTTTTAGCACATACAGGAAACAATTTATTCGTGCATTTTCATTAAAATACACATATGAAGACGCGTTTGGCCTGGCACGTGACAATCCTGAGGAGTTCTGGAGTGAAGCGGCAGAAGGTATCACTTGGTTTGAACAGTGGACTCGAACTCTGGATGATACGGATACAGTGTTTCCAAAATGGTAAGTGCAGTTTATACATTAGCGGGCGTTGACATATTGGCTTTTGCAGTCAACGGTAACAGAATTGAAGTGAAAGTAGGGGTTTTTAAAGGGATAGTTCAACAAAAAATGATGTGAGGGGCAATGACAGCCTCAGTCACCATTCGCTTTCTCATTGTATGGAAGAAAAATGCAATGAAAGTGAATAGTGACTGAGCCTGTCATGACTGCAAGTCCCTAGAATTCTGCATAACTTCTTTTGGAGTTTCACTGAAGAGAGAGAGAGTGTGTCGGGGTGTTTGTTAAATTATCGAGGGAGAGTAAACGATGACAATACTTTAATGTTTAGCGAAAATTTATATAATTGTAATCTTCCTTTTAACGTGACGCGCCCACTTTTAAAAACGCGACGCGAATGGAACGCGATGCAACGGAATGCCGTCTGTCTGCCCTGACGCATATCTAGACCAATCAAAAACAGCGCAGATGAGACGCATAGAATGTGAGCCCACTTTTTTGTTTATTTTGTTTCCTAATCTTAGTAACATTTAAGCGGTCAACTAACACATATTTAAGACAGGCTTTTCGTATTTATTAATTTAGCAGTTGCACAGAGTGACTAAGTTTATGGTGTTATTTACGGTGGCCGAGAGAGCTCAACGCGCTGCAACTTAAGAAAACACATGCAAATTGAAAAAACACCAGCAAATTAAGAAAACATCTTCATCAGCTTGACAACACACGCGCTGCAAATCCTCACAACACATGCAAATGAAGAAACGCGCTGCAAATCCTCACAACACATGCAAATGAAGAAACGCGCTGCAAATCCTCACAGCACATGCAAATGAAGAAACGAGCTGCAAGTCCTCACAACACATGCAAATGAAGAAACGCGCTGCAAATCCTCACAACACATGCAAATGAAGAAACGCGCTGCAAATAGCACGAACCACAACGGAAATGTTTCATGGGGACCCAAAAAAGTGACGGACCCGGCTGGGATTTGTTTTGTGCAGTGGCTTTTTTTTCCTTTTTTTTTTTGAGTTTCTGCTAGTGATTCCTTATTTTTAATTTTTATTTTTTTTTATTGAAGATATAACATTCACAGGGGATACAGTCATAGCAATAAATTACATACACAACCAGAATAAAAAACAATAAATATAAAGAATAATAAAAAATGAAATATAAACAGAACAAAAACAAAATAAATAAAAAGTTAAATATCTTTTCTTTTTTAAAATAAATAAATCATAAATAAAAAATAAAAAAAATAACTTAAATGGAAAATTACACATAAAATGTCAACTTCAAAGAATACACAGGAGGTAACCCTTACATCAAAGTCAATATTTTTCCATCAACACAGTAGTTTTAACAGCTTTCTTATTAAGTGATGAGCAGAGAGATTCAGAAAATAATTTCAAATCAATACAAAAAATCCTAAAATTGGGCATACAATTTGTGCAGTGGCTATTGGTCAGTGGAGTTGTCGGTGAACTGAAAGGTGAGTTTTTTTTTTGTTTATTTTAACACCCTGATTGCATGATTCCTTTGTTTTTTAGATATTATTAGCCTAAATAATCTGACGAATTACACGAGTAACTGTGAAACGTTATATAAGATGGCTAACTTAATTAAATATTCTCAAAGAAAGGACAATGGAATACAAATACAACGTGCAAACTTCAGTCAACTTGTTTTTGTTTTTCAGATCAAAATGTATTGCCCTTTCTGTGGCATCCAATGGCTGACTTTGCCAAGATTGTGCAGTTCATGTGGGCGAGATGTAAGCTTTGTCGTAGAGAATGCCCCTAGAACGGCGGGTGATGACCAGGTGTCATCAAACAAGACAAAAACAAGTTGACTGAAGTTTGCACGTTGTATTTGTATTCCATTGTTTTTTCTTTCATTAGCCTACTAAAAGGCCCTGATTAAATAATAATTTTCAATATTATTCTTACTGTCAATCTGCAATTTATTTTGACCTGGTTTTAACAATTAATGAAGCATTGCGGATTTCATTAACCTTGAAATTATATTTAGTTGAGAATATTTAATTAAGTTAGCCATCTTATATTACGTTTCACAGTTACTCGTGTAATTCGTCATATTATTTAGGCTAATAATATCTAAAAGACAAATGAATCATGCAATCAGGGTGTTAAAATAATAATAAAAAACCTCACCTTTCAGTTCACCGACAACTCCACGGGGGGGGGGGGGTGGGGGGGGGGGGGGGGGGGGGGGGGGGGGGGGGGGGGGGGGTGGGGGGGGGGGGGGGGGGGGGGGGGGGGGGGGGGGGGGGGGGGGGGGGGGGGGGGGGGGGGGGGGGGGGGGGGGGGGGGGGGGGGGGGGGGGGGGGGGGGGGGGGGGGGGGGGGGGGGGGGGGGGGGGGGGGGGGGTGGGGGGGGGGGGGGGGGGGGGGGGGGGGGGGGGGGGGTGGACCAATAGCCACGGCAACAAAGGGGAGGCCCAAATGTAGGATTTTTTGTATTGATTTGAAATTATTTTCTGTATCTCTCTGCTCATCACTTAATAAGAAAGCTGTTGAAACTACTGTGTTGATGGAGAAATATTGACTTTGATGTAAGGGTTACCGCCTGTGTATTCTTTGAAGTTGACATTTTATGTGAAATTTTTCCATTTAAGTTATTTTTATTTTTATTTATTTATGATTTATTTATTTTAAAAAAGAAAAGATATTTAACTTTTTATTTATTTGTTTTTGTTCTGTTTATTTCATTTTTATTATTCTTTATGTATTTTATTGTTTTGTATTCTGGGTGTGTGTGTTTTATTGCTATGACTGTATCCCCTGTTAATGTTATATCTTTCAATAAAAACAAAAAAAATAAGGCTCACTAGCCTAAAACTCAAAAAAAAGAAAAAAAAAGCCACTGCACAAAACAAACCCCAGCCGGGTCCGTCACTTTTTTGGCTCCCCATGAAACATTTCCGTTGTGGTCAGTGCTATTTGCAGCGCGTTTCTTCATTAGCATGTGTTGTGAGGATTTGCAGCGCATTTCTTCATTTGCATGTGCTGTGAGGATTTGCAGAGCGTTTCTTCATTTGCATGTGCTGTGAGGATTTGCAGCGCGTGTGTTGTCAAACTGATGAAGATATTTTCTTAATTTGCTGGTGCTTTTTCTATTTGCACGTGTTTTTTGACTTTGTTGAGCTCTCTCGGCCACCGTAGTTATTTCTTAGTGAGCTGTGAATAGACAGATGTATGCAGTCTAGCATGAGGATTTTCCGTGGTTCTGTCATCTAACGCATGTATTGATGTAAATTTTGCATTTCAAATGCATTTCTGCCATCTAGTGTCTTGGAGGGTCAAAATGTTAAATGTCTATGAATAGGCTATAGAGCAGTTGGGTTAAAGGGGTCATATGATGCGATTTCAATTTTTCCTTTCTCTTTGGAGTGTTACAAGCTATTGGTCCATAAAGAAGATCTGTAAAGTTTCAAAGACTAAAGTCTCAAAACCAAAGGAGATATTCTTTATCAAAGTTAAGACTCCCTAAGGCTAAGCTGCAACGATAATCGCATGCGATATTTAATGGCGGCCTCTTGTCAGAAAGCCGGTTCTGTAATCAGAGGTAAATCTCCATCACCTGCGTGCTTTCACATTGAGCAGCATTAACTACACAGAGCCGTTGTTCACTGACGAGCAGATTTGGAGATTTACCGCTGATTACAGAACTGGCTTTACTGATAAGATGCGCATTAAACATGCGATTTATCGTGCAACCCTAGGGGTCAACCACTCCTACCTAAAATGGGCTCGTTCTAAAACATGCCCCCACATTCTACGTCACGATTTTGAAGATTTGCATAATGCCCGCCCAATGTCACGCAAAGAAAGAGGCTTAACTTTGATCTTGCTGTAGTATTGTTGCTGCCGGGTGTTTCGTTGTGAAAGCAAAACGACTTTGTTTGGCCTTCCAAAAGAGGACGATATCTGCTTCATGATGCCTAGAGCTGATTCGTGCTGGTCGCTGAGGAAATACAACAACTTCGTGCTGTGGATCGCCGCATCGGCTTTCACAATTCATCAACCCCACCGTGGACGGAAGCAGAGTCCCCTAGCCCGGGGTCCGCACATGTGGTTTGCCCGCAAGCCCGCTGCCTCCGGCTCATCAAGCCGCCTGCTCTTTTGGAAGGCAACTACTAAAATCAGTGGTTAAGTTGTATGTACAACACTGTTCAAGAACAGTTCAAACCAAATATTCAGACGTGTGCAGCGCATTTTATGGATGTACTGTTCCTGATCCTGGTAGAGTAGACTACTATGCCAGTTGTTCTGACTCACAGACTGTATGTACGTTTTAATTTAAAGGATTTGCCATTGACGATTCAAACGCAAGTTTTGATCATAGCAGTGTAGAGTAGCGCTTGTTGTTTGTCCTTTTTCTGATCACAAATGCAGATATGGTTTTATATTTACGTGGCGCGATGCAAAGCAGCGTGTAAAAAGACAGTATAAGTCATTATAATCTGTAGTTATGTCCTTATAATGGGTTTTATTGGTTTTGTCTCGTCGTGCCGGGAGACGGCATCACAGTATGTGAGGGGCGTAACATTTCCGTCACACGCTTGAGGTATTCGGCCAATCACAACGCACTTGATAGCTGGCCAATCAGAGCACACCTCGCTTTTCAAGACCGATGATCTTTGTAAAAATCAACGCGTTTCAGAAAGGCGGGGTATGGAGGAGAAACAATAATGTACAGTATTGGAACATATGGAAAATAATGTTTTTTTTAACCTTAAACTGCATAAACACATTTCATTACACCAAACACACAACATAATGTTCTTTTTAGCAACATCATATGACCCCTATAAGTTCCTGAAGTAAAAATACCATTCATTTTCTCCATAGGGTAATTGGATGAAAAACGACTACCTATGATTCTGCAAAGCAAATCACGCCAAAAGAACTCTTTAGCACTCAACAACTCCCATTAAATGTGAATGACATGACATACTGTAGCGTCAGTTTCCCTAAGCTTAAATATGAGTGTATATACATATTTGGCAAAATGGGAAAAAGACTTCTGGAACCCAGGCTGCTGAAAAACTGGACCGGCACTGTTACACTTTATTTAACCCTTATTTAAAGACTTTTTTGTCTTTTTCAGGCAACTGCGTAAATTTTGGCAAAGGTGTGAATTTGTATTGAAATTTTAATATTTCACCCTCATTTCCTTTAATAAATCAATTTTACACTAGGTACAAAAAATAGTTCCTCTCAGGACCTTAAGGACAAAAATGTCCTCATTGAAACCCATTAAAACTGCATTTTTTAATCCCAGGGCCACTTAACTAGGCCTATAAAATGATGCAATATATGCTAATAAGCTTTCATTCTGTTTTTTGCCATATTTTTTACTAGATGTTGCTATTTTTTCAAGTTTGACAAATAAAGCAAATACTCACTTTATTCCTGTTTTCTTCTTATGCATATTATAGTCTGTTATAGAGTAAATTATGCAGCTATATTTGTGTGGGTGTGTTGGTATGGATGTCAGAGTGTGGTTTGTATGTGGGTCCTAAATTAAATTTTTGTATGTGCACACCTGTAATGTTTGAGAGAGAGAAATTATACTCTACTGCGAATCACAAGTCCCACTGCCGTGTATGCCAGCGGAGCTTTACTGGAATCTAATGGGAAAAGTTTGGTACTGCACCCAAACAAAATCTTACTAAAAGCTCATTTTTTTGAGATATCAACCTCAAATTTGGAACACAACTTGTTTAGATTTATGGCTTTGATTTTCTGTCAATTTTTGAGTTCAAAATGTTTTATAAAATATGTATTTTATGTACAAAATTGCTCATAAATCATTTTCATAAACTTTTTTGGTATCAATTTTTTAATAATCAACAATAATCTGCCAAGGGTCTTCTTTGAAATGAGACCAAACTTCAATCTGTACTCCTAAGCTTAAAATTTTTATGACAGCTTTTTTGACATAGGCATTTTTGTCCTCTATGAACCTGTGTGTAACTTTTTTTAAATTGACGCGCAAGGGTTAAATTAATAATGATTAGTACATGATACTAAATGTAATTTTAATCATGTTCATTATGATTAGGGTATGATAATATGAGTATTACTTTTAGTTCAACTATTCATCTGTTTTCGTTCCAGGTTTGTTGGAGGAAAGCTGAACATGTGTTATAATGCTGTTGATCGGCATGTGGAGAATGGAAGAGGTGATCAAGCAGCTGTCATTTATGACAGTCCGGTTACCGGCACTAAACAGGTCATCACATACAGAGCAGTGCAGGAGCAGGTAAAACACTGAAAATGCAGTCACATTAGCAACATTTGGCTGACAAAAAAAATGTGTATTGTCAATAGTGTAGCGATGTATGGAAGGCACAGTTTCTGTTGATCAGAATGCACATCCATGATCAACTTGAACCGATTGCAAAATCTGCATGGGGAAATTTTTGTGGACAAAATTCAGTCATTTCAATAGGAATTTGTGAGATTGGGAATTGTGTGGATTCCTATTTAAATGACTGGATTTTATCTACGTAAATTTGCCAAACGATGTTAAATGTGACCACATCTTCACCTTTGAAAACAAGAACCTCTTCCAAAATGCTGGACCAGTTTGCATTCAGTGTTTTCTGTTGTTTTGATTTAATATGACACCAGTTTGTTCATAAAATTCAGCATCCACACATTTTTGTAGGTGTCTAGGTTGGCGGGTGTCCTGGTGAGACATGGTGTGAAGATGGGTGACCTGGTGGTGATCTATATGCCCATGGTTCCTCAGGCCATGTTCACCATGCTGGCATGTGCCCGTATTGGTGCCACCCACAGCCTCATATTTGGAGGATTCGCCTCCAAAGAGCTCTCCGTCCGCATTGACCATGCTAAGGCAAGCCATTGTTCTTTTTAATGAAAATGAATAACAAAAAAACTATTTTTATAAATGCATATATCTGCTGAGATTGCAAAATCCACTTCCCCTCTTAAATCATTATTTCCCCCACAGCCCAAGTTGCTGGTGACAGCATCATTTGGCATCGAGCCGGGCAGAAGAGTGGAGTACATTCCCCTGGTAGAGAAAGCTCTGGAGCTCAGCAGTCACAAACCACACAAAGTCCTAATCTACAACCGTCCCAGCATGGTGAGCTCCCAGAACCTGGCACCTGGATGCTAGTCTTGTCAAACTGGCACACTTTCCGCTGCCTATTAAATGTTAAAAGAGAAGATAATGCAGTGAGAGAATAAAAATGCAAATGTGGTCTCTTTTCTAAAAAAAGAGTACCTCAAAATTCAATCTTGACGTCCTTATTCTCAAGGAGGCTGGCACTTAACCAATATCAATCATTGTAGGAGGAAGTTAGTCATTTTTATAGCTGCAATAACATACCACTCAAAAAATTATTAGGATATCAAGTGTTCAAAGCCTTCAGCATTTCGACGAGTTCTAGAGTCTTTTTCCTGTTTTAATGTCTCTTAAATGAGTTTTCTCATGTTGCGACATCTAGAATCAGTATGTTGATTTCACAACGCAGGGAATTACTTAAACTTCATCCTGTGTTGTCATGGAAACTGTTAGCAAATAGCCTTTTGATTTTCCAGCAGTTTGGGATACAGGATAAATCCCGCATGGTTGGTGAAGACACATCTTGGAAATATTTGAGTTAAAATCATATGCGAGGGGAGAATTTGCCAGCACCAGAAG
This sequence comes from Sinocyclocheilus anophthalmus, assembly GCA_018155175.1. Lineage (NCBI taxonomy): Eukaryota > Metazoa > Chordata > Actinopteri > Cypriniformes > Cyprinidae > Sinocyclocheilus > Sinocyclocheilus anophthalmus. The sequence continues at coordinate 119,798 of JADLZN010007805.1, forward strand.
AAGACACTCAGAGTACACATTGTATTAGTTCTTAGAAGATTTCTACATGGTATAATCTAATTTACAGAAGATTTTAGGATATTCAGAACTACTTGATTGGAGTTAACACAACAAATAGCAAATAACACACTAATCAAGAGAAACCCATGCTTTTTGAGATTTGTTGGAGCAGTGAAACCCCCAAGTGGTCCATATGACTTTTTTATAAAAAGGGTTTGCCTAAAAGAGAGGTAGAAAAAAGAGGAAGCCATACAGCTTTGAAACCGTATCAGCATGCATAAATCATGGCAACATTTATTTTTTTAGGTGAACTATTCCTTTTAGGCACCTTAGACACTTTGGACTTCCCAAAAAATTGGAACAAAATAATTTTTACTTCTGCCTGGACTAAAAAAAGTAGGACTAAAACATTTTTGCTAATTGAAACTATAAATATTAGATACTATACACACAATATTAGATATATTTCTACACAGAAAAGTCGTCTAACTGAAGTAAGTAATAAAGTTACTAAATCTGAAAAATAAATTAAAACTATTAGAAAGCAAAAACTAATAAAATTGGCAAAAGCACTACAGAATGACTCATGAAAACTGAGTTATTAAATATTTAAAATATTAAACTAAAAGCTAACTCAAAATATTAATAAAATCTATAAAAGTATTTAAATAATACTGCATTAGCACTACTGCCGTGACTGAGTGATTTATTATTTTTTTTAAAGTGATAGTCCACCCAAAAATCTGTCATTATTTACTCACCCTGATGTCGTTCCAAACCTGTGTGACTATTTTGAAGAATGTTGGCAACCAGACAGTTTTAGATTGCATTGATTGCATATAATCCATATAATGGAAGCCATTGAGAACAGAAACTTTTTGGTTACCATTATTCTTCAAAATATCTTCTATGTTCCACAAAACAAAAGAAACTCATACATGTTTGGAACAACATGAGGGTGAATAAATGATAACAGAATTGTCTTTTTTTAGGAAATCAATCTCTAATCATCCTGTTCTTAAGCACGGGTGTTTATCCCACAGGAAAAGATGTCTCTGCATCCTGACCTGAGCTTGGACTGGGAGGAGGAAATGGCCACTGCCCGCCCTCACGACTGTGTGTCCGTCCCCGCTCATCATCCTCTGTACGTCCTGTACACCTCCGGCACTACTGGTACTCCTAAGGTAAATTCTTGTTTATGACAGAACACAGCGATAAAGCACAGAGCTTGAGGGAATGGGTGAAATTGTTTACTGTGGAATAGATCTATTCTGTAAGGGGCTTTGTTTATTACATAGTGTGTTAGCTAGAGACCGTGAGCAATACGCCTTTATAAATTTTTCTGTGTATTCAAGATAAGAAGAAAGGTGCTCGTTTTAGTATGAAGGCTTTAGCCTGTGGCTGTGATGTTGCCTGATGCTTTCCAGGCTTTTTGCTAAAAAAGTACCAAAAATGCTATGGCATTGCCATATGTTTTGGCTTTGTATCTTGAAGTACCATGTAAATACTAAGTATTTGGTTTGTTTTCAGATTAAATTTGTAATAAAAAGAAATATTTACTTATATCTTTACAAAAACACTTTATAAAATGGATAATACCACAAATTTTTCTGGGAACAAATTGAAGTGGTGACCATTTTTAAATAACATCTACACTATTCCTTAAAATGCTGATGACTATAGGATATTGTTACTGTAAGACAGTGTTAATGTACAAAAAACAATGAACTCCTAATTTAAGGTTTTGTCATTATTTGAATACTTGCTGATCAAATTCATTGAAAGAAATACTGAAAGCGCCTCTCTTTGCTCTTCCTGCAAATTACCGTAATTATTTTAATAAGCAGTATTTTTGTTGCAGCTGGCTTGAGTGGGAATTTTCAAGCTGCTGGTGGTTGCAATTTAAACATCCAGTGTCAAGTAAAAAAAAAAAAGCCTTAAAAACATTGCAGTATTCACAGAGCTTTTTTTTTATCACCAGCAAGATAATTGCAAATATATTGTGGATATTTGATCATCATATATCAACCACCCCTTAATCTTTAACTTGTAACAGTGACATGATCCAGGCAAATGTCCGGGCCATTATGTCCCGTCCATTTTCAAAGCCTGTTTGCTGTTCTGCTTGCTTTTTCTATTATGGTTCCACCCCTAAGTAACATTTTATTTTGTCCATTTAATATTGTCCAAGAGGTGAACAGCACCTTGAAATTTACATTAGCATGCCTCAGGTGCTGTTCAATCTTTAACAACTCACTTTTATATGTACTCTGACTGAAAAAGAGGCAAGGCAAGCGAAGAGAGTACAAGGAGCACAGGAGGAAGTTATAAAGCCTGAAGGCAGACCGAACAAAATATGGCTCTCCACTGACCCAGACTCCAGCCAGTATGAAATCCTTTTTTTTTTCTTTTCCTTTAAAATATCTGGCCCAAGGCAATGCTGCCCTGTACATAAACCTCTTGCTAATAGGCCGTCCTCGCTCACACACACACCTCAGATTTATGTGTTTGGCACACACAGGATCTAATTACCTTCTTACAACTCAAAATGTGTCCCTCAGTAGGCTTGCCACGGTAGACGGTGCCGACGGTGATACCGGTGTTAAGCGCAACACCGGTTACGTCACTTACCCACCGCGGCACCGACCCCCACCGTCGTTTAGATTTTTTTATAGTAATTAAAATAATTTAGTTCAGTAAAAGAACAGACACTACAATTAAAAACTGAACTTGGCTGCTCAATGCAGCATGCCGAACGACAGTCGCATCACAGATCAGATTTCATTTCTCCAGTGAGGAGAGTGAGTCCAGCTGACTGACAAGAAGAGTGAGGTGAGACAGACAAGACGATGGCGGATGATTTAGTTTGGTAATATTTTGGATTTTGAAAAGCCTGTTGATTTTTGCCGTTTATCTAAGGTGATTTTGGAAGGTTTTTTTAAACATTTGTTTCTTATTTAATTGGTTCCACATTGTTTGCTGATTTTTACTTTAATTTAAACTTTGTGTCATTTATTTATATTTGACATCTAGGTGTATGCCGTGCCTCCAAGCTTTCTTACTGGTTTTGCTAATAAACGTTCTACATTTCTTATTTATTTGGTTATATATTAAACATGTTTACTTAGTGCAAGTAAAATGCGCACGGCGCTTTTAAGCTATTTAAAAGTGAGGAAAAGCGAGGGAAAATTCAAACGAACTAAAAACTAACAATTGCTTTACGCTGAATTGCCGCTAATTTGAAAGTGAAAGTAAAATGCGAACGGCGCTTTAAAGCTATTTAAAAGCAAAGGAAAGCGAGGGAAAATTCAAACGAACTAAAACGAAACAATTGCTTATTGGAATGCCGAATTCCGCTATTTGAAGTGAAAGTAAAATGTGCACGCCGCTTTAACAAGCTATTTAAAAGTGAAGAAAGCTAGGAAAAGAGGGAACGCCCCGCCCCCGCAGTGATACCAGTATTATCGGTGTTGTCACACGTCGATTAACCAGTGGGAAAATTTCCTCACCGTCATAACCCTAACCCTCAGCCTGATTTGCTAATGATTTACTGACAGTAGGGACAACATGAATTGTAATATGAATAATGGCAATTAATTAATTAATTGTGTTTTGTTCATCTCATATACTTACACACACCTTGATGTAATTTTTTCATGCTGAACTTGGATGAATACAATAAAATACATGATTGTCTTAAAAGCTTTGTAAACAAATATTGGGTAGAATAATTATTTACATGAATAATAAAAGTATCAAATAAAATGAAGGCTTATGTGTTGCCATAATATTAAAGTTTTATTAGACTAGGACACATCCAAAGTTCTGGCATGAAACTCTAGATGGCGCAGTCCGATAGGTAAAACTCAATCTGACATAATGCCATCATTATCACATGGCTCAGTTGATTGGTTCTTTTTTTATCAGCAGCCAATGAGCTCGCTGCTCAACATTCAAATAAGTGGCTGTACGTTTGCTGTAGCAGTTGCAGCGCGCTTCAGAAACCCTCCACCTGTATAGATCTGCTACGAGGTGATTTATGTATGCTATGGGGGTTATTTCATATGTTATATGTGCAACAGTATTTCTTACATGCTCACAGCAGCATGTTGTGGATGTAGCAAATCTCTGTACTTGCTCTGCCGCAGCAGCGTAGCAGATCTATTCTGCCAAGACCAAACAAATTAACATTGTCATGTACATTACCACGCCAATCCCTCTGAGAGTTGTCATGACAGAAATTAAATTAATCATAAATAGCAGTAAAATCATCTTTCAAAAATGTATCGTCCACTTTCCATTCATGGTTTTTGTAAGCCAGCCATCTGCCATCTCAGTATCATTGTTGGTGTGAATATTAGAATATTATGGAATAATTATGTATACATTTTTACATGAATAAAAAGTTAAAGTGTGGCTTAATGCATTGCTGCACCATAAAGAGACACTGAAAAATTCACATTTAATGGCATTTCCACAGTTGCGTAAAAAAATGCCTAATTTAAATGTTAATGGGGGATTACAATTTAAGCGGCATAATAATATTATAATGGAATCACAATTTTTTTTTTCCTCTTTTGCTCTCATCAGGGTGTAGTCAGAGATTCAGGAGGATATGCCGTGATGTTAAACTGGACTATGTCTAATGTTTACGGACTAGCTCCTAGTGAGGTAGGTCATGATCTGTGATTTTCACAAGGGGTCAATTAAATTGTCCTTAATGTTTTGAGAAAAGAGATTTGATGTACTTTGAAAACACTTCCTCCCCAGTTGAAAAAGTGTGTTGGTTAAAAGGTTCTTTAAAAAGCTGCATTAAATGGCATATAAAGAAGTCAATTGTGTAGCACCTTCCGCTCTGCTTTCCCAACTGTAGGACTGTATTGTAGGTTAATTTTTGCAGGTGAAATCCAGTCAATTTATTAGGAATACCCATCTGAAATTTGCATTAGGGCAAAACATTTTACACAAATATATTTTGCAAGGGGTTGAAGCTGGTCATGTGAATTTGCCACGCTGACCAATAGAACATGATTTGAATGTGACTTCTGTGTGAGCTGTGTTTCATACATCTACACTATTAACATTAGACAATGGACTTTTTGCCTGCAAAATTCAGCGGAAATTTCACTAATTTGGTGGCACCTTCGGAAAGTTCATTTTTAACACATTTTTGCTTGTTTTAGTCTAACCTTGGTTGACCCTGTCAAAATGTAATGCTGTTTTTGCAAAGATGGGGCAGCGCAAACTATTTTGCATATAAAATGTGTTAAAATTCTTTTGTGTGAGAAGAGAGTGTTTACATTGTTGTCTTAATGGAATAGTGGCAAAAAAACGGCCTGTTAAAAGATACACATTCAAATTATTTACAAATATTTTTTGTTCACGGAATAATGACCATGTCAGGGTTGGAACAACAGGAAAAAATTGTGATAAATGTATGACACTGTCATACATTTCACACTGTCTCGCACCGTTTAACCTACACATCTCTCTCTGTCAGGTCTGGTGGGCCGCGTCTGACCTTGGCTGGGTGGTGGGCCACTCATATATCTGCTACGGTCCACTTCTACATGGCAACACCACTGTGCTCTACGAGGTACGGGACAAAAAATGTGTGAGTGTGAATGTGTTAAAGCATTTGACCTATGGACCACACCAGCTAACACTCAATTATCTGCTGTTGTGGTTTACCAGATCCTGACGCTCATGCTGAACTGAGGTCTCCTAAGTCTGTACTGTGAATTTTTTTTAGGCTCTAGCAGTCTTTTCTCTCAGGGATTGAATGCAAGGATGAATGAATCTCTACAGCAAACATACTGACTCACTGGCTCAGTTGAAGTTGTTGTGCATTCGATTTGCTGTTGCTTTTCATAAGCGTTTGTATTGTAACAGAGCAGCTCTCGTAGTTTTAAACTAGTTCCCCTCACTGAGATCACAGCATGAATACTAAAATCATTTGCACTCGATGGGAGGCGATCAGAGTGTGTTTGGTTTCTTGTCAAGGTGAATTCAGCATTGGCGTCGCCTCTGCTGATTAGATGTGTTGTCTCGCTCCACAGGAGAAAATGGAAGTTGCTCACAGAATTTATTAGTCTGCTGTAATAGAAGTTTGATTTCAACAGATCTCTCATACAAAGTCAATATCATAGCAGAAAGCCTTCAGTCTGTTTTAATTAATGTCTTTTGTAATTATGCACATCCATGGTAGGTTCGCGCCTAATAATTTTATTCTATTTTATTCTGTCAACATGCCAAACCCGATCTTATTAAGCAGTGGTGTTTGCTTAAGAAAGGCTTTTAACTTTTTGATGTTAGTAAACCCAAATATAATGATCCCCTTGGTTTGTTAAATATTCATACTATGTAAGAAAATTGTGTAATATTACAAATGATTTTTTTTAAATATTGGCATATTGGCCTCAAATACCTGGAGGAGCAATTATTATAGCAGTGCTATTGATGATGGTCATTATTGGTGAATAACTGACCTCAAATTGTCACAAATGACCAATCAGAATAGAGCATTTCAGAGAGCTGTGTAATAATCAAGTTTATTTGTGTGTAGTGCATACCACAATATATATACTGTATATATATTGGTCCAGGTTAACATTTTTTTCATTCATTTTTAATAGCATTTTTGGTCACACTTTATTTTAAAAGGGGGGTACAATGCGGTTTCATGCATTCAGAGTTGTTTACACTGTTAAAGAGTTGGATTCTCATGCTAGACAAAATTTCAAAAAACAATTTGGATGTATGACGGAGTATTTCTGTGCTAAAAATCTTACGTCCGGGTTCGTACAAGTTTCGGAGAGTTTTTTTTCGATCGTGGCTGTTCATGACGTAGACGAGGGTGGAACTCCTTATATGGGCATTTCTCCCGGAAGAGTGCACCCGCGCATACATCGACCAGAGCGAGAGCAAGATCGCGCCCATCAACACGCTTCATCCGGCGGCAGCGCTGCACGGGACTCGCTCGGGAAGAATCTCTCCAAAGAAGTGGTTTTGGTGTAATGGAAAGATACTTGTGCAGCTCCTAAAGAACCAATTATGTAAAAGTGGAGGAAGTTTGTTTTCCGGAGCAGCACGGAGGGTCTCAAGTGTGTTTGTTGCGAACGTTTTATCAGCAAGGCCCAGTTTGACGCTGGATTTGCACATCGTTTGATATTTAAAGATTGAGCGGTCCCAGCTATAAAAGATCCCGGGCATGATTCAGAACTGCAGCTCGCTTTTTAGGAGGGAAATCGTTTAAAGCTGTATATTCTTTTATAAAATGATTAAACTGAAGACTTTTGGAGATAAAGGATGCAGTATACTCTATAGGTATCAAGATTACATGAGTGAAAAACGTGTGTGTTATCTCCCCTTGAGGTCCAATTCCTACCATTAAACAAAAACAATTAAAGACGATTTTGCTCAAATCTAATTGCTGCGTATTAATAGTTTTAGTAAGGTAGTTGTTAAGTTAGGTATGGTAGAAATAGGAATGGAATGGGCTCAGCCGAACATATGTCTCGTTATACTACTAATAAACAGCCAATATAGTTTGATAATGTACATGCTATCCGGAAATATGGGGATGGTCACATACTAAGTGTTACCCGGTTTTTTTTTTTATATAAATTGCCCCGACTTCAATTTTAAGACCTAAATACCACGTTACCTACATTGTAATGTTGGGGTTAAAAAGAGCCAAAAACGGAAAAGAGTTTGTTCTAATAATTCACCTTCGGTTATCCCAGATATGTAAGGTGTTTTTGAAAAAGTTGGTTTCCATAAAATGAAAGTTAATGGCGATCACAATGTTGTTTGGAAAAGCCACGGTGTGTTTTTGTGATACAACACAAAATATACCCATGTGAAAACCAAATGAGGTGAGTCAAGGAGGACAATGTCAGGATAAGATGACAGGAGACTTAGGGGGGCTTTTACTTTCGAAGCAGCCGGTCATCATATTGTTTTCTCCTGGTGGACAATAAAATGGGCAAAACAACAACATAATATTGAGACTGTGGGCTGTTTTAACTTGGGCCAGTAAGTAACTACCCAGATCACACGATTCAAGCCATTAGCCTCTCTGCAAACCCCTTAACTGAATAAATGGCGGGGTAGGTTACTTGAGCAATTTTCACTCAGAAATGTCTAGTAAATTTCACAAATAATTACAAAGAAACAACAAATAACATTGAACTTCCAATTTTTTCCCCCAGTGTAGTGATGGATGATTTATATGACATAAAAAGAAGTGATTCAGTGGGAAAAACAAAACAAACATTAAATGCCTGCCAATTACTGATTGACACCGACGTGCGACAGATGCAGATTCTTGTTTTGTACATTGCAAATCAAGTACAGACCTGTTTTCTTGTTCAGTTAAACAATTAATCCTTGCAAGACGTTGTTTTTTTCCCCCTCACTTTCTTTATTTGGAATCAATCAGCCGTAGACCTGATCTTTTTGTTTCTATATCAACACCTAAATGTCACAATAATTATTTGTTTTCTTTGTTCAAAGCTTGCCTAAGACATATCCAAGCATTTGAAATTGATTGGCCATTTTTTCCCCTCACTGAAATACACACAAACGCTGTTCTAGAAACGAGATGAGATTCATGTGTTATCCGTTTGATTTGTCCCCGCTAATATGAAGTCATTGTTTAGTCTTGAGAGCGTTCTCTCTGAGAAGCGTGGCAGAAACATGAATATTTGAACAGCTCAGTGTTGTGAAATGCTACTTGAGTGTGCAATCTCTCTGCAACGGTATTATTCTGTTTCTTTGCCATACGTTTGGCCCATCTGCCACCCAGGAACCTTTCCAAGCCACTCTCCATTTCAAACACATCCTTGATTTAATATTCACTCCCCAACCGCTGCAAATGCCCATGCTGATCCAGTCTGACACCGGAAGACTTGTGTACACTTCCAAAATGTTGGAAAAATTGCAACAAAGGGCTGCACAAAATATCGAACTTTAGCAACTTCTGTAGGAAATACAATGCTGTGACTTTCTCTAGGATTTTTTTCCCCTGCATAATATTCATTTAAGACTAATATTAGGGCTGTGCGATATTGAAAACAAATGCTATACGCGATACCTTGTTAACAAATGCGGTATTCGATATGCGATACGATAATTGCTTAAAGTGTGAAAAATCTATTTAAATTATATTTTAAAATATTTAAAAATGAATTACTTATGTAAACCAATTTGTTCCACATTTTTTTGGAAAAGAAAAAGATGTCACTACAAATACCACCTACAAATCAGAAAATGTAATTTAACATCAATGTGAACAAAAAAAAAAATGAATGACACTAATTTTATATCATTGTGACTTTGCTTTCCATACACTTTAAGTACTTCTTCATATACCACAGCAAAAACTATAGTCTGAGAAAGTTCATACATGATTAAAGTCAAGTGAAAAAGTCCCGCTAAAAAAAGAAAGAAAGGGGGGGGGGGGGGGGAACAAATCACACAATTCCAAGCATAGATCAAATCAACAGTGTATTCAGGTCCAGACATTTAATAATTAAGTGTAAAATAACAATGCATAGTGTTCACTGTATGAATTAAAATTTAGATTCATCTTTGTTATAGCTGTTTTGTTGTTTGATTAACATTAATGATACATCAGCAGGTGTTTATAGGCTGCTGTCCCTTTAAATCTGACTGCATGGATCCAGTATAATGATACAAATCCGATTTCTTTCTCTGCTGTTTACATTCATTTAAAACATAACCGAGAATGATCGTCGAGACGGGTACTAATGACATAATTCTTTGTGTATGTGTCTGTTCAAAACATAAGGAGATGCGAAAGACAAGCAAATCGGTTTGCGTGCAATCAGAAACGCATTTCCTGTGGGGCGTGTGGACAGCTAAGACGAGACGGCAAAGAGGGTTTTCGCAACTCTGCATTGAACTCTTTTTAATCATCAAGCATTCCTGATATATGCGTCGAACTGAAAATTGACTTCAACGTTTGATTTAAGTCGCATCATTATAAAAATGATTCAGATCCGCATGCATTGCTATATGATATCGCGTATTTACATTGCGATATTCGATATTTGCGATTATATCGATGCAGCCCCTTACTAATACTTAACCCATTTTAAGGTTTTTTAAGTATTTGTTATTGCATTTATGCAGTATATAAGCAGTGGTTGTTTCTCAGGGCAACTGTGGGGACTCGGAACCCGGGGCCTTTTCCGTGTGATGTCTGAGATGCGGCCGGCTCCATGTTACCGTCCTACTGCTAGCAGAGCCATTCGCCAACAACGACCCTCAGCAGAATCACGGGAAGCAGTACCGCTCAGCAGTAACCACCAACTCTGTCCAGGTCACATAATTAGCTAACAAATTGGTTTTTTTTTCATAAGGTTCAACTAATAAAATGTATGACACGTGATTATATACAAATAATCTCTCTGTCTCTATAGTTATGTCCAAAAGTTTTTAAAGCAGTCTCTTTTGCGCACCAAGGTTGCATTTATTGATGCATGGAGGAGAAAACAGACTCTTGTGAATATTATCAATTGATAATAGCTTTTGCTATTTGATTATTTAAAAGTAATTTCTTCTCAGTGATGCAAACTTAATTTTAGAGCAAATCAGTGTCTCACAATCCTTCAGAAATCATTCTAATATGCTGATTTGCTGCTATAGAAACATTTCTTATTTTTTTATTTAAAAACATTAAAAAATAATCGTTATTATTCCTTGGCTGCCAGTATATGCAGTGGTTCCAAAAATATTTTAGACACTAGACACAAATGCTACTTTTTTTTAGAACTAACTTTTCTGAACCACTTTTTCTAATTTTTTATCATGGATAAAAAGTGGGACATTTTTCATAGATTTCCTTCAAATTCACTATTTATTAATATATTGACAAATTTGACAAGAAGAAGGTGTCCCAAGACTTTTTATCTTCATTTTGAACAATATGTATGTTGCTTCATAATTTGCTATAAACTTCAGTTTTTAAAAATATTTTCTTTGAAAAGTGTTCTTGTGCTATTTCTTGACAATAAATGCTGTGTGTTTTGCTGTTGTGTAATGCAACATATAGTGTGTTGTAATTGTGGCTGATGTGTCTAAATACTTTGGGACCACTCTATTTATAAAATATCAGTCTTGGTGCAGTTAATGGTTTTTACAAATATTATGTATAATACAATATTAAACATTACTATTTCGTTGTTTGTCCATTTATTTTTCAAAAAGTGGTGAATTATTTATTGCACACCAGGCTTTTAGTCTGTATATTCTTTCCCGCACAAAAGTCAGGCTTCTTTATTAGCTGATTGGGTGAGATCTCAGATGGGTGGGACTTTGCAATAAATGGCCAGTAATGTTAATGGTGATGTCAGTAAGTAACCGTGATTAATACGGAAAGCAGGGTATACAGTTGCAGTTATTCATAACATTTATTTTAGCTTGCATAATCTTGTCCTTTTTTTGTGGCTTTTTTAAATATTGCAGAGCTTGAAGTACTTTTTTTTTTCTTTTTAGTTAAGTCATTTCCCTGCTTAGCTGGAGGTTAGGGAGCAACATTGTAGAGACAAAATATAATAGCTCTAAATACACAGTTTTCCATTTTATATTATGTCTGTTTACACTGCTTTGTTTTGCCCCTCAAATCATTATGTTCTATTGCAAAATATAGCAAATGCAGTCTATGGATCTTTTTGTGAATGTAATTATTGTTAAATGTCTTCATGCATAGACACTAAACAGCCCTAGTTTAATAGAAATGACATTACGATGTTGATTCTGCTGTGGATTTTGCTTCTACAAACACTGTTGCTGTTTGTGCGACAATGCATTAAGAGAAAAAAAAAGTGCAGTTACCATGGTGATAGTAACGGATGTGTTTCAGTAAAGCAATATAGTGCTTCTATTCATTGGTTATGGCTTTGATTTAAGCTAAAGCACATCTGCGTTATAGAGCAGCAATTCCTTTTGTTCCCTGCATTCCCTGCACTTTAGCAAGATTACATTGCACAAAGGAACAAAATGTAACCAACACAATAAATCAGTACAAATAGTTTTAATAAAGTTCAAATAGTTTTCAGTTTCCACATCTTTTAGGCTACGCTTACACTAGTGTGTTTTAAAATGCACAACTTAGACAGAATCATAATTTCTATTAATTTTCCACTAATTTACTGATGAGCATTAGCTGATTCCAGTGCTGTCTGCCTTTTTCTCATCCGCAATCGCTGTTTTGACTCCAAGGACGCTCAATCGCTGCTCATATGTCAGTTATATTACACGTTCATAACCCGCCCTGTCTACGATGACGAACGTCCATTACATTTCCACGTTCCGTACGCAAGAAACCCAGAAAAACATTTCTACGGATGAAACATGAAGCTAATAAACGCACGATTATGACAGTATGTGATTTGTATGTGATTTTCAAGAGATTCTGCCTATTTTCATAACATATTACTTCTAAGATTGGTTGTTTACAGAGAAAGATAAGCAGGGCTCGTTCTTAGTACGCAGCTATTAATCCGGAGAATCAAATGACACATCCAAGAATGATAAGCGCATGCGTCTAATAGGATCTGGCTATGCGTTCTCAAGCTACACATGTGTGGTTGATGGGTAGGTAGGCTGGAGTGAGTTATGGATAAGTTGCGCATTCATGGGTGGTGTTAAAAGGGCTATGTATGATATTCCGAAAACCCACGATCGGCAATGGCAATGAATTGGCTGACGAAAAACTTGACAAAATTTTGGACTTTTATAAGGAAATAGCCAAGCGAACAAAACTACATAAATCATAGATAAATGAAATGTGCACTGTTTTATTTTATTTTAATTTGTTACATGATTCCCAATTATTTATATTCACGATTTATAATTTATAACGAAACTGGTTTATTTCAATGTTGTAATTAGCAATTCATTTAATTTTATATTTGAACAGATTTGTTAAGTGACAGCATTAATTAAAGTTTCTTAAGGGTCAAGATCATGTTATCTGCATCTCCTGCGCTCCATCAAGCCACTCCCATAACATCTGTCATCACTCAAATTAATTCACGACTCTACATTATCTGTATAGCACGTGTGTAAGACTCTACTACAATTATGAAGTAATAATTTTATGAAGAATAAAACTTTCAGTGAGTAAAACTGGCTGTGTCTATAGTATTAAAGACTAGACAATATTATTATATTATCTTTAAATAAATTTTTAAATTATCATTATTTTAAATTATTGTCCCTGGATCAGTAGGATACTCTTGTAATAAAGTAGCGGTGGTAACGGACAGATTTTAAGTATCAATTCTGCTTAAAAAGATGCAATCTAATCCTGTTTACATGAAATAAGCCTGCTCCCGAGCAGGTTTAAGCTTACGGACCTGTTGCTATGACAGCAAATCCAGGATGAGCTTCGAAGAACCAAACAATACAAGATCATGCCAAATCATCAGCAATCAAATCCAGCTAAATGAGTTAGCGACGTACGAAGAACGGGACCCAGGTGTAGTGATTAGCTAGATATAAAAGTCTACAAATGTAGCAATTCAGCAACTAACCGCCGAGTGTATGGCCAACAACACCACATTAGATTGCAATCGGAAGTTATTACAAACACACAATGGTGGTTTAAAGTGAAGTTTTGGGAGTAAAATGTAGTTATAATCCTGTATAAAAGTGCTTAATGTAGCTGGTGTGCATGAATAGTCACGTAACATGCGTTTTCGGGTCAGTGTGTTTGGCGGAGATCTTTCAGAAACCGAACGAGTGGAAACCGCAGTAGGATATGAGGATTGGTTCATTGTAAATATAACCAGTTTTAAAATGAAAACGCACTAGTGTAAAAACATGGCCTTACATTTATGGGTGTTTGGACTCTTACAGTACAGCTTCGCGTGTGAGCCACATCTCTGGGCGTAACTGCTATAAACTAGTGTTTTTCCTTGATTCGTCACAAGAGCCAATCACCAGACTTGATTTAGGCACATCAAGCATGCTGCATACTTTTTGGCTCACTGACGTTAACCCCTTGGGCATCTAAATTTGGTACCGAACAAGACATTTTTCGATACTCAATAATATGAGACAATTCGGACGGTGCTTAAAAGTATAGAACTTACCCAGATACCCACCCCTAGTGATATAGCCATAAATATATATGCCTTTGAAAATAAAACACAAAACATACCCAGCTAGATCAGAAAATACTGTAACATTATTACTGTCCAATAATAGCATAATAGGGTTTGTCATTTACTAGATGGTGCTCGTTTACATTTTTTGACACCTCGGGAATATTTATGCTGCATGAAAATCACTAGGTTTTTTTCGCACTTGGCTTATACAAATCATAGTAGCAATTAGGATTTATTTTTTCACTAGAATAATAAACAACCATTATTTCCTTTTAAATTTTATTTATTTTGCTCTTTCTATATCAGCTATTATTATGCCATGCATCTTTAAAATGACCCTTAATGAGTATATAACCCACTTTTCATTTATTTTTTGTTACCTAAATGACACATAAGCACGAAAGACGTTCGCAATATGAGACGGAAGAAAGGGCAATTTAGCTCGACCCAAAGGAGCCGTGCAATGCATGACTGTCACACAAAAGCACAGGCTCTCAGTCCAGGAGTGTGTCTCGCGCGTCAGCGCCGTAACCTGCGGCTCTCAACATGGGTTTAAATGCGTGCCAGAGGGCACGACTCCACTAAATAGAATTTTCCAGCTCAGAGATTCAGCAGTGACGCTGTAAGATCAGCATCTCTCTCTCTCGCCAAGATCATAAGGCCGATGTTAAAGCACACCTGCAGAAGGTCGTTGCATTAGAAATGCACACCTGGATTCCTGAATACATCCGTGGAGTTGTAAACACGAACGGATGACTTTATTGCAGATCTGAAAGTTGTAGCACAACCTTTTCACCCAAGTACACACTTTCACACAATATAGTAAATGAATCCTGTCTTGATATACATCAAGTCCCTCTTTTTCGTCATGAGCTTTTTTTCCTTAGAGGAACTGCAATCTGACTCATTTGTGACATTTTTGTGTCATTAAATATCAAATTAAGGCTGCTTTCACACAGTACACATAACTGTAATAGCAAGTTTCTGCTGCATGACTGTATGGAAATTGCATAAATGCCCCTCGCACACCTGAATGGTTGCTGGCGGGTGCGTCGGAAACATAAAGTTTATGAATAGGGAGGAAAAATCCTGCATAAGGCTTGCAAGGAAGCCCATATTTAATGAATTGGCAATGTTTGAGTTAAGTGACCTTTGTCAGGCATGTAAAAGCAGAGAAATGGCCACTGATTGTGTCTCTGAACACGACAGGCGTGAGATGTGGGTGGAGGGAATGTGAGTGCTAGTGAACGACCTCCAGCTTATTGTTATGTTGATCACACGCATTGTGACCTTGACTCCAGGTAATTGAATAGTTTCTGCATTGTTTGACCCTGGAGTGGAAGAGCGAAAGGAACTCCGCTGTAATACTGTTACTTGCTCATAAACACTGGCTCAGAAAGATTCAGTTATTTTTTTATAGCCAACTGTTATTTTCATTTTAAAGTAAATTTTCTGTGGCAGAAAATTCAAATTTAGTACCAAATCAGTTTCATTCAGATCCAATACATCTTGGTGAATTGCCAATTGATAAAACCATATTAATTATTTGACTAAACATTAGCCATGAAGCATTTTACTTAAAATAGTAGCTGTATCAGAAATGTTGGTCTATTTTGGTACTTTTGCTTCCAAATGCAGGAAATACTATTATAAAGTGTTTTACTTTATTAAAATAATCTCAATAGTAATGTGTTTTTTTTCCAACTTTTTTTTCAAGTCTGAGAACTTTCTGAAGATCTGAGCTTTCACCGTGCATTTACAACAGTACCACGCATGTGTGTGATGTGTGATGTGCTGCACCTTGTTTACAATCAAAGGAATGCACACAAATGTTTCATGGTACTGTGGTGAATGCGCAGCGAAGACTGACAGGTAGAAATTGTTGAGAAGAAAATTGTAGAGAAGGAGTTGTTGAATTAATTCGTTATTTTTGTTTTCTTTGCACACAAAAAGTAGCTTCGAAGCTCGAAGCTTCATAAAAT
Organism: Sinocyclocheilus anophthalmus; assembly: GCA_018155175.1. NCBI lineage: Eukaryota > Metazoa > Chordata > Actinopteri > Cypriniformes > Cyprinidae > Sinocyclocheilus > Sinocyclocheilus anophthalmus. The sequence continues at coordinate 135,921 of JADLZN010007805.1, forward strand.
TAAGGTTGAACCACTGATGTCACATGGACTTATTTTAACAATGTCCTTACTACCTTTCTGTGCCTTGAACGTGTCAGTTGTGTTGCTGTCTATGGAGGGTCAGAAAGCTCTCGGATTTCATCAAAAATATCTTAATTTGTGTTCCGAAGATGAACGAAGGTCTTACAGGTTTAGAACGACATGAGGGTGAGCAATTAATGACAGCTAGGAATTTTAGCATGTTGGGTGAACTATCCCTTTAATGCAAATGCAAAGACAGACTGAAAATAAATCAACTTTCCAGCTTAGCTTGTGCTTCTCAAGCTACCAAATCAATCGAAACACTCACTATTCCTAGTATTAGCATTTCAAACATGCCTCATTGATGAAAAGATGTTTTGACTGTCCTTTGCTCCCTTGTGAGCGTCTCTACGGTATTACAGGTGTAGTTTACTGTAGACTTGAGCAGATGAAAGGATTTATGTGATGTGGTCACCCGCTACATTGTAATCCATTTCTTGTTGGAGGATTGCAGGCAGTTTGATGACAGGAACAGTGAATCCTCACCTTTACACCGCTTGTCAGTGCTTCTTGTTTCTTTACCACAAGAATGAGTTCAATAAATATTTAATGCACACCTGCGTTCTTGCTTATTACATTTCTTTGCTGCAAAGTCTTTAGGATGAAGCTGCTCTGACTTCTTGTTTTAATTTTCTTGAAACAGCACACACAATGTCACAAAATAGCTACTATACAGGAAAAATATGACATCAAGCACCCTTAGCTGTAACACTGTACAATACATGACTTTTGAGCCAAGAACATTAAAGCTTTATATTAGAACACCCCCACAAAAAAAAGGAATGGAAGGTTTTTAAAGTTTTCAAGTTCAAGTGCTTTAAAATCAGTAATGTTGTTACTGAGAACAGAGTGTTAAATATTCAATCTTGTATATGGATGGGAGGCGAAGGCAAGCAAGGCAGGTGGCCGGAAATAGGTGTGAATTCAGAACGCGGGAGGTTGAGTTTAAAAGGAGATGTAATCAATCTCTTCAGTCTTGCCTGAAGACGTCTATGGTTTCCAGGTCTTAATGAAAATGGATAATTTATTCTAATTAAATCTACAGTCATGCATGTTTCACCAAATGTAACATATTTCCCAGTTCCCTTGTTTACATACTTTCTAAGAGCCGGTAATTCTTCTTTCGGCAGGCTGAGGAACTTGTTTGTAGCCGGGGAACGCTGTGATATAGAGACCCTCGAATGGGCCAAGAGGTGTTTTGGATAGTCACATTTGGACTGGATCACTGGTGGCAAACTGGTGAGTCACTGTCTTAAAGTACACTGTGGTTCATTCTTTGCCTGCGTTTTGTCGGCTTCTTGTCTTGTCTTTAAGGCATTGTTCACACTTGCAGGGGGTCGGCAACCTTTCGGCCATGACGTGCCTTTTAAAATTTTTATGGTTAACCACTGTGCCACTGTTGTTTTTGTTTGTTTTTTAAACTTTTCAAAAATTTCTTGAATAACGTACAGATATACAGTGTGACCGTACTGAACATCACTGTATGTGTGTGTGTGACAAGGCCAATGCATTAAAACCGTTCAGTTTAATTCCCGTTCTATATTAATGCGCTGCTTTAATTGATGTGTGTGCGCGGGGGAGGATCTACTCCCACACACACAGGCGGAACTGCGGCACACAGAGATTTTTGGATCGGCACGCGTGTGCCGAAATTTAAGTTGAGGTAAAACCTTCAGGGAAGCTTGGATAGAAGTGCTGTGTTGTCAGCGCGTGCCACTGGCGAGCGTTTTAGTTAATCGATAAGTGATCGGATCATTATATTCCTCAGCAACGAGGGGGGGGGGGATAAAATCGCAGTTTTTTTAAGTAACTAAACTCCGCTTCACTGTTTGTAGAGAGAGACACAGACGCAGACAATTTACACATCTCTCTCTAAATGGCCATATTTGAGAAAAAAATATATAGCTGTCGGTCATTTAACATTTCTATCGTAAAACGTATCGTTAAAAGTTGACTAATATTAAATGATTTGCAGCTTCGTCTTACCTCGCTCTCTTTAACGTTAAACTGACGCTTCGCGCTCTGCTTCTGTGAACAGTAAACCCCGCCTACTTTGATTTGACTGGCCATCTCAGTCATTTTGACATTGATGATACGGCTGGTTAGATGCGGCTGGAGGGCAGTGGGGGGAGTTGATTGGGGGAAGGGGTGTGGGGACTAGTAGTGTGCAGTGTGTTTCTGTAGACTAGCGCAAGTTAATTCTCACACTTTATTAGTATTTATGGCTCCTAACAGGCTGTGTGACTTACAGGCTGTGTGACTTTGAGGTAATAACTTAATAATAAGTTATTACCTCAAAATGTATGTCACTATGCAGTTTTTGCCATATTGCCAGTGATTATCCCTCTGTGTGCCACTGTTGGCACGCGTGCCGTAGGTTGCCGACCCCTGGTTCACACTGATTCAGATGCCGTTTTACAGATTCAGTCTTTAGGGCTAATTGTTCACACTGACATTAATTTGTATGTCTACACCAGTTGCCATAGTAATGACTTTCACGTCAGCACAACACCAGGAAATGTTCTTTTAGAACAACTGCTAGCTGTCATTGTGAGAAGAGAGCACTCTACACATCAAGTCCATTGAATTTAATTGATTTTCAAATCACGTATGAATGTGGTTTGGATCAGATTTGTAAAAACAGCATAGAAGCTTATTTGTTGTTCAGAGTACAAATAAATGGATTTCATTCCATTATGCCCAAAAATATGTCTGAACAAACCTAAAAGGAAGGTTGATCCTGTGAGTCAGTTGTTTTGTAATATCTGTTAATATCAGCTGATATTTATGCCATTGGTTAGCACAATATAATTCCTCTCAGCTGACTTCTTATCATAAGAGACTTCTTACCAAAAACAAAACAAAAAAGTCTTACTTATCCAAAACTTGGCTGTGTTAGAGTATGTTTTTAAAAGATGTATATTACAATATAGTTTTTTACTGAAAAATCAAGGAAAAACATAGTGGTATGGAAAGTAAATTTCATCTATTAAAAATGTTTGGAACTGTACCTTAACAAAATCTCACTGAAAGCTCATTTTTTCAGACATTAACCTCAAATTTGGAACACAACTTGCTTAGATTTATGCCTTTTGATTTTCTTGCAGATTTAGAGTAAAACATGTTTGTAAAATAAATTTTAAAAAATCATAAAAACTTATTATTTTTTTAAGTTTCTTTATAACAAACAAACAAAAGTTGTTAACAAGTAATAAATGGACCATAACTATTCTGTAAATATAATTCAATACCATAAAGTTCCCTAAATATACAAAATATTAAATAAAAAAAAATTATCAAACTAAAATATTGTACATTCATCTCATTGAAATAATAAATAATAAACACATAAACAAACCCCGCCCCCCCCCCCCAAAAAAAAGCACCCATTTTTGACCGCCATGTGAACGGTGAAAATAACCATTTTGGAATGTAAAAATTAGCATGTTTTTGCAAGTTTGCGAAAAAGACTACTTAACAAATGAGTACTTTTATCTCTTCATAACAAAAAGTACTGTATCTCATTTGATTTTCTTTATTTTTGGGGGAACTTTATTGACAAACTAAAAAAAGTTAGATTGCAATCTTAAAAAGAAAAGATTATATTAAATTCACAAGTCTGACAAAAAAGGCGCATTATGTAATACTGTACATTGAAAGTAAATAACTCAATACAGTAAAACCAAATATTATTTAAAAAATACTCTGATAAATTGATACCGTTTAGTTTCTTTGTGCTCCACTAAAATAGTTGGCAAATGTCAAAAGGTGCAACTTTCTGTTGGTTGTTTTTATGCGTGCTGCAATGCTGAGTTCCTGACCATAAAGTCGCCCTTATTTCTCTGGCAAGCCTGAAATGGATTGTCTGAAATACAGGACACTTCTTTTGATATTCATAACCCCTATTGCCAGCATGATGCATAAACCATCACATGTATAATGAATTCGGTTTACTCCTTCATTCTATGCTGGCTGCAAAACATATTCAGCTCATAAAGATCTCTGAGAAATAAACCGGTGCCGAGCTTGACCGGAGAATATTTGTACAAAATGAACTGAATCACCTTTTCCCTCGCTCTCATATCCGTCTTTCTAGTCGGTACTGGTAAAGTCTTTGTGTCATTTGACAGCACAAATTTAAAACCGGTGTCAGATCCGTATTGATGCGTGAACGGAAAAAAACGATGGATCCGTATTTTGAGTACGCACAGGGCCAGAGAGGCCAAAGTGCTTCATGTGATAAATGATTCTGTCCTCACAGTGGTGTGTGTGTCCTGCTCTCCATTTATAATTTCACTCTGCCTCCATCCAATTCATGATTAAAAGCATGTTTATGCATCACCATCAAGACCAGTCGTATTATTAGATGACTTGTAATAACAGCCACATCTCCACCTCGGCGTGCAAACAAACAAATGCCACAGCATGTTTGAGTTGTTCAGCGGCACAGAGCGAGATTTGATTAGAAGAGCTGATGAGGTGTAGTGTAACAGCAGTTTGGTTGCGCTGATGCGATAGCTTTTCTGAAATAAAGTGGAAGTGAATTGAACCTTCATTATCTATGTCATTACCCGCTCAAACCTCCCCAGGCTCATGCGTGCATTGCAATATCAGAAGTCAAGCTGCTGTGACAGAATATCTCTCTCACTCACACATACGTTTGGATGCTTCAACACGGGGATGAGTATCAGGGTTATTATGACATGTATTCTGAATTCTGATTGGTCGATATTGGTGCAGCAGCTAACAATTGTTTTGAAAATTATGCACCCATGAAGCAACCATTGCAGTCACTCATAAAGGACAATTGTAATTCTGGCCAATATGATTTTCATATGGACATTTTTTTTAATGGTTTACTAGTTTATTAGTTTTGTCTAAATAAATTAAAATTGAAAAGCTAAAAACAAAACTCATTTTAAATGATTGAATTTGCGCATCACAAGATTATAATATGCATATTTTTTTCAGATTGGTTAAGGATTCCGTTTAACAGTGTTATTATTTTAAAAGATTATTTTTTAAAGATTAAAGATCAGTGAGTGTCAAGTTAATCAAAATGTAAAATTTCAGGAATTAGCAAAATTACCCTGAACTATTAAATATCCAATAATGACCAATACTGATAAAAAAATAAATAATAATAATGAAATATTGACAATAACTTGTATGGTATTGATATATTGTTCAGTCAAAATAGCATTGATTTAATTTGCTTAATAAAATAATGTTGAAATTCAATTTTATATCCTTAATTTTATTATTGTTTTATTAACTTAGTAACCACAGTTAGTGTTGTTATTGTTAAGCTAATTAAAATCATTTTTGGTAACAATTGAAATAAAGTAAAAATATTGGATTATGAATTTTTTTAATAAATGTTGCCTTTGGAATAAACCTAAGTAAGTTTAAGTTGAGATACTGAAATAGCTCAACTGAACCTGAAATAAAAATAAAAGCTAATAGAATAAATAAATAAATAAATAACGGCATGCTTATGACAAAAGCACATAACAAAATGACTAAAACTTAAAATGGATGAAAATATAAAAGTAGCTGCTAATTCAAAACATTAATAAATACTATAATAGTAACAGAATAATACCTTTAACCACATAGCACAGCCTTTTGTAGCATGTTGCTTAAATCAGACAGTATATGTTTGCAATCTCTAACACGCATGCACGCAAATGTGTAATTTAATTATTATCTGTGGCAACAATCATCCAGTGCACACGGAAAATGAAAGAAAGGCTGCCGCTTTTGAGACCTGATAATAATCTGTGCTATTTTAAGACGCAACTCCTGCCGTGAAGAAGTGGGGGGCTTGGTGATGAGGGCTGCTGATGTCACCGCTGTTGCTGGGCAACTGGTATGTTTCCAGTTGGGAGTAAGTGGCAATGACTGCTGGATGTACGAACGACCTTAACGCGGCCTTGAGTGTCGCCGCCTGTCTTTGAGCTGGCCGCCGTGTACGCGTGAACCCTGCCACAGTCAGTTTTTGACTCCGGTAAACTTTATCAGTCCACTAAATCAACTTTGTGATGTCAAGTGGCTGGCAATAACTTAAAAAAAAAAAAAACAACAGGTTATGGCAGGACATGACCTTCAGAAGGAACTAATTAGCCATCTGTGTCAAAGCCCTCTCGATTAATTAGCAGTCCCCACCAACTGGTTTAAAGGTGCCATAGAATGGAAAACTGTATTTACCTTGGCATAGTTGAATAATAACAATTCTGTACATGGAAATGACATACCGTGAGCCTCAAACACCATTGTTTCCTCTTTCTTGTGTAAATCTCATGCATGCAAAAGACCACTGAAAAATAGGCGAATCAGAATATAACACCGACTGTGACGTTACAGTCGGGATCACTAATATTTACGCCCTCAACATTTGCATATACCCACCCATGTTCTATGCCAGCCGCCAGCCGAACCTGCACAGCCGAATCATCAGAAGTTCTGCAGGTATTGTGAAGAAACAAGTGAGGATAATAGTGAAAATGGCAGGTCATGGAAATTAATGTTATGTTCCAGGCTGTGCAGGGGATGTGATGTGCAGGGATGGGTTGGTGTCTGTAATTCAGAAAGGCACGGAAAACGAATAACGCATGTTCTAATAAAATAACGCGAGCCACTAAAGGGACATGGTTAGCTGCTTGCTAGCGGTAGCCTGTTACATTACAGTACATAAGCCTTCACTTACCACATAAACAGAGTAAGGAGAGATGACTGAGGATGATGGCGAATGATTTACAGATCCTGAGCAACACTGACAAGCATCTGATCTTGTAAACTGTGTGGTAAGTACTGCTGCTGTAGTTTACACAGAGCACGTGCGATCGCAAACCTTGAAAGTGAAAGTAAAAAGCGATCGTGCATTCGAATGCAGTTTCAATGCCCCGCATATTAATAGCGGCTCCCTGGTGCTTGCATTTTATTTACAGTATAATTACCCAATGATATAAGTGCGAGAGACCGTATTGAAATATATATTTTCCCTGTGTTTCCTTCCTGCTGTGTGAGCTACTGACACGAGCCGCACTGTAAAACAGCCAATCAGAGCAGAGCTCAACATTATTATTCATGACCCTTCCAAATAAGGTAAAAACAGAGTATTTCATTCTAGGGACAAATCCTAGGGTTGTAAATAGACATGTAAAACCATTTCTGGAGATTTTTTTTGACCTTACCTAAGCCACATACCTTCTATTTAGATATCAGAGAACAATTTAAAATATTGTAGCAATGCATTCTATGGCACCTTTAAGCACACCTGCTCATTACTCTTCATTTATTTTTGTGTTAAAGTTTTTGCGCCCAAAACATGTAGTTGTAGTTTTCTATCCTATCTCTGACCCTTACAATTAAAATGATCAAATTATTAGTATTTACTCACACTTTGTATGTTCCAAACCTGTACAACTTACTTTGTTCAATAGAAAAATTTAAAAAATATATTAAAAAAAATAGTGACTTAAATGTTGATATGTTTGTAACATAAAGCTATTAAATGGCTTCAGAAGATGTAGAGGTTATCAACCACTTTTATAATGGGCTGTGTCTGCAATCACCCCCTAAAACGTATTAATGTACTAATATAATCCACATGAAAACTAGTAAATGCATTTGGATGAGTTCACTAGAACGTTGGTTTGTGCCATAAGAAACTAAAAAAGCTGGCAGTGTGGTTGTGAACAAGCATTTACTGCCACATTTATACGGTCTTCTGCTGAGGCTTGAGAAATAACTAATAATAAGTGCTTGTGATAATGTCCATCATGGTTGTGGGCCCCACCACTCTGAAACACCCTAAATTGTGCACTATGTAAAGGTATAGAGGACTATTTAATTGCAGCCATGAAAATGTTCACAGATACTGATGATTATTTATTTTGATTTTGAAGATCCATCTCTTACTATATTGGCTAATATTATGCTATATATCTTTCAATTTTTTTTTAGACTTACAAAATGAATGACATGACGCTGCTTTTAATTTTAAATACAGTACATTCAAATGCAGAAAACAATCTTCTATCAACTGGACGACTATTAATATATGACAAAGTAAACATTCTAGATTGATGTGTTTGACCATTGACCACGGCAATCTAAAAATGCGGCACTGAAGTTAAAATAAGTACAACTTTTAAATTACATGTCTCTGGGCTTTGTGTTATTTATCATTTATTTAAACACAAAAACATTGTGTGAACGCCCCCCTATAATGCCAAACTCTCTGAGCAGGCACTTCTTTTGAGTAAGTACTTCCTATTTTATCTGACTGTAAAGAAAGTATGAATATACAGTATACTATGAATGTGTGATCCAGACAGCTACGTACATGCGACATGTTGTCATTGTCATGTGACGTGCCAGCTTCTGTTGCGTTGCTTCACTGCCAATCACAAATCCTCTTCCATGGCCTCGTGCGATCTGATGCGCACTTTTTTTTTTGTGCCTACTGTTTTAAGAATACTATTAATTTGGACATTACTGCTGTTTTTCACATACTTAATGGTAGAGAGACTCGAACCCACGACCTTTGGGTTACAAGTCCGACTCTCTAAACATTAGGCCACGACTGAGCTAAAAGCAGAGAAGAGAAGTAGGCATATGTGGATGTAGCCTATAACTTTTAAGCTGATTTTGCCTGTTTAGACACTTAAAAGCTCCAGTCCCTGTGCATTATAGTTAGCAAAGAGCGACCTGCACATTCTTCAGAATTTCAAGAAGGTCATTTGAGTTTGGAAAGACATGGTGTAGACCTAAATGCTAATCCGTGAATATTCAGAAACTCTTTCCCTCTCTGTGTGTGTGCGTGTCTGCACGCTGCGCGTCACCTGTGAAAAGCATTTGAGCTTTCTGCATTACTCACATATGGCAGCAGTGGCAGACAGACTCGTGGTGCCACACGCTGCGATGCCAACAGTTTTCTGTCTCACTCTCCTTCTCTGTCTCTCTCTCTCTCTCTCTCTCTTTTTACCAATTACTCTAGCCCACTCTTCATCAGCCGCTCGCTCACTCTCTCTTCCTGCTGTTCACAGCTCTCCTGTAGCATCTGGCTCCGAGACGGATGACGAACAAGTCTGTGTTCTATTTGTGAACGCTTTGCTCTGTGTCACGCTGTCGTCTACTGATTGTGAAGTATTTTTAACTTTTGTTGATGATGTTTATTTACAAGCCAGTCATGTAATTTATGCAAGCACACAAACGCAGGCGTGAGTGCTGGGTCAGTGCAGCGTTGTATAGTACATACTTGCACAACATTTATTGTTGCGGCAGTAACAGATCTCTTAGTACACAAGGGGATTGGTAGAGTTTCCTTGAAATGTCTGTCATTAAACCTACCTATAAATATGTTGAACTAACCTTAAGGTCATGATGAAACGGATTCTATCTTGGGATCTACATCCAAGGAAACTGATTATCTAAACGAAGAAATAAACGTAATGTGGGGACTTGGTTCAATCCACCAGAGGCAGATCTGAATGCAATCTTGCAGTTGATTGTAAGAAAGGCACAGGGTTTAAACAGACTAAATGATTGGATAAGTCCTGCATACGTCACCAGAGAGAAGTTTTCTGTTTCACCGGAAGATGAAGTTATGACATTTTGATCATTAATTCAACATTCCAATGTAAAAAGAATGAAACATGTGAATGGGTTAATTGTTCTATCACAGTTAATATTTTATTAATTTTATTAATGTTTCATTATTTTGAATTGTCTTTTTTTAATGTTCTGTTAATTTTCTATTAAATTTTCATTTTAATTACATTTTTTGTCTATTTTACTAATTTAATATTTCTATTTACTTTATTTCAGCTTTAGTCATTTTAATACTTTAACTTATTACTTATTTCCATTTTCCAAATGGATATTACTAGTCGGATTGGATTGGATTATTAGTTGGATATTCAGTGTTATTAATTTTTCATGTAATATTTAAATTTTTTGTCTTTTTGGTGTTGAAACACCAAAAACTTGTAATACTTGTAGTATCACTTAAGTTTTAGCGAACAATAACACTGAATTGTTCACAGGTAATTGAGATACATTTAGAAGTTTTTTTTTATTCCGAATAGATTATTAAATAGAATTTCCATTTCATGCCAACTTCTATTCCAACTAGAGCGAGGATCTTTTCAAACTATTTGACCTGAAAGAGAAAAGTGACCATAGAAGAAGAAATGTACAAAAATGCGTTTGCTATGCTTAGGTGTTTCTAATGTTAGTCAAGGTTTCTTGCAGCAGACAGTCTATTTCTACTCTCTTTCTGACCCTTAGAATTAACCTGGTTACTGCACCTTTAAAATTTCTAGAAGTTAATGACCTCTTTTCTGATTGGTAAACCTCTTTGCATGTGAAATGAGTAAAAAGACCCCTTCAAAGTGGCCAAATAATAAATACTCATTGATATGCAAATATAAGCAGTCATATGTTAATAAGCTTATGTTTTTGACATCAGTGCCTCATTCTGAATGACCTGCTTATGCAGCTCTCATCACTATGGTGTCTCTCTTTTGTAGAGAGTGGCTCTTCCATCACTGTGTCCTGTGTCGGTCTGGGCTGCTCACGCACTCCCCCCGCTGGTAAAGCCGTGCCCGGATACAACGGTGAGTTTCCTCTACATTGGCATGCTTCACATGGCAGGTCTGCAGCTCTTTATTTGATTATTACCAATGCTCTCTCATTCATCGCTGAAGGATTATGTGTTAGAGCTCCTTTTGATTGACAGTTTTTAACTGAATGGTTAAGTATGTGACTGAAGTACTTAAACTTTCTTCATCTTTGTCTCATAGTGACAGTGATTGATGATGAAATGCAACAGGTGAAACCAAGGACTTTGGGGAATATTGTTGTAAAGTGAGTTATTTGAATCCTTTTCGTATTTTATTTGGTATTGACAGAGACAGTAGGAAGGGGGCAGAAATTTACTAGGAATGGATAACGGTAATAGGATCAGGCTAGATTTGACCCTGCATGTCCTGCACAAATAGTTACGTGTTTTTGCACACTGCGTTGACGTACTTTCTTTGAGGGCTGGGCGACGCATATGTCATGATGCATCAAGATGTTCTAACTGGATCATAATTGTTACTGCTCAAAACCATTTGTGAAAGAAAATTGAAAATGGACTCCCATTTACTTTCCTAATGCACAATTCATGATCGCATCGAAATGTAACAAGTTACACCCCTTTTAAAATGACATTGCCAAGCCCTTTCTTTCAACCATCTGTCATATAGAGAGCGCGTTTTACAATCCAGTCAGTTTCAGATGGACAAGTCAAGTCCCATTCCTTTTTAAAAAAATATATTTCGAAGATCCCTTTTCCTCAGAAATGCATTACACAAGCACATTTAATGGGCTGCGATGAACGCTGTTTGATGTTGACTTTAATAAAAGGACAAATATAATGAAATGTCACCTTTTAAAATGCCAGAGGGAGTGAATGTGCCGAACTGATTCCAAAATGTCTTTTTTTTTAAAGTGAAGCAGTCCATAATGGCACTTTATATTTTATCAGTCAAATGTTTGAACACACTTTCACAAAGAAAAGTTGCTTTGGATTGCACTTGCTCATTGACTGGACTAACCTGACATATGAGTTTTGTTAATGCTATTTGATCTAGGGCTGAACGATTAATTGCATTTGCGATAATATCGCGATTTTTCAATCACATAATGCGATTCTGCTATTACACTCGGTCATGTGACACGCGAGAGTAAAGAGGAGTGTTCCACTTGAAGATCAGATCGGTGTATGACATCAAAGTACGGCGAGAGAAAGCATAAGGAGACATCTGCGCTCTCTTATAGCTCTCGTAGTACTTTGATGACACACACCGATCGGTCCAAGCAGCGCTGCTTCAAGTCGAGCGCGGGCCATCAGCAGAAAAAGAAAATAAATAAAACGGTAAACAGCCAAAGGACGTAACTTAGAATGGGAGATGGATCGGTTTGTGAAAGGGAAGAGAAAAGCCATAGATGAAGTCGCACAGACCCAGGCAGGTGCTGGTCATTTAAAAGCTAAATACTGAAACATGACGAGGCATATCTTGCTCTCGGCTTCACTCACCGTGTCTATACCGGACGCTACATTTGTGCGTCGTGCCGCAACAGCTGTCCAGTGTAGACCACAGCAAAGAGACCGTTGCAAATCATTTTAACTTTGTGTCAGTACGTCATAAATAGAACAAGGCATCAGTTTAATGTCGCGCCGCATCCAGTGTACACAGCATCACTGATTATAATGGTTCTACTGTATTTTGCCGCTCGCGTCCGGTGTAGACACGGTGTTTAATGTCGTTAGTGAGCAGGAAAGCCTGTGTGTCCTATGCCTTAGCGGACAGCAAGAAACCCACAAAAAATAAATAAATAACAGAGAGAGAACAATAATAATAACAGTTATTCTCTCTATGCTATTTTTCAGTGTTTCAAGTGATGCAGGTGTTTTTTTCCTGTAGGTTTTTTTAATTAAAAAAAACATTAATTTTTCATAATGTTTAATGAAATTATATGGTAGTCTGAGGTGGAATGGGGATTCGGGAAAGGGGGGCAGATTTTTTTTATAGGTTTAAAGGGGGGCGCGACCAAAAAAGTTTGAGAACCACTGGTCTAAAGTTAACAGACAGTGTTTAGTGCAGTGCACATGTTTACATATGTTTATTACAGTGACTGTGAATTACCTAAAGTAGTGTGGTAAAGCAACAGATTTGTTTTTATATTTCTGCAATCTACTTTAGTTTGTGTGATTTGTTACTGACTTTCATATTAATGTTTACAACAGGCTTATTTAAACATAATTATTAAATGCTTATAACAAGGTTGGAAGTTCAACAAATCAGCCAATATACTGTGATTGTAGTTGTTAAATAAAAATGACATTCATATCAATTCATGCATCACCTAATTTCATCGTAACATATAGGCCTGGCCTACAGAAAATAACATTTATGTTTAATCTATCTAATAGTGTGTTGGTCATACTTTACAATGATTTATAGCTCATAAAGAGCTTTAAAAAATAATTGCATATTAAATCGCAATCGCAATATTGTTAAAAAAAATCACAATTAGATTATTTTCCAAAATCGTTCAGCCCTAATTTGATCATAAAAAAAAATTAATAAGCCAATATTTTAGTTTTCGATTTTAATGTGTAAATATTTGCATTTTTTTATACATTTCAAAGTAATTGTAAAGTCATATAAACTACAAAATAAGTCAAATGTGTAAAATGTGTTCAGAATTTTGGACCGGTGGTATAGAAGTAGCTCTGACCTAACTGAACTTTATGAAATACAGAATAATAATCATCATCATCTGTATTATTATATGATTGTATAGACAGCCCTGTTCTCTTTCATTTTTACCCGTGTCACATAGACGCCCATATTTTTTGGGGTGCATCTGCTCAGACACCCGTCCCGGCCTGCGCCGTGTCCTAAAGATGGTAGCATAGCTTTTTTTTGTTTAATCTTCACAAATAACTCCTTTTTTTCTGCTTTCCACTTCAATCTGCTCATCATCTTCTCTACACAATAAAAGATTTACTGACACAAAGGCAAAGCAGAGAGAATCTTTTCATCACACATCTGACTTTAAAATCTCAGTCTTTGTACGAGGACATTAAGCCGGAGTCTGAGCGGAATGACTAATGGGATCTCGTCTCACACCGTCTGCTTAGAAAAGAGCATTTTCTGTGTTTTTTCAGACTTTCTTCAGGTACAATACCCGTCTGAGCCGACTACACGTCTGTCCTTGCCCGCCGCTGAGGGAACTAATCTCATAGATGTTTGTTTTGTTGTCATTTCAGTTCTCCGATAGATTTGATTTTAATCAAGAAAGGCTGCCGGATACACGCTCGTATTAAAAGGAAATTGTGACTTCTAAAACGAGACGCTGTTTTATACGTAAACACATTCAGGAGGTCCAGGGGGGATACCGAATAGCTGTTTATCTTGCACGTATTTTGATTATTGTGTCCATTAGGGGTTATATGCTTTTATTCCTGACATTTTTTCCATCTATTTTATTCCTTATTTTAGTTTTTTGTTCCTCTGAATTTTGTCATTTATATTCATACTTTAAAGCATTCTCTGACCCTGAAAGGTTGAAAAGATCCTGTTCTTTGATGGTTCAAAGAAGAGCAAGGTCACATCTGGATTTTTTTTTTCCTCTAAAAGCGTCTCTCTTTCTTCTCTCATCAGGCTTCCTCTGCCTCCTGGGGCGACTCTCAGTCTCTGGCAGAATCAGACACTGTTTAAGGAGCTGTACTTCACCAAGTTTCCTGTAAGTGTTTAGCTACAAGATATACAGTGGAGATCAAAATTAGAGAACAACCTATAATATCCTAAATTTCAAGGTCACTGCTTAAGAATATTTGAAGTTACCCAAACAGGAGTAGAAGGCAGTTTTTTGAACCAGTTTTCTGTGAACTTGAGTTCAAAACTCCATGTATACTTGCCTTACATACATGAAAAATATATCTATAGAGAGTAAAGTGTCTACTTTCAAATGAAACAATTCAAATCTGAAAAAAAAAAATATATATTCTCAGATTATGTATCAAATATTATGCATCCACTAGCCTACTGTAGAGGTGACGAGTCAGTGTCACCAACTTCATCTCTTAAACAGAAAACACTAGTTTATCAATAGATTATTTAAATGTTAATGCGGTTTAATCTTACTGTTTTTCCCTGACACATTCACCATCATTACTTCTGCCGGTGTGCTGTAGCAAACTTTATGCATGCACTTGAGCGTTTATTAGGCTATGTAGTCAATTAAAAGCCATTATCATGCGTTTTTAAAAATGTTTTATTACTAAACGTTTGCGATTAGTGGACTACGCTTTAAAATGACACGGACTTACTAGTCGACCCAGAAAAAATCTGTCGAGGACAGCCCTAACATATTATACTATCTCTTGATCATTCTTTAGTTATAACAAAAAAAAAGTCTTCTTTATGATACATATCACCCATTTCTCCACGTTCCCAGAAAAACGATCTTCTCTAAATTAACAAAAAAACGGTCATATGTGCCATATACAGTGGGGGAAAAAAAAGTATTTAGTCAGCCACCAATTGTGCAAGTTCTCCCACTTAAAAAGATGAGAGAGGCCTGTAATTTTCATCATAGGTATACCTCAACTATGAGAGACAAAATGAGAAAAAAAATCAGAAAATCACATTGTAGGATTTTAAAGATTTTATTTGCAAATTAGGGTGGAAAATAAGTATATGGTCAATAACAAAATTTAATCTCAATACATTGTTATATACCCTTTGTTGGCAATGACAGAGGGCAAACGTTTTCTGTAAGTCTTCACAAGGTTCACACACACTGTTGCTGGTATTTTGGCCAATTCCTCCATGCAGATCTACTCTAGAGCAGTAATGTTTTGGGGCTGTCGCTGGGCAACACGGATTTTCAACTCCCTCCAAAGATTTTCTATGGGGTTGAGATCTGGAGACTGGCTAGGCCACTCCAGGACCTTGAAAAGCTTCTTACGAAGCCACTCCTTCGTTAACTGGGCGGTGTGTTTGGGATCATTGTCAATGCTGAAAGACCCAGCCACGTTTCAACTTCAATGCCCTTGCTGATGGAAGGAGATTTTCACTCAAAATCTCACGATACATGGCCCCATTAATTCTTTCGTTTACACGGATCAGTCGTCCTGGTCCCTTGCAGAAAAACAGCCCCAAAGCATGAAGTTTCCACCCCCATGCTTCACAGTAGAAATGGTGTTCTTTGGATGCAACTCAGCATTCTTTCTCCTCCAAACACGACAAGTGGAGTTTTTACCAAAAAGTTCTATTTTAATTTCATCTGACCATATGACATTCTCCCAATCCTCTTATGGATCATCCAAATGCTCTCTAGCAAACTTCAGAGGGGCCTGGACATGTACTGGCTTAAGCAAAGGGGACACGTCTGGCACTGCAGGATTAGAGTCCCTGGCGGCGCAGTGTGTTACAGATGGTAGCCTTTGTTACTTTGGTCCCAGATCTCTGCAGGTCATTCACTAGGTCCCCCGTGTGGTTCTGGGATTTTCGCTCACAGATCTTGTGATCATTTTGACCCCACAGGATGAGATCTTGCGTGGAGCCCCAGATCGAGGGAGATATCAGTGGTCTTGTATGTCTTCCATATTCTAATAATTGCTCCCACAGTTGATATCTTCACACCAAGCTGCTTACCTATTACAGATTCAGTCTTCCCAGCCTACTGCAGGTCTACAATTTTGTTTCTGGTATACTTTGAGAGCTCTTTGGTCTTGGCCATGGTGGAGTTTGGAGTGTGACTGTTTTGAGGTTGTGGACAGGTGTCTTTTATACTGATAAAAAGTTCAAACAGATGCCATTAATACAGGTAACCAGGGGAGGACAGAGGAAGCCTCTTAAAGAAGAAGTTACAGGTCTGTGAGAGCCAGAAATCTTGCTTGTTTGTAGGTGACCAAATACTTATTTTACAGAGGAATTTACCAATTAATTCTTTAAAATCCTACAATGGATTTCGGGATTTTTTTTCCTCATTTTGTCTCTAATAGTTGAGGTATAACTATGATGAAAATTAAAGGCCTCTCTCATCTTTTTAAGTGGGAGAACTTGCACAATTGGTGGCTAAATACTTTTTTCCCCACTGTAAATGTATTTTCCGTATAAATCTTTGGGTCAATCTCGATCCAAGTATTAAAGTTGGTCTCTCCTATTGGTCTCACCAATTACGTGTGATTGCTTTCTTGCTGGCTGCCAAAAGCCATTATTATCTGCTGTTGCTATATCTGGATATACACAGCCAAAATACAACAATTTGAGGTATGTCTCTTCTAAAAATATATTCAAGAGCCTCCTGTATTTTTTTCTAGTGTTCTTGAATATGTAGGCATTCCCAAAATATATGATAATGCTTTGCTTCATTACATCCACAGTTTCGCCAACATTTTCGGAGAGATAACTCAGTAAGGAGTGGCCACTCAGACAAAAAAGGGACCATCTAATTTAAAGACAGCAGCCACAATTTGTTTGGTTTTCATATTAGGGGCAGGGACCACCATAAAAAAAACACTGGTGTTTTAAAGGGGTCATATGATGCGATTTCAAGTTTTCCTTTCTCTTTGGAGTGTTACAAGCTGATTGTGAATAGATAAGATCCCTGAAGTTGCAAAGACAGAAGTCTCAAAACCAAAGAGATATTCTTTATCAAAGTTAAGACTCTGCCACGCCCCCACATATCTACCTCATTATGTGGAAATATTTGCATAATGCTGCCCAAATGTTCACGAAAAGAAAGAAGGCGTGGTTTCAGTAACCACAGTTAGTGTTGAAGCAGCCATGTCAGCGAGACGCTGTGTGTTTCTAGGCGAAAGCAAAAGCACTTTATTTGGCCTTCCGAAAGTAGACGCATTTAGGAATCTTTAAGATTACTTACAACAGAACAGCAATGCATTTTATGGACGACCGTTTCGTGAACCTAGGAGAGGAGGTAATTCTGACTTTGCTCTGACAATCTGACACTTCTGAATCAGCTACTGTTTTGTTATTAGTTTAAGTATGCTTGTGGTGTTCAACAATGCGGAGTTTTTGCGCATAGTTTTTGTGTGTGAAGAGATGCGAGTGACGGGGAGAGAGAGAGAGAGAGAGAGACGGGTTCACATCACAGTGGAGTCAGCTGTCTTAACCGTGGCTTGTGTACTGCAAACACATACCAGCTTCATCACTGTGTCTGTCACGCGACTCTGTTCCCCTTTCGGGCTCTGTCTTTACATTTATGTTGAAAGATGAAGCTTGCGATTATGGTAAGGGGTGTTTCATTTCCGACGAGTGCTTGCGGTGTTCGGCCAATCACAATGCACTGGGTCAGCTGGCCAATCAGAGCAGACTGCGCTTGTCGGAAGGAGGGACATTGTAGAAAACGAAGCGTTTTGAGAGAGGCGGGGCATAGAGGACATACAATAATGTACAGTATTTGAAAAAATAAGTGTTTTTTGAACATTATAGCATGTCAACATATTCTGTTACACCAAATACACAAAATAATGATCTTTAAAAAAGCATCATATGACCCCTTTAAAATATCTTATGTTTTTCTTCAGGAAGTTTTTCAGTATTACTTTCAATTTAATGAACTAGTTGATTTCCAGTGAAATTGTCATATATTTGACCACTCTTCATCAGTAAAGATTATTCCACATTCTGTCCTCCATTTCACTTTGATATAAGTTGTAGAGTGTTTCTTCATATTTTCCAAACTCTTGTATATCTGACAAACTATCCTATATCTAATACCTTGTGTGTATGCCTTAAGTAGGTCTATCAATGGATTCAAATTATCTTTGAGTTTTCCTTTTATATAATTTCGAAACTGTAGGTTTGGGTATCTGAAAAATAACCATTTTCAACTACCTACTGTAGGTATCATAATAATAACAATAATAATAGTAATGATAATAAAAATAATAAATACAGCCTTGGTGAACCTAAGAAGCCTCTTTCAAAAACATTAATTATTCGAAACTTTTGAGCGGTAGTGCATGTGTGAAACAAAACATGGTTATAACTTAGCTTCCTTCATTTCTGTGGCAGTAGTAGTTTTAAAGTAGCATTTAGTATCACCAGTGAGGCCAGAATTTGGACTTTCAGAATAGTTTTGTAATATTGTGTGTCTGTGTGTGTGTGTGTGTGTGTGTGTTATTCGAGTGAAGGAGTGGCCACTCAGACAAAAAAGGGACCATCTGATTTAAAGACAGCAGCCACAATTTGTTTGGTTTTCATATTAGGGGCAGGGACCACCATAAAAAAACAGATGTGTTCAAATAACATCTTGTGACTATTACCAAATACAGAAAAAAAGCCCATACTAAAAAGAAAAAAGAAAAAAAAGTTTGTGCCTTTGTGATCATAATTACTACCTAAAAAATTGAAATGGTGGTTACTGTCATAGGCAGAAAACAAATTGCATTATGCAGTTGTGCTGATGTATATGTGTGTAGTTCACTTGATAGTTCACTTGTGCCTTAATCAAAAGCTGAGAATGTGCTTGTAATAATATAATCCCAGACAAATGAAAGTCGCACAGCAGTCTTGATGTGTGATTCTGACAGGCGCCTTCCAGTTATGCGTTAGATGGTCCTTGGGCGTGCCGAGGCTGAGGCTGTTATGTGCAGTTTGATTACTATATCTATTCCTTTTGATAATAATCAGGCAGGACAGTCATAATCCCTTCACAGGAAGGTGCTCAGCATGTGCTTTTGATAATTACATCTCAGCTGCTGCTTGCTGCATTCAGACCACATGCTGATTGTAATGACAACAGAAAAGTTGAAAGGATGTGTTTATCACTGAATATATTTTTTGAATGATGTAGTGCTATTCTGTGCAGTTAGTTACAGCGAACGGGAACTGAAGATCTGAGGTTTAAAAAAGGATGGCAAACCATCATAAAAGTCCATATTAGCATGTACACTACTTTAGACAGTAATTATTAGTGAAGTCATACTGTATGCTAGCTTTGGGTGAAAAATTAACTGACAATCTTTGAGAGTTAATGTTTTTAAGGCATTGTATTAAGCATTTTATTTCCATTTTTTTTTGTTTTTAAAAAACAAATTGAATACCTTATTTTGGCAGGCACCGGTTGGTATATATAACAAATCATATATCAGTATGATTTCTGAAGGATCATGTGACACTGAAGACTGGAGTAATGGCTGCTGAAAATTCAGCTTTGCATCACAGGAATAAATTACATTTTATAATATATTCAAATAGAAAGTAGTGTATTAATATTTCACAATGTTACTGTTGTACTATAACAGTTTTGTGGTGAAATGTAGCCTTCTGAGCATAAGATCCTTAACCCAAAAATAGACTTATTTTAGGACTGCATAGCAAGTTATAATTTCAAAAAAACATGTGGTGCAGCACCATCTAGTGGTTCAAAGAAACATATCGGCTGCTTTTATACTGGCACTTGATCAGTGCAATTTTGTTGATCTTGTTGTACTCCTGAAGTGTTTTTATTGCACTCCCTCCTAGGGTTACTATGACACCATGGACGCAGGTTTTGTGGACGAGGAGGGCTTCTTGTACATCATGTCTCGGTCCGATGACGTCATCAACGTGGCGGGTCACAGGCTGTCCACCGGTGCCCTCGAAGAGGTGTGAGGAGAGGGAGCATCTCAATCATGACACAAATAATAATAATCTCAAGCATCTTTGTTATTGCTTTACCAAAGAAATGGGTGGTGTGGGGTGTGTTGTCCTTCAGTTGTCTGCCTGCACTCTGCCGTGGTGGACTGTGCTGTGGTGGGGCTGGAAGACCCCCTGAAGGGACACGTTCCACTGGCTTTGTGTGTGCTCCGAAATGGTAAGGAATGGAGAAAGGGATATTAGTAGTGCAAATATATACCTTAGGGGATGTATATTTGTTTATTTATGTGCTTGTTTGTTTGCAGACTGTCAGAAGAGTGCGGATGTGCTGGCGAATATATATATATATTAGTGCCGTCAAACGATTAATTGCATCCAAAATAAAAGTTTTTATTTTCATAATATCCGTGTACACACACATTTACAGTATATTATTTGAACATATTCATGTATTATATTTAAATTCATATATTTATAGATATTTAATAATATAATAACATAACATAGTTTTCTGAAATTATACAGGCTTGTGTGTGGTTGATATATACACATTATAATAACACAGTACCACACATATATTATGTAAATACAACCTTTTGTTTTTAGATGTGATTAATCGTTTGACAGCACTAACATATATATATATATATACACACACGCACACACATACACAAATTTGGGACAGTAAGATTTTTAATGTTTTTTTATGGAGTCTCTTATGCTCATCAAGGCTTTATTTATTTGATCAAAAATACAAAAAAAAAAAACTGTTATTGGAAGACTGGAGAAATTGATGCGGAACAAGCAGCTGTGATCACAGGAATAGAAATTATATTTAAATATGTTAAAATAGAAATGTTATTTTAAATTGCAATAATGTTTCACAAAATAATTTTTTTCTGTATTTTTGATCAAATAATACAGCCTTGATGAGCACAAGAAATTCGGTAGATTATATATATATAATATTATCTATAGATATATAATATATTCATTTGAATATATAGTTATGTTAAATAGTTTTCAAAATGATAATGGTATTTTCAGCATCATTACTCCAGTCGTCAGGGTCACATGATCCTTCTGAATCATTCGAATTGCTAATTGGGTTAATAATGGTTCTTTTTATTATCAATACTGAAAACTGTTTTTGTTTCTTAATATTTTTGTGGAAACTGACACCATTGTAATATTAATTGCTTATATAAACAAAAATATTAAGCAGTCCAACTGTTTTCAACATTGATAATAAAAAAAAGTTTCTTGTGTAAATCCAATGCAAATCAGCATTGAACAATATCCGAAGGATCATGTGACACTGAAGAAGAATGGAGAGTGATGGTGCTTGCAAATCCATGGCTTTGCATACTGTTGGTGTTTTGATTATATTTTTAGATCAAATAAATGCAGCATTGTTGAGCATCTTAAAAAAATCTGAATTACGTAATTGTTTACTAAAAAAATACTGAATTGCTGAAATTCCAAGTGAAGTGTTGTAATAAAATGTGGGAATGGGAATGTAGATTTAGACTAGCTTTAGGTTTGATTTCTAAACACCATACATGTGAATGAATTAAAGGAATGCAGTGTCCGTATTTATTTTGTGTAAAGTGCACAAAGAAGAATGCACCTTAGAGGATATATATTTGTTTATGTGCTTGTTTGTTTGCAGACTGTCAGAGGAGTGCGGATGTGCTGGTGAACAAGATGGTGAAATTGGTGAGGGACACCATCGGGCCGGTGGGGGCTTTTAAGAAGGTCGTCTTTGTCAAAGCTCTTCCCAAAACCCGCTCGGGAAAAATTCCACGATCGTCTCTCGCTAACCTGGTGAACCACAAGCCTTATAAGGTATTTTCTGACTTGTTTTTTGCCCTAGTGACAACTGCTAATAAATATTTGTGTTATATGGAATTTGCTGTAAGGACAGCTGCAAATCTTCAGCTTCAGTTTAAAAATCATAGTAATGCAGAAGTTTGTAATTTGGATGTTTCTGATTTTCAATTCATAGATCAGTCCCACCATAGAAGATCCTGAGGTCTTTAAAGACATTGAGAAGGTGCTTAGAGAAACTGTGAAAGAACCTGGTAAATAATTTACAAACAGATGTGGATGTGAATATGTGCAAGCACACACACACACACACACTGTTCTCTCCAAGATGTGAGATTCTGTGAAGATATGCCATAGAGAAATATGGTTCCCATTAGAATGAACCCCTGATTATAACACAATATTTTTTATTAGTAATGTCATTTATGTGCATGAACATGATCATTTCCACATATGTCTTGGACCAAATATGAGCAGTAGTCAACATGTTTAGATAATTAAAAACTTAGATAATTTTGAATAGGTGAATGCTAAAAGAAATATGTCCGGTTCATATTGATTTCACCCCCAAGATCAAAAATGAGTGATATATATTTTGTGTAAAGAAAATAAAATGAAGGCCCTTTTTATATTATATTGTAGCATAATTAGTTTTGAACCCCCGACTGTCAAAGCACCAACAATTGTGTCAGTGTTTAAATGTTTGAATTTGAAAGATTTTATTGACATTCACATTTTATAGTTTGACAGCTAAAGGAAAAAAATTGGCTCCATTATCTTAAGTAAAATGTTATTTTCCCTCGTTCTGATTGGTTATATATAACCTGGACACGCTGTTGACAGTTTTTGTGAGATTCACCTTGCAGCAAAGTAAATTATGACTCATGTCATGTATTGTAGCACTGGTGTAGCGTCAGCATGAGGAGATGCATTGTAAAAACATTTGTGACAATGATTGTTCTAAAGCAAACCTATTTGACTGTACTTTTTTATTGACAATGAAAAGTTGTTTGATCACCACATAGTTTTGACCAAAATACAATCAGTAATAAATAAAAAATGGACACAAAATAAAATGATTCTCTGCGCGTGCAAAACAGGGACGTACAAACCGTCGAAGTGTCTGATATAACCGAAAGACGGGAGGTGGAGGGCTGTACAACAGACGTCCCCCGCGTCTCGAACGGAAACATTTTTACACCAAAGTAAGTCACAGCAAGTAAGTCTACGTTCACTACAAGCTAAGCCTGTCCTTTAGCGATTTGTTCTAACGCTCTCGAGACGAGGCCAGCCTATTGGCAACGGGCGCGGTTTTTGCACATTTTGATTTGCGTTTTGTACTCCGAGATGAGCGGTCCGCGCCGTGCTCCGGCAGTACAATTTTGTGCTACTCACGACGGGAAACAATTGCCGTTTTACGTTCTTTTTAACCAAACAATAAGAAATGCGAGCGTACGCGTGAGAGAATATCCAATTACTCATGTTCTTCGATACGCCTTACCGTGAAGGATCGATTGGCAAACATTGTTGAAAACCCCCTAAAGTTTTGAAGCATGTGTTTGAACAGATTGATGGATAAAGAAATAAACAAATGTTGAAAAAATAGGTATTAAGGCTCCTGAAAGTATCAGTGCTTTAAGAATTGCGTTTCTGTAGTGTCTTTCAGGAGTGGTAGTTTCTCACAATTCAACGCAAGATGACATTCTGATCTTGCAAGTAGATGAACCGGTTATATTCAGTTCATGATAAATATTTTTCACATAGTAGGCTAATGTGAAAGGGCTGCGAATGCCATTTCACCAAATCCTACATGTTTGACCTATTTGTTGAGTAGGTGCGTTTCTTTCAGACCTGCACCTAGAGCTCCATCGGGGTACGAGCGAGTAACTGGCGTGACGTAGACTCTGACGGGCACGTGTAGCTTTTGGTTGATGGGCTTCCAATTGGCGGAACGCAACAGGCCTCAAAACGCAGGACTGAATGAATAAAAAGTAACAGCATGTCCAAAGTGTCTCTGGGGCATAGGCCAAAAATTAGAACAGCAGCATCGTTTAAAACCATGACGTTAAAGGACACAATGTGCACAAACTCTGAACGTGTGATCTTTTTATACAGATGTGTGCATGTATATATATTTATTTATATGTATGTATTTATATATATAAAACAGCTTTATTTATAGTGATTTACAGTTGAACCTACACATCCCCTGTAGAAGAAATACACAGTACTTAAGCCGAAGGAGCCGCGTGGCGTGAAAGTCAGAAAGAGCGAGAGCACGTCGGCACCTGTGGCGGACACCCGGCGCAGAGCAGCCTCGACCCCCGCCTCCTCGCCCTGTCCTCCGCGGGCTTCTGTTGTTCTCTTGGCAGTGTGACTCGTCGGAATTGTTTGTTCAGGCCAACTTTAAGGTACGACTCTGAAAGAAGTGAAACAGAAGAGAAGATCAGATGATGTTGCGGTTCGTGTGCGTATATGAAACAGGTAAGGCTTGTAATTTGAAGTGAAAACTTTAGGTTTAGTAGAAGGTAATGTGTGTCAGCTGTTTGATTAGCTGAGACCGTAAACTTTTTGCTTGTTAGAATGTTGCATTGTATTTAGCCTGTCTTGCTTTGCTATCACAAGGCAACATGTCAAGGCATACCAAAATGTGCTTTTGCAAGTGACGGGTGTAAAAGTGTCCCGTCATTGCTTAGAGCACAACTGTTTATGTTGCGTGATAGCACTTGCAGTGGCCATCTATGGAGATGGATTGTCAGGCTAGCTCTGTGAATGAGCCGTTGTAACATACATACATGTACAATTGTGTGGATTTGTGCTGTAGTTGGGGTGGGAATGAAGGGTTCGTCGGGACTGTGTTTACATGGACCCTAATAATTTGATCGTAATAGGAGCACAATCAGAATTAAAAAAGTCACATGTAACCACGTCAATCGGATTTAATTGGCCAGATCCGATTCAATTTTCGATCGGATTGTAAGGGGTGGTTTATTCCTTTTGTAATCGAGTGAGAGGACATGTAAATTCTTGATCGGATTTAAATCTGAAACTGGAAAGTACTGCGCATGTGTAGTGACGTAAAAATAGCATAATGAGGTATGACACGCAGAACGAGCTGTTCTTCCTCATGAATAAAGTGTCATAAATGAGTGTCTAGAGTCATTCAAAAATTCTGCTTTCACTCAGCGTCTGTGAAGAGGAGCAGCACAACGTCCCACCAGTCCTTGTTTAAGACACAGAAAGGGTAACTTTTACTGCTTTCTAAAGTAAGCAGCACAGCACAACAGTTCATGTGCTAGTTGTTGCCTAATTAGGAACCGAAGTAAATACAAATTAAGTGTGCTTTTTAAAACATTATGCGACAACAGCGGGAAACTCTGTGTATTCATGCAGTGTGCGCATGTCAAAAGATTAAATCCAATCAGAAGGTTATGACAAATGAGCATATCATCCCGATCACTTTATGAAGCGTTCATGTAAACACTACGTTTGGATTTGTCAATCAGAATGAATTCATTCTGATGGAATTAAAAAGCGTCCAAAAAACGTAGCTATTGTTTCAGTGCACCTGTTTAGAAGAAGAGCAGTGGCGGTTCGTGTGTGAAATATGGTGATACACAACAATATAGTTTTTTTCCCAATTGCAGTTGTGTAACTGCTTTTTCCCAAAAGTTGTATTGTGGTTAGGCAAAATTGGACTGTAGTGATTGTTCCCATTCTGAATTATTAGGTAGCTTGGTTTGATGGGTTTTTTCATCCTTGATTCAAAAGAGCAGCGCCAGGGTTTGTTTTCATATAGTTCATGTATTGTTGGAGCAAACCTAATTCTCTTAATATGGAAGTGCCTGTGTAAGCTGGGGTTTAAAAGTATTGTAATTGGTATGTTTGTAACGTACGTGTAAAGCTGTCTAGATGACTTGTAGCAGCACGAGCAGTGTTGTATGTGGATGAAGTTGTAGCTACATGTAATGGCTGTTCACCTGCAGATGTGGCTGGTCTGATCATTTTAGTGTGAATAGTGCAAATGCTGTTGAATTAATGTATTTGATTGAGCGAGGGACTTTAGTTCACTTAAGTGTTGTTTATTGAAAGAATTGCTTTGTTTTCAAGATGATACAGCAGAGGAGAGGTGCAGCGAACATACTAAGGCTGAAAACGAGTTTAGTTTAGCACAGGTGTGAGACTCACAGCTTATAGTATTGATGTTCTCTCAGCAAGAGTAGGTCCTCACAGTGGAGCTGTCCAGACGCTGCACCGCCGATGGTCCAACTGCATGGAAATAAAGATATGCAGTGAGTGAATCTTTTGGGAGTCATTTGTCTGTATATTCATCCATGTGTTAAAGTGGCTGTGGAGTTTTGTTAATGCAGTGTGTTGAGTGATATGTGTTTTTCAGATGTCTAAATCGGATGTTCAAAATGGAACTATGTACTGTATGTATAGTCCTCTAATTCAAGTGGACGCAATAGTGTGATTTGTTAGGGTGTTGTAGGTCTTTTTTTGAGTGTTATTAGAAAGAAATTGAAGACACACCCCTTGGAAGTGATCAGTCACTCTATTATGGCCTAGCTCCCTGGTTGCCTCTGTGTATGAGGGATATGACCCCCATCTGCTTGCAATAGTCT
Organism: Sinocyclocheilus anophthalmus; assembly: GCA_018155175.1. Classification (NCBI taxonomy): domain Eukaryota; kingdom Metazoa; phylum Chordata; class Actinopteri; order Cypriniformes; family Cyprinidae; genus Sinocyclocheilus; species Sinocyclocheilus anophthalmus. The sequence continues at coordinate 162,610 of JADLZN010007805.1, forward strand.
GTGGGGGTCAGCGATGTTTCTTAGAAAAAGCTGTAGCCCTGTAGAAAAGGCTGTTTATGCCATGTAGGATGAATTGAGACAAATACTTTGATTTGTGTAATGAGGTATTTATTGTATTGGAGTTTTTTTTTTAAATGATCAATATTCAATCCCTATGACTGAAAATAATTATATATACGATTGTGGAGAAGGTGAATCCCTCCCACATAATTGGGAGTTGGGAGGCACATCGATGGAAACACTGCATGTTTCCAGCATGCCTCCCAACTCCCAATTATGTGGGAGGGATTCACCTTCTCCACAATCGTATATAATATCTTTCTTAATGTTTTGTATCATGGGGTCACCAGAACAGAACAAAGTACAAAACAATGAGACTGTTAGTAAGTGGTTAATATCCAGACACAGAATAGATCCAGCAACACTGGGGAAAGTTGTTAAAGGGAAACATGAATAAAACTCTGCTCATCCGTTCCACAATCGTATATAATATCTTTCTTAATGTTTTGTATCATGGGGTCACCAGAACAGAACAAAGTACAAAACAATGAGACTGTTAGTAAGTGGTTAATATCCAGACACAGAATAGATCCAGCAACACTGGGGAAAGTTGTTAAAGGGAAACATGAATAAAACTCTGCTCATCCGTGTACATGAGATGCTCACGATGATGAACGTACTGTTTCACTGAACAGAGTGGCAAGAGTAGTATTAGTGATAGGTATTAGTATTAGGGTTTTAATTGGTAATGAGGAGAAGCTGTGCAGAGTGTCATGTGACTTTTTGCTCGTAGCTGGTGAGGCGTCAGCTGCGGATGGCAGAGAAGGAGCACAGTTTGCCTGGAGTGGCAGCCATCATGGGCCAGCTGTCGTGTTCATCCCTGGTCATACAAAGACCGGCTCGAATCTAACTGCGCGGAGCGTTACGCTCTTGTTCCCTCAGCGTTCTCTTTCCTTTCACAGCTACTAACACCTCAACTAAGTAGCCACACACTTGTCTCTGTGTATTCGGAAAGGGTAACTTTTGTGCCATGGACTCCTCTTGTTCTCCTGCAAGCTCCTTCATGCCAACACCTTTCAAGGTACTCACACACAACTTTGCTACTACTACTGCTAAATGGTGGCTGGCTTACACAACACAACTCGCACAACCCAGCCAACCACTAACTAGCTTACACCTGCAATACTGCTCACTAACTTCTGTTCCTGATCCTGGAGTTCCTCAGGGATCTGAGCAGAGTCCCCTCCATGCCAGGGATTTCAATCAAGTCTCAAAAATGCTGCCTCCAAGTCAAATCTATTACATGCTTCAAGTGTCTCTGATTTCTGATGTCCAGGCCAGCTAGACAATGCCCAGCCACTACATTGCACAATTTCAGCACACATTTCTAAGCAGCTTTCTCACATCACCATCTCAACAACTGCCCATTCATCCACGCTTCAGCACCACCAAAACGCTATCTGTCACTTGACAGACCAATCACCAGTCTCTCATCTCCCTAAGATAGAAACAACCATATCTAATATATATAGCACTGCCACTCCTCCCTAAATCATTCTCACTAAACCTGCTCCATGCTACTGCAAGAACACAAATATGGTGACGTACCATACTCCCATTATCAGAGAATCAAGATTACGTTACTTACATAACCTCAACTACTTCAAACATCCATCACATGGGACATAGCCAACTCCCAGACCGCACATACACTATCGCAGGCATGTCAGCCAACTCATGTACAGTATGTTACACAAGAAAAACCAAACCGTTCCCACAAATACTGCACTACCTTAACAACACAATAACAGCTCTGTAAAATCCATTCCATACCAATCAAGTCACACAAAAAATGCCTCTACTAGAGTGAGCCTTCAGCCCCATGCTGTTATAACCTAATACTTGAACTACCACTTGGTCAGGTTATGATGTCAAACACTTCACCCATATGCAATTACTCACTCATTACTCCTCCATAGTACTGACACAGGGTGCAAACTATGAAGCCTGTCCTCCTCCAACAGCACTAATTCCAAGTCAATGACTTTACACAGTTAGTACTAAGTTGCTGTTCACTAACCTCCTTCCCAATAGAGGCATTCTCCAGCAAACAAAAATAAAACACTGCTTTCAATCAATACATATAGGGTCAAATACCAAGACCACACACACAGGCAGTTTCTTAACCCTCTTCAGGTGCCACGCACCTTTTAGAAACCTGCATACAATTGGGTGTTCACCTGTAATATTTACCGCTACATGCATGTTTTTAAGCCGGGAACGAAAACGCACTTGGTCATGTAAACGCGGTAGTTCTTTTATCGGCGTAAGCATAAACCGGTCGCAACAGGTAGTTTCTTTGCCTCTTACTCCGATTTCACACGGCATGTAAACGCAATAGCCCGCTTCCTGTCAGCTTATTGAAGTGCTTATGTGATACGTGACAGGAACGCATCGTTAGTGCAGGTTTAAGCACATCTAGACCGAGCAAACGTCTTGTAGTAAACAAAAGAATGGTGTGCATAAAGTGAAATCGCAATCAACCACCCCTTTAAATCTTGCCATGTGAATTCCTGTCCCTGCTTTACTGTTTTGATAATCTACTGTATTTAACCACCACATCTCTCGAGTCTGATGTCTGCAAAAGGCCAGAATGCTAATTGCTTGGCGCAAGGCTGCTCCAAATCTCTATTTGCATCCACCTGCTGGTTATATCTGACAGTTAAGAAAGGACGGGACACACTGAGACCACTCAAGGGGGTACGAGTACACTGTACTGTAGGGACGGGGTCGGGAATGCCACACGGTTTGAGGCTCTGTCGTGTCTGACCTTGAAACCAGTCCAAATACATGTCGTCAGGACTGTCGTCCATCGCCTCATACAGGACTACCCAGCAGCAGTCCAGAAGAAAAAAACAACAGAAACACAGTCAACCCAGTGTGTCTGTGTGTGTACAGTATATATCTGTTATTTCTGTCTGACCCTCTTGTGGTGAAGTCTGTGTGTAACCAGCTATGTTTGTAATGGTGTCACACCATGCTACTCGTACAATGTTTCACTTTTGAAAAGAAAATCTGTATAAAATACACTCATTCCATACTGTATTTGCCTAAATTATCCCATAAATGAATGTTCACCCAGTCTTCAATGTACAAAAGAGACATTTCAGAGCCCAGCATATGCTCTTTTCTTATAGTGGATCATCTACTCCACTTTTTTTTTTTTTTAAATCAGTATACAGATTCTCATATTGTTTAAATAAATATCTAGTTAGCAGTAAGCGCAATGCCGCTATCCCATCCCAAACATAGCTTGTGTGTCACACTGCTTTAAAACTCTTTGGACAGTGTTTGTGAATATCCGCTCTGAACGGTACTGTGTGCGTCTCACCCTCTGGTGGCAGTCTGCGTGAGTGTGCGGAGGTGGCAGTGAGGCGAAAGCCGGCGGGCAGGGTCTCTGCTGAGCCCGGCATCATGCTGATCCCGTGGATGTCCCGTCGAGGAAACTGCCTCCTCCACGACGGTCCTCGGAAGTCTTTCTCGTCACACTATGGATGGTCCAGACGCAGAGTTAGTCCAAAGTGCTTTTTTACATTACATTGTCTTATTGCTGCAATGAATTTACATGCCTTTTGCTTTGCTGTTTGATTGATGCTAGTTTTCTATATTTAAAAAAAAAAGCTTTCCCCTTAAATTTTGTTTTCTACAAGTTTAAAAACGTGGTGAAATTTTTTTCATATATTTTTATATAACATTTTTTTCATATATTTTTATATGCATTCTGAATAAAAGACAAATCCATTCAATGACTAGGCGTTACTAAACAGTCACAAAAAGAAAGACAGACAAAACGCTGGCTTTTCATGCTAATAAAAAAATAGAAAAGAAATGTATAACGTATTTCATTATACTAACGATCATCATAAACAGGTTTCTAAATAAATATCTAAATGACCTTGAAACTTATGTTACACTTAAAGGTTACACATTTACAGTTACAGAACACTAAATAACCACCCAAGGTTAAGGGCCTAATTCTCGCATTAACTTTTGCCTCAAACTCCTAATTTGCTGCATTTTAATAGTTAGTAAGGTAGTTGTTAAGTTTAGGTATTGGGTAGAATTAGTGATGTAGAATATGATCATGCTTTATAAGTTCTAATAAACAGCCAATATGTTAATAATAGTCATGCTAATAAACAACTATAGTTAAAGGGATATTGCACCCAAAAATGAAAATTGGATGTTTATCTGCTTACCCCCAGGGCATCCAAGATGTAGGTGACTTTGTTTCTTCAGTAGAACACAAACGAAGATTTTTAACTCAAACCGTTGCAGTCCGTCAGTCATATAATGGAAGTGAATGGGAATCACGGCTTTGAGAGTAAAAAAAACATACACAAACAAAACCAAATTAAACCCTGCGGCTCGGACGATACATTGATGTGTAAATACACGAAACGATCGGTCTGTGCAAGAAACTGAACAGTACAGTGTTTGAGTTTTTTACCTCTGCTTTACTGCAATGTCCGAATTGTCCTGAGAGCGTTCGCGTCGTCTTTTTAGGCCGGCACATGACCTTCTTCTTCTTCTTGCTTTACGGCGGATCGCAGACTTATAAGTGCATTACCGCCACCTATGTCTCAAATGGACCATTGACACTCCTTATTGAGATGTACAATCACCATTTGAGACATAGGGGGAGGCGGTAATGCACTATAAGTCTGAGATCCGCGGGTTGTAAAGCAAGAAGAAGAAGACAGTCAGGCCGGCTGAGAAGAGACGCAAAAACCGCTCAGATGCGATTAGCCGACGTGGACATTGCAATAAATCAGAGGTAAAAAAACGATATAAATACTGTTCAGTTTCTTGCACAGACCGATCGTTTCGTGTATTTACACATCAATGTATTGCCACGAGCCGCAGGGTTTAATTTGGTTGTGTTTGTGTATGTTTTTTTTACTCTCAAAGCCATGATTCCCATTCACCTCCATTATAAGACTGACAGACTGCAACGGTTTGAGTTAAAAATCTTCGTTTGTGTTCTACTGAAGAAACAAAGTCACCTACATCTTGGATGCCCTGGGGGTAAGCAGATAAACATCAAATTTTCATTTTTGGGTGAAACTATTCCTTTAATAGTGATGAATGTTCCCTTCTTTACTAAACTGTTGGCGCCATGGGTCGCGGAAATTTGTATGGGAGCTATTAACAAAAATATTTGTTCACGATCACTCATTTTTTAAAGTGATGTTTCCTTCATGACACTGGCTACAGTATGTAAACATTTGGAATGGAACCACTGTCGACTGTTCAATTCTATACAAAATGTCAGAAACTAGTGATTCACCTCATCTAATCGTCTCTCCGTTCCCAGCGCCAGCAGATTGTTGTACTCTCTTTCCAGAATTTGTCTAGCCTGTAGAAAAGAATTCATTAATTCAGCATTGGTACCTCCAAGTAACTGTAAAGTCCTTTTCGCACTGAATGCAAAAATTTGACACAAATGTTTGGCACAATGACGCTTTTGAATCGAAACAATACATTCTTATAGAGCGATCATTCGCTGCACGAGAAAGCAAGGATTTTTTTTTCATTCTGTGTGGCGATATTTTACCGTCACTCCGCGACGAAACGGGCCGCTCAATTAGATTTGAGCCAAGATCACGTGCCCGGAGCAGCTGCTGTTGCACAAAAGGGTGAGAGTGGTGGCACTGTTTCGAAAACCACCGTAAACAAACACAGAAGACGAGTATTCTGAGAGAGAAGAGGATGGCGAGTTGTTGTTATCATTGGTATCTGAGAACAGATTTATTCTCACCACTTTATAAAGAATATAATTTCTGTATAGTCATTGTTATGAGTCAGAGTGCATTCGCTCAAGATCTGGCAATCATGGGATAATGATTCTACACATTACATGTATAGAAACATTTTTCTCTTTTTTTCTATATGTGTAATATGGAAGTAAATAGACATAAGATTATGACGATATATTTTCTGTATGTGTTTTATGCAGCTCATGATATTTTTTATAACTGTAAGGGATGTTTATGACAAATGATAAGCTGGGGTCGCGTTCAATCCATTATAAAACATACAAATAGTGCATGTCTGCCTATTATAAAATAAAAATCCACTTTAGAACTCAATTGGAAGTTATTACAACCACTCGATGATGGGTTAAAGTGGGTTTTAAGCAAAAAAACTAATCGCATACATTTTCAAATGTAGCTTGATGCTAATTGTACCTCTATTTATATTTTAAGATGTATTCTTGTAGGAATTATAGATTGTTTGTGTTTCTGGTGCAGAACCAAACTTTATCTTAATTTAATGATGTATATATTGAGCAGCAGAGCATATACGAGATACATATCTGAGGAAAAATGCATTGCTGGTCGGCGCCAGCTAGCTTGCAGGTGTGAATTAGCAGAAGGCGATCAATCATTTCGCGCTCGGTGTGAAAGCACCATTCGTTGGCGCCTCACTTTTTCGCATCGCGCTCAGTGTGAAACGACCTTAACTGTAAAGTGTGTGTGTGTCTGGATGGATGGACGGGTACCTGAGTGTTTTGGTTGGGGATCTGCAGCAGCAGGGCCAGGCTGCTGTAGTCAAAGTTGTCATCGAGCGCTATGAGCGCCCCGTGCACGCCGCTCTCTAACAGGATGTTGGCGTAGTCACGGAGGCCGATGCTCTGGATCCAGCGAATCACACGCTCGTTAGTCCACACCAGCACGTCTGCGTAAAAATACACGCAAAAGTCATAACGTGTGTTTACGTTGGTTGGATTGTCACAGCCAACCAAGCAGTTTCTGCCTACCTCTTATCTCGTGCTGGCTGCTCTCTCTGCGTCTCTCCAGCTCCTTCCTGTCATAGTTGAGCTTCTTCAGGCACATGATGCCGTACTGCAGACTGGTTCTGTTGCAAATTTTAATAAGCGTCAATTAATACATTAAAATGATACATTCATATTACATTTAAGGCAAGTTAGGTCAAGTTAGCACTAATTTAATTAATCAAATACTTGGAGACCAATGGACTACTGACCTGTGAAAGCTGTCCACCATTTTTAAATGCACTCGGAGGTCCTTCTTGGTGAGGTGGTCCAGCATGCGTGCGTCCACCAAACACTCCATGAAGTAGCTGCGGTACTGAGGTAGACCTAGACTGGGCAGCCACTCGTTCCCGATCCACTCGTGGTTCATGTCCCCGTATGCCAGTGTCTAAATGATACGTGCAAAAACAGTAATACTGCTGTTTAAAATAGCTGTTTGCTATTTTAATATATTAAATATATTTTTAAACCAAATTCTTTTCTGGGATGGCAAAGCTGAATTTTCAGGAGCCATTAATCCTGAAACCCACACCACCTACTTCAATGTCACACCATCCTTCAAATACCATGCTAATTTTGTGCTCATTTATTATTATTGCGGCATAATCCATCCATCCATTGATACGGTTAGTAAGTAATTCTGTCACTCTAGTGTTAGTTCACCCAAAAGGGAAAGTTCACCCAAAAATGAAAATTCTGTCATTAATTACTCACCCTCAACTCGTTTCAAACCCGTAAGACCTTTGTTCAAATTAACACAAATTAAGATATTTTTGATGAAATCCGTGAGCTTTCTGACCCTGCAGAGACAGCAATGCAACTGACACGTTCAAGGCTTAGAAACCTAGTAAGGACATCCATGTGACATCAGAGGTTCAACATTCATTTTTTGAAATTACGAGAATAATTTTTTGTGCGCAAAGAAAACAAAAAGAATGACTTTACTGAATTTTGTTTTCTTTGCACACAAAATATTATTCTCATAGCTTTATAAAATTAATGTTGAACCACTGACGTCACATGGACTATTTTTAACGATGTCCTTACCACCTTTCTGTACCTTAAATGTGGTAGTTTTCAGTGCTGTCTATGCAGGGTCCGAAAACACTCGGATTTCAGCAAAAAAGTCTTAATTTGTGTTCTGAAGATGAACAAAGATCTTACGGGTTTGGAATTAATGAGGCGAATAATTTTTGGGTGAAGTGTATGTTATAGCTATGCTTTTTAAAAAGCCATTGCAAATGCGTTTGTTAATGTGTGTTTTCTGTTAGAAATGAGTAATGGAGCACTGTGTGGATTTTACACTCTCACCTGTGACCAGCTCCCCTCCTCTGACGCCGATTTCTGCAGAAGCACAAGAAAGTGAGTGTATCTGTGTTGTGTCTTGAAAATGTTGCGCTATATGTACATCTGTTAACTTTTCAAACCACGTACGTTGCACATGATCACGTGATTGTACATGCATCCGTATAAATGTTATTAAACGTGTAACGCAGCTCACACAGTGGATGGAAAAATCTAAGACTCTAGTGCTTGACTTCCTCTAATCATCTGCATGCAAACACAATACATTACACACAAACTACATCACATACACGACATGCGGTCATCTTCAGTGTACATGTGACACATTGTGAGCGTTTCCGTTCCACGCTCGTGTTCCTAGTGATCGTGAAGCTGATGAGGGTGAACGGTGATGATTGTATGAGGCTGTGATGAGGCTCAATGGAGAATAACGAGGCTACTCTTATTCTCAAATTGCATTTGATTTGAATGTGAGAATGTTACATCCGTTCGGCCTCGCTTTTTTCAGAGCTGTTGGGAACCAATGGATGTAACAGAAGCACATATGAGTTGATTATTGAAGCTCAAATATATTCAGACATGAATTGATGAAATCTTCCTCTGCCTAGTTAGGGACCAGAGCTCACAGTCGACATGAAACCGCATTCATGACTCATTTTACTTCTGTAAATTCATATTTGAGGAGGCTTTTGGACAGTCAATAACAGTAACTGCTGTATCCACCAGCTGATAATGGAAAATCGTTTCAGAACAGATGCAGCTTGAATTGTGCACAGTAACATCAGGATCGTGTCCTAATAAAGTAAATGAGAGGTGATTTTGATTTCATGTCGACTTTCCTGCTCTATCCTGATTCTGTGAAAGCAAAAAGGGTCAGTAAACAAAGGATCGTGAAAAAAAACAACCCTAGTTTGGTTAGAGTTAAAAAGAATGAAGTGACTGACCGTTTTGGAGGGGGCGGCAAGGGTCTCCATTTCCTCGTGGGTTACCCACACATTACCCGACGGCTATGTGGGCGGCCCCAGAGATGAATCCGACAGGAAGGGCAAGCAGTGTTAAAGAAGAAGAGCAGCAGCACTGTAAGCCAATAGTGTTACAGCATCACAGTCAGATCATTAGCAAGGCCCGCCCACAGAGTCAAAGGCCTGAGACAAACACGCATACAGAGAGCACAAGCACACTGAATGCACATCAGGGGAGATGAAAGTTGCGTCCCAAATGACTCACTTTATACACCATGTACTTATGCACTATGTACTCAACTGGGTAGTGTATGAAATTTGTATGGTTATTTTGTCATTTAACTTCAGCATCTGATAGCCCCTCCCCTCTGCTACAAAATTAAAGCTGAAACAGTTGACTGTAAAATTTCCAACATTATAAACTTTTTTTTTTTGTTGGTTAATTAAGTTAACACGTGGTTATTTAAATTGCACATTCTCTTTTTGGAATTTTCAGTGTGAATGCAATACTCGCACTATTTGCACTACAAAACAGCACAGAATAGCGCACAAGTACATAAATTGGGACGCACCTAAAACGTTGTTCTGACTGACGGAACAGGAACTGCTGCTGAAGACGACACAACTGCTCTGAAAGTGCAAAATGAGCTGTGTACACACTGTGCAATTTGTTTTTTGTCGTTGCCTTTTTGTGTAAAAAAAAAAGTGAGCTCAAATGTTTGCAATGTTTTTATCTTTGAACAAAATAAATCTTTTACAATACAATTATGAAATCTGTCTCAGATGGCCAGGTGTGGACAAAATTGTCCAGTGTGCACCACACTTTGTGTAGTTAGTAGTTTATCAGGAGATGCTTTGAGAAGGAGTGCATAAAAATAAATTTCAGAAGAAAAACATCAAATACACAAGCTGCAGTTTGACCGCTGGGATGTGCTGTGAATGCCTCATTACACGATACCATGCCAGATCAGCTGTCGAGTTTCCACTTTCTCCGATTGATGCGAAACACTATTACCATGATCACGGACCAAAATAAAGCTGTGGATGGGTTGAAAATAGCTGATGATGACGATTGGTTTAGTGGCTATGGTGACTGACATTGATAGCTAACCGATGCATCCCAGTATTTGCCAAACAATGCAAGACTCCTAATGATGAAACCAATGGGCGGTTTTGTTTTCGTAAATTATAAATGTATGTTACTGAAAACCAAGTGTGTTTTGTGTGTGTGTGTGTGTGTGTGTGCACTCACGGTTCTAGACGTAGGGGGAGCCGAAGGGCTGGTGAGCGAGACCATCTCCTGGATGGCCAAGCGCAGTTTGAGGCGGTGCAGAGGATTGCTGATGCCGATCTCTCTCTGGATCTCGGTGTCCGACAGGGCTGACATTATAGCACCACTTTTTACATTGGCACGACAAGCTGCGACGTACCATGCTGGCATCCCTAGCCACAGCTTTGAACACACACATTGTAGCATGATTAAACATGTATATAAAAAATTTAAGTACAACTCTAGAACATCTACTATTATGCAGTATCTTCCAAGCTTCACCACTAGATGGCGCCATTGCTTTACATCTAATGATAAACGTGAACAGATCCGTTCTGACCGCACGCAAACAAACCTGAATATTGGCAAAATCTCCACAATCTTCACATTCACTGATGTACATTCAATTTTTAAAACCAGAAGCAGAAAATATTCATACAATTTCAATAAACTGCTAATTAAAAAGAAAACTACTGTATGTTAACACTGTATCTTGGCAAACTCGTATCAGTTACGGTCTCGAAAAACATTGCAGCTATGTTACTATAACTAAACACTTCAATTGCATCATTCTAGGAGACACTGATCTCGGTATGCAATATGTAACTGTTGTGCTGTTGAGTCGATACAGCTCAGGTCTTTATTTAGCTGCCATTAAAGATCCCCGGAGCTAGTTTAACCTCACAATAAAGTATCTGTGCTATTATATGGAACAAACACAGAAATAATTCTCAGGATCCCACCCTAGGCCGCCTTTAATCACACATTTCCTCAGCGTCATTATGGTGCATGATCTCCCATATTATACGAATACAAGGACGTAATAACAACTATAACTGGGGACTGTGAGGCTTCTAGAAATGTGTAATATATAATGGTATATTTAAGGCTGGAATACACTACAGCATCTGAACTGATTTTAAAACACTAGACATCATAACTTGCTGACTTTGTAAATGGTTACAGAGAAAACTGGCCATTATACACAAAATGACTAATCTCAAAATGATCTCACATACTACCAGACTTTCCATCTCACACCACAACTCCCCCAAACTGTAAATTGGGGCAAAAGCCACATAGTGTATTTCAGCCTTTAGAAACCGATAACACAAGAGCTAGCTGTCAAATCTACCTAGAAGGCATTAAATTACCAGAGCTGGGTAGTAACTGATGTTACTACATGTAATCTGGATTACGTAGTAAGATTCCAAAAATTAAGTACTTGTAATTACATTACATTTTAACTACATGTTACTTTTTATTGACATGATTACATATTACTCACACAAGAGTAATAAATTATTCATAATTTAGTGATTCTCCCTAATTACTAATTTCAGAAAGTAGTCCAGTTTGGTGGATATTCACAAAAAGACCAGTCATTAGTCAGTATAAGATGTGTTTCAACACTGCATCAGCTACTGATGAATACATTCATCATCAGTGGGTTAATTTAACCATTATACTATATCTTGGGGAAGCTTTGTCTTGCAAAACACTAAAAAGGCACAAAATTCAATTTATATACAACTAATATATATTAGTATAGTCACTTAAAATTTACTCAAGTAAAAGTAAAAGTACACATTTTTTAAACTACTCCAAAAAGTACAATTACTGATAAAAAATACTTAATTACTGAAACGTGAGTATTTGTAATTCGTTACTTCACACCCCTGGTAACGGATTATAATAAGTAATATACCCAGCACTTCTAACCAATACTGCCTTTGAAAATGGATGTAACTGGAGTCTTACTCGCATTGTATTCATTAGCCAAGTTGATATGTTCTGAGTGTCTTGCCCACTTTTCACATATATCTTGCATATATAAGATTTATATATATATATATATATGTATATATTTTCATTGCAAAAACATTTTCATTGCAAAAAAAATGAGTACTGCCCACCTCCAACCACGCGACAACTGTAGGACCGTCCCACTGAGCAAAAGGTAACCCTTTTCTTCTGGCTTCTTCCAACAACTCGTGTCTAGAAAGAGCAGGTGACAGAGACAGAGAGGAAGACAGATTAGGAGAAAGACAGAACCAGCTTTGAGATAATCAACTGAACAGAGAGAGAGGGAAAGGGGCATGTAGAGAGAGAAAGTGAGATGCTTTATCTTTCTCTGCCAGGTTTCCTGTCCTTTAATGGCCACTATCTGTTTATCAGAGCAACATGGAACACTAAATGCACAAGTTTCTTCTTAAAAGTTTCTTTCGTACCCACTACTATTCTGTAATTAGCATGTAGCGTGACGAATGCTACCTTTTCATGTAATTTCTGAACATAAGTAACACAAGCCAATATAATGCTCTGTTTGAGTTCACATCACTCCATAATTTAATTTAAGGTCTGCCTCGTCTCTTAAACGCAGTCTGGCTTTCTGGTAAAGAATCAAAGACGAGGTTTTCAGTGGGATGAAATGAAGGAAAGAAACTAATGGTGTCGGTCACGCTGAGATGCCAGCGAATTGAAAGTTCCAGTTTTTCAGATAAACATATCGTGACATTTCCTTGCTGCGTCCTGATCCTCGTCTATAAAACCGAGAGCTTTAGAAAATTGGAAAACTGTTGACTTATCGAGGGATAACAGAAATGCCTTTTCTTTTGAACCTTAGTCCGTGTTTGTCTTGATAAATATTTGCACTTTAAGACAAGGCTGCTATCATAAACCCTCATCAGACATTCACGCGGACGCTTTCTACGCAGATCTCCGCTGGGAAATGTGTCTAGCTTTCCTCAAGGTTGCCTCTTGTCGTTTACCAACTTTACAGGGACTGAAGGGCTTGTAACATAGAGTGTGTCTTTAGAAATGATTCAATATATCTCTCCAGCTAACGTCTGAATGTCAGAGAGCACTTGTTTCCAAGGTTCTGACAAATTCAAGCCAGTGTAATTCAGAGATATTTTGAGGCAAGGCTTTACCGTTGAACTGTGATGTAATTCTGAGGGCACCTTGCTATAGAACAAGCACAGGTGAGTATTTTATGGTGTGTAGAAATTGCGGTGGACTTTAAGGCAGAGAGTTCCATGTTGCTCTGAGGGTGTTCCTCCCTCAGAGAGCAGCTTCGTAATCCAACCACATGTTTGGGGTGTACGGTAAGGCCACTTGAAGAGTCGAGTACAGTACTGACACGTGCTGTAGTGAATGATATGGTTCTGTCTGCACAAATCAAATCTCAAAACCGCTTACGTGACCACTGATATCTCTTTTGCACCAAAGTGGTGCCGATGATGGTGCCAGATCCGGTTCTATGCGGAAGGTGGATTGTTTTTATTCGAGAGTCGACGGAAATTACTTTTTATTTACTATGTAACGTGTAAGCCGTAAATTCGAATAAGCCATCTTATTCCTAGTTGTGGAAACATATGTTAGCATTCCATTTAAAAAAAAATGTTCTCATGTAGCTTAGTTGAACAACTGAAGCTGGTGGTTACGATAAACCCGTGGAGCTGTTCGTCATCCATTTCGTCAATGCTGGTATGAGATAAATCCTGGAACATAAAGGTGCATGAAAGGCACTTTTACTAACACGTTTCGATCCTTTTTGAAATATTGGCATGCCAAAGCAAAATGTGACATTGTAAAAAGTTATTTTCGGAACAACAAAAAAAACAAAAAACATTGAAAGTAAACAAGCACTTTTGCCATGATGTTCTATTTTAGTATCTGAAAGAAAATGTGGTGTGTCAGGGCGACTCTTGCCTGAATAAGCTGTTAATAAAAGCTAATAAAATGGACCACACTTTATGCTGACGGTTAAAGTCAGAAGTAACGACGGATCTTTTTTTCCCACATTGTCACATGCATCCAAGTGAAACTGAGTTGTTTCAGTCCACTGTATCTGAATGAGAACTAGCAGTCAATTGTAAGAAAGGGATTTTTTTTTTTTACATACTTAGGTAAATGGCATAATTTAACATATGCACAGATGAATCAGTCACAATAAGAACAGTAACAGGCATTTAGAAAATAAATTGGGTTAAATATTATTTCTTGCCGACTTTAAAGTCTGTCTACGTGAGGACTAGTCCCGGTTTAAACCGGCAGGTTTAATTTTCTTTGATGGAAAAACCGGATTGAGCACCACCACCGTGTCAAAGGGGAACTGTCCTGTCGCCGTGAACTTTCATGTCTGTGTGCTGTAAAGGCAATAAGGCCTTCGTGGTGATGGTGGTTATGATGTATCTCTCCTCATCTTTACGTGTTGAACTGCATATGTTCAGGTCGAATGTAATGCGTATGAGTGACTTCTTCTGAACATACTGTAGCTGGGGAGGGAGAGAAACAGTTATGAGAGAAAACAAAATGAAAAGAAAAAAAGAGAGCAGGGAAGAAGTCAATGAGTTCAACAGGTCCTACATAAACAGAGACGGGGGGGGGGGGGGGGGGGGAGACCTGGTTATGAATACGGCACATGATGCACACACGCACGCACGGACACGCGCACGCACACGTACACGAGAGGAGAAAGGCCTCGGCATGGCAGATCGAGAACAGGTTGTTATAAAGGCACACATTCTCTCTCCAGGCAGAGATGCATCCTCTATAGAACTGCAGAGGGGGAGAATCACATTTACAGTCAAATGAAAAAGAAAGGCAGAGGTGGGGGTCTCTGGATGGACAGAAAGGAAATGCGTCGGACCCCCCTGAAGATAGACACACACTTTAGGAGCATGACGACAGACACGGACAGAGCATCGACAGTGGAAAATGCAGCAAGTCTCGGCAACACAAACTAAACTTACCCGCTGATACAGAGTCAGATGAGGAGAAAAAGAGATAGAGAGAGAAAAGAAAAATAGAGAAAGCGATGGGAGACAAAATTAAATGCTTGTTATTGAGCATACTGTATGTAGACTTTAGAAAAAAACACCTCGGCTCAGAGACGTGCATTACTGTTGGGAATTGTTGTATTTTTGCACTTAGATATTGACTTGTTGGTCACAATTGAACAGATCTACTTGTCTTTAAAAGTTATTTTTTATCATACAGCATGCAGAAAGTATGACAGTGCAATGGAAACAGTGAAGAGCCGCCTTTGTGTGGCGCCGCCATGGATGAGACCAACACGAATCAAATTACATAAAATGGTCACATTCAAACATTAGCGTTAAGGCAAAGAAATGTGATATTCGGCAAGCATCGCATGACATGCTGTAAACACAACCAAGTATGCAACAAAGTCACAAGCCTGCTATGAAAGGCACATTCTCATGTTTCTCAACACATTTGGTTATACATTCTACAAATGGCAATCGTACATTGATTGTATTTTAAGTAGTACACCGTGTGGCATATAGATAACAGGCTCTATTATTATCGCAAGCAGGTATGTAAATGGGTCTTGTATAGTTAAACAAATAGAGTATAAACTGTATTGACAATGAAAATGCTTTCTTTTTCAGATTAGCTAACATAAGGCCCGAAACATAATCTACACACAACACGTAAATGTGAACGCCAATTAGCTGCGCAAGCTTTAACCCGGTTTCCATCCAAGGATCTATTTTTGCAGGGAAAAGATTTAGCATGTTGAAATGTTTATAGGGTCATTCCGTGTCAAATCAACCAAATTTCAAAAAATTCCCCGGCTCAAATTTTTGATTTTGCTAATATTTTTTCTGAAGAAAGACAGACATGTATAGTGAAGAAAGCCAAAATATTAAATGTCAATTGTGACCAACATTTGGTTTTCAACCACTAAATATAGGTAATATTCAACAATCGGAAAATGGAACCTCTTTGAGGTCCTCATATCTCTGGGACTGAACAATGTAGGGCTTTGAAAATGAAGATTCCAAAATAAAAGTTTATTAAGAAATATAATCTAAAATCATATTGCAATATCTTTAATACTTCTTGAGTTATAGGCACGCAAACTTTGGAAAAATAATATTTATGGCACTCAGACAGGTATGTTCAATGCCGTTATTTTGACAGAAGTAAACAAGATACATCTCTAGTTTCAACATTATTTGTACTTCAGACTTTCCTCTTTAAAAGAAAAGTATTATCATATTTTTGCAAAATGACCCACATTTGGTTGTTGACCACTGAAAATGTGTACATTTTAACAATTTACTCCTGGAGCCATATTGAAATTCCAAAATCTATGGAAAACCGGACAAGCTTTTTTTTTTTTTTTGTAGGGCCTTAAAAATGAAGATACCAAAACGAAAGTTTGTTAAGACCCAATATCTAAAAGGGCATTAAGATACCTTTAATACTTCTTGAGATACAGGCATGCAAACTTTGGAAAAAAAACTTGAAAAGTGCCGTTTCCCCATTTTTGAATGGTTGCCATTGGCACATAATGCAACAAAGATTGCTAAAGTCAACAGAATTTACTAGTAGACCTACCAATCTCTTTGTAAAAATAACATTATGATGCTGCCATCTTTCTGAAGTCATTTTTAACCCCCTGTAATTTGCCTCTGAATCTCAGGTGAAAATGGCCATTTTGACCCCCCCTCTACAAAATAGTGGATTGCTCAGTAAATATTCATCCATGACACTTAATATTTTGGCTTTCATCACTAAACATGTCTGTCTTTCTTCAGAAAAAATATTAGCAAAAGCAAAAATTTGAGCCGGGGACCTCTGGTTGAGTTGACACGGAATGACCCTATAGATATTGATGATGGAAATGCTAATAATGCTATGGATTGCCACAAACTTCAAATATAGCAAGTTTAGTTTGAAAATACTTTTGTGGTTGGTTGTTTGTTCTTTCAGGTCATCTACTGTCATGACCAAACAATCTTCACAAGTTCATTAAAGCTAGCTACTTAAAATAACTTAAATAAATCTATTGTATAACTATCTATCTCGAGTACTGAGGCTTGGTATTTTAAAAGTGACGCAAAAACTCACTCTAAATCTGTACAACAGGACTACGCAAAGCTCTTTCTTACTTGCGTAGCGTATGTTTTTTGGCTACTTAATAATCTTAATAATCAATGCATCCAGATGGGCCATATGTTCAAATATTATTTTTTAAAGAGAGGTGTGTGAAACAGTATTTGTGTTGTTTGTTATGTTGTGTCAGTTGTGTTATGTTAGTAATATTTAGTTTTTTCAAGATTTGGGCCCAGGAATGAATTACCTTCATAAAAGGTTGTGTTGGATGTATAATTTGAATTTGTCAGAGAGCGGTTTATAAAATACTTACTTCTTTTTAAGCCTGCGATCTTTCTCCGCCTGTGTTCCCAGCTTTCCCATCGCAATATCCTGACCTAGAAGCTCAGGATCGGATACATTCCCTACTGATGGAGAAGATCCATTAACCAATCATTTGATAAAGTTAGTAATTATATTTACATTCGACTCCAGGTCAGTGTTTTAATCAGATTAAATCAATATTGAAAAGGACTGCGTATTCTGATATACATGTATACAAAACCTAACTCTTAATAGCTCATATGTCTCTATGTCTCACCTTGTCCTGGTCCCATAATCTCTTTCCCCAGCTGCCCCAGTCTGGCCTTCTCTTTCTTCCCAAACAGACGTCCGATGGAGGATTTGATGCCCTTCTTCTTTGGCTGTTTATGGAGGGAGTCTTGACTGCTGGCTACACTGCTCAGAGCACTGGCCTCCGTCTCTAATGCAGCCGTCAGGCTGGAGACAGACAAACAGATTAACAGTGAGAAAGTTGGGTCATGTTTGCATGCAGGATGTGTCTGGCTGCTGTCTTTTTGCCATCTCACCGTGCGTCATTGTGCGAAGAAGCAGGCAGCGTGTGGGTCATGCGGACTTGGCGAGGTGTGGGAGGTGGCGAGGTCTCGCATTTGATGGTGGCCTTATCCTCTCGACCGTCCTCGTCCACCGCTGCGATCTGTGACAGAGGGAATCTGAATTAAAGGGACAGTTCACCCAAAATGAAAACTAGAATTAATACCCTCATGTCGATCCGACAATGTAACACCTTTTTTCTGTCAAACATAAAAGAAGATATCTTGAGACATGTCTCTGTTTTTTTGGACATACAGTGGACATCAATGGACTTCAGTATTTTTGGTTTCCTAGCGTTCTTCTAAATATCTTGAGGGTGAATTTTGGGGTGGAAAACAGGATATTTCTTAATAATACATGAATTTTCTTATTCTGAATTACCAATAAAGATATTTTTCATATAACAAATGGGGTATTCCAGAAACCTCAGCTAATAAAAACTGATGCTAATAATAATCAAAAGTAACAAATGTCACCCATATACTCATTTTTTTGTAATTATTAAAAATGTGTTATTATATGTAACAATATAATATAGTAACAAATAATCCTCAGCATTGTTGTTTTTTAACCCGTACAAATATCTAAACATGTTTAAAACAATATAAATGTTATACTACATCAGAGCGCGTACACACCTCACGCACCGGAAGCCGTGCGCGTGCCAAAGACAGTTGGACATAGTGGTGTATTAGAGGTAAAAAAAAATTATATAAATACTGTTTGGTTTCTGGCACAAACCGATCGTTTCGTGTCTTAGGACATCAATGTGTCGTCACGAGCCGCAGGGTTTAATTTGGATTTGTCTGTGCATGTTTTTTTTACTCTCATAGATTTTGTTACCATTGCCATGCATTATACGACTGATAGACTGCAACGGTTGGAGTTAAAAATCATCATATGTGTTCTACTGAAGAAACAAAGTCACCTACATCTTGGATGCCCTGGAGGTAAGCAGATATACATCAAATTTTCATTCTTGGGTGAACTATCCCTTTAAGGAGCAAAATGGTAATACTAAGACTTGTTTTCAAAGAATTAAGTAAATTTTAAGTCTTTTTTTAAGCATAAACATCATTGAATTTTGTTATATTTTATTAATTTCATTCACCCTTTTGGACTGTAGCCAATTTAATTCAGATGGATTTTTTTTTTTTTTCAGATTTGTCCCCAACCCCGGTGTCCTCTATGCTGCCCATAACAAAAAGAATCATGCCAAATACAGCCAGCTCTTTTGTGAAGAGACCACATGTTAAGTACCTTTCTCCTGTGTTTCCGCAAGTCACTGGGCTGCAGAACAAAAAACAAAATATGTTAACAGCTTAATGGATACTGGATAGTCATGAGGCATTCAAAGCAACGCAATGTGATGCAGAAACTGCAGAGAAATGACCAGGAAAGCTGTAATACAGCAATTGATTGAGGGACATCATACTGTGTCATTTGTGACTTAACCAGCACTAAAATTTGCATGAAAAAAGGCTTTTGTACAGCCCCAAAATGTTAAAGTTACGTACCATGAATTAAACAAATATTCTTAAAGGGTCATTTACATACTGTTTACATAAAAAATTAAATAAAATCATATTTCATTTCCAATGACCATTTTCCTCCATCTATAGTCAGCACTGTTAATATATAAAAAGATCAAAGAAAATCTTGATATGAAAATATGGACAGAGATGCGGATGGGCTCGTATACCAGTGTCATGACACCCATGCGCTCCATGTCGCGGGTAGGGCTGCGCGGGGTGAGTTTGGGGGTGGAGTGTCCGCTGGGAGGGGAGGAGGAGGCGAGGGAGGATGCGGTGGCCGAGGCAGTGATGGAGGCTCCGGGATGGTGCATCCGCGCCAGGTTCAGCCCCTCCAAGCTCACGCTGGCCACGCGGTTCTCGATTTCCTCTGCCCTCAGTTCTGTTGACTCCTTCTCTTCCTGGATCAGCCTGGAGAAAAAGGGGAAAAGAGTCAGAAATTACAGTGTATGATAATAAGCTAATAGCATTATGATTTACAACATTACTGGAGTGCTTGCTGGGTGAAAATGTGTGAATAATTTTGGCAACAGGACTAAAAACAATGCAGCTGAAACAACTAATTAGCCCTTACTACAATGGATGGTACAAAATGAAAAGCACAACACTAAAATGAACATAAAAAGCAGACACACTGTTGTTCATCAGAAATTCTGGATGCTGTCTTGACGCAAATATTTTTTTACTAAATGCACAATTACAATGTTTAGACTGGTTTGCAGATTCAGAGATTGTTTTTGAAGATCTGATACCACAGTTTCTGTAAATCTGTCTCTTTTTCTGCACCAAAGTGCAGGTGTCAAGTTTGTGAATCGATATTGCTTTTTTGTAAACTGTTTTTTTTTTTCAGCTGTAATATGCTGCGCTGTGGTTTTTAAGATGCCAGTTTCCACCAGGTGCATGTATCCAAAGAGATAAAATGGCATGGTCCCGATGACTCGATTATTGAGTTATGAGAGGAAAATTTCCAATAGGAAATGCATTAAGTCTGTGGAGACTGATGTTCTCGGGGCTCAGAGAATCTACATACTGCCTTTGTGACATGGGGTTATGGCTTCAGGCATGGTTTTGGACAGCCTTGCTTTAAAGCTACTATATAAAAAAAAAAGGTAGAAAATTGGCTTTAGTTTAATTTAAATCTAAGTTTAATTTAAACCTTTCTTTAAATTGTAATACCTGACATCTGAAAAAGGTCATTTCTAAAAAAGACATTTCAAACAAAACCCTAACATTTTTTGTATATATATTTGTGTAAATCTATATATCAATGTATCAAAAGAAAGCATAAAAGTAGTCTATTGATGCTATGGTATATTCTCAAGTACCAGAACTTTCTGTGTGCTCGTATCTACTTAGCAACAGAAAAAAAACACACTAACTTGTGATAAATCAAAGCAAAAACCAAACAAAACTGTTGAATGCTCCAATTGTTCAAATAAACAGAGCAAAGTCACAGCATTCACACTCTTCAGGGAAACCAACCTAAAAACTGATTATTTAATTTTGTCTCTGCAATTCACCTTCAACATAGAAAAATGACAAAAGAAATGCAATAATAAGCTCAGAGAAACAGAGAAATAATGAAATCTTGTGCTTTACTGGCCGAAGACTGATGCGGTTGGTTCAGAGAACGCTTGAGGACACGACCGACAATCCTCAAGAATCGCAAACTGCAGTTTACTGCTGAAACATTCGATAGCTCTTGTAGTGGATGTTTTTCATGGTCTTGGATTATTGAATATCTTGTAAAGCCACCATCGAACAGGCTGCAAACAATTACACACTGACCATTTGTCAAGCATTTAACATGTTTACAGTTTGTTGTAAGACATTCAACAGCCCAAAAGTCTTCCAGCCCAAAAGCACAAAGACCAAAGCTGGTGCTTTAACAAAATGCGGACCACGGCTGGGGGGGAGAGAAATAAACCGCACACAGGGGAAACATCTTTCTTCCTGTTGTAATCAAAAAACCCAGCAGACATTAGAGGCACAGTTAAATAGCATAGTAAGCGGTATTTGTACACAGGTAATCAAATAAAGTTGAGCACACATACTGTACGTTGCATATGAGGTTGCACATTTTTGATGAAAATGATCTGAAATTTACATAAAGGGAGCTCCTGACCAAAAATAAATGTGGGAAATAACAGGACAGAGAACTATCTAAAAAATTCAAACTTGTCTGCAGTGAGTGGCTCTTAGTGAATTTAAAATGGCCTCTGAAACAACTCCAACTAAAATCCAACTAAAAGTTCCATAAAAAAAAAAAAAAGAACTCCGTCTGTTCTGGCCTCTTCAAATATTTATCACACATTTCCACTGAATTGGACAAATTTCTAATTAAATCTCAATAAAATCCAAAGGGTCGGGATGGTTTATTATTTAGTACTTGATTTGAAGTCATACATTTGCTTTTGACAGCCTTAAGGCTGGAATGCACTACAGACTTTTGCCCTGATTTTCCCCCGATTTACAGTCTGGAGAAGTTTACGAATTTTATGACTGTTTACAAAGTATACAGTGGGTACGGAAAGTATTCAGACCCCCTTAAATTTTTCACTCTTTGTTATATTGCAGCCATTTGCTAAAATCATTTAAGTTATTTTTTTTTCCTCATTAATGTACACACAGCACCCCATATTGACAGAAAAACACAGAATTGTTGACATTTTTGCAGATTTATTAAAAAAGAAAAACTGAAATATCACATGGTCCTAAGTATTCAGACCCTTTGTATTTAGTAGAAGCACCCTTTTGATATAATACAGCTATGAGTCTTTTTGGGAAAGATTCAACAAGTTTTTCACACCTGGATTTGGATCCTCTGCCATTCCTCCTTGCAGATCCTCTCCAGTTCTGTCAGGTTGGTTGGTAAACGTTGGTGGACAGCCATTTCTCTCCAGAGATGCTCAATTGGGTTTTAAGTCAGGGCTCTGGCTGCGCCATTCAAGAACAGTCACAGAGTTGAAGCCACTCCTTCGTTATTTTAGCAGTGTGCTTAGGGTCATTGTCTTGTTGGTCCTGAGCACTCTGGAGAAGGTTTACGTCCAGGACATCTCTGTACTTGGCCGCATTCATCTTTCCCATCGATTGCCACCGTCTCCTAGTCCCTGCAGCTGACAAACCCCCCACAGCTGATGCTGCCACCACCATGCTTCACTGTTGGGACTATATTGGACAGGTGATGAGCAGTGCCTAATTTTCTCCACACATACCGCTTAGAATAAAGGCCAAAAAGTTCTATCTTGGCCTCAACCGACCAGAGAATCTTATTTCTCACCACCTTGGAGTCCTTCAGGTGTTTTTTTTAGCAACTCCATCTGCTTTATTGTGTCTTGCACTGAGGAGAGGCTTCCGTTTGGCCACTCTGCCATAAAGCCCCGACTGGTGGAGGGCTGCAGTGATGGTTGACTTTGACTACAACTTTCTCCCATCTCCCGACTGCATCTCTGGAGCTCAGCCACAGTGATCATTTGGTTCTTCTTTACCTCTCTCACCAAGAATCTTCTCCCCCAATAGCTCAGTTTGGCCAGACGGCCAGCTCTAGGACGGGTTTAACTTCTTTCCCTTTAAGGTTAAGGTTTAGGGGGGCGCCACTTGGGGCTCTTAGACACCTTACGTGCAGCAGAAATCTTTTTTGTACCTCTTGACCTCAACTCTTTGCGCTTGCCACAATTCTGTCTCTGAGTGCTCTTCAGGCAGTTCCTTTGACCGCATGATTCTCATTTGCTCTGACATGCACTGTGTAGCGAATTTAGCTCACAACAGGAAATATGAATAATTAACCATAACTAATTATGATTAATTATTAATATTTTAGATCCACTGTAGATATTAAGCTGACCACTCAGGGTCAACCGTCTAGTCAATTCTAAGAACGTTAATTTCCTACTTAAGGGAAATAACTTTCTTACTGGCAATTCTATAAGTTTTGTAACGTAAATCTGCATGATTTGACTCCCGGTTTATGAGTACCAATGACCCGGTCAGTTGATACAAGTAAGGTTTTCATTAACTACATAAACACCTTAAACTATTTCTACACAACTACACTAAACACATTAAGCGGTCTAACATACCCATACACACCACACCATAAGAGTTGGTATAGGAAAGGGTTAAATTTTAGCTCAGTACAGAAAGAGACATAGGAATGACATTTATGGAACCATTTTGCATATTCAGTAGATCTAAAACCTGAGGGAAAACGTCTGATTCTTAGTTCAAACAAACCTTGTACAAAGGTGTAACTGATACTTAATGCATCAATTAAATCGACTACGTTTGATACTTGCGTATGTCTGAAAAAGTTTCCTGATGCAATCTTAAGGCCCAAGATTTTTTGCTGAAGTTGGTTGATGAGAAAGATCTAGTTTGAGTCAGAGTCACTTGATGATTGAAAAGGACTAGGCCGGAGCCTGGCACTAGCTTTGGTATCCTGGAGCGTTTCTCCCATCTTCATCTTAGCATCTCACTGAACCACCGACTGGGCGGGTCACATAAAGTGTGGCCTTTAAAGCCTGCAAAGATTCACGCCTCTCAACGATGGGTTCGTCCATTGAGGAAGGCTGAAATCCCAAGCGGGTGGTTGGAAATACTGGGGATTTTTATGGCTCTTTGTCTGTAAGCATGGTATTTTTCATATGTAATTCGCTTGGGTGTTGATGCACAAATTTGTAAAGATTCTTAGAACATCAATATGTTTCATAGGTATCAGCATATAATATACACCCTTGTTTCGATCATAAGAAGGCGAATTCATAGATACGAGACATGAAATAGTTACTTATATGAAAGAGTGGTTTATCGTAAGCATGAATAAAATATTCTATAATACAACATATTAATACAAGACAGCAATAATATACACAATGACCTGAAGGATGTGTGTGTTCATTCACAGAAAGGTTTTTCCTATGAATTAATTAGAGAACAATCCATTTCTCTGGGCATTATGTGTCTATCTTATGAGGAAAATGAGGGAGTTTATCCCCTGCATTCCTTTAGGCCATAAAACCAGTGATAACATGATTAGTTGTCATGGTGACCAAGTTTTGGGAGGGTGTCAGGCCCGAAAAAACCACACCATATCTCTTGAGTGAGGGGACTGTGTCGATTTGTTAATCTAATGAATAATTGCTTTGTTAAATCAAATAAAAATTAGTGTCAGATTGGTCGAGACGCTACATATTTCCCCCCCTTTCGAGCGTTGTTGTCCGTCGAATAGACAACAACGAGCGATGTCAAGGTGCAGAACCATCGAACACACACCTGGCACTCACGGCTGTGAGCCAGTGGTGGCTTTTTGGCTGTTTGTGCCGTGGTGGATGCTGTCAGGTGGTGTTTTGTGGTGATGTAGGCTGTAGCAAGGTTTGGGTCCTCGAGCTTATGCAGCAGGTTTCGAGGCTGTGTCACCTGTCATCCTGTAGTGAGTTAGTCCGGGTAGGATGTTTATTTGTTGATGTTGTTAGCTAGTAGGCTATCTGTGGTACCCACGATATGGAACAGCCGGGTTAGACTCTCACTAGTGAGAGTGCAGGTGGTTCCAGGGATTGCAGGTAATTGTTACGGAGATTTTGTAGTGTGCAGAGAGTTTAAGACTGACCTAGTGATGATGGCAGGAAAGCAGCAGGTGGTTGTTAGCCCTCTGTTCTGCCCGAACGTCACTAGAAATCTGATGTTTGCGGTGTCGCTTGGCTCTTGTGGCGGCACCGACTTAAGCTTGCCTGAATCGTGAGTGTAGAGCTTTCGCCGGTTGGGCATGTGGGCCGCTGCTCAATCCACTTGTCTGCTGCTTCTATGTTGTCGACCGTTTCAAGTTGCATCCTCCTTGGAGGTCCTGATGCGTGTTTGCAGCAGGCAAGGATCGAGGTTTGCCCTTCTCCAATACGCCTTAGTTGAGTTGTGTTCAAGGAGCTCTTTTGCGAGTGTCAGTAGCTCCTGTAACCCAGAAGTAGGTGTGTCCATCTGTCCTTGTGTAGCCTCTGTTCAGCACCCGTGTGAAGGGTGTGGATTAGGATGTTGTGGTGGACTGCTGTTGGTCATACCGTGGTGTTTGCAGGATGAGGCTGCCTTTTCCCAGTGGTTGGTCTGGAGCCTGGGTCTGTTGCCATGTTGATGGCGCTGTCCTCTTCTGGCTAGGGGCTTTCTTTAGAAGGGTTTTGCATTGTGGCAATGCTGTGTGCCTTCTGGTGCCTGCTTTGGATTCTGGGTTGTACATTTCAGAATCAGTGGGGTCTTACAAACCCCTTTAGTGGAGGACTTGTGTTTGTTAAAGGCCTTCTGTGTCAGGTTTCGCAGCTGTTGATTAGGCATTGTGCGTCAGGCCCTAATGCCTAGATGACTTCTTGGAGCTGGTGTCCTCCGCCATCCCAGGGAAATTGTGAGCTTTGGAGTAAGTTTGTCAAAGTCTGTGGTAGTAAGCATGGGGAGTTTCACGCCGGCCCTGCTTGGTGTCTGGGGCAGCGATCAGTCCGTGTTCAGACTCTGGTTCTGAGAGTATTTAGGTTGCCAGATGTTTTGTCTCTGGCCAGCTCGTTGGGGTCTTTGGGGTCACACGGTGTGTGTGTCTGCTGTGATCCTCTGGAAAGGTCCTTGCCCTACCCCCTTGTGGCTGCTGATTGGTGACGTGTGAACAGTGGCTCTCGCCCCCCCCCTCGCAGGTTCAAACTCTTGGCTGAGGGGGTGGGCCTGCTGGGCAGGGGAAGTTCTGTTTCGTGTTTTCCCTATCTGTTCGCCTTGTGGTCTGCAAGCATATTTCAGTTCATTTGTGACACTGAATTCACCTCGTTGCGTTGTTTCGGTTCGCCTGAAAATTTATTTTTTTTTGTTGCAGCTGCAGAGGTTTTCAGGGAGCTGACTTGTGAATTGTCAAGCAGAAGGCTTCGGCTCCCTTTCCCCCCTTTCGCAGCTATGCACAGGCGTGGAGGGCTTGCACTGCAGGCGACCGCTATTCAGCCGGCTGTCTTTTGCTTAAGTCTATGCGCAGTCGGTAGGACTTTTTAAATTCTTTCTGAACCAAGTCAAGTTCCTTTCTAATTGCTGAGTCAGGGTTGGACCTCAGCTCTGTCTGTATGCAGTTGGCCTTGTAAGGCCTAAGATGTGGTTTCTCTCTCATTTAGTTCCACATATGTTTTTTTAAGAGTGACTTTGTGTGAAACAGTTCTCTTTTCAAGTCCGGTGTGATGGCTTTTTCCAGCGGCGCTTTGTGTCTAGCAGCTGTTAGAGCCTCCTTAAGACTGGTGATTTCCTTCTGTTGCAGCATTATGTAAGGTTCCTTGCATCTGTTCTGTGTTTTCTCTCGTTGAGCAGGTGTCAGTTCCCTGCAGAATTCTGTGACTTGCAGTTTCAGCTCGTATACCTCCTGTCTGAGGCCCTTGAGGGTGTGGGCCGAGGAGAGGATGATGCTGGTCAAGTGTTTGCTTGTGTCGCAGTCTCGCTGTTCCTTTTTTTGCCATGGCAGGTCGTTGGCTGCTTTTAGCTGAAGGATGTCCATTACAGTGCTTTGCTGGGTTTCCAGGTGGTCCTGGTGAGTTGGCAGGGCTGGATGTTTGTGGAATGTCTGCGACATACTGGCACTCTTGTGGGAACACCAGAGAGAGAGAGTCACAAGGCAAATGCAGGTACGTACAGGGGTGTTAAGGTATCTCTAAGGGGAACGGTTGTGTAGGCCGTGTAAGGTATGACTAGTTGGTGGGAGGCAGCTAGTGAGGTAGGTTGCTATGTTTTTGTGTTCGTGAACACATAGAGAGAGTTTGAGTAACTTTGTTGATGGTGCTGTAAGCAGGGGTCAGCTGATGACCGGTCTATACTACTGATGGTTCACGGGTTTTGTCACTATGATGAAACTGAAATAAAATAAGATTAACTCAAAAAAAAAGGAACATTTTTACCTATTTTAGTTTTGTTTCTAAGATATATGGCTAAGCAGGTTTCACTTGTGTTTGATGCTGCAATAGACTTCATAACCCGAGGGTTAGGCTGTTAGCTAAACTAGCAGGACCCACCAAATACCTCGTCAAAAGAAAAAAAAAAAAAAGAAACAGTGGGAATTGTTCCTATTTCTATCTTGCCCTACATTGTGTTGAATGGTAGCTGCCATTCAATGTATTAGGCCTGGCACTGAGACGTGAGGAGAAGTAGAGAGGAAACAGAGATTATGCTACTAATAACCTGTATAACTCGCTAAGGAAACAACAGTTGCTCGACTATGCATCCTATCATCCAAGAAACGACGCTGGTTATGGTGAAATACAAATACAGTAAAGTATAAACACAACCAACAACAAAAAAAATTAAATATCAAAAAAAAAAAAGGGGTCCTAGAGGCTGTCGTAAAGTACAAAGGAAAGTAAATCAACAAATAAAACAACAAATTTAAAAAAATGGGAAAAATAAACAAAACAAAAAAAAACTTTTGATTTAATTAAATCTCAAATTTGATACAAATCAATGTAGCTGAATTGGTACGTTTGTGCTAAACAAATGTAAATAAATGCTATAAAATTAAAGAGAGGTAGAATAAAGTCCAAACAAAAATAAACAATAACACAAGAAAAACCCAGTATGTGGGTGGGTACCACAGGAACCTGTGATGGCATCAACAGGAAGTGAAACAAGGAGTGACGGGGATAGAGAGAGAGAAAGAGGAGTGGTTAGAAAGTTACACTTTACACACATATCTAAGTGTTAGTCGGATGCTAACAGCTAGCTGTTGAGGTAAAGGGCTTAGCTTAAGAGTTGGCGTTGGTTACACGCAGTTCTTTGTTTACACAAAGGTCTGTGAAGTTGGTGCTGTTGTCAGATTAACCGGAAGGGTTTGCTCACACTTCCGGGGTCACGTGTTGTTAGGAGACCAATGCAAGCTCACAACAGTTGCAGGTGGAGCAGACTTGCACTGCTTTGAGCATGCATGGGAAACTCATGCATGTCCCATACAAATTCATTCGTTAATCAAAACAGCACATTCACTTCACAGTCAATGGTGGATTCGTAGTTAGCTACGTTAGAATAACACCATTAATTTTACGTAACTGTTTCAAATGAGCGAGTCATAATGAAATACAATGATACGTAACACATAATAAGGCGTTAAATTAATGAAATGAGGAGTATAGCTTAGATCACCTACACAGTGCTGAAAAAGGGGATTTCTTTGCCCAAAACCAGACCGAGTCATTCTGTTACCATTTCTATGATCTGCTAATCTGGAGATTTGGCTCGTCAAATTGACTTATGCTCACCCCTAACAACAGAGATTATTTCTTCCGCTAAATCAGTCGTTTTCTTATCGTACATTTAAAAACTTATAGCCCTGAAACTTTCTAAACCGTGGGAATGCCACCTCAATCTATATTTTTATCTGATTATTCAGATACCTCTGGGGGGTGCGCAGCATTATAATAGTTTACGTAAATGTGTCACATGAGTGGCGTAGAATACAATGATATGTTACACATAATAAGGCCTTAAATCAGTGGAATGAGGAGCATCGCTCAGATCACCTACACAGTACTGAAGAATGGGATTTCTTCGCCCAAAATCAGACCGATTATTCTGGTACCATTTATATGAGCTACTAATCCCGAGATTTCGTCGTCAGAAAATATACTTATGCTCCACTAACAACAGAGATAAGGATTTCTTCGCTAAAATCAGGTTAATTTCTTATCGTACGATTTAAAAACATAATAGCACTGAAAACTTTCTACTGCTCGTAGGAAGGTACCTTCCCACTATCATTTTATCTGGTTTTTTGATCAGGAACTGGTAGCGCATGGAGAAATAAGTGTACCCTAACCCCTTATAACAGACACATAAGTTGAGTTATTGGGTCTGCTTGCAGCAATGTTTAAACGACTTTTCCAGCCGTTCTAATTTACTGCTCGTACTGCATAAAGTAGGATACTATTGTTTTCTGGTTAGCTTGTCAAGGTCTCTGGGGGTCGCATCATGCGCTGCCGCAGGGATCCTGGGAAGGGACCTCCTCCTCACTGTGGTTGTTTGAGGTATTATGGTTCTGTCTGCTGGGTTGTTTAGCAGAAAGTGTTGGCTCCCTCCTTCGTAGCTTGTTGCATATGAGGGTGTTTGCACGGCTGAATGAGGATGCGGGTGTAGGGTGTCTCTCCCACTGCGTTTCGTTTTGCAGCCTATAAGAGTATCTGAGTTTTCTTTGGACCATGTCAAGTTTGTCTTTAGTGTTGTTCAGCTGCTGGATCAGAGCCTCAATTCTGGCAACTTTGTCTAAGAGCTCCGAATTTGCTGCTTTAATAGTAATTTTTGTGTGGGTGTTTCCTTTCCAGGACCTTTCTGGCTACCTTTTCCAGGTGCACTTGCTGTTCAGCAGCTATCAGAGCTTTTTGAAGTCTATTGATTTCCTCCTGTAACTCCATTCTGCTGTGGTCCTTGTGGGCTACCGCTGGGATCTGTTGCTTGAGATCATTTACCTCCTGTTTCAGACCCTTGAGGTTGTGGGCCACGGAGGGTGATGTCCTTGGCGAGCTTTTTGTAGCCACAAATCTCGCCCGAGTCCTGAGTCTGAGGCGCCCCCCTCTCCGCGTCCAGCCGCTTTCGGCTCAGTAGTTGGTCGTCGGCCCTGGGTAAAGGGGGAGTTCCTCACGACGCCTGGCCAGCCCTATCTGTTCTGCATTCTGGGCAGTTAGTCAGAGCATCTGCAACATTTTGGCACACTCGTGTTGAGCGTAAGGGCTAGAGACTACTACAAGATTAAAACAGAGTGTGAATGCTAAAATAGTTTTGGGTCCGAGATGTTTTTGCTGAAAAAGGCTAAACGGGATTTTGATTGATAGCTTAAGACTACTGTCAAATTATTATCGTCAAATTCATCACTCAGAATTTTTGCTGACGGTGTCCCCAACAGCTTATCTCTGAGGTAGCAGGAGAAGGGAAAGCAGAAGGAAAGGTAGTCATTCTATTCAGATTATGCTTTTTATTGTATTATTTGTTTCTTTTTTTTTTTTTTGAAAATAAACAAGTCAAAAATAGAAATGTCTCTGGTTCCTTTTGAGGTTCTGAGAGAACATCAAGGGGGCATAACATTTAAATGGATTTAAAATTAGCTGACTGTTATTAACAAAACAAGGTAATCATTCTGTTATTAGGAACAAATAGCAGCACTAGTTATTAGTGTGTTACTAAAAGCACCCCAGTACCTTAATGAGTCTTTCCTCGATAGATAGTTAAGATTTAATTAAATTTAGATTGAATTAACTAGTAACTGAGCATTAGCATTCAGGAAGGATACATCTAGATTGTTAAATTCGCTGAGACGAATTGAAGGTTGAAAAACATAGAAAAAGAAGAAAAAGAAGGAAGAGAAATGGAAAATCAGAAACGGTTTGGTTTAACTGCCAATTGCTTCACTCTGCACACACACATCTGTATTTAAAAAGCTTCACATAAAGAGTGTTAACCCCTAATTGTTAAGGCTATTTGGTAGCTTAGCCTAAAATGCAACTATGCTAAGTCGTGTTAGCTTAGATGCTTCAAATGGTTTGTTTACAAACATGGCGTGTTGTGATATGTGACGTTAGCACTTCCTGTGACAAGTTTTTGTCACGGTAACCAATGCATGCCAGTGTACTTAACGCAGTTTAATGTCTGTCTATGCTAAACAGTCATAGTTTTAGAACGTGGTACTTTCAACCTTCAAGACTTGTTGCATTACATTAGCACTAGAGCATCTTCGTGGATCGGCCTTCCTAATTGCCAATAAACTTCTTGCACTTGGTTAAAGAATTACAAAACGTGTTTACTGTAAGTTAAAGCCGGTTTAAACATATTTGTAGTTATGTTTGCCTCACATATGATTACTAAAGTACAGTATTACACCTTTATTTTCACTCAGCGAGTGAAACACAGTAAGGACCACCAGGTTGCTCGGCTTATATATATACAGTCAAGGTGTAGATGAATTGCTTCAATCTAATAATAAACTATAAGGCCTTTATGCTGTAAAAAGAGGAGCAGCGTCCATCTACCTTGATATAACTTACTGGAATTTCGCTGCAAAGAAACATGTAACATACGGCAATTTTGTGATTCTTCACTAAAGCCTATGACAATTATGGTCAGTTTGGCAGCCGCGGATCGAGATTCGACTTCGCTTTGTCAAGACGAGTTATGCTTTAATACTGAATTACTTGTTCTCTTCTTTTTGCTAAATCAGATTAACCTTCCGTCCATTTAGCATGAATACATCAGACCCTCCACACGGATAATAGCGTTACCAATTCAAACCCCCACTTTATCTGTATCTAAACAAGCCAGCAAATAGGGACACTACAGGGCATCTGAAGTCATGTCCTATTTTAACCTGGGCTATCAAGCCCACACTTTTAAGTTGACAGTGTTTAAACTTATAACTTTCGTTTTATCATCCCCGCATTCTCCACCAATCGGTAGCGAATTTAGCTCCCAACAGGAAATATGAATAATTAACCAAAACTAATTATGATTAATTATTAATATTTTAGAACCACTGTAGATATTTAGCTGACCACTAAGGGTCAACCGTCTTGTCAATTCTAAAAACGTTAATTTACTGGTTAAGGGAAATAACTTCCTTACTGTACAATTCTACAAAATCTTGTAACGTAAAGCTCATGATCATTGACTCCGGGTTATAGTAACAATGAACACGTCAGTGTGATACAATAGGGTTTTATTAACTCATAACACGAACCGAGTCTAACGACTACATAACCACATTAGCCGGTCTAACATACCATACACACACACATGCATACAGTTGGTATTGGAAAGGGTTAAAGTTTAGCACTAAATAAAGAGACATAAGGAATGACATTTATTGAACCATTTTGCATATTCAGCAGATCTAAACTGAAGGGAAAACTCAGATTCTTAGTTCAACACACACCTTGTAAAAATGTGTACTGATACTAATCCTCAATGAATCGACTAGTTTGTACTTCGTAGTCTGAAAAAAGATTCCTGATGCATCTTAAGGCCCGAATCTTGCTGAAGTTGTTTATGAAAGAGCTAGTCTTTGAGGCAAATTCACTTGATGAATAAAAAGGACTAGGCCGGAGCCTGGCACAAGCTTTGGTATCCTGGAACGTTTCTCACATCTTCATCTTAGCATATGACTGAACCACCGACTGGGGCGGGTCACACGGAGTGTGGCCTTTTAAAGCCTGTAGAGATTCACGCCTCTCAAGATGGGTTTGTCCAATGAGAAAGGCTGAAATTCTAAGCGGGAGTTTGGAAATACTGGGGATTTTTATGACGCTTTGTCTGTAAGCATGGTATTTTGCAAATGTAATTCGCTTGGGTGTAGAGGCACAAATTAGTACCGATATTTTTTTCCCCCCCCTTAGAACCTCAATATGTTTGCATGAGGTCATCAGCAGATAATCTACACACTTGTTTTCGATATAAGAAGCTAATTCAGAATACTAACATGATAGTTCTTATATGAATGGGAGTCGGTTTATCGTAAGCATGAATAAATAGTCCTATAATCAACAGATTAAATACACACAGCTATCTACACAATGGCCTGATAAAATGTGTGTTCATTTAAAGAAAGGTTTGTCTATTAATTAATTAGAGAACAGTCCATTTATCTGGGCATTGTGTGTCTTTCTCATGTGTAAAATGAGGGAGTTTCTCCCCTACATTCTTTTTAGGCCATAAAACCAGTGATATCTTGATTAGTTGTCATGGTGACCAAGGTGGGGGATGGTGTTCTGCAGAAATCCTGGCATCCAGTTTATTGGGTGAGGGGTCTGTGACTATTTGTTTATCTAATGAATAATTGATTTGTTAAATCCAAAATAAAAATTAGTGTGTCAGATTGTTCGAGACGCTACAACGTGAGCTGTAAGTCTTATTAGACCAGGTGTGTGCTTTCCTATCAAGTTCCAATCAAGTATCATTCAACACACTGGACTCATGAAGTGAACCATCTCAAGGATGATCAGAAAATGCCAGCACCTGATTAAATTATAGTTCCCAGCCAGTCAAGGGTCTGAATACTTCTGCCCATGTGATAATTTCAGTTTTTTATCCTTTTTTATATCTGCAAAATGTCAACAATCTGTGTGTTTTCTGCACGATGAGGTGCTGTGTGTACATTAATGAGGAATAAAAAACAAATAGTAGCATGGCTGCAATATAACACAGAGTGAAAAATGTAGGGGGTTCTGAATACTTTCCGTACCCACTGTAAATGTATGATGTCTCGCATTCAGATTTTAAAACTTGCGTAGTGTATTCCTGCCTTTAGCTGTAAGTGCAAAGGCTGCTGGTTCAAATCCAGTTTGGCCTTAAGATGACCAATTTGTAAAAGGACATCAACATGCAGGACACATGTCCAGCCAGACAGGTGATAGTGTTGTGATATTAAGGAGATATATACAGTATACATATGGCAATCCCAGAAATTATGGAAATCAGGAACAGCAGAAATGTCCTCATGGAGTGAAAGGTTTCCATTTCCAGGAAGCCTTTCAGTCAACCGCTCTTGTTCAATAATACTGGAGTCATGCCTCATGTTCTCAAGTGTCAAATCAGCCTATGCACTGCGTGAACAGCCTACAGGAGAAACCTTGAGCTCTGGCTGAAATTTAAATCAGCATATACGCCGCATGAAGGCACAACTCATCTTTCTGCAGTGCCTTTTATTGTTTTTACTTCTTTCTAGGACTTGTGTGTGCCAAAACCCTGATCCCGAGTCTCTGTAGAGATTCTAATAAATGTGACACTTAAATCATCAAAATATGAGTGAAGGGATTAGCTAGGGAGTAGAAGGTTATATGTAGGTTATGAAGGGAAACTTGAATGATAAATCTACGCTTCTAAGATGCAAAGGTGACAAGTTCAATTCCTCGTACTGTACGTTTTAAACAAAGCTACCAGGATAATAGTCAAGGAACTTGTACCTGTCCCAGGAGTCAGTGTACTACATGTCCCTCTGGATAAAAATATGGCAAATAAACATTTGGCAAAGATCAGATGTAGAAATTTACAGAAGAATGAGTGAGTGTGACAAGACAGAAACAACCGAACTGTAAGTGGCAGTTAAAATGGAGAAAAAACAGTAATAACATAAAAAAAATAATAATAAAAAGACTTAAGACTGGAATACACTACAGGACTTTTTAAAACGGAACATATTTTAAAACAATGTCCACACTTGCTGACTTTGTAAATGGTTACAGAAAAAAACGGGGCATCAAACACCACAAAACTAAGGATCACACACACAGTTAAATGCAAAAACTTGTGTCTCGTTACTAGGAGACACATGCCAAATGAAAACAATATTTGTTTTAAAATTGGCTCAAAATATCAAACGTGTCTGATGTCCTCCAAATGTACTGATTCATATTCCGAAGCTAAAAAATCACATGTGAAATCTGTCAAAATCTGCAGAATGGCTCCAACTTTTGGCAATGAGCGTCGACTCCACTAGACTGCAAATCTGTAGAAAAATCTGTGCAAAAGTTGTACAGTGTAGTCCAGCCTTAACCTGACTAATAAGATCACTGCGTTTTGCTTTATGACTGTGGATTTTTTTAAACACATTTAAATGATGTTTAAAAGAAAAGCTGTAAGATTATTCTTAATCTAATGCTAAATTAACAACAAGAGGAAAAACAAACATAGATACTCATTAAATAATAAAAAAATCACCCTATCTCAGATTTCCCTTAAGTCAGGTTTCAGGCCCCATTACTACACTTATCAGAGTAACAAATGTCTTACTTTTGTTATCCAACTAGGGTTTTATTTCTCTGCTAGGCCTGCATTTGAAATATCATTAACTTTCTTTTGGACAATCTTGAAAATTGTGTTGCTGTTTTTGGACAGGTGCTAGCCTGGTTTAGATCCTACCTTTGTTGGTGTAAATGAACAGCTGTCAAATCTAATAATGCTAAAGAAAGTATGCACCAAGGGTCGATCTTAAGCCCACTGCTGTTTTATCATCACTTTGAGGTGATATTTCTAAGAAATATAATGTCCTTTCATTGCTTTACAGATGGATTACATTATAGACATTAAAGCAATCTGAATGTAGCCCATCTCTGGGTAGACCATTAAGGCAACACAATTTAAGCCTAGTCTACAAAAAGGTGCAGTGGCCACAATCAGTAAACTGACCGGATCTCTTTATTGATGGCATCTAGTTGTTCTTGCAGCATCATTGCCAGAGTCTGAGCATCTGAATGTCCTCCAGGAGACAGTAAATCCATCGAACTGAAAAGGGTCTCTCTGTCGTCGTCATCGATATCCGACATCTCCGTGTCGCTCTCGAACGGGTGTCCGCCCAGAACGCCAAGTTGCTGAGAGCGCCATTCGTGCTCTCCCAGAGACTTAGCCTGCAAGAAGATGAAAGAGAAACACAAGGAGTGATGTTTAGCACAAAGCTCAAGAAACAATAGGTGATGAGACCCTACCTTCTGTTCATCCCTACGTAGCCCCATGCGTCCTCTCCTGGGCCTGCGGATCACCTTGGTGGAGCGATAATGGTCAGATTGCGTCTCAGCAAGAGAACCCAGAGAGAAGCGCAGATCTCCAGATGCATCCAGATGAGACCTGGAATCAAGACCACAATCTGTTATCACAATCTGTTATCTAGAATTAATTCATTTTAAACTTTTAAAATCTAAAATTACATTTTGTTTACATTCTAACTGGTTAGTTTCACTATGAAATACATTGGAAACTATAAACTTCACTTGCAAAACTCAATACTAATGTTTTAATGGAACCGTAGTATAAAATCATACAGAAGGATCGAGGTATGTATGAGTCAAATAATTTGACAAACACCGCATAGAAATGGTAACATAGCTCCTTGTGAGTTATATTGCCGTATACATAGACCGCAGTCTTTTAAGGCATTTTAACAAGAATGGAACTAGGGATGCAACGATTATAGATTTTGTTGGTACGATTATTGTCTGAGGAATAATCACGGTTTTACGATTATTACGATTATTATGCATTTATTCATTTCCCAACATAATATCACATGAACACTCTAGATATTAAAGTGTTATTTATTGCTGGCTTTTGAAACAGAAATATCACAGTAACCAACAATACAACACAAAATAATAATAATCAAAAGACAAACAAAAGTCCATCTCTCCCGTTCGAATTAAAAAAAGTGACCTCTGCTCTGTAAACATCCATGACAGTATTTCTCTTTTGAAAATAACAAATGGAAATAGATCGCAAAAGTATTTAATGTTTTCAGTTTGTACATTCTTTACATTTCTTTTGGACCTGGGTTAGAGAATTTGGAAACATGGTGAAAAAAAAAATATTGTTGGTTTTTACTTATGAATAATACTACAACAGGGATAGTAAATAACAAAGTTAAAGAAAGTATTATTAATATACGACTAATATTAACTTTATTTGTCCCACAAGGGAAACTGTTACTAATGATGGAAATAAACTGAAATATTATTTTAATCAACTGTCATCCATACGTATTCATTTTAATAATCTTTATAATAATTAATATGATTTTACATGTGGCCTGAGAA
This sequence comes from Sinocyclocheilus anophthalmus, assembly GCA_018155175.1. NCBI lineage: Eukaryota > Metazoa > Chordata > Actinopteri > Cypriniformes > Cyprinidae > Sinocyclocheilus > Sinocyclocheilus anophthalmus. The sequence continues at coordinate 199,803 of JADLZN010007805.1, forward strand.
AATCATGTCTATTATTTTGGTTGTGAGATCGGAGATCGCCCGCCCCCCCTCCTGACGCAAAATGTAAACAACATGCAGGCAGGAAACCAAACGTCCCTGAGAATGCTTGCGCTGACTTTATAATAAAATAGATAAATAGCTACTGGAGAGATGCACAGACAACCGGGAGGCAATCACACAGGGCAACTGTCACCTCTCTCTTTCTCTCTCTCGAAAATTAATCAAGTAGCTAATGTTTCTAAGTATTTTTTTTAAATTCAAATAATTGGTCTTACAGCACTTCTTCATCTCTTTTGTCTGAACGCGGGCAGATGCGGAGCTTACGCAGAGTGAAGCTCTAGCGCCCCAAATGCACGAGGCAGGATTGTCTAGGTGTATATAAGATTCAGTATGTGCTCAGCACGACAAATCGTTTCATGCACCCTACATCATGCCAAGCTGCTTGGCCACCTATACCCTTTTCTTTCGAGTAGGTGACGTTCCACCTTGTGTTTTTTTTGATTTGTTTTCCCTAGCAGTTGTTTGTAGCTATGCAATGATTGGTTATAAGGAATGATCCTTGGTTCAGTTCTTGGTGTACCACACTTACATGGATCCTCATATTTTCGACTATCCCGACAGGCATCTCGTCTATTGGTTGGAAATTGAAATGATTCACTGTTTTGGGTGCACTTGCTGTTTCTATGGTGCCATGTAGATATGGCATGTAGGGATGCTGCCTGCTGTTGAGTTGCCGTGTGTTATAAAGCAATGTCATTTTTTTATTTGGTGCTGTCTTTAGGCACTGCTAGTGTAACTTTTTTTGTTTTGCGCAAGCTGCAACAGTTCCGTTCCTTGTAACAGAAACACTCGGTTTAGCGGAACCTTTACGATTAATTAACCGTGATGTTTTAAAGCGCGGTTAATCGCGAAACCGGTTAATCGCTGCATCCATAAATGGAACCATATCAGTGACAGATCTGGAGCAATTCCATGAAGCATAATTAAAAATGATGATGAAATACAAAACTACTGATACTGAACTACTGAGAGCCAAAAATGCTAGATATATTGCAACGTCTGATTTGATTGGTGGAAACATTTTTTTTAAGAATAATGGGTAACAGTTTTTTACTTATAATTCCACTAAACATGATAATTTAATATGTTTAAATAATGTGGGCGGCACGCCCCCCCTTTACAAAACAACCATAATAAACCACCAAATAACTTCAGAGCTCACAGTAGGTCTGTTTTTAAAAGGTGATAAATTATTGTTAAAAATCAATACCCCTACGGAGAAAATGAATATGGGGGGGGGGGGGGGGACTGTCTGTGTGATCTCATAGCAATGTATCCTTGGATCGCCTCCTCCAGAATGAATACATGCAGTGCTGCTGCTAATGTTGCTGCCAGCTACTGTATTTGGAACAGACTTCGTGATGAGCGCATGCCTATGTTGCCACAAAATTCTATTGAGCTTGCTATGTTTTGGAACAGAGCTATTGTTTATTGTAAAAGGATAGTTCTGAGTCCTTCGTGCTTTCAGTCTCACCGTGACAGCGTGGGCTCAGTAAGGGATCCGGCCCTCAATCGGTACTGATCCAGTTCAGATCTCAGTTTCTCGATCTCCTCCGAGAGATGAGACTACAACCGCAAAGCACATTAAAGTTTCATTTTACTCAGAATGGATAGCAAAGCATTGCATCAAAATTTGTTCCACCCAGCTAGTTTTCAGAAAATAAAAACTAATAACCTTTTCCTGTATGGAGTCTTCTAACTGCTTCCTGTAGTTATCAGAGTCTTGTATTAACACATTCTGAAAGAGAAGCAAAGGAAACAGTGTGAGTGATCAACATTATTGGAAGACATCTGTCATGATGGTTGGATCTTCTCTCACTTTATCCTCAAGAGCGGCCATTCTCTCTTTCAGGTGAAGCTGTAAACGTTCATTTGACTCTGTCAAGAGTCTGTCCACAGTGTCCGACAGACGCTTGTTGTGTTCCTCATTCATCTTCTCTCTCTGTCGAGCCTGAGGAAACAAAGTACAAATTAAAATTAAAGTACAAATTCACTCAAATTAAATGTTTTATAAAATACTAGCATACTAAATACAGCACACTAAAATATGACCTCACTGTACTGAATGTTTAACCCACAGAGTCCCAAATATTGATACTAATGCCATATTTTTTTTTTCACCCTTAAACATGTCTCTAGAAAGCCTTTAAATACAGGCAATATTTGCATTGGGGTATAATTTGGAGAAACATTAAAAATTGCAATGCTGGGCATTACGGGAAACATTTAAGCACTATTTACTGATACAGAAAGGATATAGTCATGAAACGTTATGAAATTTCCCTTTTTGATGATTTTAAATACTGTAATAAATATTCATATTAATGCATATTTTAAATATAATTGTCATTTTTAATATTACTTATATATAGTGCTATAACACACACATATAAATGTTGCTATATCAACGTGTGTGTGTGTGTGTGTGTGTGATAATGATGGTTGCTAAACAATGAGGATCTGTGTATACAATCTTTCGCACCATGGCAAGGATCAGAGCTATGTGTGTGAAAACCCCATTATCTCGAATTTATGTACATTTAAAATTTCATACAATGTAAGCCTCGTTCCCCATTACATAGACGCGTAGAACCATCAAATAAACAAATCTCAAAGTCAAATATGATAATGCTTTGTCTGATAATTTCGAGTATAAGCTACTGTTATGTGTAGGTTTGACCCATATTTAGTTAAAGTTAGGTATTATTTAATTGCTTTATACAAACGTTGCAATTGACCCTTTGCAAAGAGTTGTTATGTGATTGACAGGCGATCTGACCAATCATAACACCGCATCCGCCATTTTGTCCGACAAACAAATTAGACAGTAGAATAGATTAACTTCAGTGGACTTAAACTGGAAAAATGGTTGGTTGTATTAGGATGTTCCACCAGTTTGAAATTCAAAACACGTTCTGATATTCATTCATGTTTATTTCATGCTTTAAATAAATATGAAAAGATGATCGGTTCACGTGCCAAATGAACTGAGGTGCTACAGTGATCTGTCACGACACATTAAAGAGCCACAAAATGCTATTTATTGTTTGAATTTCTTAAAAAATTGAAACGCTGAGACCTTGTTCATTCCAGAGTAACCTGATCTGTCTTGTCTGTCAGCATGTTGTCAGTTTCCTCTTTGCTCTGCAATGTATTTTTCACTGCGCAAATGTGTAATGTGAGAGCAGCATGGCTTGTCGGACATAGCAACAGTAACTAAGGAGGGCGGGTTTTTGCGAAGGGTCAATTCTGCTATACTGGGTCTCTGAGGGTTTTAAATTTACGAGAGTTGATCAGTTATCATCTCAGAAGTAAAAACGTATATATTGTGTTTTTGAAAGTCCAATAAAATAATCCGTTAGGAGGAGATAATCATAGTTGACTTGGCTTTCAGTTTATTCATCATACTGGAAATGGAAGGTAAAGTTATCCAGGTTTCCACACAGCGTGCTGTTTTATACTATACTGTTTGGTAAATGTAGTTGCTAATTTGTATATTCCACAATCTGATAATTTACATTCTGCATAAAATAAGCACGCTGTGAAAATAGTATGGAAGTATGGATTCTTATATAAAGAGATGTTGACCCTGAGCAGTTCCTGGTTCTTCTCCTCCAGCTGTCCCTCTAAATGTCTCATACGCTCCTCGATACTGCCGTGTCTCTCCTCTGCCTGAACAACAAACACACATTGTATTTTGTCAGACAAGAAAATGTAAAGCCACAGAAGAGAAAAGACCCCTGAACCATGACTATGTTGGCTGGAAAATAATCTAGATTTATGAGATTTTGAGTTTGGTTTATAAAGTGCCATCACACCAAACACCACAGACATGGTTGAGCAGACAGGTAAAGAGAAGGAGCATGTATTTCCTTAAGCTTCTGTTCTCTCCTGTGTGAACAGAAAGAACCAAGTACGTCAGCAACTCATTAAAGCGAAGAAAATCCCAGCTGAGCATCACATGCAGCTGAAATACACCAGCAGTGAACAGACCCACAGCCAGACAGAGTGAAGTGAATGAGCGCGAGAGAGAGAGCAGCTTTCAGCCCCACCTTCCTCACACTGCAGTTCACGTCCTGGAGTTTAGCTTCCATATCAGACTACCAAACCACACAATACAGAGAAATATCACACAACGTTAATAATGAACGGCGTATCTGTCCATGTTTCCACAGTAGAGTTTGTTAACAGCTCATTTTAAAGAATGAACGAGAGCAATTTCTGTCTTTTACTTTTTCTTAAACCCTTTCAGGGGCAGAGGTCACTGTGAGAAATCACCTGCCAACTAACTTCTCACTTCTCATTTGGGCTTAAAGTAGAAATTGTTCCATTTTATGAACATTTTGGGTGTTTTTTTTAAGCAAGGGGAAATTAGCACTCAGGAAATAATCTATAAATTATACTATAGTAAATATATTAATATATCACAACATACTCTCATTTTTATTACACCGTTTATTAGAACAAATAACCATTTATAAATGTTGTTTCAACAGGGAAAAATTATAGAAACAAGTACTTATAACATTGTTAAATAAAGAATTAAATATAATAAGATTGTTTATAAAGATAATTATAACAAACATAATTTATAAAGAAATCATTTATTATTCTTTTTTCTGCCCAAGCTACCGTTAGGCCTTTAAAAAATAATGCTATTTTACAGTCTTCTTTTGTTTTATATATCTAAGATTATATTTTATAATGAAGAAAAAATACAAAAATGGAATAATGCAAATTCATTTTACAAGTTAATTGAAATTTATATATAATAAATTTATAATGAAAGATATATTATTATTTTTTATATCAAGGTTACATACAGTAAGTACTATGGGAAGGAATCACAGGAAATAATAATTTTCACAAAATAATGTAATTATTCTGTGCTTGGTGAAAATTTGTCATGTACAATTTGTTAACACATACCAGACAAAAAATACAGTATACTGATGTATTTGACCATATGACCTTTCAAATCATTCTGATCAGTACACTACATAAGTTTGAAAGAGATTGCAATCTACTACGACTAAAGATTTTGAAGTTTTTATGCTGATCAATGCACATATAAATGTACACTAAGTGCAATGTAATGCTTTGCCCCAACTAAACCAAGAATGCTTAGAGCACCACACACGGGATATATGTTGTGTCAATAGGAGAAACCACCTCAAAAATGGCCCTTGACCCCTAGCCTGAATAGTTGAGCCCAACATGGATTGCAGTTTGATGTCTCTCTCTCTCTGAAGTACTACAGTTTGGATGATTAATTTGTGTGAATCGTTTGTTATGATGGTTCACTTCAGTAAATCAGTTCATTTGAGTTATCACTCAAGTGTTCCCAGATATTCCTTCACTTTACTTCTTGTTAATGTCAAAGCAAATGAACATTTAGTTAAGGAGTTTAAAACCTCACCCTCGGTCGGCTGCCAATTTCAACACAGCTATGTTTTTATGCGGGTGTGTTGTGTTGTTATACAGTAACAGGACCGTATTTTGTGAGAGCTGCTCTGTACTGCGTGATTTAGATCCATTTGCCTCGACTTCAGGCAGAGTCTCAGCTTTCCTCATGGTCTGCTGGAGCTTCTGTTCCGCCAACTCCAGCCGCTCCTGTAACTGCCTGTTCTTCTCCTCCATCTGTGGGAGGAAACACACCTCACCCCACACCCACCACACACCCCACACACACACACACACCCACACACACACACACACACACACACACACACACACAGTGTCGATCAGAGAGTTTATCCTCATATGGCGACACCATGAGACAGTCCAGCGTCCACGGCAAACACGTGGATCATCTGGCGTTTCAGTGGTATAGAGATGAAACAAACAAAATTACATAACTGCCTATTTTTGCCTGTTCTTGGAACAATTAAACTCATTAGAGGGTGATAAATGCACGCTGAAGCTTGGCAGTACCTGTGTCAATTCATTTACATTATACACTAAAATTTCTACAAATATGTTTCTTTAACTGAAAAAAGCAAAAATAAAATCTACATATTATTAATTTATTACTAAATAAGTACAAAAATAATTAAAACGGGAAAATAAATAGATAAATAATTATTTCATAGAATATTCTCGCTGCTCTTTTACATATCAGTGTTGTTTTGGTACTGTTTATATAAAAAGTGAAACTTTGGAAAAGGAATATTTATTGCACTCAGACAGGTATGTTCTATACAGTTGTTTTGATAGAGGGAAACAATGCATTTCTAGTTTCATAATATTTGTTCCTCAGCTGTTACTCTCAGAAAAGTAAAGTAAAAAAAAGTATCAGCTAAGTATTCCTCATTTGTAAGTCACTTTTGATAAGCATCTGCTAAATGAATAAATGTTAATGTAAATGTAGTTTACAGCCATGCAAACTTCAGGAAAATGTTTTCCCATTTTTGAGCTGTCACTATTGGCATATAATGGAAGAAAGATCACTAACGTCAACATATTTTACTAATAGACTAATTTACTGATCTCTGTCTAAAAATAAAATAATGTTGCTGGTACTTTTCCAAAGTCATTTTTACCCCGCTGTAATTTGGCTCCAAATCTCAGGTGAAAATTGTCATTTTAACCCCTCTCTACAAAACATTGGATTACTCGGTATATATTCATCCATAACATTTGATAAAGAAAATTAATAAATACTGACATTTAATTTTCCAGATGAAGTATTAATTAACATAATTTTGTCATGCGCTTTTATTATGTCTCTGTAATATGTTTAGAACATGTTTTTTCCCCCCAAATCTCTAAGCACTTTCTCAGAAATCCTGGTGGATCATTTGGCAGGATATGAAATGGTGTCATGCTGACTGTGATATCAGCAGAAAAGAATCTTCAACTACGAACGGAATGACTGTTGTCAGTTGCCATGTTCAAAACATCTGTGCACAACGCAGTCACATAATTGCAGTACATAAAAGTAATTTGAAATAATGCTAAACAGAAAATAAAATTGGAAGACAAGTAGTCAGAACCTGACCTGTCTGAGGAACGCCTCCTTATTGGCCAGTTCGTTTTCCAGCTTGTCTGTGATGTCATGTAGTGATGTGGACTCTCTCTGGGCACTGAGATAGCGCTTCTCAAGAGTCACTATCCGTTCCTCCATGTCTTCTTTCTGACACATAGCCTGAACACACACACACAGACTGTTGGTTAGTGGCTCTCAGACACACACCTAAGATAGAACCCGCAGGTGTAATAGTCAACTGTCAATCAAAAATCCTGCCCTATAATTACACACAGGCTTGAGGACAAATATGAACACAAGCAAACACACATTCGGACACAGAGGCACACACACACACACTCACTGCTCCGGGCTGCCACAACCTCTCTCCATCAATAGCTGTATCTCAAATCCAACAGACATTTTCCAGAATCTGTCCAGCTGTCGCTAATTATCAATGTGACAAGGCTATGTCCGAAACCGAAGGCAGCTGTTTCGCTACCTGGTCAGTCAGTGTTGCAACAGACCGAATTTTGTAAGAAGGCACCTTTTAATAAAACTGCATTTGACATGAAAGGATGTTAACCATTGTTTGATGAGGTTTCAGACACAGCCTACTTTACAGTATGTGTGTTTCGAGACAGAGGCTTGACATACACCCATACTGCACCTCTTTAATATCTCTCTGGTACTTGTTGTTCATATCTTCGCTCTTGATGAGGTCTTTTCTAGCCGTCTCCAGCTCCTGCTCCACCTCGGACACACGGGAGGACAGTGAGGACATGCGCTCCTTCATCTGCGCCAGCTCATAGTTCTGCTTCTCCAGCAGCTCCTGCAGCTCCACCACCTGACTGGCCTCGTCCCCCGACTCCATCGACCCATTAGACAACCGCTGCAGCCCAAACACATGTAATACACTTCCTTTTAGAGTGAAAAAATGCTGCGAGATGGATTAAACAGATTAAATAAGGACGTTTAAACAGAATCTACTGCTCATTAATTCAGTAAAACTGCATATTATTATAAGGGTTATTATTGTTAAATAAAACTAAGCACATAAAATTATTTTGAATTACATTAAATAAACATTAAAAGTGATGTATCATGAAAATCTGACTTTTTTCATGTTTAAGTGTTATAATCGGGTCCCCGGTGCATCTACCTACCAGAAAACATGAAAAAGAACAAAACAGTAAATTTTTTCTAAGCCTTTCTCTGCAAGCTTGTTCAAAAAATGAGCTGCTCAGAAAGGGGATCTTATTATAATATTACCGCCCCTTAATCTGCAAGTTTCCACCCACGGCGCCCATTGTGTGTTCGCAAGCGACAACCACGTACCAGTTCTAAAGTTCAAGCAAAGCATGCTAACTGTTCTGCACTGCTGAGCACAGAACACAGAAATAACCAACTGTTTTGGCAACTCGTGTGTGTTTTTAACAAACTTGTGTGTATTTGACAGTTTAAGCGCAATAAGACAGGAAGGAGAATTTAGTTTAGTACTCATGCCGTGTGACAGCTGCTTTCTGTGTGTGCGCTCAGAAAAACGTATATCAGTTTAAACTAATATGGTTTAAAACGCATGATTTCAGCACAATAGACATCGTAATCAAAACCAAACAGATGTTTTTTTTAGGCAGAGTATCTGAGGAACCGGCTGTAAAGGCACAGCCCTATTCTGGAAAAGGGGGGAGGGGAGCAGCAGCTCATTTGCATTTAAAGAGGCATGCATGAAAACAGCGCGTTTCTGCTACCACTCAAAACAGGCATTTTCAAAATGCTATAATAAATTATCTGTTGGCTATTTTGAGCTGAAACGTCACAGACACATTCTTGGGACACTTATATTACATATTATAAATGGGGCATAATAGGTCTCCTTTAACTGAAATAAAAAACTCAAAACTCATTTTATTTTAGCTAGTTTCCAAGGCTCTACTTCTCATTTTTGTTTAGTTTAAGATGAAGCACTAAAATAAAGGACACACTAAAAAAGTACTATTTGTACTGTACAAGTATAAAACCAAGTGAATATGTCCAGTAATCATATAATTAATTGCCAATTAAATGGAAAAAACATTAATTGATACAATAATTTATACTAAACAAATGTAAATATGGCACAAATACCTAATAAGTGCGTTATATTGCAAGTTCCAGGGTTGAAAGGGGTAGTTCACCCAAAAATGAAAATTCTGTCATTAATTACTCACCCTCGTGTTGTTCCAAACCCGTTTGGAACCAAGGCTCCAAACGGTGAGTAAGGTGAGGGTGAGTAATTAATGACACCATTTTCATTTTTGGGTGAACTAACCCTTTAATGTTTTCAGCTACTTCATCGATTCATTCACTGAAACGGTCATCTAGCACAGTGCTCTTTATTTGGACTGTTGAATTCCCAGCATGCACATTTGTGTCTGTTCAGTCTAACTGCTTTCTCAGTGTGAAACAGAGGCTCAGCAGATCTTTCCTCTGCCATGCCTAAAATAAAGATTTTTCTCACATGTTCACACTAAATCTTGACACATCTTATGCTGCACTAAAATTAGACTTTACATCCTGTTTAATTTATGGTGCAGACACCCAGACAGAAGGGTGATAAAATAATTTGCAGAGCACACAGAATTTACTCCGTCAAAGCTGTGAAGCCACGAGAGATCGACACGACTTCACCAGAAGAGGGTTCTGTGATCGTAAAACAAACGAGAAAGACAAGACAAAGAATAGCAACGATTTATTCTGGAGCAGCTGTAGGGTCTGATAATGACTCACTCTCACTTTTTTCACTCCCTCTCACTGTCTCTCTCTTTCTTTTTCTGTCTTTTTTGTCTATTTGACAGGGTCAGATATGTTTGTTACGTACAGGCAAAGCCAGTGACCTCTGGTTGGTCGGTTGGACCCATGCATCAGTGCCAGAGGCCCTGGATATCATCAGTACTGCTACTGAATCTATCGAGCATCATGGGAGATTAATTTGGCCAATTGAGATATACTGTCAAAGTGCCAACTTTAATCTTTTACAAGGCCACATGTTCCTGCCATCACTGTCACCATTCCAGCACAATCTAATGCCGCACACAGCACCCACCGGTGACAGCGAGAGGAGGATGACTCTCTTCTCATCCTGTTATCTTTTCATCAGGAGTGTGAGGCAAGATTCTGCTGCGACTGGTTTAACGGCACATTAAATGTGATTTAGAATCACAGTCTGACAGGATGAGTCATGTGTGTAGACTGTATAGAGGTTTACTGATTTTATTTTACACATCTGTGTTCAAAAACTATTTTCAGTAGTTTCTTTCTTTCCCTGTTAGACTAAAAGCTGATTGTGCATCAAAATAAATCACTTCTAGTCACCAGTTCTGTACAGTGCCATTTATAAGTTTAGGGTTGTCAAGATTTTGTTTTCTAAGAAATTTATAAGTTTATTCAACAAGCAAGCATTGACCAAAATTGAATAAATTACATTTTTAAATATATTAAAATACAGCTACTTTAAATTGTATTGTAACAAAAATCTCACCGACCCAAACTTCTGAATGTTAGCGTACTTTTAGCATTCATAAAACAAAATCTGACTGTTGAGAGATCATTAACAACTCTGAGGCAGTTTAGAGCCTGGTTCCCTCACCTTGCCATGAACTTTCTGAGCATCGGTTCCCTCCAACAAGTCCTCGGTCCCTTCTCCTGACGCCACCTTCCTCTGAATGTGTGCATTCTGCTCTCTTAAGGCCACAATCTGCAAAAGCGCAATATAGAGAGATTTAATGTCAAATAAAACCCAGCAATACTGAAATCAGTTGTTGTTTGATAGGACACTTTATGCCAAATAATATACCAAACAGTAAAGACATAATAGAAACATATATCATCCTGACTTACATGTTACTGGTCCAATAAAACCTAAAAAAAGTGATATTCATAAGCAACATCAAATATTACTGGTACTACTTTATTGCCTTGTGCAAATAAAGACTAAGCAGGTCTTATACTTTATTTGTATCACCTGGAAGCAACGAACGTTTCCAATGTCATCCAAACTTTTTTTTATATATATTCAAATTGGATATCCATACTGTTTTATCCATCATATTTTTCCTAGACTCTGTGTGTATTATCTTCTAGAGTCATTTTTGTATGATGTTCATACATAATTCTCTTGAAACTGCAAGCATACAGAAAAACTGCATCATAAATCAAATTTAGACAGCTTAGAAGGGTTTGCTTCATACATGTAGCACATCAGCAGCAAGCACGGTCACTTTTCCATCAGTTTTTAATTGCAAATGTACAGTATCAAGGGCACGCTGTACTGTAGCTCTCATTCTGACAGGAATTATTGAGGAGCAGCAGGAATGTTGGAAACAGCGGCTCTAACTGATCATTTAACAACCGACCTCAACAATTTGTTACAGCTTCCAGCACCAACTATACTGGATTTTCACAAAGAAGTCTTAAAGGCACAGCAGCAGCATAAAACAGCCTGTTTGATTATTAGAGAGAGAGAAGGTGTACAATGATTATGACATACTAAATTATGCCTTTTTTGAACAAATTACATTTTATTATGTGGTATAACGCATTTAAGGGCATGACATCAAGTGTCTATAGGGATTTCACATGACACTTCACATTGCTGTCACAAGACTAGAAGTATTAATTGTCAGAGACAGAGTTAACATTCTGAAGTGATCTCACAGGATTTCATAAGTCAATTATAGGCAAGTTGTGGTAAATGTATGCACTTTTAAAATTTTGCAAAGCACAACTTAATCGCACTGTGAAGATCACATGAAAGTGACAAGCGACAGCTTCACAATGTGTCAATTACATCAAGTGTAAATTTGATCCATCCATGAGCGTGTGTAGGACAGCTGGCCAGAGTCAATAGTTAAAAAGAGGATAACACTTTAGTGTAGGGACCAATTCTCACTATTAACTAGTTGCTTGTTAGCATGCCTATTAATAACATATTGGCTGTTACTGGCTGCTACTAGTGCTTATAAAGCACATATTCTGTATGACCATATTCTACATCCCTAATCCTACCCAATACCTAAACTTAACAAATACCTCATTGACTGTTAATAAGCAGCAAATGAGGAGTTATTGAGGCAGAAGCTGTAGTTAATGGTCTGTTAATAGCGAGAATTGGACCTTAAAATAAAGCGTGACCAACAAAAGTTTAAAATATATATATTTTTCTTACACACACACACACACACACACTTATTGTTCATTTCATTGCAGAACACATGGATTCATCCACTGGTGTCGTATCAGCACGATCTCATTAGAAAACAACGGTTTTACCAGGTGTTAATTTTGTATGAATTTAAACAATCCAATTAATGTGGAAATATATAAGATTTTTAGAACAGTAAGTATGAAGTTCCACCCTTAACCCCACAACTAAACCTAACCATCAGTGGGCCATGAACAGATGAAAAAAAATAATAATAATAATTAATTTGTGTTCATGTGAAGAAAGGCCCAACACTGTAAAAAATTACTCTTAAAAAGGTTGGGATTTTACAAGAAAATACAATTTTTTGTTTAATTCAATATGTTTGAATTGCAATTTCTTTGTAATTGTTTGCGAAATTTACTAGCAATTTCTGAATGAAAATAGTTTGAAAGTAAATTCTATGCCACATTTTTTGCAGTGTATACATCTGGGATGACATGAGAGAGTAAATGACGAGAGAATTTTCATTTTTGGGTGAAATATCCCTAACAGCATTTTAAAAAAAAAACTTACATTTTGACATGTTAACATCAACAGCCCAAGTTTGTACATAATCAAAATTTAAAGAAATAATAATAATTTAAAAGAACATACTTTCTTGCATTCAATTCCAAAATAATATCTCATTCAAAGAAGTATTTGATGCCACTACAATATACTGTTGATGTTCATGGTTATGCCATGGTAGTTTTATAAATACCACAGTACTCAAATGATTACCAATGGTTCAAATAAAAGCACTGAACTTTTTATACTTTTTTACTACACTAAGCACCACTATATCTTACACTATAATGTAATTTATGAAATGCTGTATATCTGGACTAGCACAAACCTGCCACAGCCCAATAAATGTAAAACTGCTGCGCATACAAATATAGCAGCAGAAGTTGCTGACCATGGCCACTGGCATATGCTCCCTAATAAAATAACCTAGTATTCTTCAAGGAGCATCTCTAAAGCAGGTTATCTGACTGATGAGCCCTGTCACACACACATACACACACGCACACACACATAAACGTTGTGTTCTCTCTAGGCTAAAGGTCATTGGGAGATTATTCCACACCCATGTCGAGACACTCTGTCCACTGTGAGCTCAGAGGAAGCAGGATAGATGGATGGATATAAGGAAGACATCCGCTTCCCTTTGTTTGGTTTATCGCCGCTCGCCACGCATTCCTTTAATGAGGTGGCAATTAAGGGGCTTCGCGCTTTTGAAGGCTCAGAAAGGGAATCGTCTGCCATTTTTCGAGTCCTGGAGATCAAACAATATCGCACCTTCTGACTCCACAAAGAACCGGAATATTGAGTCAACTTGCAAACGAAGGTAAATGAGAAGTGGAGGCCCAATGAAAGTGAGCATGTCCGCTTTGATGTCGTTCATTTGGCCTCATCAAAGCCGAGTGCGTACGAGCCCGGCTGTGCCTGAAACGCTGGTTTGTTTCAAACAGGAGACAACTACTTCACAGAAACCTGATTCATCTTTGCTACTCACCTGAATGAGTTTGCTCCCTCTAACTGAGATATTAACGTACACTTGAAATAGAAATGGTTCAGTTATACACATGCAGAAATGAACCACTCATACTGAGAACGCTAAAATATGTGAAAGATAGCCTTTAAGTATTCTCGTAGCTTTATAAAATTAAGGTTGAACCATTGATGTCACATGGACTATTTTAAGGATGTCCTTACTACCTTTCTGGGCCTTGAACGTGTCAGTTGCATTGCTGTCTATCAGGGTCAGAAAGCTGTCAGATTTCATCAAAAATATCTTAATTTGTGTTTCGAAGATGAACGAAGGTCTTACAGGTTTGAAACGACAGAATTTTCATTTTTGGGTGAACTATCCCTTTAATAGATTGCCTGGTTTTTTTCCCCACTGTTTAGAGGGTAGTTTCAGATGTGCAGCCTTTCATTTCTACATTTCAGACCCCGCTTACACAGACAGAACAGAAACCTTAAATTTAAATAATCTTAAGCACGCGCTTAGATTTAATAATCAATATGTTTTCTATTGGTTTTGCATCTTTTACTGTTTATATACAGTATGACTTATTTAAGATGTTATTTCAGATATACCCCACCCACCTCTCTATTTATCTATCTTAGGACTGAGTCAAGTCTTGTTTTAAACAACTGCTTTAGCTTCTTCTCACCTCTCCATCTGTCTGGCTCTTTGATCTGAGGCAAACCTCTCTCTTGACCCGAAAAGATCAGATGAGTGTTCATTCAGAAACAGAGACATTACTCACAGTGCAGTCAAAAGTAGTACACACAATCTCAAAATTACATATCTCTTAAAGGAAAAAAAAAAGTTATTAGGCTCTTGTTGAGAAGTTTGAAGCTCTTTCAGCTAGAACTGCACCATCTGGACTGCCAGTACTAGAATAAACACTAAAATACACAATGTACTATTTGCTCTGTTGCATTTCACACTAATCAGATCAAGCAAAAACAACACACCATAGCAACAAATAAACATATAGCATGTTTATTAAGTATATTTAGCTCCTTTTGGGTGCAGATTGCTGTATAATTACATAAATCAGAGCATTTGTGCCTCACCTCCTGATTGGCTGCGGTCAGCTCCTCCTCCAAGGCAGAGACCCTCTCTAGTGACACCCGCAATCTCTCTCGTACCTGAACGAAACACAAAATTCCATCACTCACTGTTTATGATAGCTGTGCTCTACTCTGAACTGATCTGAATTTAGAATTGCATTTAAATGATGGTTGCAAACAATGCAGAATTGCAGAATTTAAGGAAGTAGAATTAAAATGGAATACAATTCTTAGAAACGGCAAGTGTAGTTAATAGTATATTTAATTGTTTATCATGAATGACCTATAAGCATGATATCGTACGTACAACGTGGTATTTGCTAAAACATTATATGATCAATTAATGAAATGGTAACAGTATAAATTTGTATTTAATTTATAAAAATGGTCTTATATTTAATAATTAAATTTAGTTTCAAGGACCACAGTGGGGGGAAAAAATTTAAATATTAATTTTCATAAAGTTATTTGTAACACTTTAGTTTAGGGACCGATTCTCACTATTAAACTTGATGCTTATTAGCCTGTCTATTATTAACATATTTGCTGTATATTAGTACTCATAAAGCACATTCTGCATGACCATATTATACATCCCTAATCCTACCCAATACCTAAACTTAACAACTACCTTACTAACTATTAATAAGCAGCAAATTAGGAGTTTATTGAGGCAAAAGTCAGTTTGTTAATAGCGAGAACTGGGACCTTAAAATAAAGAGTGACCAAGATATTTTTTTTTAAATTTAGTGGTACTGTATGACAAATTTTAAGTATTTTTTTTCTTTGTCTTACAACTGATTATAAGTCTTTTAATCGCCCTCTCTGGTGACCTGTTTGATCACTGGAATCATTTCAGTGGGTTCGGTCCTTCATCACTGGACAGTCTGTGGTCACTAAAACTGTGGTCCCATAAATCATAAGCAATTTCCTGCCATCTGTTACCTAACGCCTTTTAAATGACAGTGTCTGCAGAAGGCCACAGAATGGATTACAGCTGGATGAACCACCACACAAGGGCTTAATCCATAAATAAAACGCCACTGGATGAAGGAAAGGAGAGGTGGGACTGTGGGTCGCGGTGTTTAATAAATGTGCTTCCACCTCACTGTTCCAAAAACCAGGAGAGGAAGCGGTTATATAATATTATTTTGGGTACTAAGATTGATCAGTCGGCCTATATGCATTATATGGGTTAAACATCAGCAGGTCTGTGGTACATTTGATGTGTCACATATGAATTTATACTAGCAGATTTCTATCTTTGCAATGCACTGTGAATTCAACAATAAAAAAACAAAACAAAAGGAATCTCATCAGTTGTTGATCTCAGGGTTTACCTTCTCATCCAGTGCTTTGTGGTGCTCAAAGAGGGATTTAAGGGCTTTGAGGACCTCCACCTCACTGGAGACCCCAGAAGGAGACTGAGCTTGTCGTTTCACCACAGTCATACGTAGGGAACGTTCATGCCTCGAAACCAAACACTCCAAATGCTCCAATAGCAGCTGTGGAACATATAAAGAGTTAATTTCATTATGTTTATCATCACAATCATCCGTTACTATTATGAACATTAGAATTAAACCAAGCGTAAAACTGAAACTAAATCGAAAACCAATATTAATACTAGTTTAAAGCTGAAATGCAGCCTTATGTCTCACTTGGGACCAAGAGGATTAAGCAAGTAGTAAAAGCTGAAATTAACAAAAAAAAACCCTCAATCTAAAGCATCCAAACAAATCCATCCAAAATTCTAAATTTAGTAATTAATCTAATACTGAACCTAAATCTAAAGCCAAAATTAAAATTTCAACTAAATATAAAACCAATTCTAAAATCTCAGCGTATGCTTTCGGAAGTATAAATACAAGTAGTCCGCGCACGCGTCCGGATTGCTCATGCGGAAAGTATTACACAGGCTTCATGCTACAACATGAGGTCAGTTTTTTCGTTATGTCACTAAACCCTCAAGGATATTCTTCACATGAAAATTAATGGCATGTGCTTAACACACCATTTTGTCTTTTCTCATTTTACAAGAGAACCCTTTCAGATGGATAACAACATTACACACAAGAAAACCCATTACATTACTTGAAACAATAAAGCAGACACAACAAACTGAAACCCCCTGGACCCGGCACAAAGGAGATTATGTTAATGTGGTTACTCTCTGCTCTGGTACATGGCATAAAAAATCAATTCGGCCCCAAAGTACCAAGGATACCATGGAGAGAGAGAGCGAATGTCTGGCTTTAGATGAGTGGAGTGGACATATATGACTATGGATGGCGAGACAAAAGAAAAAGTGTTTATGTTGTTTTGAGAACCTGCTCAGAATTATGCTGAATTGCGTAATATGCATAAGGTGCGGAATTGCAAAAGCCGGATGCAGGATATTCCCACTCAATATCTTAGACTTCCAACCATGAAAGTACTCCGATGCTTGATGCTCAGAAGACAAGGCATAATGAAACAAAACATTATGGAATGTTTTGTTACTGTTTACGGTTCATTACTGTTCACTTCGCAGGTGTTCGATGGCCAACTGAGAAGCCTCTTAGCATACTGCAACCTAATTGTGGGCACAAGGAATGCTATTCAATGCTAGCATTTGTTTTGCAAGAGTATCAACAGATAGAATTATTAAACATCTGTCTCATTAAATGTATTCTAAACAAGTTTCATTATCATATAATACTTTGACTCACTGATGCATTTTATTTGTTTAAAAGGGACTGTACTGTACATCCCCCAGCCACCAATATCATGTGACTAAATATAAAACTAATAATAATAATAAGTTAAAACTACACTGCCATTCAAAAGTTTGGGATCAGTCATTTTTTTTAAAGAAATTAATATTTTTATTCAGCAAGGGTGTGTTAAATTGATAAAAAACGATAGTAAATTCAATTTTGAAAATACTGTTCTTTTTAACTTTTTATTCATCAAAGAATCCTAAAACAAAGTATCAAAAAGCATCAAAACTTTTTTCCAAAATAGATAATAAATCAGCAGTTGATATAATCAAAATGATTTCGACTGGAGGGGATCATGGACACTGAAGACTGGCGAATATTATTATTATTCATTGAGAATATTGCAGAATATATTTTTACAGTAACTAATAGAAAATGGTTTTTTAAATTGTCATAAATAATAATATTTTATAGATTACAGTTTTTTTTTTTTGTTCAAATAAATGCAGCCTTGATTAGCAAATCAATACGATCAATAGCGATTAATACAATCAGTTAAATGGTTTAAAAAGTAATTTATTTATTTTTATTTCAGTAATTTATCAATTTTGAAAAAGGTTTGCTGCATGGTTAAAATACGCTACGCGTATATAGAAAATTGTGTTTTTTGGAGAAAAAAAACCCATAAGTCGCATATAAGTCGCATTTTATTATTTCATTCAGAAATAGGCCTGATGCCGACGCAAAATTTTTACAAACATGATAATAAACACTGTAAACATAGCTAGGCTATTTTAGTTCCCCTCACTCCACAACAAATCCTTTCAATTAACAGTATTTAGAAAAGAACAAGAATTTAAAATATAAGAATCTATAGCTATATAAACGACAAGCCAAAACAAATTAATTTAGGCTAAAACGAAACGGAAACCAACATTTGGTCTCTCATTCCACACAAAATCAAATGTTTCCGTATTCGCGATGTATTTGAATGCCAAAATATTATTTATTATGTAGCCTATACTTCACTGGCGTTCCAATATCCGCGTAAAACAAAATGTTTTGCATAACATCACGGCGGTACGGTGATAACACTTAACGGCACAGATTTTACTACATATTTAAACTGAGCAGTGTGTTTTTTCTCCCATATGTTTGACTGTATTTTATTATGATAATGAACAGGCTGCATTGTCAAGGTAACAATGCGTAACTGTGCACACATGCGGCGCCGGCGCAATCACTTGGTTTTTTTCCTTCTAACAGTTTTTTCCTCATGTTCTGTTGTTTGCTGCTTTTTGCACATGTAAAATTAATCCCCGGGAAACAAATGTTAGTATTTTAATGGGTCACAGACACTTATCCTTTCTATTTTAATTCAATTCTAATTTAAAATAATCTTATTGGTTTACAATCAATAATTGATTAATCGGTTTTCTAAGTAGGGAGTTGAACTTCAAGTGGAGTCTCCAAGTAGGTAGCTGGAAATTCAGACTTCTCCAGCTGAATGTTAGGCAGCATTAGGGCTGCAGCAGCACATGTACCTGCCTGAGGGCTGTACTGGCTGTACTGTAGCAGTGCTGCTCTAGAGACCTATAGAGAAGCTGACCTTTCTATTTCTGCTCAGTTCCTTGCTCCCTCATTCATAACCCTCGGTCTATGCCAGCCTCTGTCTTTCCCAGCGCCAGCTCAGCACTAAAACATCCCTATAGCCGGATGATGCAGGTTAGGTTTCTCTCTCTCCCTCTGATTGTGTCTGTTTTGGTGGATCAGATTCACACTGGTACCATCAGTAGACACAGCCATTAGCTAATACACAAATCTCAGAATTGATCTTAAATCGATATATGTACAGTAACATTATGTGTCATTTTACTTGAAAGGTCGTCCTGCGTAAAGTCCATCTTAATTTTTATCGTACTTCTTAAGTACTTTTTCCACTTTAAAACAAAAGTTTTACTAGTAAAGAAATAAAAACTACTGTTAAAATGTTTAAAATGTTGTACACTTACATAAGATAAAGTAGTGCTGGGCGGTATACCGGTTCATACCGAATACCGGTGTTTATTTTTGTTATGATATGAATTTTTAAAATAACGCAATACCGGTGTATGTCGCTTAAACAACGTTCGGAACACGACACTGTTTGAAAGGGGTCACTTTTCACTGTTGCACTGTGGTGAGGGAACTAAGCATATGCTGTATGTGTTACTAAGCGTGAAAGTTCCGAAACTGAAGCTGTAGAACTAATAGAACGTGATGACACAGAAGAACTCATCCACTATATCCACATTGACCACCACAAATATCCACCGCCCCCTGCCCTCAGCTCCCGCGTCTCTCACACACACGAGCGTGACTTTAGCACTAGATTTAGCAACTTTCAGACCCTTTTAGCAGCGTTTTCCCATAGAATATTCATACTGACAAACCTAGCGACTTTTTTGGATAAACCTTAGCTATGGTTCAGTTGGAAGATTTTGTCAGTGCTGTCCCACGAACGTGAGGTCTTACTTTCCCGGAGAAGTGTCACCTCTCTCGGCGTCTGTTCTGTGCAGTGAGCGGCAGAGAAGCAGCGCATTCAGTTGGCCGCACCGCAGCCGACTCGTCAATAAATGAGTACAAAACAGTGTTTCCTAGCACCTGTCGCTTACTGATTGTTTGGAATTATAAATATGAGCGTAGTTCGTCTGTTAATATCACATGCACTTTTTTGTTTGTTGTTTTTTTTAGTTTGTTTCTCAGACGCAGGCAGTGCGCTGCATGATACAAAAAAGTAATATAGCCAAAACAACCGCATAGCTGCTCTTTAGTGTAGATGCATGTTGATTTTATCAGACGATGCCGCGATTATAAATGAGAGTGACTCCTGGTTAACATGTTTTAAAAGGGGTCGTGTTTAGTCACTATTTAGTGTGGTATTTTTTGACAATATTCACTCATCATGACAGTAAAATAGGGCATTCTAAGTCAATATACTGCAGTATTTCCTCTCTCAATCAGTAGAAAATATGGTTAACACGGTCATGCATGAAAAAAAAAATACCGTCATGTATCGTGAAACCGGTATAATTTTGAAAAATACCGTCATATACATTTTTGGTCAGCACTAAGATAAAGACACCAATAATAAGTGCCATAAAAAGCTTTATTCTATATAAGTGTAGTCCTGATTTTGCGGAGTTAGATGTGTTCCTAAGTCAACATATTTTGTTGACCCTGGAACAACATTTTAATCCAAACATTTAGCCTTGACCATATCCCTACACCTAAACCTAACCACCAGAGGAAATGATAGATGAATGACGCTGATGTACAAGCACATTATAAGCCTACATTTTACAAAAACTTTAAACTGGTTCTTCAAATCTGATTGGTTAATCACAATGTTGTTCCAGGGTCAACAAAGATGTCGATCCAGGAACATGTTGCACTTGGTAAAATCAGGTTCTGCATCCCTCATAGTGGTCCTCAGGTTGATATAACGTGACCTCGTTTTTACTAATGCATAGAAATAATCAGCAATAAGACCCATCTTAACTTCATTGCAAGAACAGATATTGGTCCAAATGGCACTTAAAATGAAAATCAATGGCCAAAAATCTCTGCAGTGTTCACAATGTTGATCTATAATGGCAGGGAGTACAGTGAAAATTAGACATACTGATTTAATTGGCAACAAAAATGTTTTCCTTATAAGTACTTTATAAGTCCAAGGCCTATGGTAAATGGCCAATGGTACAAATTAACATAACATTTACAGTAAATATTATGTAACATAAGATTTAGTGCATCTCAAATCAAAGTATGTTGAAAATAGTATGCAAAAAGTGCATCTTGTGGATTTTTGAAGTGTTACATCTGTGCAAGCTTCTTAGGTTATATCACCTCAACTCCTTGTTATTTTGTCTGATTTATATTATCACCTATTACTCAATCGCTGTCGTTCTAAAAACTATGTACTTTCTACATTATCAGGGCCTAATATACTTTTAGGGAATGTTGCTGTTACGCAAACTGGGACGCGGTCTCAAAATGATTAAGATATGACCTTTTCCATAATGACTGATGCATTGCAGAGTTGACGACAGTCTCTGTAGAGCAGCTTTGGGTTAAATACTTCACTCACGGTCACATTAGCTGCTCCCTGTGTAAGATTAGAAACTGCTTGAAATGCTGCTCCCAGAGTCTGTTGCTAATCTCACTCGACCTCTCCTCTTTTTCATTCCAACTACGCCCCTTATCCTCCTCGATCTATGCTTCCCTCTGGTTTTTAATACCCTCCAATATCCTCAATTCCATAATTGACTCTTCAAACGTTTGGCTGCGGCTAAGTAACGTAAGTAATTAATTGAATTGCAGCGTGGAGGCTGGTGAGCTGGGCTGCATTAACACAGTGACTCAGGCAAGCACTGACTGGTGCAGAAAAAGAATAGAGGTGAAAATTAAGCTGACGAAGTGAGAATGACTACTTTCTTGTGAAATGGAAGTGATAGCCAAAGTGCTGGGTCTTGTCAGACGTTTTGGCAGCTTCTATGCATTCAATGCAAATGCTTGGTGACAATTTTATTGAAAAACGCCAGCCTGTTATCTTGACTTACAGGGAATTATGATCTCACCGCTACAAGGATGAAGTTATCGCTCAACTGTCATCTCAATGCAATAAAGTCCCCATGAAAGGTAGTGCAGGGCATATCGAAGTGAGAATGTTGTGACTCTAAAGTAAGCATCTCAACAGAATCTGGTTTCAGTTCATTAAAAACAGTTTGGAGCAACTACAAACATACTGACTCCAACAAAATATCATGAGTCATTGGGTGGGCATCTGTTAAATTTTTGTAAGCAAGTTCAACTTATTTGACAGTTAAGGAGCACAATCTGTTCTTTGAAGTGCCTGGAAGACAGTGTGCAAACTCACTCTGGTGTTGTTCCTTTCGGCCTTCAGCTCTGAAATCTCCTCCTCCTTCTCCAGCAGCTGTTCCCTGCAGGCGTTCAACTCTTTCGTCAGGGCGGCAAACTCCTGCAAGACACCAATGCAATACATCCTCATTAAACACACCTGAAACATCTAATTATGGTCTTCAAGGTTTACTGGAAACTTCTAGGCAAGTGTGAGATTGGAGAAGGTTTGAGCTAAACTCTGCATGACATTAGCCATGTTTCCATCACCCTGTTCTTATGCACATTTTGAAGAATCGCATCAGAAAAGAGTGATGGAAATGCCAAATTTCGAATAAAAATCCCTTAATTTTTTACGATCGCTTGAGGTGGTTTTTGACTTATGCAAAAAAGGGTTAATGGGAATAATGGCAGATGGAAACGCATTTGCCGAGTAAATTCCTCCATGCGCATCAAAACGTTATGTGACTTTGCACTATAGGACAGCAAAACCTGACTAACCAGCGGACCGATCTTGTTCCACAGCATCTGAAATGTTGTTATGGTCATTTTGAAATGCCCGAGCAAAGTCTGTCAAAGTATTTCTGTATAATTGCCTCCCAGAACTGTTACATGACTGCGTTCCCAAATAGCAGGCATCCACCTCTGAAAGCAATGACCTCATTTATTTTGTTTCGTCTGCTTGCTCTGAGGCGCAAGTAATTTATTACATATGAAAATTATTATATTCAATGGCTTCTCCTACTTTTTCTTAGTGATACATAGTTGCCAGTTTATCAGGAAAAGTGCGATTTTGAACGGTGGCTAAACCGGATCTTGACCCTCTTAGAGCAGGAGCAGACTCCCCTGCCACAAGAGTTGAGGAGTTTTCATATAAAACAATATAACGGCATGATATTAAAGGGGTGCTATTATGCTTTTTTCACTTTTTCAACTTTATTTAGTCTGTAATGTTGTTGTTTGAGCATAAAAAAGGTCTGCAAAGTTAAAAAGCTCAAAGTCAAATTCAAAAGGAGATATTTTATTTTACAGAAATCACTTTTCAAAAACTACAAAAACGACTCGTTTGGACTACAATGCAAATTTTCCGGGATTTGTGACATCACAAAAAATTACGAATGGGACGAGACCTGGTTGAGCAGCACTAGAGAAGACAACGAGTGTTATCACTATGTCGGAGACACGCTAGCTTTCTCAAGGCAGACGAACTTAGAGTGGTTACAATTATCCGGGTTTAAATTGTGCTCAAATTTATTTGATTTTGATGCAGTATTTACACTGAAGCTGGCAGGTGGCTATGGTAAGGGGCATGTAATTTCTCGACCAGGCGCCGAGTGCTGCTAATCACAACACACACTGACCCAGCTAACAAATCACAGCACATTTAGTATTTCAGAAGGCGGGCCTTCATTTGATACAGGAACTATTCGAGCCGTTCATCCCAGACTGAGCAGAGAGGTGTTGTAATAATATAAAATATGTGAAAAATAATGTGTTTTTCAAACAACCTAGTATGAGAGCCTGTTCTAGTACACCCCCAAATCAAAATCAAGACTTTGTAAAAGAGCATAACAGGACCCGTAAAGGGGTAATATGATGCGATTTCAAGTTTTCCTTCTCTTTGGAGTGTTACAAGCTGTTTGGGAATAGATAAGAGATCCCTGAAGTTGCAAAGACTAAGTCTCAACCCAAAGAGATATCTTTATCAAAGTTAAGACTATACACACTAGGGAGCTACGATCCGCCTTTTTTCGCCCTCCGATAACGATTCCGATACCTAGGGTTCGGTATTGGCCGTTACCGATCCGATACCAGTGAAGTTTTTTTCCGTCATTTAAATAAATGTAGAATTTATATCTCTGTGTGTGGAACTGATAATAATTTTTTCACAATCTACTAGATACAGACTATTTCATTATAAAGAAAAATAAAATAAACAATAAATATGAAAAAATATAGACCTATGTACAGTATATTTATAATCTATGACAAAAATTTATCATAAACTAGGTTAGTGGATAATTCGGTAGCAAAAGTTATTCTAGAAAAATCAGTGCACAATAATTTTAGAAATCCAAACATTTAGTGAAAAAACTTTTGTGGGGAACAAATAAAAGTGCTAAATATAGTAAAATGTTACACATTGCTATTTGTATTATTAAATAGCAATGTGTGAAAACATTCATGAATGTATTTATATATAAGTACTGTATATACTATAAAATTAAAATACATTTAAAATGTATAGCATATTTTTTTAATAAGGCAAAAACATATGATAGATACAATAGGATAAAAACGAATACAGTGCAGCACAAACTGTTTTTAAACAGTCTATGAGCACGAAGCGCTTACAATGTGCGCACATCTGACTGCATCCGGACATTGTAAGTGCCTGTAGTATTAAAAACGGCAAAGCACAAAGGAAAATAATGTAAAGTGTATTATATCTGTGTGATAGTTTGAGCCTTTTCTTTTAACAGTTTTACATTTCAGTTACAGTGTACGTTTAAAACTATTTATAGTATTTTCTACGCCTGTGTTTTGTTCTCACAGACTCCCGGTAGCAAGTAACAAAACAACATAAAACTCTGGCAAGATGATAAAGTCTTTTTTGCTAAATCATAGACATGTATTTACAAATCAAGTATAAAGGGAACACAGAATGATCTTGGAGAGAGCTTTACCGAGCTGACTGCTGTAACCGAACGCGACCAGGGTTAAAGGCTGAACGAATGACTGACAGACACACCGGAGAAAAGAGTTTGTGTGAACTTTAAATGTAAGGACATAAATATTCATATGTAGCTCACATTAAACTATCATATGGCTTCAGAAGTAACACAAAATAATTTGCACAATCGAAAAAAAAAAATTAATCTCGGATCTGGATCGCCCCTCTCTGACCGATACTCGATCCGAGAAAAATGGCACTATCGGAGACGCCGATAGTTGATATGGAATATCGGATCGGCAAAGCCCTATCCACACCCTCCGAAACAACACTACGTTCAACACGCCCCCACATGTCTACGTCACTGTGTGGGAAGATTTGCATAACGCCGCCCAAATGTTCACGCAAAGAAAGAAGGCGTAACTTTGATTCTCGCTGTAGTATTGTTTTTGCCGCTGCCACCGCCATGTCGTGAAGACGCTGTGTGTTTCATTGTGAAAGCAAAACTACTTTGTTTGGCCTTCCAAAAGAGGACACAACTAGAAATCAGTGGTTAAGTTGTATTTACAACACTGTTCCAGAACAGTTTATCCCATATATTCGTATGTGTGCAGCGCATTTTACGGAGGACAAGGACTGTTCCTGGGAGAGTAGCCTACAATGCCGGTTTTCTGACAAATAATGCTGACTCACAGCCTGTAAGTACGTTTTCATATTTAAAGGATTTGCCACTGACGATTCAAACGCGAATTTTGAGCAGTGTAAAGTAGCGCTTGTTGTTTGTCGTTTCTCCGATCACAAATGCACATATGGTTTTATGTTTACATGGCGCGACGCAATGCAACACGTAAAAAGACAGTATAAGTCATTATAATCAGTAATTATGTCCCCAATGGATGCTACAAATGCCTCGTTTGTAATGGGTTTTATTGGTTTTGTCTCATCGCACCGGGACACGGCATCACAGTATGGTAAGGGGCGTAACATTTCCGTCACACGCTTGTATATATACACGCATGGTAGGAATGGGGTCGGAATTGACTAAGGCTGGTATATGGAGTATGACGCAAGTGGTGATGCAATTGTTTTTACATGGTACATTTAGGTGCCCCAATAAGCAAATGTGAAAAACAACCCTGCAACCCTATGACCTCAACTACAACTTTGGTAACCGTTTGATAATAAGCACAATGAATCATCCCAGGTACAGGCAAAAGTAAAATAAAAGGACAATGAATCATTCCAAAGCACACCTGAGTCAAAATTATAACGTTATGACCAGGATTGTTATTTACAATTACATTAAGGGACAAAAATATTTGCTGTAACAGTAGCCTCCACCTTCCTTCTCTCAACTATGACTGAGCGGGCAAAAATGTGCTCACTTCTTGAATCTAATGGCCATCACGATGCACATGATGAATGGGGGTGCAGCCAGAATATAAAGGAAACTTTTAGCCTGTCACGTCTTCATAAATCTGTCTGGCAGTTGACTGAAGGCAAGGATCAGAGGTGTTATTTAAATTGGCAAGAGTTTAAATCTCTATAGCGGACACCTTGGTTGATAAACATGAACTTGGTGGATGATGACAAGCCCCTCTCACTACCACCAGACAGGAGGGATTGGGATCATGCAAAGGTAGATGTCTAGGACAATAACTCACTGGGGTATTGATCTAAGCTTGTCCTCTGCTGCAAGACTCTTCTGATTATAGAGGGATAATTGAACAGGACTCAATCCAGCTGGCCATCAAAGACCCCAGTAGAAGTCTTGTGGTAGCTGGCGATGTTAACTCATGGTATGAGATACTGTAGTCATCCTTTATGCACCGCAACCACTTGCTGTAATGGTACTGATTACTGATGTTACATGGTGTTACTGTAAGACAGACAAGAACGTATGTGTGTGAGCAAACAATTATCCAGGCTTTATGTAGCTTTTCAAAGGGGATTTGCTGGAGGCAATCTTCAAAGTACAAATACACCAGGGCCTCAGATTTCATCTTGGGAAGCTTTAAGATTCATTTATGTGAACATACGCACCAGCGCACACATACAGATAAACACAGTCTTACAGCAAAACAGTTCTACATGGGCTGGAATTACAATCAGTTATGATCAAAACTCCCTTCTAGCAGCTCTGCCTCTGAAACAAACCTCCCTGAAGTGTTTTCTGAAGTCAAAGGTCAGAGTTCCAAGATCAAACCAAATTCACTGTGCAGGAACCTATGCTGCCCTTAGGTGGTAAATGTGGGGGGAGTAAAGCATTGGATCAACCTCTGACAAACTCATTAGTGTGTGAAAGTCCCTCTAGTGTGGTGAGCATATATATTCTCATCTCACATCTTTAACGTAGAGCTTAAAACCTGAGAATCTACCATTGTTACTGGTCCTGTGTAAAGACTGAAATGAAGACTAAATATGGGCTTTTTACACTTCATAATTCAGGTTCATTTTAAATCCTTGGATAACACAATCCAGGATTTTATGGCGTTAAATATTTTACACTGTTAACATTTTACTCTCTATACCGATGACACCGCAATTCAGTGGTTTTCAGGAGCAAGGCTTCATACATTATAAGGAAAGCAGCACTAACCCAAGTTATAAGTGCGAAGTTCTTAACCAGGGTCAACTCCGGGTCAAGATTTAACAAGACATTTACCTGGAATTAGGTGTAGTGTGAAAAGCCTGGAAGAGATTTTTGGCCACAATTCCACCATCAACCGAAATGTTGTGCAGAGCCACAGGTAAGATAAATTCCCCCAAAAATCTAACCCATTTCTTCTTAAACATCACAACTGTTTCTCCTAGACATCAGATTAAATGAAGAAAACTGATTTGTTTTCTTAAGTCACCTGTTTCTCAAGATACCAAAGTCTGCAATTCAATATGAACTCAAGCATTTCTCAAAATCTTTTAATACCAAAATAGCTAAGCTCTGCCATGCTACGATTTGTTAATTTACCTGTATTCTTATTAGTTTCTATTATTGTTTCTCTAAAGGAATTTTAGGAGAAACATCTGAGACAAGGTTGAAAGTTAAATGATACATACTGTAACTGAGAACTCAATTAAGTTATCTGACCTCTGAAAAATAAATACAGCACTTTTCCTCTGCGAAGCAACAAAATCACAGCCAATTAGAACATACTTGGGGCCAGATTTACTAAAAATATGCAAGTAAAAAGAAATTAAATTAAAGAACACATACTCCACCTGCTCATTTACATAATGCAAGATCAGCACAAATTAGCAACTATCGCAGCCATGTCAAGTGCAAAATGGGCTAAGACATACTTTTTATGGTGTTAAATAATCAGTGTTAAGAAGGTTACTTTTGGAAATGTAATGGGTTACAGATTTAAAATGTAATAAGTAGTGTAACTATTTCAATTACTTTATTATTACAGTAATGTAACTAATTACATTTGATTACTTTTGTAAATTTCTAATGAATGTTTTCAACTGTTAATCATTTTAAAACATTTAAAGCAAGCTGGTTTAACCTTACAGTTAATCTTTAAAAATAAAGCATATACAGGAACCCAAATAGGTAATAAAACAGTTAATGAATAAGCCTGTGTCCTTAACTGCTGAAGCATTGGTGTCTCATATTTTGGAGCAGCCGATGCAATTTGGGAGAGGAATCTATTAAATCTGTGCATGTGTGTGAAAAATTTCAGATGTAACCCCGTTTGTAATTGTTAAAATTTTCATAACTGCAATTTAATTACACATTTTTCTCAGTAATTGTAACAGATTACAGTTACATTTATTCTGTAATTAAATTATTTAATTTAGTTACATGTAACAAGTTACTCCCCAACACTGTAAATAATGATGCAAATACTAGCAAACAGGCTACTGCAAACATTAGTAAATTACAATCCATAATTTATTTAAATAATCTCCTCCAATAAATTTTGTGTCTGAAAAGGAAAAAATAACTGTTCATGCCCCTTCATCTATCTTTTCCTACAGTATCTTTTAGGATGCCGATACGGGCCGATACTGAGCTCCTGTACTCGTACTTGTACTCGTTAAAATGCCCCGATACCAAACGCCGATATCACACAGCATGTGATAAGCGCCATATTCAGACAAAGAACACCGACAACAGAAAAACAGACAGCAGAATGGAGTTAAGGAATGTCTACTACGAAGTATATGTATGCAAAAAATATAATGTTAAACATTCAGTTTTAACGCCTGTATAGCTGATGTGCGCAAGCTAAGCAAATCATGCTGAGTGGATTGAGTGCGCGGCGGCGGCGCAGATGCGCGAGCTTGTCGAGTGAATATGCCTTTCTCACAGACATCACTGGAAAGTTTGTAGTTCGGTCGGATATGTCAAAAACAAGTAAGTAAAACAATGCACAAGTTAACTTCTGTAGGGAGAGCGATCGAGAGAGAGAGAGAGCGGGGAGAGAGAGAGAGAGAGTGCAATTCTGTTGTGTGATATTTGATGTTCACTCACTTAGAACGCATCATTTGGATTAAAACTAAATCGTTAAAATAAAATAATTTATAGGGGCATTGACTATAAACATCATTTATTTTCAACCTTAGGAATACACGACTTTCTGGCGAAAGTGAAACTAAACTGTCTGTGTGAAATGCGCTAGGCTGTACTAATTGTCCCTCTCATTCTGCATCAGTACAAATACGTGCACGCGTTGCGCGTTTTGCTTGCTTGAGCGTTTCTGCATTATATGAGTGGCTTTGGAATATAAATCGCAGCACGTTTCAGATGAAAAAAGGCGACTTCTGTTTCTGAAAATATCACAAGTTAGGAGATTTATAACGAGTGGTTCCCTGAATTATTACAGCAAAGCGCGTGATTACAGTACTGAGCCTCTGCAATGGAGCAGCTCTAATGCTATTAATAAAGATGATGTACCATAGAGCAAAAACAATGACCAGTGAAAGTAACAAAAACTTGTAAAAAAAAAAAACATTTTAATGGGCATAATTAAGTGTGAAAATAAACGAAGGATATACAGTGAAACCAACAATGATCATATATTTTTTTACTAGTAGGTGCAGGACACTATAGTTAATTTATGTAAGTGAGGATAGCAAAATAAAGTAAACTGTGACATATTATACATACATACAGTGGACTACCAGTAAAATTTATAAATATTTGGGACCAAAAATTATTCAGACAAGAGTCTGGGAAAAAATTTAAGTTGAGGTTTGCATGAACCTGGTTGACAGCACGCCCAGGAGAATACAGGCTGTCATTAAGGCTAAGGGTTGCATGACTAAGTATTGATAGTTGTGTAAATGTTGTCATACTAACAGCTGTCTAATTTTTTGTTGATTGTAATCTATTACATACCTTGCTATCAAAATTATCAACAGTATCAAGATTAATTTGTTCTGACACAGTTTAACTCTGAGTTCTAGTCATATTTTATTACCATTTTCTAAACTATAGCGAATAAACTGTGATAATGTGAGAAATGTTGAAGTGTCTGAATAAATTTTGGTTTGACTGCATCTATTTGATAAATAAAGTTAATCAACTAACATTATGCATACTTTTTTGGTTTCTGTACCCAATATTTAAGAAATGTACAAATGCAATGAAAATATTGGTATCGGTACTCGGTATCAGCAAGTACCAAAAATAAAAGTATCGGTATCGGGCGAGTACTGGAAAAAGTGGTATCGGTGCATCCCTAGTATCTTTAGTAAACCTTGACAGTAGTTTTTTTGTAGGTTTTTTGATAGTAAGGTTTGCGCTCAAAGATGTTAAGTAAATCTGGCCTTTGATGTTTAGTATTCAGCTACTTTATATAGTTTCATTTTAGACCGACAATATTTCACCATGCTAAAGCCAGAATCCAAGTGTTTTTTTTTATTGTGTGATGGTTTTAGCAGTCACAGCTGGTTATGACAAAAACCCAGGTTAACATGGAGCAGATGAACTTTTGCACTTAGTTTGTCATGATAGTTGACTTGTTTGGTTAATGAGGACAGTGAAATGTCATAATTAATCTCCACAGAGTGTTATGAGAAGCAGCCAGTAGGGATTCAACCAGCCTGAGGTCTTTGGCTCCAGAGTATCTCACGAAAAGCAACAACTACATATCTTGCCATAGTTATCCCATACACCGACGGCACCAGGGCCCAGAGGGCCGCTGCTGGCAGATGCCCATAATAGGCATGTTGACGACACTGCCGTCTAGCAGAAGTCACTCGGTTCAGTTTGGCACACACGTCACTGTGGATGAGTTAACAAAGCGCTAATTAAAAAAGTGTTGATTAGAGAGGTGGTGGTGCAGAGGTGTTAGTCTAAGGGGAGAGACAGGCATAATTACAACATGTTCTACACCGCTTTAAACAACGACGAGAGAAAAAAAT
The DNA here is from genome assembly GCA_018155175.1 of Sinocyclocheilus anophthalmus. Classification (NCBI taxonomy): domain Eukaryota; kingdom Metazoa; phylum Chordata; class Actinopteri; order Cypriniformes; family Cyprinidae; genus Sinocyclocheilus; species Sinocyclocheilus anophthalmus. The sequence continues at coordinate 231,293 of JADLZN010007805.1, forward strand.
GGATAGACTTGTTAAAATGTTCAAAGGAAGGTGTCAAAGTGAATTTTTACCCAGTTTTTTAAGAGGTATGTTAAAATGTTTGTTTGCAACTTTCTTAAAACAACAATGTACCTACAGTGAGTATGACTCAAACGCTAAATAAAACACATGAATATCTTGTTAAACAATGTTATATAAATCAGAGATATAAATGGTAACTTCTCACCTCCTGAGGTGTTACCATGACAAACTAGTACATGCTAAGCTTTATATAGGCTTTGTTTTACAGGTGAGCGTCTGATGGAGGCACAGAAAACATTTAAAATTAAACATTTCATTCTGTCACTATTTATTAATCTTCATTTCCAAATTCCAACCCATCAGTTTTCCCCAATCCCATATAACTTTCTTCCTTTCATGAACACAAAAAGAGAATTTCTGAACAATAGCCTATTTAGCTGCTCATTTCAAAACAACAAAAGCATAGGGCAATCAGGATCTGTCAAGTTCTATGAAAGAAAAAAAATGCCATATGACTCGTGCACTCTATTCCAGGTGTTTGAAAATTGTACAGCGACTGTACAGAAACTGATCAAAGTTTAAGTCGTTCAATGAAAACCTTCCACTCAACCATAACTCTCAAATGTCATTTGCATAAATGTTGTGAAAAGACATCAATGATACAAGCTACACTGAATCTCATGTTTCATATGACTGACTGAGTAACAAAGTTTGAATATGCAAAAGTGTGAATGAGATATGAGAATCATGGCAGTAATGACTTAAATTGCTCTGTTCCTCACAGAAAACCATCATATGGCTTGAAAATTGGAAATTCTATAAGTCACATGGACTACATATATTTTTCTATTTGGTCTATATTGGAGCTTGAGAGTCCCTGATCAATGAAATTTTAGTTGTATAGAAAAGAGAGCTTGAAACATTCAAACCTTTTGTGGGGGTGTGGGGGGGGGGGGCGGGCGGATTGGGATTGGAACCAACCTGAATTGTGAACAATTCCTTTAACTCCATTTCATATCATCTAAAAAGGCACCAAAACCATATAAGTTGGCAATCTCTGAATGTCTGAATGACAAAGACCACCCCATTTGAAAGGCAGATGCAAGAACTGCATCATGGAACCAGACCAAACCTGGTCTTCCCCAAGGAAACAGCACTACGGTTTGAAGTGTTTGACAAAGCCTACCAAGAAATGTCTCGAAGACTGCCAACCAGTCAGTGTGAAAGCCCTAGCACGTCATTCATTCTACTTGGATTGACTCAAAGCACTCTTTTTCAGCTGGATAAGACACACTCCTGAGAGCGACAGGCTGTTTAAAGAACGGAATGGATGAAAGACTGAGTAGGGTATGCACCTTAAAAACTCAGAGTGAATTTTTAAGGCTTTAAATCAAAGACCTGTGTATAGTGATAACCATCAAATGCACCTGCGGCTCTTGATAAACACTAAAAGTCGCATGATGGAGCATTCCCATAGTGCAGCACAATAACTAATAAAATAAAATGAAACTGGGAGCAATGCTTCATCATAAACAAATAAAAAAACTCAGCTACTAAAGCAGACAGAACAGCTACATGGATGATTTACAACCACAGACCCATTAAATTCTAGACTGAGGATGTTCTGTGTTTGATGAATCTTTAATGGAGGCTGTAAAGCTTTATTTACAGAATGTCCCATGGGTCACATGCATCAGAGTTCCTGTCTTCGTCTACTGTATGTTGCACGCAAGGCTTTTGAAACTAGTCCTTTAGTTGTACAGTAACAGTAGGATTCTCACATTTATGATGCAGTAGAACCCTATTTAAAAAAAATAATAATGCATGTAGAATTGTTACATTACCAAATGATCAGTAGTCGATTCTTAATGACTACTGACGATGCTTAATATTAATTTTGATATCACAGCAAAAATGAATACAGTACAGACTACCAGTTAAACATTCATATAAATATTAAATAAAATATATGTAGCTCAAGTAAAATCATCTCTGTGCAAGAAGTAAAGCTCATTTATATGTGTGCGGTTTCAGATTTCCCTCAAAGCTCAAGAAGCCCAAAAAGAAGAGAAACACATTTACATCATTATTTCTCATCTTCTTACACTCTTTTACGCTTGAATGTATCTGTGATAACACACATTCACCTTACAGTCTACAATGGCATTAAGCTGCTTTGAATTGCATCCGCGTTTGGAGCCGGTCAGTCCTGACTGGCTCCTGGTCAGTAAAGCATCTAACCAGAGCTAACCAATGACATTAGAACGAGAAGGAAAGCCCTATATGACCATCAGCACTCAGCACATCTAATTTCCCTGCTTTAAATATTGAAGAAGGTCACATATGAAGCTACCAGCATCTCTTCAAGAAGCAAACCTTTTTTTTCTGAAGGTTGTTTACAGAAACAGGTCAGCATCTATATAGGGATACACACATGGATCTTTGTAACAACCCTTGCTTCCTGTACAGATGAAGTTGTAATTTTGTAATGAAAATTTAGGTTATGGTTGATGGGTGTTTTTGATATATTGTCTATGGCTCTGTTGACATTATTATAAAATTAATCAACATCATTGAATAGTGATCTTCAGTGACTTTTTATTTGGCTTTGCAGTCAGCTACTTTCACATCCTTCCTTCACAACTCACAAGTGTGACAGCACTGAGACAGATATTTTAATAAAGTAAATCTGTATACTATCTGTTTTAATAGTTAATAAATAAATCACAAAATATTTCAGAGAGAATATAATAAACTATGCTTGCATTTCAATTTGAATATTAAAAAATAGTACAGAATTTTTTTAAATTTTGAAAAATATATCTTAAAAATAACAATTATATTTTTACATATAATGATTTAATACATTTTAAATTGAACACATTTGTAATATAAAACTGCATTTTTATTTTACTTTTTTCAGTACATCACCCTATAGGGTATAGGGTAAGAATGAAATAGCTTATAAATGTATATAATAGATTTCTTCCATGAAAAAAAAAGCTGTTAGCATCAATTCTATTTCCAATTAAAGCACTCTGAGAATAATGAGCTCAAACTAACTGTTAATTAATGCCAGTGGTGGTAGAAACTATATATATATTCTTTCTAAAGGGATGATCTGCATTCAACAGTTCACTGTTTAATTAAACAAGCATGATGCTATGAGAGTAAAAGTCAACTTTGAATTAACACTCTAATAATTTATTTTAATTGCCTGAAAAATCTAATGCTTGATTCCTCTCAATCCAAGGCAATTTGTAACACGGGCCCTTGGCAGACTTGGTCCCCTGACAGAGCTCATCTTGTATAAAGCATCTCTCTCCGTTTAAAGCTAAACCTGTATAAATCCATCAGTAGCATGTCCCAGACCCACTCCAGCACTGTCCCCTGGCTCGTGTGTCCATATGAACCCAGGTTCTGTGCGCTTGGGGGACCACTGGGCTTGATTTACTCTGACCTTTGGGTGCAGACCTGAGAGGGGTCGACACTTGGATGTAGAGCCGTCCATAAATCTGCAGAGGGGGTAATTACGGCGCAGGGATTTAGCGCTTCTCATGGACACTGGTGGCTAATTCTGTCCTCCTCATGACAGTCATTAGAAAGCACAGAGGAAGCTGCTACTCTGGTTGATCCACAGTTAAAACAAAATCAAGAATAAGTACAATGCTGAAGGAAAGTTATTAACGTCTACTGATGCAATACTTAGCAAGCACCGTTATTAATATTACAAACCCTTAACCCTAAATATGAAACTTCAGCACACAACAAATCCACCATCGTTTGCGATATGAACATGAAATGACGTGGCTTGTTGAAGAGAGGTGTGCTAATATATTTCTAAACAACTGCACTAATGATTTTCACCTACAGGATGATATCCCATAGACCTACAATGAACACGTTTCATTTGATTTTTAGGCATGACACTTGTTTGATCATTTTTTGATCATTGGATGCTAACACCACATGAAATTTTAAATTCATTATCACCTTTCAAATTTCAAATATAAAGTTTTCCAAAAGAACATGAAATCAACTTCAATACATACTCTGTGGAAACCACTCACAACACCTTAGCATTGTGTCAGCGGGTTTTGCTATTTAAAATGTAAAAATCAAGTCAATTTGATGCATCTAGGGATAAGCATCAGGACAAAACAAAAAAATGAAAGCAGCAGGTTGTGTGGAACTTAAAACGTTTCGTGTTTTGTGCTGCCTTTCAGGAAAAAAACCCAGCATGCTCTAGCAGCAACCCACAGTGACAACACAGCTTGCTAACTTCACTTTAATAGCAGGAGACAAAAGCGTGACAAGGACAGAGCAATGATAGTGAGAGGAGGGGAGAAGGGACAATTAGGCCCATCTTAGTCCTTTCCGATGCAAAACAAAGGTCAGTTATTTGTTTTTGACCTTTATATTTCTCCTTTGGAACATGTGGCATGTTCTGTTTTAATGGTAAAAAAATAAATAAAATCTCTGACTTATTCATAAACACATGCTGCATTTGTTATTCAAGAAAGCCATTCTCAGCATTGCAGGGCACTAGAGCTGAGGGCGAATGAGAACACAGCCCCACCCTGGTATAATGAGTGTCACACATTCTCAATTTAAAACCAATCTAGTGGAGCAGTCAGGCAGCAGAACGCACATGCACACATACACATTCTGCAAATGTCAGCCCATGCATCACTCATTAACCAGCTGTGAATACCAGCAATGAACAAGACGAATGGAGTCTGAAGTTGCTGACTTTTAAGGAGAACCCATTTGATCAAGCTTATTCTATAGAACCTTTACTAAGGCCTTTTTTTTTTACCTTTAAAACGTACCCAATACTTTGAGATTTTTTTTATATCGTGTGTGTGTGTGTGTGTGTGTGTGTGTGGTTGTTATATTATATATATCTATATTCCTATTAATCAATATATAATATATATCCACCCACACACCACACATATATATATCTATAGATTATATATATAGAACAATATATATATATATTAGTGCTGTCAAACAATTAAAAAATTAACTAATTAATCACACATTTTTCTGAAATTAATCGAGATTAATCCCACCTAACTTAAGTTTTTTAATATACTTTTATATTGCAATAATTTCACATTCAGTCTTCAAATTAATGTGCAAACAACAGAGTATTTTTTTATATTTGTTTAATGGCATCTTTTTATATAACTGAAGGCCAGTATCAATGATACCAATTCTGATTTCTCTATAAAATTGTCCCCCACCCCTAATATTTAACCATTGACTATATGTAATGTTGACGTGACATTTGGCCGAAGTATGGTAACCCGTACTTGGAATTTGTGCTCTGCATTTTAACCCATCCAAGTGCACACACACTGTAGTGAACACACACACCATGAACACACAACCGGAGCAGTGGGCAGCCATTTATGCTGCGGCGCACGGGGAGCAGTTGGGGGTTCGTGCCTTGCTCAAGGGCACCTCAGTTCGTGGTATTGAAGGTGGGAGAGAGTACTGTACATTCACTCCCCCCACCTACAATCCGGTACGAGACTCGAACCTTTGGGTTACGAGTCCGAATCTCTAACCATTAGGCCACGACTTCCCCATTCAACATTACAGTATAACTGAGAGCTATCAATTAGGTTTATACAAATATAACTTTTAATTAAGTGAACTTAAAACAATCTTCACATAAACCATTATAATAAATGTCATATTTACCTGTGCCCTTCAGCAGAAATATACAGAAATTGAAATTGAAGTTATCAAACACTTAATTCTAAATTAAATATAGATGAATCATTAAAACTTTTCTTAAATCTTTTTTTTTTCTTTGTCCTTTGGCCCTTTGATTAGCTACATCCACAGCCATGGTTAAGGTTTGTATGGCTGCTATTCTTTAGAGCTGCCGCTGCTGAACGTGACCGCGGATCTTACACGCATCATAATTTTCTCTCAACTCTTTGACCCTTTTCTGACTTAAAGTCTCTAATTATGAGCTCGCTTTGAGTCGGGTGGTGTTAGTGAGTGAGACCATCTGTGCGGCACCAGGACGTTTAAAACGACATTTCACAGGCATGGCAGACCAATTAAAATGCTGTCAACTCACATAAAATATATTACATTCATCACAATCTCTCAAACAGAGACAAATGATCCTTCAGAATCAGTCTATATGCTGATTTAGTATCATCTTGAAACTGTTATGCTTTGTTGTGAACCTGTGATAATATTTCTTTGATCTTTATGAATAAAAGGTTACAAAGACCAGCTTTAAAATTTAAATATTTTCTAACAATATGAGTCTTTAATATCATTTTTTATCCCTTTAACACATCCTTGCTGAATAGAAGTATTAATTTCTTAAAAAAAAGTAAGAAAAAATTTACTAACCCCAACTTTTGAATAATAGTTTATATAGTAAAAAATTTCTATTTGAATAAACACTGTTCTTTTTAACTTTTAATTTATCAAAGAATCCTGAAAAATTATCGCAGTTTCCCAAAAAAAACAGTAGCACAACTGTTTCCAACATTGACTATAAATCAGCATATTAGAATGATTTCTGAAGGAGCGTGTGACACTGAAGACTGGACTAATGATGCTGAAATTTCAGCTTTGATCACAGTAATAAAATAATTTTAAAATAATAAAAAAAATTTTTTTTAAATTGCAATTATATTTCACAAAATTACAGTTTTGTTTTGTATTTTTGATCCAATAGATACAGCCTTGATGAGCATAAGAAACTTCTTTAAAAGACAAAAAAAATCAAGCAGTGTTATTTATTGTTTTTTACGAGTCTATATATGAATCACTGTTTCAGAAGGCTTTGTTTCTCAGTTCTCATATTAACTGTTTCACGTGATGAATGGTATTTGAGTGGTTGCTGACTATGTAGAGTGTTCCAAATCACCAACTGGATGTTCCATTTAGAATGCTCCCTTAAAAGTCTGCTGCTTATGTAGGTAGTAGACAGCAAGGCAGCTCACTAGGTTTTGAAACAGAACTACACTCTTAAAAATAAAGGTGCTTCAAAAGGTTCTTCAAGCGATGCCATAGAAGAACCACTTTTGGTTCCACAAAGAACCATTCAGTCAAAGGTTCTTTAAAGAACCATCTCTTTCTTACCTTTTTATAATCTGAAGAACCTTCTTTCGCCCCAAAGAACCTTTTGTGAAACAGAAAGGTTCTTCAGATGTTAAAGGTTCTTTATGGAACCATTTAGACAAAAAGGTTCTTCTATGGCATCGTGAAGCACCTTTATTTTTAAGAGTGTAATGAACTCCTGACATATGTATCTGCTATAAAAGTCAGCCTGCCTTTGAAAGTGGACAAAACCGGAAAACAATAACTGTCAGATCAGATAACCATGGCGAGCGTCTCTGTATAAAGCAGATAAAACAAAAGGGCGAACAGCAGTGTAAGTACCCATAAATCACCTCTACAAGCAGACGCAGAAAGCCGTCGTGATTGGTTTAAGAATCTTCACTTGTGAAGAGCTCAGTTCACATCTAGTGAGAAATCCTTCCGGGGATCATTTAAAGAGGAGCTAATCAAAGGCGAGGCCTGATAGGTGGCGTAATTTAGCTGATAAAGCAGGCACAGGCTGATGTATGTGCTTAACTCCTCTCTTCCTGCTCTACTGCAACATGTTGAGCAGATATAAAGCAGAGTAGAACAGAATCTTAATGCCTAGCCACACAACAACAAGGACAGATGGAAATTGCGTCCATGACTTTCACAAGATGTTGCCACAGAATAAAGGGACAGTCATGTCGTGGCTTCTGGTCAGCGTCTGTTTGAGGCCATTTTTATACTGAACAGCTAAAATGTTCTACTGTTGACTTATTTATACACAAAATGTGCATAATTTGTCCATTAAAAATGTCCCTTTCCTTCAAATTGCATATACTATCTGCCTCATACCACTAACAAACAGAAAAGTGTGATTTGACTATGCATTGATGTCTTGGGTTGCATTTGTACTCTTTTTTTCCCTTTATGATACCCTAAATTGGTTGTTTGAACATGGCAGGAATATAATCATTTTGAAAGGCATAAACTGTCACGTGAGGTTTTTAGTTAGGTAGCCTATTAATATGTGCTGGCTGACCCAAATTTTTTTTTTTTTTCTTACATAAACATAAAATATAAATATGAAGACAAACTTTGACTTTTGAAATCTGGCAAAAAAAAAATCTGGTGTAGGGCTATACTTGAAACATTTTCAGGACATTTTGAAAGAATGAAATAGTATTTTCTTGTAAAAAATACTCCATACTCCAATAATGTTTATTTACTTCAATATTTCTACTAACTTCAATACTTTAACTTTAAATTTAAATAAAATGTGTTTATGTTGGAATACTAAATTCCTAAAACTGAAAACCTTAAGGTAAATATGAAACAAAAATAAAATACAAAACGCATACATTAACTCTAACATAAAAAATATTTAAAATTGTATTAAAACTAGGAAACTAATTCCAAATGTTAAACAGTTTAAATAATAACTACTACATATGGTTATATGAATAGTACTAAATTAACACTGAACACAACAAAGAAAACTGTGCTGATGAAGCTGGTGGTATTAGCCTTTTTGGGATGGAACCTACAACCTCTGGTTACCAATCCAGATACCTAACTAGCATGCCACATCATCCCGCATATTCATAATTCTTTATATTCATCAGCAGCAATCTATTCTGTCAACTGACTCACTTTAGAAAGACAGTGCACTAAACATGACGTTTTTCTTCTTTTTTTGGAGAGGCAATTCTCTCTTTTGGATGAGAGGTGCAGTGGGTGCAACAATGGCCATTTGCACTTGGATGACCTGTGCCCTCACTTTATTCTGTCTCTCAGTCAGTCTCTACGGAGGCCCGTCTATAAAATCAGCCCTTTTTATTGGGTTCTTGATGCCAGGCCACATTGATACCTTTTCTTATTACACTCTACTTTAGAACAAAGGACTCAACTGAAAAATGAGACGGCAGAGAAAGTGTTTTGAAAAAAGAAAGAACTTCTCATACCACGCGCAGATGGGTCTCACACTGAGCTAAGTTGAAAAATGCTGCCCAATTGATTTTACACAGTTGCACACCAGGAAGCCAAAGATGGTGTTACCTTCCAAAGAAACAACTTGAAACATAAAATTATTGTTGACAAATTACTGAACCATTACTATTATCATCCCCCCAACCCCCCCCCCCCCCCCCCCCCCCCCATCTCAGGTATTTATAACAGATTCCAGAGAAGTAAAACAGACCAGCCGATTAACACGCCTTTCATACAAAACATGCACTGCATTACCATCTGTTCAGAGCTCTCTACAAAATTAAGCATGAAATTCAAAAGACTGTCCAGACACTGCATAAACAACATGTTTTATGTATCGTCATACAAGATGCGGGTAAACATTCATTTGGAGGTCTTTGCCCTGCAAAACTCATACCACTGTGATGCTAGGGTGTTATAGGTGTGTGCACGAGCCTTGCTATGCATTTTCTAAAGTGACTGACAAATAAGAGTGTCCAAAAATTGTTTAAAAGACATGTGCCAGGTTCTTACTAATGTAGTCTTTGTATTTATGCTGATTTCATATGGTGTCGAAAGACATTTATACCATTTTGATCAAATGTTTAAATGTAATGACTGTAAAAATGTCAAGTGGTGTAACCATGAGGTTAAAAGTAACATTTAAATGTAGTAGTACACAGTCATTACTTAATATATACACACACAGGTGCATCTCAATAAATTAGAATGTCATGGAAAAGTTCATTTATTTCAGTAATTAAACTCAAATTGTGACACTTGTGTATTAAATAAATTCAATGCAAACATACTGAAGTAATTTAAGTCTTTGGTTCATTTAATTGTGATGATTTTGTCTCACATTTAACAAAAACCCACCAATTCACTATCTCAACAAATAGACCAATACATTTTTTTTTTTTTTTTAGTGAATTGTTGGCCTTCTGGAAAGTATGTTCATTTACTGTACATGTACTCAATACTGGTAGGCTCTTTTGCTTTAATTACTGCCATAAATTCGGCGTGGCATGGAGGTGATCAGTTTTGTGGCACTGCTGAGGTGGTATGGAAGCCCAGGTTTCTTTGACAGTGGCCTTCAGCTCATCTGCATTTTTTGGTCTCTTGTTTCTCATTTCCCTCTTGACAATACCCCATAGATTCTCTATGGCTTCAGGTCTGGTGGTTTTACTCTGGCAGGCAAGCACACACCAACACCATGGTCATTGAATCAGCTTTTGGTGCTTTTGGCGGTGTGGGCAGGTGCCAAGTTCTGCTGGAAAATGAAATCAGCATCTTTCAAAAGCTGGTCAGCAGAAGGAAGCATGAAGTGTTCCAAAATTTCTTGGTAAACGGGTGCATTGACGTTGGTTTTCAAAAAACACAATTGGACCAACACCAGCAGATGACATTGCGCCACAAATCATCACAGACTGTGGAAAATTTACACTGGACTTCAAGCATCTTGGGCTTCTCCACCCTTCCTCCAGACTTTTGGTTTCCAAATGAAATACAAAACTTCCTCATCTGAAAAGAGGACTTTGGACCACTGGGCAACTGTCCAGTTCTTCTTCTCCTTAGCCCAGTTAAGATGCCTCTGACGTTGTCTGTGGTTCAGGAGTGGCTTAACAAGAGGAATACGACAACTGTAGCCAATTTCCTTGACACGTCTGTGTGTGGTGGCTCTTGATGCCTTGATCACAGCCTCAGTCCATTCCTTGTGAAGTTCACTCAAATTCTTGAATCGATTTTGCCTGACAATCTTCATAAGGTTGCGGTTCTCTCGGTTGGTTGTGCTTTTTTTTTTCCACACTTTTTCCTTCCACTCAACTTCCTGTTAACATGCTTGGATACAGCACTCTGTGAACAGCCAGCTTCTTTGGCAATGAATGTTTGTGGCTTACCCTCCTTGTGAAGGGTGTCAATGATTGTCTTCTGGACAACTGTCAGATCAGCAGTCTTCCCCATGATTGTGTAGCCTAGTGAACCAAACTGAGAGACCATTTTGAAGGCTCAGGAAACCTTTGCAGGTGTTTTTGGAGGTTGATTAGCTGTTGGCAGGTCACCATATTCTAATTGGTTGAGAGAGTGAATTGGTGTGTTTTTGTTAAATGTGAGCCAAAAATCATCACAATTAAAAGAACCAAAGACTTAAACCACTTCAGTCTGTTGCATTTGAGTTATTTAATACACGAGTTTCACAATTTGAGTTGAATTACTGAAATAAATGAACTTTTCCACGACATTCTAATTTATTGAGATGCACCTGTATATATTTAATAAATTTCATGAAATATATATTTAACAAATTACATGAAATTTTTAATTAATAATTTTCTCTTTTTTGGGGGGGTCACACCACATGACATTTTACAGTCTGAACTAACCTTACATTGTCATAAAAAAAATCAAAAAATCAAATATTTAGTTCTGTACTAATCTGTACTAATAATATAATATAATATAAAAGTTATACAATTACAAGTATCCTCTGTCTATGATATAATTTCCCGCTTTATTTATTTATTTTTCTGCATTTTTCCTGTATGTAGGTTGTTACCATATAGCTATGATTTGGTGGACAGAAGTTTTTTAAACATTAATAAGCAGTGAAGCATTCACTGTTATTTTTTTCCCTAAGGAATAATAAAAGATTATGCAAAACTACAAGGTTTTCTTCTGAAGAATTTCTCTCTTTTAATGAGACATTTTTTTTTCCTTCATCAAGAGATTTGTTTCATCCTGACATTTTTGCCTTTATGCTTCCCAAAAATATTTTTATACAGAACAACATAAATCAAAGAGATGTATTTGAGTCATTGTATGTATGAAGTGCATTTATGATGTAATAAACAAAGTTTAATATTTAAGGTAAGGGATTTGTTCAAATCAAGTAATAATGACAGCTACCTTAGCAACAACCATTAAATATTAACAAATGAAGCCCATGCTATGAAGTCAAAACTTGCATGGTTAAAATAACAGCTGATCAAGATAAAGCATTGACATCTGCGTCTCCCATCTTCACAAGCTTCCCACACTCCAGCGTTTATTAAGCCGTCAAGACTTGTGATGATATTCACAATGTTGTTTAATCCGTGGATTTGACATACACTCTGATCCACATTTCTTGTCGGTGTTAACGGCCTCTTGTCGCGCTCTAAGCTTATCTGCTTTGCCCAGCTTGTTCTCCCATAGACCACGATTGGCACTCGGATGGCCCGTGCCATGAGAGTCTAACATAAATTGAAGGTGTTCTAATGCAATAAAGTGTTGTAGCCATTGTAACACACTGGGAAGTTCCCTGTGGATAACGGTTTGCCGTCACACGAGACGAGACGGTCCGTATATAAAAGTCGCCTGTGTCCTGCCAGACTGTGCCAAGCCAATAAAGTTTTAAAGGTCAGGACGGACTCAGTCTTGCCACCTAGGGTTATGCCCACTATTAGGCAAAGTGGTGCAATGCTAAATCAGATTTGTACACTGATAAACAGACACACACTGGCACTTACAAACAGCCAGAAGACACACAAACAGAACATATACACACAGGTAAGAGACGGGAAGCAAGTGCTCACTTTGTATTAGTGTAACGTCTGGTACTGTGAATCTCTGGCATTTTCTTAAAGGTCTTCCAGCACAGGGGAGGATCCGTTTAGGGTTTTGCACCTAAAAACACACTAAAACATCTTGGGCACGTTCCATTTGAAAGTGAGCATCGCTGCGTTTGACGCTCTCCACTGTGGGCATTTTAAAGGCATTACTGGATATACTGTTTAGGAAGCCATGCTTTATGGTTGCTTTATTTTAATCAAGATATTATTTTTATAACACCTGCAAAGTCCATGCTTATAGCTGTCGAGATTGCAGTGGCAAATAAAAACAAATGCACTTAAATTGTGTACCATGCATCACATTTAGTCATTCCAAACCCACATTGAAACTGAAACAGAGAGATGTCTGACCCTCCATTAAAAGTCTAAATTCAACAAAACGTTGATGCATCAAAAAGTTCATAAAAGATTGTAAAAGAAATCCTCATTAATCAGGTAAAATAAATATAAACGCTTTGCATGGTGAACAGAACTTTAGGCTTTTATTCACCTATTATCAAAACATACAAATAAAAAATCAAATATGGTAAATGGAAGCTCAATTGTACCTGCTTGAAGAGCATTTGAGCTTTCATTATGAACTTTTTGAAGTGTGGAATGAACTTTCAATGGAGGGATAGAAAGATTAACAAAAATCTTATGACTTGTGGGTGAGATGACAAATAACACAATTTTCATTTTGGGGTCAACTATCCTTTTAAATTTTGAACAATATATTTCTCCAAGTTTGTTAAAAACAAACAAACAAATGTGAAAGTGCATAAGCAACTGTGGGTTACACTTTATTCGCTTATTAGCTTGTCTATTATTAACATACGTATGCGCATTCTAGTTTCCCAGTACATTACAACAACAGTAGGGCTGTCAAAATGGCTGAAAAACTAAATTTGAATTTTGTACTTAAATATTATAAAAAATTTGAATTATATTCGAATTTAAAAGGCATAATTTCAGTTAGGGGGGAAAAAAGTTTTTGGATTCTCTCCTGAGGCCACAAGAGTGCGCATCATTCAAACCATAAGATAACATGACTATCTGCGAAAAAATATAATGTTTATAAACCAATTATAATTAACTAAGTTGCTTAAACAACTATAAACAAAACAACATCATGTATGTATGCATAGTTTAACACACAAAGGGCTGAAAGCCAATCACAAAGAGTACTTTCTTCATTTAAAAATTTGAGATGCAGTGGGATGGGGAAAACCCCGCCATAAAGTCTCGATAAGTTTTTTTCAAAGTTAAACTTGCATTAATTTTACATGCCTTTCTAAACATGCGGCTCTCTTGTGTGAGATGCGAGTGCAATGGTGATAGATGTCCCTCTAAAAAAAATGCGATAAATATGTGTTCTTTCAGAATGTACTGTTCATTGCCTAGTATCAGTGCATTCTCTTAAAGTGACAGCACGTTCTTAATATTAATCAAACAGCAACAACAAAGAAATCATTCACTGCTCTTGATTGAATAGCTTTTTGTAACTTTAATAAAGATTCATCTATAATTTATACAGTGAAATATGCAATGCTGTTTTACATTTGATTACTTTATTCAATTTCTGTACCTAAAACTATGTTAGACCTACCTAAAAAAACTGAAAATCACTATTTATTTTATTTTATTTGTATCTTTACTCTATTTATTTATTGTGCTGTGCTTGAAGTAGGGCGTGGCGATATGCAAAAAAAATATCGACTAATAGGTTTCCATAATCGTTGTTATCGATAACTATTACATTTTTATAATCTTTTTAACAAAAAAAACAATTATTTGTCTATTTATTTACTGTATTTCTACTTTTTTAAATTAACTCAATTTATTTGAGACAAACAACAAATTTTTTTTTTTTAACAATCAAACACAATAAAAATTAAACAAATATCTAATTTCTAATTTTTTATATGCAGATTAAATAGGTTTTTATTGTATAGGTCTAATTGTCTCCCTGAGGCCATAGGAGGGCGCAATGAGCAAAATAATGTAACGCATTTAGCAAGTAACTCTATAAAAACGTGCATTACGTCTAAATTAACTCATATAGATAAAATATAATTTCGTAAATTGCATGAACAATTATGAACAAAACAGCATCATGAATGTATGCATAGTTTAATCCAGAGCCGAACGCATCCACACAGATTGCATTTCAATAGGTCCATATGACTAATATTCATTCTTTATTCACAATCTCCTAGCAGCACACACAAACACGAACACATGCTGGAATGAGTGCTGTGCCTGCCTGTGATGAGGAGATTGTGAATAAAGAAGATTTAGTTGAATTTAAAATACACCATTGGCATTTGAATGTTGGTTTGCTTCATGGAGCATCATCAGTGGCCTCGAGATGCGGTGATAATGAGTCGTCGTTGATGCATTTTCTAATGTTTCGTTATTAGCCCTCATAGTACGTCCTATATCGTGCGCTATATCGAAAATGTTTTTTATCGATATCGAAGAAGGTGTACCATCGATAAATATCGATACCGTTTTATCGCCCAGGCCTAGCTTGAAGTTAGATAGATTATTCTTATTTTCTTTATTGTTATTTGACAGTATAGTTTTTGCCTAAACTTAGCACATACCGAACCCGTGACTCTAAAACCGTGATACAAACCGAAATGTGACTAAGTTGAACCGTTCCACTCCTAGACATACTGTATTGGCTCTTTATTAGTACTTATAAAGCACATATCCTACATGACCATATTTAACATCCCTAATCCTACCCAATACCTAAACTTACCTACTTACTAACTATTAATAAGCAGCAAATAAGGAGTTTATTGAGGCAAAATTCATAGTTAATGGTTTGTTAATGGTGAGAATTGGAGTTAAAGTGTGACCAAATTGTTAAATAAAAACAACAACACTGAAAGAACGTTTATAACTTCAGTGATCATCACACTATACTGTAATTCTTTTCACTCATGTGTAGTGAAACTATAAGGACGCACAGCCTAGGCCAGGGTTAGGCAAGTTCGGTCCTAGAGAGCCGCAGTTTTGTAGAGTTCAGCTCCAACCCTGAAAAAACTCACCTGCCTATAGCCTTAGTAATCCTGAAGACATTGATTAGCTTGTTCAGGTGTGTTTGATCAGGGTTGGAGCTGAACTCTGCAGGACTGCGGCTCTCTAGGACCGAACTTGCCTACCCCTGTCATAGGAGAAGAAATTGATGATCACATACGGCAAATGCCAAATCACTTTGTCACAAACTCAGACACTCAGACTAACTTCAAGCCCCACAGGAGCTCTGCAGGATTCAGCATCACGGCAGTACGGATGTCGGATGTCAGTACGGAGTCCATTAAACCCCTAATGTACCAGTTATTTTTAACAATGTTTTTGATTCTACTAGGCTAATCATTTTCAAAGACATGACTTGCTTTGAGGGAGCAGTTTTTTGACAGAAGTCAGAATTGGATCTTCTGTCTTTTGGAGGGTTTATTCCCTTTGTGCCATCAGGAAGATCTCTAGAGCTTTTGGAGGAATTGTTTTCCTGCTGGGAATCCTGTTAGAACCTCTTTTCTCCTCCAGATATAGATTTCTCCTGCAGTTTCCCATCACAGCTCACTTGCTCTTGAAGCTTCACATTTTCACCCTGTTCTAACTTTAATCTATTTTCTACTTCTGTCTAGGGCATACTTCCAGCCCTATAATGTAGTCCATGAGATTTGAGAACTATAATCGAAGTTATACAATGGAAAAATCAATAGGAAAAATATTTGCCTTGGCCGAAGCATTCAGATTCTTCAGTGTGTTCCTTGCAAAAATAACATTTTTGGGTGAACTATATCTTTAAATATAATGCACACAAAGAGAAGCGTTTCTTCTCTCTCTCTCTCACCATTTTTGTTTATTAGCTAGGACACTGTAAGCAGGCCGGCCCGCACATCCAAACCTCTGTCACGGTTGGCCAGCTATTAAGAGCGTTCACTAAAATATGGATCTTCTGTGTCTGCTCTATTACAGGGGACTGCTGAGATAAAGCCATGCAGAGACAAATGACCATGCATTTATTATCCTTCCATTCTATGTACTGTATCTACAAATATATCAACAAAATTAATGCATATAGTGTAGAATAAATTGGCTGTATTATAATATTCACCACAAACGTAATTTTGAAATGAAACTATGGATAAAATGGTATATCAGTGACAATATCGGCTTGGGTTATAATGACCAAATTGTACATAATTATATTGGTTTGATTTGGACAATACAGTATACTATTTTTCTATTCCTTTTTCTATAATTAAAATGCAAATAGACAAGGAACAAAAATGTGTCTAATGACAGAACAAGATTTTTTGGATTTATTCCCTTCAACGAGCAAATAAAAATATGAATAACAACACCATCATCATCATCAACAACAATAATATATTTAAAAATCAGGTTTCCATCAATAATAAAATCAATAGCTCTCCTTTTTTAGTTAGTTCTAGACTATTTTACAAATGATAGCTCTTTACATATTTATATATAAAAAAATAATAATTGTAGTGTAAGTGAAAATATACAGTGTTCAAGTTTGATGGTACCTTAATTACATTTTATGCCAGATGAATCTTGCTGATATAATAAATAATGATCTAATACTTATGAATAAACTTCACTGTAAACAGCTACTATTATACAAAGTTTGGGGTCAGTAAGACTTTTTCGTTCGTTTATTTGCTTTTTAATATTTTTATTAGCAAGGATCATAATATGTGGCTAAAAGTGACCCGTAAAGACCTAAAGTTACGAAAGATTTATATTTCAAATAAATGTTGGCCTTTTGAACTTTCTATTCATCAAAGAATCCTGAAAATAATGTATCATGGATTCACAAACAAATATTATGCAGCACACCTGTTTTTAACATTTCTTAAATTTATATTTAAATTTATTCTAAAATTAAGAAATGCTTTTTGAGCAGCAAATCAGAATATTAGAATGCTTTCTGAAGGATCGTGTGACACTGAAGACTGGAGTAATGATGCTGAAAATTCAGCTTTGCCACCACAGAAATAAATTACATTTTCAAATGTACTGGAATTGAAAACAGTTATTTTAAACTGGAATACTACAACATAATATTACAGTTTTTACTGTATTTTTGATTACATAAATGCAGCCTTCTTGGCATATAAAACTAAAACTTGAACGGCGGTGTAAGTAGCTTGTAGTGCTACTGACTATGTTTTCAGAAGGGTAGCTTGACTGTGGTTTAGTTCGTTTCAAAGCAGCTTCTCAATACTGCCTCATATGCATGCACACACATTCTCTCTCCAGTTCAGTCTAAAGCAGTCAGAGAAGTGCTGTGGTTTGAGGCCTGAGATTTCTCTGTGTTTGAGCGGATTAACCTCCTGCAGATGCTCTGCAGGCCAGAAAAACAATCACATTCTTCTGCGTAGTCAGAGACGAGACGCTCAGACTACACGCCACATCTCAGGTATACAAACAGACGCAACACTCGCAAACAAACAAATACCCACACAACGCCGCCAGGAAGTCTTCGCGGATTAAACAGCATGAAGAAAAAACAGACATATCCTGTGTCTTCGATAAAATTCACAGTGCTAAAGACCAAATTTGGGCTATATAATGAGCATGATTCTGCCAGTCAGTGTCTGTGGTTTCTTCAAATCAGTCTAGTAGGTCAGCGTTCTCTATTCAGCAACTGCTGCCTTCGAGGAATCCAGCATGAATGCTTCATCGAGGGAATTGGACAATTCAGATTGACGATTCTGTCAGACAAAAGGGCAGAGGGACTGTAAAACATCCCAAAACTACACATTCACCCTCCAGTCTTGACTTCCTCTCTCAGGATGCGTTCGGTCCCTTTGCCTCGAATGTGCGGTGGCAATAAAAACCCTGAACTTTTAGTGGTCCCAAGCGTATGGGAAGCAAAATCCCGCTATGGTTTTTTTTAATGAAGACTGAGGTTCATGTGAAGGTGAAGTGTCAGGTTAAAATGATGTGACAAGTCACTCAATGAAAAAATGTTAGAAGGTCAACAGCAATGAACTTCTACATGTATCTGCTCAGATGAGTATGATCTCATCAATAAATAATCTATCAAAGGTTTTCTCATTAATGCTGTATTAGGAAGCCCTGGGCATGTGTAAGGGCACCACTGACTTCATAATGATGCTGAGATGTTTTGTAACAGTACTGTTGAAATCATTATGGGTAAATGACACCGCCCTGATGTATTCGTGAGTTGGCTGTAGCCAGGTATCCTGAGGATGCCAGGCTGCCCACTGGAAGCCTGAGATTTCTGTGCCAAATTAATAATCATATGCTTTGAAAAATTAAGATACAGCTAAAACAAACAACACTCATCAATGATTGCATTGTTTTTTCTTTATTTATCTCAGATGTATTTTACTTTGGTTTGAAATGGAATAAAAAGCCAAACACTTAAAAGTCATAATGTTTACAGAAAAAGATTGTAAAAATGCTACAGTAAAAACCTGATAATTGGTTAAATGGTTTAACATATATAATTTTAATGTAAATACTGTACAATTAATGGATTTTTATGTAAAAACTATGAATAACCATACAATTTATGGCGAAAAATAGTAAAATGACATTCCCAGAAGTCCCTGTGTGACACATCACATACAGAATGAATATATTTTATTTGCATATTTATGTTTAGCCTTATTTTTGTTATCAGTAATGTACACTAGGTGCTTTGTGTTACAGTTGATGTTATTCATTTGTGAATTTAATGCATTTATTGCATTGCATTTTTTAAAGGCCATTTACAATGAACTCAGAGAACAAGCAGATTTTGGTATCTCAAGTAGAGTTAGCATGTTAACATTAAATGACTTGTTAATAAAACATAGGTTACGAATTGTAAAATATGCAGGCGACAATATGCCAGCACTGCTGTAAATATAACAGGATATTTTTAGAGTGATAAAAAGGTTTTAAAATCTGATCAGAGCCACCGTATTATTTCTCTTGATCAACAGTAATTACTGAGATGAATTTCTGCCCAGAGACTAATTAAAAAATTCCCCTTGATTTCACAAACTGTTATCATTTCATAATTTGTGACTATTACATTATGCATGATATAATATGTTAAGGTTCTTAGGCTCATAATGAATCTGTATAAATGTACTTCTTTAGCTCTAAAGAATCCATCTCTAACAAAACATACAAAGGAGTCGTTTTCTCAGCTTTTGCTGCCTTCAAAAGCGGGTCAATTAAGTTCTTTCAGTATGTACAGTATGCTGCTTCACATGCGCCATCTTGCAGCATAAGGGTGAGACAGAGGTGGTCGGAGGACCAAAATGACTGTCACATGTTGTATCTTGAGGTGACATTAATAAGATGAATCTCTACCACTGGCACTGATCTGATCACGGCTGCCCCTGTCTGCATGTAAAGGCTCCAGAAGCATTAGAAATGTTGATTGATGTTACAGCAAAGAGCTTCTATTGACAAATGTCAGAGCTTAATATTAGACATGGTCAAAGTGTGAGTAATATATCAGAAACTTAGACTAAATAAAATGTCTCACTGAGCAATTGTTGGGTGGCAGACAGTGTTAATCCCTGTTAAACAATGTCATCTTTAGTTTTTAATGAAGCAAGAATGAATATTAAGTGAATGGTTGCAAACAGTATATCAACCTGTAAATGACTCATCAGGGAGTTCTTCTGAATTTTACATCTTATTGAGGGATCTGTAGTAGTTAAATCATCAAACAGCCCCCTTACCTGTACTACAAGTTAATATTATCGCCTGGAAAGCATAAAAGATGACTATTCAAGTCAACATGAAATCAACACTGACTCACTTTCTCAAGTTCTTGGACTTGCTGTTCATAATTTATCATGTTTTTCTATTTTATTGAAAATGCTGTCATTATATTATTATAATTTTAATAGTTTCCTATTTTAATATATTTTAAAATGTAATGTATTCCTTTGATGGCAAAGCTGAATTTTGTCTTCAGTGTCACAGAAATAATTATAATATGCAGATTTGCTGCTAATAAAACAATTCTGATTATTATCAATGTTGAAAACAGCTGTGCTACTTAAAAAATTTTTTATGGAAATCTAAAACATGACACTTTTTTCAGAATACTTCGATGAACAGATGGTTCAAAATAAAAGCATTTATTTAAAAACAGAAATCTTCTGGAACATTATAAATGTCTTTACTGTCACTTTTGATCAATTTAACATTTTAAAAGTGTTAATTTCTTTTAAAAAATACAGACAACAAACTTTTGAACAGTAATGTCCTGTATATCTCAGAGAGGTGTTACAAAATAGTTTTTAACAAGCTGGATAACCATATTAACAGAAAAAAATGAACAGTTGATTCAGGCTAACTTGCTGTCAGGGTTTTATTAGTAGAGCTTTCTTAAATTTGGTGGTTAAAAA
The DNA here is from genome assembly GCA_018155175.1 of Sinocyclocheilus anophthalmus. NCBI lineage: Eukaryota > Metazoa > Chordata > Actinopteri > Cypriniformes > Cyprinidae > Sinocyclocheilus > Sinocyclocheilus anophthalmus. The sequence goes on from JADLZN010007805.1 coordinate 252,351, forward strand.
TATGCATCTACACAGAATGAATTTATGAAAAACAAAAAGAGAGAATTATTGAAATTATACAATTTATAAGGACCACAATTCCAATTGCAAATAAACTTTTGGAAATAGCTGAATGGTTAATATTTTCCCCTCATTCAACAAGGTGTTCTTTTTATCTGAAAGACATTTATTCTAGTCATTCCTCCCACACCATTTACAACCACCCTGGAAACCTATATTTAAAAATTCCATATGTTTTGTTGCCATAGTAAACCGTGACTATCTTTCCTACATGTATTACATCTGATGTTACATTCTGCATTGTGGATAAAGTGAACATTACAAGAGAAGCATGCTGCCCATGACCACATTGACAGTACATACAAGTTTTCTACTGTTGTTAAAATGTAACTGCTTTCCTGGCACAGTTAATGTCACTGACTTTCAAAACTCCTCACACCCAGTCAAATTAAATTAAACTTTCTGCTGTTTCTTCAAGTGACGGCTCAGAAGCACGGAAAGTAAACAACATGCAAAACAGCTCCTTAACTGCAAGAAACAGTGACACAACCACAGGCAACAACCTATGCCCTACAGTCACATACACTCATTATATGCCATTAAGCTAATCATTTAGATCCAAGCATCAAATTTGGTGGTTTCCATGGAAACTGCTTTTCATTACCCACCCATATGCTGTCTTTTTTTTGTTGAAGCATAAAGCAAAAAACATCTTCAAAGTAGGTGCAGCCACGTGTTGAAGTCTGGAGAATGGAAGGTGCATTAATTACCAGAGATGAAAGCACTAATGATAGCGAGTCTAACGAAGCTGATTGATACAGACTGTTGACTCTCATACTTAAAATAGAGAACATGCATTGCACAATAAACACCACCAAAGTCAAAGGGAACACTAATAAGGATAAAGCATTTTTTTTTAGAGATGTCGGTATAGCTCATAATGGCTAAAATGTAATGTGGCCCAAGAGAAACAAGCTCAAAAATAAATACATCTAAAACATTATTACAGATTTTTCTAATGAGTGCAGTATGGTTTCTTATATAAAAAAAATCATACTTATAATAAATCATACCTACTCTAGGCGATAATTCTTCTAAACAATCATTACTATTAGTAAGTTATTCTACTTAAACATGGCAGAAAAGCACTACTGCATTATTTAACCTTAATCTTTAAGGATTTGTCTCACTAAATTCATATTTAATAATAAAAAAGACAAAATAAAGCTTAAAAACATAAAATAAAACAGAGATGTCGGTGCTGGTATCTCATAATGGCTAAAATTTAATTTGGCCCAAGAGTGGTCCCAGAGGCACTCTTACTTGAAAGTGATCCTCCTTTAATACTTTCTCCTAGCCCAGCTTGCTGAGACAATTATAAGCAAACAGTCAGAGGGACTGTAAAAAATTGTAAAACAGTCTTTGTTTTCGCAGTTATGTTTGATGATGGTAGTTGTACAAAAATTACAAAGCACACCAAATTCTCCATCACAAAAGAACACTAATCAATCAAGGCTTTTGGTTTGGTACGAAAGTCATAAAGCAAGAAAATTCAAACTGACTCCACAAAAAGTTTCTGCCAAGAACATTGATCTCCGATCAAGACCCTGACTAGAAAATATTCAGAATGCAGCCACATTTATCTTCCACTCTCCTCACAGTATGAGAGAGACTGAACAGAGAAAGCAACAAATTGGAAAGGCTAAATCAATGGCAAATACATGGGGCTCACGACAACTCCGACACACTGAAAACAGATGCTAATTATAGAGGATCATTAGGCCACTCTGGGAGGCAGGGCTGACATGCTATTAATTATGGCCAAATCCCATCAACTGGGGGATAGCAAAACCCATGAAGATGTTAAGCTATACTACAGAGGTTACTGAACTTAACCTTGAACATCTCAGCTTTATTGTATTATATTTAATAAGAGTGGTAATTTAGGCTTATTGACTGTAGCAGATTATCTATTCCTTTCACATTAACTAATTTACCCATTTTTCTAAGTCTTTTGTCACATTTTATGGATAGAGATGCAACAAAAAAAGCAAGAGGCTAGATTCAAATCTACATCTCCCATCAACATGCCACCAGCCACTATGCCATAACAATGCTAACAATGATGGTGAATAAAGACACGCTGTTTGTTTTTTTTAAAGAAAAAGGAGAAAGAGAACATGAGGGGGAATAGGATCCAGAAATAACCCAGTCTAGATTTCAACACTGGTTCCTGTGAACACAATAGCTCCTATACTGTATGCCACACTAGCACGAACACACTACCCTCTGTGCATTTTTAAAAGAACATCTGCATTTATCTTAAAATTGTATCCCAGTTTCACAGAACATAAATCTGAATATTTTGAAATTTTATGTGGGATAAAAATTATGCTCTGGTCAAGTATCATTGCTTTGCACTATAAATTCATATGCAAGCTACCGACTGTTTAACGGCAATCTGAACAGACAGATCCACACAGAACCTCTACTGGGAAAGTATGTAAAATAGGAAGAACACACACAGGAATGAATTAGTGTCATTCTGAAGTGCTTCTTTCTTCTCTTCTCGGGAAAGATAAAGGTTAGACTCAGCCAGCGGGACTATACACAGGTGGAGCTGTTTCATGTCAAAGTCTATTGAGAAATCACACTGTCACTGAATTAAAAGTAGACCTGAAAATACCTCAAGTGTATCAAACAGTTTTCTCCTATAGGAATACGACACAGAATGCTAGAGAAATAACAATCAGACAGCACAAAGAATGCAATATGCTGGCCATGTCTCACAGTAAAGAAGCACATATTGCTCTTGCCAGGATGTCTGTTTTTTTTTAATACAAAGCCACCACAGGCATTGGGTAACGTGACAGAGACAAAAAGTCAAAGCAACCACAAAATTAAATCAGAATTTTGCTGTAAATACTATATTGTGGATTTAAATGCTGCTATCTGCCAACACACCCTGATTTTTCAAAACTAGGGCTGTGCTGATATAATCATACATTAATATATGACGGTTCTGCACTTTTTCTAACATTATTGCATCAAAAGATGTCATAAACTGCAATTTTTAAAGAGATACCAGCTGTGGTAGCTCATAATGCCTAAAAAAAATAATATGGCCCAAGAGCGACCCCAGAGGCACTCCCACAAATGGGAAAAGCTCAAACATATGAAATACTCCCATAAATTCAAATATTCTAATACCATCATATATCACAATTCTTTTTTTATGATGCTTCAAAATGTCAGCTCCTTGCATTGGTATTTGTATTTATATACAGTATATATTCATTCACATTATTTCCAGTTTAACTAATGAAGAAGCTGCACAACAATCAATCTATGATACTAATCACATAATGTTATGGAGCAATGCATGCTGGGAGCCCATATTGTTCAATAAGAAAAGTTTGTTCAATCACAAAAAAATATTGTTGGCAGTTTTTATGATTCTACGTAATTCACATTTCTGAGTTATCTATGACTCAAAAAGCTCCATATGCTAGATAAAATGTAATTGCTATTTTTACAGAACATTTCCCCAAGTATCCTTATAAATCCATTGGGAACACGTTGTTCCCTTCTTCTTTAAGAATCCGTTAGACCAGACCTGTACTATGGGCCATCCATATATTCGCTCAGAAAGACCGAGCCCCACATTGTTCATCCTCAGAGATTCAGGAGGACTTCCATTTAGCAGAACTGACAGGAGGCAACCGGTGGGACTAAATGAATGCGGTTGCAAGGGTGGAACTGAGAACACATGTCAAGGTAGTTTGGCAGCTGTGTGCATGGAGATGGAAGTGCAGAATTCCTTTAGGGAATGTGGTGAAAAGCTTGGTAAGCCTATGAATCTGGTATTCCATCTTGCTATGTTAAAAACACAGAAGACACATGGTTTTGCAAGCCTGTGGGTCATTGCAAACCAAGAGACAAAGCCCTGCCCCAAAAGAGGTGATATCATGCACATGTACAACTGTATTGAGCAACCCTCTACATTGCGAGTAAATCACTCGCATATGCTACTAAATCTTCACTCTGGCTGACTAAATGATGTCTAATATTACCCAATGTCTAATAATTTCTCCGAGTTTTGCTTTCGAGTTTCACTCTCCATCAAACGATCTGTGATATTTCCCAGTTCATCTGAAAGATTACGCAGCGCACCCGTACTTGACGTACCATGAACTCTAGTGTAACGGCACACGACTCGCTGTCACTTTGGTGAGAGCAGAGAGAGTCTTACATACATGCAGAATTGACTCGCTATATGTAAACAATATTCTTTGTTGTATTTTCCTGAGTTCCGTTGGATTTTTCAGATTTAAGACTGCCGGGTTTTTTTCCGGTAGTGGGCGGAAATAATGACGCTAAACGGCAACTCATTGGCTGGTGATCAACTATATCATCTTGTTTTGATTTCAGCAAAATCAGTTCGAGCGAACGCACACAACCTGATTAATATTCATGAATCCAGCAGCTCGTTAATCCTTAGTGCGTTTTATACTGCTCTTATACATATACAGTGGGTACGGAAAGTATTCAGACCCCCTTAAATTTTTCACTTTTTGTTATATTGCTGCCATTTGCTAAATCATTTAAGTTAATTTTTTTCCTCATTAATGTCCACACACCACCCCATATTGACAGAAAAAAACAGAATTGTTGACATTTTTGCAGATTATTAAAAAAGAAAAACTGAAATATCACATGGTCATAAGTATTCAGACCCTTTGCTCAGTATTAGTAGAAGCACCCTTTTGATCTAAAACAGCCATGAGTCTTTTTGGGAAAGATGCAACAAGTTTTTCACACTTGGATTTGGGGATCCTTTGCCATTCCTCCTTGCAGATCCTCTCAAGTTCTGTCAGGTTGGATGGTAAACGTTGGTGGACAGCCATTTTTAGGTCTTCTCCAGAGATGCTCAATTGGGTTTAAAACAGGGCTCTGGCTGGGCCATTCAAGAACAGTCAAGGAGTTGTTGTGAAGCCACTCCTTCGTTTTTTTTAGCTGTGTGCTTAGGGTCATTGCCTTGTTGGAAGGTAAACCTTCGGCCCAACCTGAGGTCCTGAGCACTCTGGAGAAAGTACTTGGTACTAGATATCCCTGTACTTGGCCGCATTCAACTTTCCCTCGATTGCAACCAGTCGTCCTGTCCCTGCAGCTGAAAAACACCCACACAGCATGCTGCTGCCACCACATGCTCACTTGTGACTTTAGTAGACAGGTGATGAGCATGTGCCTGGTTTTCTCCACACATACTGTTTAGAATTAAGGCCAAAAAGTTCTATTTGGTCTCATCAGACCAGAGAATCTTAATTCTCACCATCTTGGAGTCCTCCATGCAGGCTTTCATGTGTTTGCACTGAGGAGAGGCTTCCGTCGGGCCGCTCTGCCATAAAGCCCCGACTGTGGAGGGCTGCAGTGATGATTGACTTTCTACAACTTCCTCCCATCCCCCGACTGCATCTCTGGAGCCCAGCCACAGTGATCTTTGGGTTCTTCACCTCTCTCACCAAGGCTCTTCTCCCACGATAGCTCAGTTTGGCCAGACGGCCAGCACTAGGAAGGGTTCTGGTCGTCCCAAAACGTCTTCCATTTATGGATTATGGAGGTCACTGTGCTCTTAGGAACCTTAAGTGTAGCAGAATTTTTTTTGTAACCTTGGCTATATCTGTGCCTTGCCACAATTCTGTCTGTGCGCTCTTCAGGCAGTTCCTTTGACCTCATGATTTCATTTGCTCTGACATGCACTGTGAGCTGAAGGTCTTATATGGACAGGTGTGTGGCTTTCCTAATCAAGTCCATCAGTATAATCAAACACAGCTGGACTCAAATGAAGGTGTAGAACCATCTCAAGGATGATCAGAAGAAATGGACAGCACCTGAGTAAATATATGAGTGTCACAGCAAAGGGTCTGAATACTTAGGCCCATGTGATATTTCAGTTTTTCTTTAAAAAATCTTGTTCTATAAATAAAATTTAATAAAAATGTTTTCTGTCAATATGGGGTGCTGTGTGTACATTAATGTGGGAAAAAAATTAACTTAAATGATTTTATCAAATGTCTGCAATATAACAAAGAGTGAAAAAGTGAAGGGGGTCTGAATACTTTCAGTTACCCACGGTACTAGATATAATATATATATATATATATATATACACCCACACACAGTATATCACAGAAGTGAGTACACACCTCACATTTTTGTAAATATTTTATTAAATCATTTCATGTGACAACACTGAAGAAATTAAACTTTGCTACAATGTAAAGTAGTGAGTGCACAGCTTGTTAAACAGTGTAAATTTGCTGTCCCCTCAAAATAACTCAACGCACAGTCATTAATGTCTAAACCGCTGGCCACACAAGTGAGTACACCCCTAAGTGAAAATGTTAAATTTGGGCCAAAAGTGTCAATATTTTGTATGGCCACCATTATTTTCCAGCACTGCCTTAACCCTCTTGGGCATGGAGTTCACCAGAGCTTCAAAGGTTGCCACTGGAGTCCTCTTCCACACCTCCATGACAACATCACAGAGCTGGTAGATGTTAGAGACCTTGCGCTCCTCCACCTTCAGTTTGAGGATGCCCCACAGATGCTCAATAGGGTTTAGGTCTGGATACATGCTTGGCCAATCCATCATCTTTACCCTCTGCTTCTTTAGCAAGGCAGTGGTCGTCGTGGAGGTGTGTTTGGGGTCGTTATCATGTTGGAATACTGCATTGCGGCCCAGTCTCCGAAGGGAGGGGATCATGCTCTGCTTCAGTATGTCACAATACATTTTGGCATTCATGGTTCCCTCAATGAACTGTAGTTCCCCAGTGCAGGCAGCACTCATGCAGCCCCAGACCATGACACTCCCTCCACCATGCTTGACTGTAGACAAGACACACTTGTCTTTGTACTCCTCACCGGGTTGCCGCCACACACGCTTGACACCAACTGAACCAAATAAGTTTATCTTGGTCATCAGACCACAGGACATGGTTCCAGTAATCCATGGCCTTAGTATACTGTCTTCAGCAAACTGTTTGCGGGCTTTCATGTGCATCGTCTTTAGAAGAGGCTTCCTTCTGGGACGACAGCCATGCAGACCAATTTGATGCAGTGTGCGGCGTATGGTCTGAGCACTGACAGGCTTACCCCCCACCTCTTCAACCTCTGCAGCAATGCTGGTAGCACTCATACGTCTTTTTCCCAAACACAACCTCTGGATATGATGTTGAGCACGTGCACTCAACTTCTTTGGTCTGTTCTGAGGTGAACATGTCCTGTTAAACCGCTGTATGGTATTGGCCACCATGCTGCAGCTCAGTTTCAGGGTCTGGGCAATCTTCTTATAGCCTACGCCATATTTATGTAAAGCAACAATTATTTTTTTCAGATCCTCAGAGAGTTCTTTGCCATGAGGTGCCATGTTGAACTTCCAGTGGCCAGTATGAGAGAGTGAGAGCGATAACACCAAATTTAACACACCTGCTCCCCATTCACACCGGAGACCTTGTAACACTAATGAGTCACAATGACACCTTCTTGGGCTGGGATAGATTCAGATGTGTCACGATTTGATTCGATTTCGATTCGCAAGCTCTCGATTCAATTCTCGATTTTTTGATTACATTCAGTGAATATAGTTTTAAATGCTATTGATATTTCAAAAAAATTTACAGTAAACATCGGTTTACAAATGTTGAATTAATAAAAAGAAATTAAGCCACATGCCTGTATTTTAAACCTATACTTTTTTTTGTATGGGTCCTTTTTTAAACAATAATAGAGCCCTATAAAATTTTCTTAATTTTTCTTGTAATCAGATGAATGCATAAAACATTAATTTAATTTATCCTAATCAAATGAAAATGAAACCCTTTTATTTTTTGGCAAACAAAGTGCTGCACAAGAGGTTTACTGTTAAAATTAAAAAGAAAAAAGATGTGATTACTCCTTTAAAAATAAAGATTTATTAATATTCATTAGCAGTAGTAGCATTGATTCTTAAGACTATATTCTTACAGTTTCTTAATGTTAAACTAAACTTTTATTTTGACGGGTTGCCGTGAAGAACTTGCAGCTGCTGTGTATGTGATATGACGGTAGTTTTCTCAAATGAAACGGTAAAATGCTAAAGAAGTGACTCTCAGAGCAGAGGGAGCTGACATTGGTTTATATCGTCATATAGTGAGATGGCAGAAGCTGAAAACACAGCGAGCGTCAGCTGTGCTTTAGTATGTGTAAACAAAACAGTGCGCCGCGCCATCCGCCATTCAATCATTGCGGAAATCATGGCGCCTATGCGTGATATCAAATGCTTCCGCAGATTTAAAGTATTACTATAGCATTTCACCTGAGAATTGCGAATCACGCGTATGGCCATGATAAGCGCTGAATGAATGACAGGCTTTCGGTTGTAACATCATGCAAGGTAAATAAAGGTGACATTTAGTGGAGAAGACTAATAATAAGATTCACGTTAATCAGATCTTATTTTAAATGTGTGCTGAAATAAATCCTGGAAAAGATCGATTCGCGGCTTTTGAGAATCGATATCGAATCGACATCATTTAAAAAAACGATTAATCGAAAAATCTATTTTTTTTCCCCAGCCGACATGACAGGGAAGAGATCATGTCTAATTGGGCCACAATCAATTTGGGCATTTTCACTTAGGGGTGTACTCACTTTTTTGGCCAGCGGTTTAGACATTAATGGCTGTGTGTTGAGTTTTTTTGAGGGGAGAGCAAATTTACACTTATACAAGCTGTAAACTCAATACTTTACATTGTAGCAAAGTGTAATTTCTTCAGCGTTGTCACATGAAAAGATATAATAAAATATTTTAAAAAATGTGAGGGGTGTACTCATTTCTGTGAGATACTGTATATATATATGTATGTATGTATGTAGATAGCTTATATTATATATATATATAGATAGATATATATATATATATATTATATATTATATATATATATATATGATTATACACACACACAACACAAATATATATAGTATATCAGTCTGGTGAGTAAACTAAAAAATTTACTAGCCAATGGCGATTCAATTGCCAAGGTGTCCGTAGAGGGTTTTTGAGAATAAAATATTTTAAATATATATATTATGACGACTCTAGATAAACAAACCTAACCAAAATATAACAGGTTCATAATGTAATGAGGGCCCCCTCAGGGACAGTGACAGTGAAAAATACATGGCACTTCACTTTAATATGGTGCAAATTAGTATAGAACTAAATATTCTATGACAAAAGGGAATGTTTTCAAAAGTAACTAATATACTCCTGCTGAAGATGAATGACTTCGAATATTCTGATTTATAATAAAACCATAATAAGACATGAGAGAGTTCTGCACGAATTCAGAGGTTTATTGAGAAACCACAGAACAGTGGGCCAACTCAAGTGCTCAATCAAGAGCTCAGCCAATAAACCTTCAACACATGGTGAATTATGGAAATATTATTCATTTATTCCAATCTAATTGAGTCTCGTTTTTGAATTACCACTCCTCCTCACTCAATGAGTTAAAAGCAATAGAACGAAATGGAGAGAGGAGTTGTACGCTGATTGGCTTAGCCCCCTTGGGTAATCGTCACACTAAGGTCTTCTGTACACTCTGTAAATCCGAAACTGAACTTCCCTTGCAACTGATGTGACTGAACGACTTGGAAGATCTCAAGCCATTCAAAACCTAATTGGATATCTTTCATTATATGCAAGGTTTAACTAGCAGGCTAAAAAAAGTCTTGCAAAATGAGGCGACTGCACTTCAGAATATCTATGTGTAACTGCATATCCAATAACCATAAACATTGATATCATAATTTAGAAACTCTTCAGAGCTGTTTATGTGAGGAAAAGACCAACATTTAAGTCGTTATTCACTGAGAATCTTGCCTGCCCTTACACGCATTCAGATACAGCATGTCTGGGTTGATGTCAATGCTGCCAAAAACTGCTTGTGTGAACAAAGTGATGCAAGAAATAAAACAAGAAAAAAAAATCAATACAGATTGTATCTACCAACTAAAAATGGAATAATAAAATATCTATATTATTAAATATGATATCATATAAAATGTATCTATAAGTACGTATATGATCTATCAAAAGCAACATACTTTTGACTTTAACTTTTGATTAACTTGAACTCAGTTAAATCAATCAAACCTATCAACTCTAACATCGTTTTTAGGAATACCAACTCAATCATGTGACTGATGGTCACTATTGGTCCTATTCACTCAATCTGTGTCACTGTTACATGTTTTAATTATACATTCTGTGTGAAATATAGAGGACTAAAGAAGGATGAATCTGATAAGATGTTTTTAGGGGGCTTTAGGGGCACTGTCAATGACAGTGAATCTGGACGAAAGCGTCTTTGCAGTGCCCTTTCATGCTTTATTTACAGACCCTGTCAGTCATGTGTTGCTTTGAGATGCTACAGACAAACAGAGTGACGGCTCTTTGACTGACTCTCACACTTGCTGGAGGACAACCGAAGCTTGTGTGACAATGGCTTTGCTCAATAGAATCAAAAATCTGACATGTCCTATTCTTATGTTGAATTGGTAACTTTGTAGTTGGAGGAAATTAATATATTCTGTGTGTAAACACCTCAATCTGAGGCCTGTTGTAGAATATGAAAGACAACAATTTTAACATTTACACTTGCAATTACAATGGAAGTCTATTGGGAAAATATAGTGTTCAAAATTCTTTTTTTTTTTTTTTAATTAAGCACTTTATTGTATTATTTCCTTAATTGAGAACTGAGCATTACATTTGTATAAATTGTCCTTTTTTCTGTTATTTGTAGTCATTACGCAATTTTTAAAGACTGAATATAATTGTACACTGACAAGATTCATAAGCAGTGCCTCATAGACTTCAACAAATGCACTATTTCAGACATTTCAGCAATACATTAGACTTCAGACACATTTTGACAGACAGTGCCGTGAGGATAGTGAGGTATGGGATTGTGCTGAGAGAATGAATCAATGACACATGAGCTTAGGAATTAATGCAAACTCACACACATGTGCACACAAGCAGGATGAATGGACTACTGTTAATGCAAAGTCACATCACATTTGCCAAGGCCTTGGTGGACTCAGGTTAATCACAAGGGCAAACTGGCCCCATTCATTACCATTTTTAAATAACATAGCGCATTGCATACATTTATTGCTTTTCCAAAAAATTAGGTCATGCAATAAAAACATTCACTAGTACAGGAATAAAACAAGTCCAGGAAAAAAACAACAACTAAATATTAGCCTGAATTGGAAAATTTGATTATGGACTGAAGACTTTCAGGAAGACAACACAACATGAACCTATGCCCATTTTAATTAATTTAATTTGTTATTAAATCCATGCAAAATGCTGAAATGTGCAGAGCAGCAGGAGTCAGAAAGGTCAAAAAGGTAATAGAATTTGGCTTCTTATAAAAAATAAAAGTGATGATGAACCAAATGCAAGGTAAAGTAAATCAGTTGCTCAACTGAGAAGATGCTATAAATGAGCTCATTAGACCCCAAATGTTTTTTTACAAGGTCTTTTTATGAACCAACTATATAGCTTTAAAGTTCACCAGCACCAGCAAATGAGTCTTAACCTGAATCCACCAAGGTTTTATGCTTCAAACAACAACACAAAACCTTTCTTGAGGCCGTCATCTTGGAACTCAGAAGCAGAAATCTACCCCTTCTGAAGAGGAAAAGCATGCAAGAAAGAAAAAACATGACAGAAATAGATAAAGGAAAAGCAGATATAGCATGCAAAAACAAGACATGGTGTCTAGGTTTGTGAGAAAATTGATGTCATAACAAAAAAAATATTAAATATTAAGGATGACATTGTAAAAGTGAGTGAAGAGATGTCTAGTTGCGTTCAGAGGAAGAAGATTAAAGGAAGCAGTCATTGACTTGAAGATGCTCTATTGGTTTCAAAGTACTATTCAACTCAAGTCAAACCTATTGTTCACACAATCATTGGTTTCATATCCCTGTAAGTGCACTTGTTCACCCTGAAAATATGGCTTCACTTATCCAGAAAGGTCTATTTATCTTCCATTCAGAAGCTGCGAAATTGAGATTATGACAGGATCTCAATTCTGTGTGACAAATAGTGCCAATCATTTGAAGTACTAGCAGTACAAAAGGATTGCTTGTAGTTTGGCCATATGGGTAAACACAGAATCTGTGCAACACACTTATGTCTAAAAGGCTTTCTGTGGCTGCAATACTGAACCAAAGTAGTATATTATTTCATACAGTGGCGCAAAAAGTATTTGAACACTTGGATAAAATTTAGCAATTTCATTGCATCAGATACAAAATATCAAACCACTGGGTAAACAAATGATGCTGGAGCTTTTCACAAAACTACAATAACTTTTACTTTTACTTTACTTCACATTAGGATGTAACCATAGCAAAAGTTTGTTACTCTAGACCAGGGGTGGCGAACGTCGGTCCTGGAGAGCCGCAACCCTGCAGAGTTTTGCTTCAACCCTAATCAAACACACCTGAACAAGCTAATCAGAATCTGAAAGGTTATTAGGAAGCTACAGGCAGGTGAGCTTTAATTAGGGTTGGAGCTGAGCTCTGCAGGGCTGGCTCTCCAGGACCGGAGTTCGCCACCCCTGCTCTAGACTCTAGAGCTTTCTGCTAGGATCGAGTATTGCCAAAACATAAGTATTGTCATTATAAGTAAATTTACACATCACAAAGAAAAACTGAAAAACACGAAAATGGTAAAGAGCAAACCGTAAAATTAGGTCATTGCAGTAAAAAACATTCACTAGACAGGAATAAAACAAGGCCAGGGAACAAAAAAAAAAACTAAATATATTAGCCTGGAAGTGGTAAATTTGATTATGGACTGAGACTTGATTATGGACTGAAGACGGGAAAAAAGCGAGGTGTGCTGTGATTGGCCAGCTAGCCAGTGCGTTGTGATGGCGAATCCTCAAGGGCATTTTGGTGATGGATGTTACAACCCTCTTACTATTGTGATGCCGGCACCTGGCGACGAGACAAAACCAATAAAAGCAATTATAAAGAGGCCATTTGTTGGAATCCCGTGGGGACATTAATTATGGATTATATGATATACAGTCTTTTTAGCATGATGCACTGCCATAAACATAAAACCATGTCTGCCTTTGTGATCAGAGAAATGACAAAAAAACAAGTGCCACTCCACACTGCCCAAAACTCACGTTAGAATCATCAGTGGAAAATCCTTTAAAAATGAAAACATACTTACAGACTGTGAGTCAGCATTATTTGTCAGAATCATAGACTGTATAGGGTCAGCATGTGCGCCGAAGGGGAAACGGGAACTGAATTCACCGGAACACCGGCGGCTTCTCTCCCAGGAAACAGTACTCGTCCTCCATAAAATGCGTTGCACACATCTGAATATTTGGTTTGAACTGTTCTGGAACAGTGTTGTAAATACAACTTAACAACTGATTTCTAGTTGTGTCCTCTTTTTGAAGGCCAAACAAAGTAGTTTCGCTTCACAACGAAACACAGCGTGTCCACGACATGGCGGCGGCAGCAACAATACTACAGCAAGAATCAAAGTTAGGCCTTCTTTCTTTGCGTATACATTTGGGCGGTGTTATGCAAATCTTTCCACATAGTGACATAGACATGTTGGGGCGTGTTTAAATGAGGCATTTTATGAGGCCGTGGACGAGTCTTAACTTTTATAAAGAATATCGCTTTGGGTTTGAGACTTCAGTCTTTGCAAATTTGGGATCTTCTTTATGCACCAAGAGTTTGTAACACTCCAACGAGAAAGAAAAACTTGTTGAAATCGCATCATATGACCATTTAACAAAAAGCAAAGGGCTGAATGATAGCCTCATTCCAGCCAGTGTTCACAGTTAAAGAAAGCAGTCCGTCCTAATGCCTGTGTGGCCTGTGAATGCGACAGAGAGAAAATGACATTACCGCTTGGCATCTTTAATCACTGTCACGCTTTACAGGTTTAGCAAGTGGCAACAGCTTCAGCATCACGCACCACCACTTTAATACTGGACCTCAGAGCCCGAGGAGAACAGGCATTTCAGAAGAGTGAAAAAAAAAAGTGTCCTGTTATTCGACAGGAAGAAAGTACCTCATCCCACCAACCTTAATATAGTAGGGAAATATTAGTGGCCCAACATTTTGATGCGTGCTTTGCCACAGTTTGGTCAGGCCCGAACATGGGGGGAACTGAAAGGGGAATCGAGGAATGCAGGAGATATATAAACGCCGAAGGGTTGGGATCTAATGATCCTGTATCACATCTTCAAGGAGGTTGTGACCAGACACAATTTGATCGTGTGGCAATGAGGATGAATTTAATTGGGACACAAGAAGCCAGACGGACTACTACACACTAAAGTTATAAGGTTTTATTTGGTCATTGTCTGTTTAAAGGAATAGTTCAACAAAAAATGAAAATTTTCATTATTTACTCACCCTCCTGTCATGAATCCAATTAAGGCTTTTATTTTAGGCCCTGTTTACACCAGTATTAAGAGCCTTGGCAATCGATTACAAGTAGACAAGGAAGGGCACATTCCCATTACACCTGTGTTTCCATCACCTATTTTGTACACTTTGACCACTTATGTCTGATTTGAGGGCGAGGGCTAGGGCGAGTGTCTGTAGTGGGCTTTTTCATATTTCGATCAAATATGACGAAAATAAGCTTGCGCAACTGACAAAAGAATGTGAAAGGAGACAACGGAAAACAATACATAGAGCAGCAGCTTTCATTTCTGCTTACAGAACTACCACATTTTGCTATAAGTTGATGGGCATCATATAATAATTGCTGTTTAAATGTTCATCGTCGTTTTATAGTCTTAATTGATTTTTCCGTACTGTTGGTTTGGTCTGGTCAGAGGAGAACTGGTCCCTGACTGAGTCTGGTTTCTCCCAAGGTTGTTTCTCCATTCTGTCACCGATGGAGTTTAGGTTCCTTGACGCTGTCGCTTTTGGCTTGCTTAGTTGGGGACACTTCATTTTCCAGCGATATCGTTGACATGATTAAACAGATACTATTTAAACTGAACTGAGCTGGATGTTGACATAACTGAATTCAATGATGAACTGTCTTTAACTGAAAAATGAGTGTTTACTATTGTCATTTTGCATTATTGACACACTATTTTCCTAAATTAATGCTGTTCAGTTGCTTTGACACAATCTGTATTGTTAAAAGCGCTATATAAATAAAGGTGACTTGACTTGACTTGCTACGATAGCCACAAAATTATGTTGAACGTTGTGGATGTGTTAGAATCAGGACTGGTAAGACAACACATTTTTTCGCCTTCAAACTAAACTTACGCTTTCACCTACTGTGCTTCAATAACACGGAGGCGGTCTTTTGTGGCTGTTCTAAAATGCGCATCCACACCTTTCTGTTGTTCCATACCTATATGACTTCTGCAGAACACAAAGATATTTTGAAAATTGTCTCAGTTGTTACAGTATATATGCATTTATTTATTTGTCCCGTTTTTTGTCCACACAATGAAATTCAAGGGGATCCAATGTTGTTTTACATCCCAACATTGTTCACTATAGTATATTTTTGTGTTCATCAGAACTTAGTCAATCAAACAGGGTTGAACAGCCTTCATTATTTTTAAAACTGGGTATTTACTCAGTTTTACAGTTTTTGTTGAATAAAAGATTTTAATCTACATGGCAACAATTGGTCCATGGGAAGTCATGTCAGAGCTAATGCATTAACACTGAGATTAGTTTAGCTATATTGCCCAGCCCAGTCCAGCTGTCACCAATTAATAGAATTTACTGTGGGAAAGAGCAAACAAACAGAGGTTGCTGGCTTCCTCTAGACACACAAAGTAACGTCCAAACACTGACTAACAGTTCAAACACTGTCTCTTCTCATCCATGTGGTTATGATGCATTGCGTTTTTGAGAAAGCAGGTCTACAACACTTTCTGCATAATCTCCAGAGAGTCTCTGCCACCGGCGCAATTCTACTGTATTCATTCCTCTGCACCTCAATCAAACTGTCTCTCACTTTGTGTCATCTAAAGCTTTTTTCACCTCCCTC
Source organism: Sinocyclocheilus anophthalmus (assembly GCA_018155175.1). NCBI lineage: Eukaryota > Metazoa > Chordata > Actinopteri > Cypriniformes > Cyprinidae > Sinocyclocheilus > Sinocyclocheilus anophthalmus. The sequence continues at coordinate 268,483 of JADLZN010007805.1, forward strand.
TTTTTGCATATAATGCATCCTGTGTGTCAGTTTCTGAAGGCAATTCACAGGTTTTCACATACACATGCACACCCTCACATTGGCTAGCTGAATGTAATAATGTACCATTACTAAAAGAGAAACATCCACCTTTAATACTGTATCTGCGCAGAAATGCATTCATATATGCATAGCCTAACCATATAAAAAAAAAACTAAAATAATAATCCGCTGCAACAAAACATCCACCTTTAATACTGTATCTGCGCAGAAATGCATTCATATATGCATAGCCTAACCATATAAAAAAAAAACTAAAATAATAATCCGCTGCAACTTCCTTCCAAAATCACACTGAGAAAATCACAGTGTTTGTACTCCACAGGAACCACAGATCAAATAAACTGAACAAACTGATTTGTGCTGATATGAACATTTACAAAGCTAGAACAGTTACTGTAGCTCAACATGAAAAGAATGGCATGAGCAATGCTACGACCCTACTGTAGTCTAGTTATATTTAAATTAATCAATTTTTGAGAGAAGTAGCTAATTAGTGAACATTTTTTATTTTGTTAAATTGTGAACACTTTCTATGAATTGGTTCATTTCATTCGTAAAATAAGTTCTGAACAGTTCATTCACATATCTGATTGATCCAGTTCAATGACTCAATGATCCAATCACTGGGGTTCTCAAGTTAACAGCTCACTGGAGAGGACCATTTTCAGAGAATAATAACTTAAAATTTGGTCTTTTCTCACAAAGGCATGGTATGACTTCAAAAAACTTAGTCTTGTGATCATATTTTATGATACTGTTTTGTGCTCTTGTAACCATTTTGATGATTTTAAGTGCATGGGGATAAAAGCAACCAACTACAAAGTCAACTGGTAGGCTCCACAGGAATATTAAGTGTTTCCCCCCAAAAATAATTTGTTAATGCTCAAAGTTGAGTTCACACAAGTGTCATTAGAATAAACGGGCAGAAAGCAGAGTAGAAATTCATATTCTAAACCCACTGAGCTTTCAGTGTTAAATCATTCATAGCCACATTTTTACCAACAAGAGGTTCACGGGTTCATGTTTGTTATCTGTTTTGGGGAAAAAAGGGTTGCATTTGAAAAGCACTATACTAACTATTTGATCAAAACATGTTCAACTGCACCTATAAATAGCTCACTGTATTATGAAATATTCAATGTATTGCTTGTTGAATTATTGACAACAAAAGGCTAAATGCTATGGTGACTGAAGGGTGCTTTCATTACCCTGTCATTCTCTGAGACAGACTGGCAAGCTAGCTAACCCATAAATATTCTCTGTGTTTTTTGGTGCTAGCTCAGGGTACAAGATGATCCTCACTGAAAAACTAACAAAAATCAGCTAGCCCAGAGCTATAAGAACACATATGGAGTGACAAGGCTGGCAATGATATACCTTATTCATTGGGTTTCTACTGCGCTAGATACACTAGTATTTGAAGCAAGTGTTCAATGATGTACCAAGTGTAGGCTTGTGCTCTGAAAGCTCCTGGGTATCTAAAAAAACATCAAGAAAGGGAAGCATGAATATACGGTCATAAATTTGCAATGTTATGTACGATGGATGCTAATAAAAGGGTTGTCTTGATTGCAACAGTGGGAGGTCGGTTAGCAGGTTTGCTTTATCATGAATATATGCAAATAATTAACAGCATTATGGACAAATCCCTCTTGAAATAATCGGTGGCTTCAGGATTTGATGGATTGTTTATATTTGAATATTAATTTCAGAGACCAGGGAAATTGGTATCGTTATAGATGCCAGTGGCATGATTATTTGTAAACAGGGACATTTTAATTAAACAATAAGTCAGATCCAGGGGGTATTGAAAGATGATCAGGACCAAACAAATTATCATTCAGAGGGCAAAATTGTTGGCGCAATGGGAAGGTCTCCAGAATGCCTCGTAAAATGTGTTTTTGAGCATGTCAAGTTTTCAGGCCTCATGCTGAGAAGAGCTTAACAGCTGTTTTGGTCATTTTTAACATTTCGAACCAACCAAACAGTTTTGACTAAGGATCTCTGAATGATGTTGTTGAACAATAAGCTTTTTTCAAGTAAAAGTAACGCATGCTGGGTAACCGGCAGTGCCAAAAGAGCTTTGTGTGAAAAAAAAGATTTTGAAAAGAAAAAATAAAAAGTTTAGGTATTTATTGAGCAAAATACTTGTGACTTAACCTAGATTTTTTTAAAGGGACAGTGCACTCAAATTAAAATTCTGTCATAACTGACCCTCGTGTTATTCCAAACAAGTAAGAATTTTCTTCATCTTTGGAACACAAATTAAGATATTTTGGATGAACTCCAATAGACAGCATGCAATAATATCCATTATAATATGCATAGACAGCAACGCAACTACCATGTTCAAGGCCCAGAAAGGTAGTAAGGACATCATTAAAATAGTCCATGTGACATCAGTGGTTCAACCTTAATTCTATGAAACTATGAAAATACTTTTTGTACACAAAGAAAACAAAATAACGACTTTATTCAACAATTTCTACCGTTTTCAGTGAAGAGAAGAAATTGTTAAGTAAGGTCGTTAATTTTGTTTTCTTTTTGCACAAAATTTTATAGTAGATTCATGAAAAAAAAACAATTTTTTTTACGGTTTACAATTAGTGGCCGACCGATATTGGCTTTTTGACAGCAGATGCCGATATCTTGGAAAGCAGGGTGGCCGATGGCCGATAAAAAGCAGATATAATTTTATTTATTTTAAATAATATTTAAAGAACATTTTAAATCATTTGAAAATGGATTAAAAAATTATTTTGTAAAATAAACATACTTATACTTAGATGACAAAGTATTTTCACATATAAATAAATAAATATTAATAAAATATAACTAAAGAGGAAGTAAACACTGTAACCAACAGGGCACTCAGTATTCTGGGAAGTTTGTGTGCATTAATTATATTTTTTCGAATAAAGCTAAGGTAACACTCATTTTACATAAAGAACACAGTGAAAATGACATGAATATGGCAGTGGGCAAATGCATAAAGCGCAGCATAATTAAAAATCACGAGTTTAAAATTTGTTGATCAGGTTGAAATTTGTCATATCGGCCATGGCGATATATCGGTCGACCACTATACAATATCAGGATTTTCACTATTCGATATTGTGGCAAAAAAAGAATTGGCATTATCACTATTATTGCAATATCTAGAGAAATTTCGACAAGACAGACAGACAGACATATAGACAGATAGATAGAGATAGATAGACAGACTTCCAGTCTAACACAGTCTTTTTTACAGAATAAAAAAAAGCCTAGCAAACTAACTTTAGTTAAATGCTGGTACAGTGTCCCACTTTCGTCTGTCAGTAGTAACTACAAACTGTGCCATTTTAGTGTAGGTGGCACTGGCAACCAGCATTAGGGTGCAATACCACCACCTACAATGATGGCGTGTCAACCAGATTGTTACTGCCACTGGATTATTTACAGCATAATCGTATGTGTAGTATTAACACTATATTTAATTTTTTTAATATCACGGTTATCGTCAATACCGCTACTGTAGATTATGATACCAGTCTGTTTACTGATAATCTTCCCAAGTCATAGCTCTCAGATCTCATTTGCACATGCACATCAAGACAAGTTGCACCAGGTTTCATGTCAATTGTTCTTGTGTGTCTCGTAACTGATTGTGACGTATCTGCTAAACCTCTGCTTAAATCTTTCCTTTTGCATTACATGAAAGAACGAATGTTTAGAACAAAATGAAAGTGGGTAAATGCTTTCTGGGTGCATTATCCTTCTTCGTGAACATCGGACCAAACTCAGGGCAGCTGAGAGGAAATGGTGCAAATCAGAAGATCCGTCAGACCTAAGTATGTATCAGTATTTGCTTTCATCTTTCTCTGCTGAAGCCCATACTGCCAAATCTTAATTTTTCCACAACAAGATCAACAGTGCTCCAAACACACAGAATTTCTTCAAAACATTTAATTCTCTCCTCAGTTCCCCTCCACCACCTCCCACCACTTCTAAAACAGCTGATGATTTCACCACATTCTTCACAGAAAAAACTAGAACAATCAGTAGTCAATTCTCAGCACCACACACACAGGACTTCAAACCAACCCAACCCACTGCAAAAACTCCCATCTTCTACTTCGTCCCTCACTGAGACAGAAGTATCAAAACTTCTGCTCTCCAGCCATCCTACAACATGTCCACTAGATCCAATCCCCTTACACCTTCTCCAAGCAATCTCTCCTATACTTTTACCACCACTCACACATATCAACATATCTCTCCTCACAGGCACTTTCCCCAATGCATTCAAGCAGGCTCGGATAACCCTACTGCTCAAAAAACTTACATTAAACACTTCACTTACAGATATCTACAGAACTGTCTCTCTCCTTCAATTCATAGTGAAAACTCTCGAAAGAGTTGTTTTCAACCAGATCTCATTGTTTCTTTCACAGAACAACAAAATGGACGCTAACCAGTCAGGTTTCAGGAATGGCCATTCAACTGAGACTGCGCTACTGTCAGTCACAGACGCCTTGCGGATTGCAAAAGCTGATTCCAAATCATCAATTCTTATTCTGCGGGATCTATCTGCTGCTTTTGACACTGTCAAACATCAGATCCTCCTGTCTGCCCGCTCTTCAATGGGCACCAGGGATTCACTTAGCTTGGGGTTTTTCAAAAAAATTTTTTTTTTTTTTGGTTTTCCTATCGAACTGGTAGGTCTTTCAGGGGGGCTTGGGGAGGGGAGGTATCCAAAGCACATCAACTTGTCACTGGGATTCCTCAAGGATCAGCTCTTGAACCCCTCCTCTTCTCCATATACACTAAATCACTGGGATCCATCATACAGGCACATGGTTTCTCCAACCATTTCCGTGCTGATGACACACAGCTCCATCTTTCATTTCAACCAGATGATCCAAAGGTAGCTGCACGGATCTCAGGCTGCCAGGCAGACATCTCGGCATGGATGAAAGAAAATCACCTACAGCTCAACCTGGCAAAGAATGAGCTCCTTGTCTTCCCTGCCACTCCAAATATACAGCATGATTTCACTATCCAGCTAAGTTCTTTTACAATTACCCCATCAACTTCGGTCAAAAATCTTGGTGTAACCTTTGATGACCAACTGACCTTCAAAGACCACATTAAAAAGACCGCTCGATCTTGCAGGTTTGCAATGCACAACATCAGAAAGATCAGGCCCATTCTAACGGAGCATGCTGCACAACTTATTGTCCAGGCCCTTGTCATCTCTAGGATGGACTACTGCAATGCTCTTCTGGCTGGACTCCCATCAAGCACAATCAAACCTCTACAAATGATTCAGAATGCAACAGCATGACTGGTCTTCAACGAGCCCAAAAGAGACCATGTTACACCTCTCTTCATCTCCTTGCACTGGCTACCGGTTGCGGCCGAATCAAGTTCAAGACATTGATGCTTGCAAATAGAACAGCAACAGGCTCAGCACCCGCCTACTTCCAATCACTACTACGAATCTACATCCCCTCAAGAAGTCTGAGATCCGCTATTGTGCGACGCATCATGGTACCATCACAGAGAGGCTCAAAAACACTTTCCAGAACATTCTCGTTCACCACTCCTGGCTGGTGGAACGATCTTCCCACCCCTATCCGGAATGCTGAATCCCTGACAATTTTCAAGCGACAGCTGAAAAATCATCTCTTTCGAAGCTACTTGACTTCATCATAAAAAAAAAAAAAAAAAAAAAACCTTTATTTATTCCTTCCTTTCTAGCTTGTACTTATTTGAACAATGTCTAAGAACTTGGTATTACAACCACTTCTTGTGTCTGTTTGCCTCTCTTAAGAAGAATCGCTTTATGTATCCCCCAATTGTAAGTCGCTTTGGATAAAAGCGTCTGCTAAATGACTAAATGTAAATGTAAATTATCCATTTAAAATGATCAAGAGTGACAAGTGCCTGTTGCCAAAACAGTAGCAATAACAAGTACAGTGAATATTACTCAGTGAGCAACCAAGAACTCAGAAATTAGCAAGTCTATGACTAATTTGTCCCCCGTGGTTCTCTGACAAACCCCAACATTCAGACAGCAGGTCTTCTGTCAGTGTTCATTAACGCAGCCACAACTGATTCCAGAAACCACACGGAGAACTGCTCTACTTTTAATAAACATGAACATAAACTACAGACATTTGATTGCTTTCAGGAACCATCACCGGAGGCCTCACAGCTGTAGTTTCCCTCGATGTAAGCGGCACTTTTTTCCCTCACGTTCCCTTGTTCATAGCACAAAAGCCCCTTGCATTACAAAGCTGCACCTGAGTCATCCTCTACACGTCTATGAGTCATTTAAAAGCTACAAAAGCTGCGAGTGCTTGGATGGAGGGGGTCCTCTTTCTTCAGAGCGCTAACAATGGGTGCATTTTCAGAGGGCTGGAAAACACTTGAGCTTCATGCACACTCTTCTCATTGGGCCGCTGAGGACAGCTCTCTCTATTCAACCCAAACCTGCTGGAAGGAGATAATAACCAGACCTGTGTTCAGCATCCAGGGTCCTCTGGGGACGTTCTGTCCTTACCAACAATCCATCTTTCCTCTCAACCGGGTCCAGATGCTGGTTTTCCATTGCTAGAGCTGGTGCAGGATGTGTGGACACTGTCAATCCAGTCTATTACTGAAGGTGACCGAGCAGTTCACCCTGATGGCAGAAGCCTTTTTGTAGTCACCCGAAAGTTGCCCTATCATCCAATTAACGCCATTGGGGTGTTCAATAGCAACTGCTTAGCAATGCACTGAAAACATGCCAAAGGAAACTGACTACTTCCAGGTTTCCCTTGGCACAAAACATTGTTGATGAGCGTCCCAGGAGAACAACCCCTGGTCTTATTTCAGTTGGATACTGATTGAAACTTTTGGGAGAAATAACAGAGAAAAATAAGGCAAAACATGAATGAAGCAGCACTGAAAAATGTAATCTAATGTAAATGCGTATCAAACATGCAGGGGGGAAAAACATATATGCTATTATATATTATAAACATTATTATACATCTCAGGTTCAAAACAGTTCAATGCCCAGAGTTTCCTTAGTAGGAACGTGCACCAGCCAAGCTACTGCCACTGTGACAAACAGGAATGCTAACGGATAGCTCCAGCTATTATAGACCTCCTCCTTGAACACCAGCTTCCCACATGAGGGAACAGATTTCAAAAGACAACAAACGCTGGTGAGCAGAGAGTATAACTGAAATTCACACAGACCTGGGCAGACAAAGTTAAATAAATGTCATCCAGTTCAGCCCGAGCTGATTCTGATTTTTAGATTGTCTGATTGAGGTCAGTCTGGCCATAGTCGTCCATCCTGGGCTGCGGCAATATCAGCGGGAGTGATGAAATGTGTTGGGAGCACCATGGACATTTAAAACGTCTTCAGCACAGAAGTTTATTGATTTCTCTGGAATCGTTTGGCTGAATGTCAGGCCATCCTGAGGCAATGCCATTAACCGCGAGCTGCCACAGCGAAGCAACGGCCTTCAATTTGCATCCTAATCTCCCACAACCTGTGTGCTCAGATGAAATCTCTGGAAATGTTTGGGCGGATGCAAAGTCTGTGTTGTTGGGTAAAACGATTTAGGGGAAAGGTATGTCAGTGTTCAAATATCAATCAAATTCGTCTTGGTCGGAATAGTGAATTCAAAGAAAAGAGTGAGTTGGAAATATAATCGAATTCAACAGTTCACACCCAAATACTACCCAGCTGCATAAGTTAACATCCAAATCCATCTATTTAGAGCACACCATCTGGCCTCAGCTAAATCCACAGGGGTCAAAGGTCAGCTCTGCCGCCCTCGTGCTCTGTTCAGCTCCATGGCTTCTTTACTTTTAAGCTAAAAAGAACTGCTGAAGTCCAAGCTAAATAAATTCCCTTAGACAGCAAATGTTTCTATTTCATATTTTAACAGCCTCTCTGCATTGCACTGTTTTGACGAACAAATAAAGACGAAATATTTCTCATATCAGCACAGCTTTACGAGTCTGCTTGGACCTTATGGACATGCCATAACTGAAGAAATGGCCAGTGCTCACTTCATTATTTACAAATATGAAAGTCCACAGCACAGGAATGAATAACTGCTTTAGACAAGCACTGGAGTGCTTTGATAGTGTTTTATGCAGTATGCTAGTTACTCCTGCATTAATGGTGCGCATCTCTCACCTCAGAAGGGCGATGGTGTATGAAATTGTCCACATGCAGCTTTCATTGCCAGCAGTTTCCTGATGCAAGTTGTCCTCTGTGTCCTGTTATACAGTTTTTAGTGCATTCACACCACTGACCTATCACTGGGGTATCAATACATCCCCCACAACCTGACCCTATGTGGAACCTCTTTATACGATTATAAGCCAAATATATGGAAGATAAATTTGTTTTTAACAGTGCATATAAGTGTATAAACTATGAACACAATATTCCCAGATTACCCAGACTCACAATTGCAGGAACTTGAAGTCACGTTAGGGGTGTGCCATATCATACCGTCCACGATAAAAAAAGTGTCATATCGCGATATCAATGATATAGCGACGCGATGATGTATGGCGGATATACGTTCCTTAGCGCGCACAACAACACCACCACAAACCCAATAGGTGTGTTCGACTTGAAGCAGCGCTGCGCAGACTGAACGGTGTAGGACATCAAAGTATCGCGAGAACGGTTCTAGAGCATATTCGAGCGCACACTCTTACCTTCAAAAACAGGCGAAGCGCATATCTTTAGCGAAGTGCCTCCACTGGTGTAAACACAAGCATTGACTAGAGTGGCCGCGTCGGAGCCGTAATGCGCCGCAGATGCGTGCAGTGTAAATAAGGGGTAAGTCACTCTCGCGGTATTTTGATGTCGTACACCGATTGGTCTGCTTCAAGTCGAACACACAGCTGCTGCTGCCACTTTATGACAATAGATATACACTTCAAATTAGGTAGTCTGTCATCGATGACAGTAGCTCATTTGAAAAGGATGGAAATACCCTTCATTTTGTTTGCATAATAAATGCTCCTGCCCGCCAGCTGCAATCACGAATAAAACGTTGTTCCATGTTTTTTTTTTTCTATATCGTCATAAATATCGCTATCGCAAATATTCTTGAAATATTGTGAGATTAAAATTTTTGTTTGTTTTTGAGGCTATATTGCCCACCCCTAAATCACGTTAAGCTGAAAAAAATAAAAATCAGCATGGCAAAATCAGGGGAAAATATTTAAACAGCATAACATAGAAAGGTTACACTTTATTTTAAGGTGTCATTGTTACAGTGTAACTGTACATTTAAGTACTGAGTAATATTAAATAACTACATGTACTTACTACATGGTTGGTTTGGATTAGGTTTTGGCTTGACGGTTCACAGTACTTATGCAATTATGTAATTGCATGTAATTATGCATCATTTATTGTTATTATAATAGAAAGTACATGTAGTGTACCACACCTTAAATCAAGTTTACCCAGGAAAAAAATAAATAAAAAATCGACTGCCTCTTTCCAGCTTGTCTTCATTTTATATTTCATAACTTTTCAATTTATTTTTCGTTTAAATAGTTTTAGTAATTTTCTGTGCTTTTGTCATTTCCATTTTTTATATCACTATTTATTATTATTATTATTTTTTATTTATTTCCAGTTAGTGATTTTAGTGCTTCAACACTACCAAAAAATTAGCAGCATGCCATTAAAATCTTATCTAACAATTGCAGCAACACTCCACTGAGATCAGCCAGCCAAACCTATCAACAATACAGAACAATCCCCATAATGAGGATTCAGATTTGTGTAATTCAATAATCAATGGTCAGTTAATATGCAGTGCTTTCAAGCAGAAAATGAACACCACATGTTGGTTAAAAATGAAACACAGCCATGCTAAAAAGACACACTGGTCAGAAAAACTTGGTTAAGAACTAAAATGGTGCCACAACGCAGAAGACTGGATAGAGACTGTGTGACATACATCGATGCACTTATGTTTTTGTTGAGAAAGTGCTTCCATTTCCATCACTTTAACCCTTAGCAACAATGATAAGAATTAAAGGAATAGTTCACCCAAAAATGAACATTTTGTCATCATTTACTCTCCCTCATGTCGTTCCAAACCTGAATGTTTCTTTTTATGCCAAACACAAAAGAAGATATTTTGAAGAAGCAAACAGTTGTTGGTCCCCATGAGGCTGAGTAAATTATGACACAATTTTCATTTTTGGGTGAGCTATCCCTTTAAAGGCCCACAGAAAACATGGTCTAGGTCATTCAAAGAAAGAAAGATGATGGGAGACATAAAATGCTAATGTTCATCACGCCTGATCTGGCAAGGATTTTACTCTGCACGGCAGTAAAGGTCTTAACACTAACCAACAGCTTGTGGCCGAACGAGAGCTACAGTCAGAATGACAAATGTGCTGACACCACAGTCTCGCCACTGCAGCTGCATCATGGGTAAGATAGGGAGCTAATAAAGAGTGAAAACTAAGGATAGAGAAAAGATTGTTCTCATTCTTTCAGTCTCTCGCCCAAATGAGCTCATTTGACCCCTTAAAAATAAATGAGGCCACATATCATTTTATCACAGCATTTGAAACAATGAAGGTCATTTGTCAGCTTGTATATTGATTTTGTAAAGGACAAATCTGCATGGCGTCCAAACTACTAATGGTTCCCTTCAGAGCTGTGCTGATTCTCATATACCCTACATATGTGCCCATTCTGTGTGGTGAGAGTGGGGTAGGTGCGATATTAGATAACATTGTACAACATTTAATGGTATACTAACCATCATTTGACCATTTTCAAGCGTCAATTAATGTATCCCTATTCCACTATGAAATCTACATGCTGCACAAAGCAACAGAATCTTGGTAATTTGAGTCATTTATGTTCAGTCAATTAAGTGTCTTAAGTGATTTTTAAGCATAAAACACATATGAACACACACGTAGATTATTCTTTTCAGCTCTGAATAAAATATAACCAATGTTTCTTTCAATACCATTTACAACAATTTTTCACTTATTGCATTGGATTTTTGGGATTGCCTTATTGATAAGGCATACATGTGATGCTGCCTTGAAATTCGTCTAAAACAACGTACTGTATGGTTTGTTACAAGGCAGCATTTCTTTTGCATTGTGAATGTGCCTATAATGTCTAAAAATGCCGTCTAGGTAGGCAGCTCACTTCAGTTTGGAACAGAGCCAAAATGAGCAAGAAAAAAAGGCAAAAATGAGAAAAAACGACAATTGAAACACAATAAAAAGTCTAAGTAAAGCATGAAATGGAAAAAGTGGGATCAGGAAGTGATACAGAGAGGTGTTCTTGTTTTGGGGGCTGGGAGTCAACAGATTTCACAAATCGAACTGAATCAGATTCACATTTCAATTAAATAATAATTGGATCTATCTGGTACAGTACATGTCAATTTCTCCTGAGGAAAACAATCTCTCAACTGACGCTGTAAACTATACAGGCAACCCGGTCACAGGTTAAAATTAACAACAGACAACTGCTATTTTTTTTTAGATATAATAAACAACACAAATACAAAAATTTGTGGTTTGACTGTACCATATCCCTTAAATGTCTGTCTAGCTTGAATTTGCCTCTTACTAGCAACTGCTTTCTTCACAGAAGCTTTGCGTTCAAATATTCAAATAACTCAAATCAATATTTTGTCTAATTATTTACTTAAGTGGCAAGTTATGTGACAAATGCATGGATGTACATAATCGTTTACATATAGTGCAAATATTTAGCAAAATGTTCCAATCCAGAGATGTTGTACTCTTCTTTTAACATAGGTTCTAATACACCTTCATGTTAATTTTGTGATTTTATTAGTAGTACAGAGTAAAGATAATCAGAGAATCAGCTTGAACTGAGGTGGCTACAATGATCTGTCAAATGTGACCCTGGAGCACAAAACCAGTCTTAAGTCGCTGGGGTATATTTGTAGCAATAGCCAAAAACATTGTATGGGGCAAAATGATCGATTTTTCTTTTATGCCCAAAATCATTAAGACATTATGTTCCATGAAGATATTTAGTAAATTTGCTACCGTAAATATAACAAAACGTAATTTTTGATTTGTAATATGCATTGCTAAGAACTTCATTTGAACAACTTTAAAGGCGATTTTCTCAGTATTTTGATTTTTTTTGCACCCTCAGATTCGAGATTTTCAAATAGTTGTATCTCGGCCAAATATTGTCCTATCATAACCAAACCATACATCAATGAAAAGCTTATTTATTCAGATTTCAGATGATGTATAAATCTCAATTTCAAAAAATGTACCCTTATGACTGGCTTTTGTGGTCCAGGGTCACATATTAACATTTTAACAACTGCCAAATCAAGCATTTATTATTTGAATCTAATGATAAATTGAGCATTGTTTCATATCAAAGGTAATAAAGCAGAAAGCTTATTGCGATCACTGTATAGCAGGCACACACTATTGCATTTTTAATATATTGTGTTGAGTTAAAAACAACTTAAGAATGCATCTCGATGTTCATTTTAACTGGTTAATCGTTAACCGACCGTAAGAATTTTGACTGATTAATACAATCAGTTAAACGGTTTAAAACGTTTTTTTCCCCCAGTAATTTATCAAAATATTTTTAAAGGTAATATTTTTATGGTTAAAATACGCTATCTGTTTAGTTATCTGTTTTTGCAAACTGAACTCTTCCATATACATTTTATATCATATCATATATTATTATTCTATATAATATATATATATATATATAATATTACAATTTATTTATTATGTTTTTCCTCTTCTCCGCTCGCAGAAGCGCTGCAGGTGTGTGATGTGATATGACGCATGTGAATCCTCATGTTTTGTTGTCTGCTACTTTTTGCGCATGTAAAATTAATCCCTGGGAAACAAATGTTAGTATTTTTAACATATTTATCCTTTCTTTAATTTAATTAAGTTCTAATTTAAAATAATCTTGTCGGTTAACAGTTAATAATCGGTTAACGAGCGTCGGTTAGGAAAAATAACCGAAATGAACATCCCTAATCTCAAGATCATTCTGTTGCATTCTTCTGTGCTTCCTCTAGGTATTTTTGAATATAAGAATGCACTCTATATGAACAACCCATAAAAAAACACATCTGATCACAGCATTGAGGACAAGACACTAAATGACCCCAATTATACAGGTCTTCCTTAAGACCGACTTAAGTTTGTACACCAACTGAGTATTATTATGACAATATGTAGATCTGTGCATCCCTAGTGCGCACACATGCACACAGAGGGTCGCCATGCTTTCAAAAGCTCACTCATCCTTTTAATCTGCGTGGAATCCATCAAAGTGGGTCAAACTCCCTCCCATCTGCCCCACTGAGATTTTAATGCACAAGGCCTGATTAAAACACATACATACACACACACAGAGGAAAATAGGCCACACTATGCTTGGGCATTTCCTCGAAGGCACATTTGCGAGGCAACTCTGATTCTTGGGCCGCCACTCCGCGAACGTGGGTGAAGACGTCAACGAGTCCAAGCCGAGTCACCACGTTCTCTAAGATGCAGCACACGTGGAATCGAGTGAGCGGACCAAGCACCGAGTCGTCGTCTGTTCAAGTCTCGACTCTTTGATCACATGTAAGCGATCAGGTGCCTTGTTTACATGCGGGTCTTTAACCGGCGAAAAGTGTCGTCAAAAAAAGTACGTGAAGGAGAGAGGGGGAGACGATAGTGCGTGAGATATAGAAGAGAAGGAGGGGAAGGGGAAAAAGTCCGCTGAAGGGTAATAGCAATCATCGCAGTTGTGTGCTGCAAAATTGATAAGGTAGGGGTGGCAGGGAGGAAGAGACGTGAGGGTGCTGGGGGATGGAGTCGCAAAGCCCAGCGCTATGCACTACCCGTCCAGGAGCTCCACGCAGACACTGATGAGGTGGGGACGGCGTTGTAGAGACAGCCCACTAAGAACCCTCGAATCAGATGAGAGTGCAGGGCCGGGGCAGGCTAGTGGGGCACGCGTTACTATAACCCCGTCTGCTTGTGCAATCCTATCCTATCAGGCCACTCGCAAGTACCGTCTCGCCTGGCTGGTGCAAAGGAAGTCCAATCCTTTCATTACTTGGATTAGCTTTGGTGGAAAAAACTTGCTTTTTCTTCTAGTGTAATTTTGAGCAAGAGGAGCTCTAAAGACGCATTATGAGATAACTCCAAAAAATATTTGATCCCGAAACTAAGATTAATGTATTGAACTGTCATATAAAATTTCCATCCAATTTTAACATAAATAAACTAAGAAACTTAATGTGATGCATATTTGTCAGTGATGAAATGGGTAAGAACCAATTAAGATTTTCGCTCTCAAACAAATAATGGCATAGTTTATTATTAACTATTTGCATTTATTTGATCTTATAATTTAAGCTGCAGTCAGTAACTTTGGCGCTCTCTAACGTTCATAAACCGAACTGTGTGTGTCTTGCGGAACAGCGCGTTTGTGTAGCCGAGCTACTTCTCTCTCTGTTTAGGTCTATGGCGACTCACGCGTTACTAGGGCTACCCTGCCGGCGGTACCTAGTCCGACCAGTCTGAAATAGTCTGAATATGAACACTTATTATAGGTGTACCGTAGTGATTCAGGACAAGCCAAAAACACGGTTTAGAAAATGGATTCATGGTATACTCACTTATTATGTAAATTTTGAACACAAAAAAGTTACGGACTGCAGCTTTAAATAATCATATTTTCAAAATACATTTATTAAAATTGCTAAGAATCTGCATAAGCCTGTTCATTGTGAAAGCAATTAAATTTATTCAGTTAAAAAGTATGATAGCTAGCTGTGGAACAGTCAATATTCAGTTATGAGCTGTATGAGATTGAAAAAAAAAATGGGTTTAGTGATAATACACACATAAACCTGGTTGTTGTTTATTTATTTAGTTTATTTAGTACTATTACAGATTCTTACCCGCACCCCTTCTTAAACGCTCGTGGTGGTCAAGTTATGAATAAGTTCACACGTCCACTAGCGGGTCAATGGGCTGTAATGGTGCAACCGCCTAGATCCTTCGACCACGCGCGACGACAACTTTCTCACCACCACGTTTCAGCGCGGTAACTTCACATGGCGTAGGAGTAGGCCTCTGTGTGGTCCTTGTCTTACTGATGGGACACGCGAAATGTACAGTGAAAATCATGCAGTTAGTTACAAATTGCATGTAATCAAAGAGAGAGTGAACACTATTAACTGCAATGATTATAAGCGATTAAACTTATAGCAAATTATATATATATATTAATATATATAATATATATATAGATATATATCTTGGTGGCCTTCTCTGCTGGCCTAAACACTATCAGAATTACTGATTTAGTTTTAATATATTTTCCATGAATGTGTATTAAATTATTTTCAATAGTCTATTCTCTTCATTTCATAGCTTTTCTCTAGGTTGCACTGCATGTTTATATTGGAGCTTTTATCCAATCATATTTCAGCAAGCGTGTTGCCAGGGTCAAAGAAATCTGCCTTAAGGCCTTCAGAATCAACGTTGCAGGCGTCTGTTAGCTTAAATCAATGGGAATGAAACTGTTGCTTTAATCAATCAGATTTCGAGTTGGCAGCACTAGGGCCATCTAGCTGGCTAACGATAACGTCAGCATTTTCTCATCCTTTGATTGGATGGTCAGCGTACTAGCTAGCAAACAGCATCGCTGTAAATCATTTTATTAAAACTTAGTAACTTTTATTACTGTTTCTCAGGTTTATATTTTCAGTGCATTTTGAACAAATATTTGCCTACTATATTTAGTAAAACTAAAAACAGTAGTCCTAATGACTGAAAAACAACAACACACCTCCTCAGCACCGGCTCTGTGAAAGACTCCTGAAGACGAAAAACCACTAGAGTATGGTAGCTTAATCTTCATTTTTGACTCTTTTATCGCTTGACGCGTTGAATGCTGATGTTGTTTGCGTGATATAAAGCCAGGTTTAAATTTCCGTAAGAATATCAGTTTCCCGAGTGGAACTGTATTAACCGGTCTTTTCCTCCGGCAGCAGCGCCGCTGGCAGAGGCAGACCAGCTGGGAGATGAGAGTCACAGAGGTACGTTAACACCCAATTATACACTTTCCTTCAATCGTCTTGTATGGAATTATTTTAATGTTACTTGCCACTTTCCTAGTAATCTGTGTCTAACCGAGTATTTTCCCCCCGCATTGCGCTGGCATAACCGCTGGGTAGTACCTCGTGAAGACGAAATAACGCAGTATAGAAACATTAATTGTAGGTCAACTTTAAACCACTGTACTCCACCTCTATTTGTGTTTAGGACCAATGCTATCGTAAGTGTAATAAAGCGTTTGGTGAATATATATCTTACTATAAGTATAAGTATATATATATACAGTGGGGAAAAAAAGTAGTTAGTCAGCCACCAATTGTGCAAGTTGAAAAAAGATGAAAGAGGCCTGTAATTTTCAACATAGGTAAACCTCAACTATGAGAGAAAAAATGAGAAAAAAAAAAAAATTCCCATTTGTAGAGGTGACTTGTTAAAAGAATCATTATTTGGCAAACTTAGGGTGGTCAACATCAATGTATGCTTATGCGGTGGTGCCATTAAGCAAACTTGTTCATCTCATCCGGCGTATTGTTATATACCCATGTTTTTGGCGCAATGACAGAGGTCGACGTTTTTCTGGTAATCTTCACACACTGTTGCTGGTGATTTTGGCCCATTCCTCCATGCAATCTCCTCCATAGAGCAGTGCCTTGCTTTTGGGGCTGGCTCCTGCTGGGCAACACGGATTTTCCAAAACTCCCTCCAAGATGTTCCTCTGGTGTTGAGATACTGGAGACTGCTACGTCGTCATCTCCACAACCTTGACTATGCGTCTTATCGAAGGCCCTCCTCGTTATTGCCCGACTTCCGTGCTGCTGTGGCTCACGCTCGTACCTGCCTACCCAGGCCACCCGTTCTTTCATCTCAATTGTTCCCCTTGTCTGACTCCCGTGCTGACGGACGACGGTGCAGGTCCCCTATCTCATCCTTCACACATCGTCACGATGATCCCTTGCCCCATCTCATAGAGCTTAGCTTCGATCTCTTTCGTCCAACCGGATCAGTCGTCCTGGTCCCTTTCGTTGTCGTCAACCTAAACTACGCTCTGCCCTCACAGTAGAAAAAAAAAAAAAAAAAACATGGTGTTCTTTGGATGCAACTCCGCATTCTTTCTCCTCCAAACACGACAAGTTGAGTTTTTACCAAAGTTCTATTTTGGTTTCATCTGACCATATGGCATTCTCCCAATCCTCTTCTGGATCATCCAAATTTTCTCTAGCAAACTTCAGACGGGCCTGTACATGTACTGGCTTAAGCAGGGGGACACGTCTGGCACTGAATGATTTGAGTCCCTGGCGGCGCAGTGTGTTATTTGATGGTAGCCTTTGTTACTTTGGTCCAGCTCTCTGCAGGTCATTCACTAGGTCCCCCCTTGTGGTTCTGGGATTTTTGCTCACAGTTCTTGTGATCATTTTGATCCCACGGGGTGAGATCTTGCGTGGAGCCCCAGATCGAGGGGAGATTATCAGTGGTCTTGTATGTCTTCCATTTTCTAATAAGTGCTCCCACAGTTGATTTCTTCACACCAAGCTGCTTACTATTGCAGATTCAGTCTTCCCAGCCTGGTGCAGGTCTACAATTTTGTTTCTTGTGTCCTTTGACAGCTCTTTGGTCTTTGGCCATGGTGGAGTTTGGAGTGTGACTGTTTGAACAGGTTGTTGTGGACAGGTGTCTTTTATACTGTTAACGAGTTCAAACAGATGCCATTAATGCAGGTAATGAGTGGAGGACAGAGGAGACTCTTAAATAAGAAGTTACAGGTCTGTGAGGGCCATAAATCTTGCTTGTTTGTAGGTGACCAAAAAATTTTACCGAGGAATTTACCAATTAAATCTTTAAAAATCCTACAATGTGATTTTCTTTTTTTTTTCTCATTTTGTCTCTCATATTTGTGGTATACCTATGATGAAAATTATAGGTCTCTCTCATCTTTTTAAGTGGGCGAACTTGCACAATTGGTGGCTGACTAAACACTTTTTTGCCCCACTGTAATAATATTAGTATCTATATATATATATATATATATATATTCACAATCACCATAACAGTATATACATATTTATTATATATTATAGTATATAATCATATATATATATATATATATATATATATTTATATATTTATTAGGGCTGCAAAATTATGACAAAAACCATAATTGTCGATTATTCCCTTGCATTTGTAGTGCGATTATTAAATTACGATTATCACAATTTACATTGAATGATTTTTATACCATTGTTTGATGCAACTGCATGTTGTATTTTTATATGAAAATAAACAAGTTGAAAACACTCTAACTGAAAAACTTTGTGCTTTTCTATAGTATTAAGCCTCAAATGTCAAATACACATCGGATTGGTTTCTTCTTTAAATTATAAAAAAGTAAAATATGAATGGTATTATAATGTTATAATAAAACTAAAATTAAAATAATGGAAAAACCCTTAAAGGGGTCATATGATGCATTTTTTTAAAAAATCATTATTTTGTGTATTTGGTGTAACAGAATATTTTGACATGCTTTAATGTTCAAAAAACAATTTTTTTTTTCAAATACTGTACATTATTGTAGGTCGTATATGCCCCGCTTCTCTCAAATGCTTTGTTTTCTACAAAGCCCCCTCCTTTGACAAGCGCAGTCTGCTCTGATTGGCCAGCTGACCCAGTGCATTGTGATTGGCCGAACACAGCGTCACACAGCGTCTCCCATGGCTGCATCAACACTACTGCTGTTCCTGAAACCACGCCTTCTTTCTTTGCATGCACATTTGGGCGGCATTATGCTAATATTCCACATAGTGAGGTAGATATGTGCTATATATAATATGATATATATAACTTTACAGATCTTCTTTATGCAACAAAAGCTTGTAACACTCCAAAGAGAAAGGAAAAATTGAAATCGCATCATATGACCCCTTTAAGATAACATGTAGAAAGAAAAAAACACATGTTAAGCATGCAGAATAACATAAGTGGACTTTGAGCGATTAATTGCCGCTTTGAACGATTACGCAATTGTGGCATCCATAATTGTAATCGCGATTAGAAATTCAATTAATTGTGCAGCCCTAATATATATAATCTTGGCAAAAACATTTCAGATTTCAGTCCATTCGGATTAATAATTAGGAACTGTGTCTGAAAACGCTGCCAAAGGGAGATAATTATCACAATTATTACAACTGCATTTATCAAACACCCCTGTAATACTGTAATTTCTGTGTCTTTGGTAAACTGGGAAAAAACAGAATTGAGTTGTTTTGGGTGTTGTTACAGCACTACGGTCATAATAACGATGCTTCTTGGTTCAAAGAACACCACCATCACGTCAAAATCACGAGTCGAGCCCTGCTGGTCTAATCCATGTGCACATCGCCGCCGTAATCCCATATGGGCGTAAATGAGAAAGAAAGAGAGAGAGGTATCTTTAAGGTGGAGCGTTGACTTGAGGCAGTGCTCCTGTGGATATGACTCTGGCATTGAAAGACTATGGCCCTGGTCCAACACCTAGTGAGCTGCCTTGCTGTCTATTGTCCACCGGCAGCATCCTAGCCAAAATGGAACCTTAAACATGACTGTTTTGAAGCACTCTTCATCAGCAGCAACTCTATTAACAGTCATCCATGAGCGTCACACAAACCTCACTAGCACAACATACTCCTCTGTTTATAGTTGATAGCATTACAATAGTATTAGCATGTTGCTAAGCTAAAGACTGTATTTCTGTAAAGAAAGATTCAAAGGACAGACAGATATTGGGTGAAACTGAACATTTTAATTAGATTTAATTAGATAAAATATTATTAAAACAGTGGTCAGTTTTAGTCTTCAGGGCTCGACAAGAATTTTTATTTTGCTTGCCCAGTCAGGTGAATTAAAAAGGTTAATTTTAACAATAAATACATCATATATTATTTAAATAAAGATAAATAAGATAATAAAGGTTTTAACGTAAAAAATAAGAATAATGCTATATCCATCTATCAATCTAATTGTATATATATAATATTTGTTGGTAAAATATTTTATAAATAGAATAATCAATATACAAAAAACGTTCTTTAAAGAGGTATGGGTAATCGTTAAATTTAATGGTATACTCCTCTTACCGCTACTGCTATCGAATCGTTTACTTTAACGTATTCTTATCGGTAACTTTTTGTTTAATATATATATATAATATATATATATATATTAAACAAAATTTAGCTGCATTAACATTGCTTTAATATATTCTGAAAGTAACATAAACATTAATGAATTAATATAAAACATCAATTTGTAAATGCACCAGTGTGCAGGCATTTTTAGTGTTTTATACATAAGATAAGATACAGTAAGAACATGAACAAAGAAACAAAGTAAAACAAACTGACAACTACAATAAAACAAATATACAAATGAAATGAAATAAACAGTGCTGTCATTTTTCCATGAAGGTCTACTAACATTACTGTTCAGGTAAGTAATAGCCTACAAAATAAATCTAAAAGTAATCAAATGTAAATGAACACTGCATATTTTTCCATTTATGTATTGATAGATTAATGCTTATTAAAGCTATAACGTTTCATAATTTAGCCCCGGGACCGATTAAATACCGGGTTTCGGTACCCATCCCTACCTATAATTAAAAATATTACTGTACATTACACAATTTTACACACATGTTAAATTTAGAAAATTTGTTAGAAATTTTTAAAAAATCAAGTAGAAAATGTAAATAATAGCTCAAAATCATATTTGTTTGTCGAGTTATTATAATTACACAGGAAACTCCAAAACAGCAGTAAATTCTTTAACGCTTGCTGGAAAATGACGGCATATGACAAAACATGCCTGGTTTATAATTCTCTTACTAATGCTACCAAGATTATCACAAAAGATTCATGAAATTTCAGCAAAACATACTGACAATTTTAAAATGTTAACAAGCAGAATTTTTGACCAAATCCCAGGAAACCAAATGTCTACGTTTGTGAGGCATAAATATGCATTCAAAGGAAAAGGAAAAGAAAAAATATATATACCATTGACACAAAAGGGCAAATAACACCAACTGACCCAAAACTCTCTTTCACTGGCCCCATCCTCATTAAGCACTGGTGGTAATTGCAAAGGCAAGTGAGCACACCTGGTGACTGGTCAAATACATTTCAAACAAGCTCCATACGCCGTGATCTGGGACTGGTTGTTGCAGACAATCTCGCCAACTCAAAGGAAAGAAGCATGAGTCTTGTAGTGTACACTTGGCTTAAGGCAGCATGCTTTAGCAGGAAACCCTCTGGAACAGCCTTTGCGTCATTAACACACCTACAATGCCTAAAAATGTCTAGGTAGGCAGCTCAATGGGGTTTGGAACATGTCTCTGTAAACCTGAGGCATGTCAAATGAGCTTTTAAACTAGCAAAGCTTTTCTACCTCCTCATTCCGCCAACAGGCACAATGCAAGCGATTGCACAAATATAAATAGCTGACTAATTACCATTACCACAGCCCATAAATGCACTGACGACTGCATCACATCTGAACTCAAAACTGCTATACATGTGCTTATCGGCCTCTTCATATGCAACGACAAGCTGATTGTGATTTGAAATCGCAGTGCTAACACAGCACTGCTGACTTACAGTTATACCCCACTCCAACTCCCCCACGCTAATCGCTGTAGTGCCCAAAACTGCTGGCCAAAACAAAACTAAAAAGTTGCACTTTTAAGGAAGAGGCACGGCCCCATCATCCGTTTTTCCTAACACTTGGCTGGAGCGGCATTGGAGCGTGTCTGCTCAAAGATAGCGAGGAGAGTGAGAGAGAGCTGAGAAACTGTGTAATTGTTTTGACCAAATGCTCATGAGGGGAAAAAAAAGAGAGTGACAGGACGGCTGTATACCCTAGTGAAAAATAAATATACTAAAATGTACTTGAAATACTTTTTTTTTTCAGGCTAAGTACACTACAAAATACATTTACATATTCTTGTATTTAATAAAAATACCCCGCAATTGTACTTTTAGTATACTAAACTGGTATACTTAAAGTCTGCTAAATTGGAACAACTATTTTTGTACTTAAAGGGATAGTTCACCCAAAAATGAAAATTTGATGTTTATCTGCTTACCCCCAGGGCATCCAAGATGTTGGTGACTTTGTTTCTTCAGTAGAACACAAATTATGATTTTTAAGTCCAGCCGTTGCAGTCTATCAGTCGTATAATGCATGGCAATAGTAACAAAATCTATGAGAGTAAAAAAACAATGCCCAGACAAATCCAAATTAAACCCTGCGGCTCGTGACGACACATTGATGTCCTAAGACACGAAACGATCGGTCTGTGCAAGAAACTGAACTATAGTATTTATATAGTTTTTTACCTCTAATACACCACTATGTCCAACGGTCTTTGGGCGCGCGCACGGCATCCGGTGCGTGAGGTGTGTACGCGCTCTGGCGTAGTTTACGTTAATGGGTGTGTTGATATCCAGCCGAAGAGCAATCAACCATAACTTCAGGCGAGCAGGCT
The DNA here is from genome assembly GCA_018155175.1 of Sinocyclocheilus anophthalmus. NCBI lineage: Eukaryota > Metazoa > Chordata > Actinopteri > Cypriniformes > Cyprinidae > Sinocyclocheilus > Sinocyclocheilus anophthalmus. Next base: position 291,191 of record JADLZN010007805.1, read on the forward strand.
CAGAAGTTGGGAATACGTGGAAAATCACCACTCCCGGATGAGTTCGCGCGAGAGAAAGTAATCTTTTATTCGGTTTGAACAATCCGGATAAGCTCAAGTAAGTACCATTTTGATTGGCCGTTGTACCTACAATGACTGTGCACCGTGTAAACAATGAGTGACGTATACGCGCGTATCACTTCCGGCGCTTGCGTAAACTAAGCCAGAGCGCGTACACACCTCACGCACCGGATGCCGTGCGCGTGCTCAAGGAAGTTGGACATAGTGTTGTATTAGAGGTAAAAAAATTATATAAATACTGTTCGGTTTCTGGCACAAACCGATCGTTTCGTGTGTTAGGATATCGGTGTGTCGTCACGAGCTGCAGGGTTTTATTTGGATTTGTCTGTTCATGTTTTTTTTACTCTCTAGATTTTTGTTACCATTGCCATGCATTATACTACTGATAGACTGCAACGGCTGGAGTTAAAAACCATCATATGTGTTCTACTGAAGAAACAAAGTCGCCTACATCTTGGATGCCCTGGGTGTAAGCAGATATACATCACATTTTCATTTTTGGGTGAAACTATCCCTTTAATGTCTTTTAATTGTGCGGAAGTAGTGCTGAAGTCCAACTAAAGATTAAGTATATTTGATTGTGCTAAAGTAGAACTATTGCAAGAATACTTCAGGTACACTTTAAATATCTCGCATTTAAAAGACACAGATCATACAATCCTCATCAATAGTGGCATTAAAACACACTTTAGGCTTAATATTAATAAATATTCATTGTGCACAAGTAGTACTCTAAATAAAGTTAAATTATCATGTTTATATCAGTAAATACATAATTGATTCATATATTATATATAATATATATAATAGATATATATATTATATATATAAATATAAATATATTAATAGATATTAAATACTTACGTTTTACTAGGGTATCCCGAGACTCCTAAGTGGTACAACTAATTATTCCTTATTACTAAAAATAAAAAATACAAATAAAAAGAACATTTTCAATATAACACAAAAACTGGATGGATGATGGTTTAAAGTACAAGCAGCATTTTCAGATAATTCTATGCTAACCCCCAAAAACACAGATTCAAAAATTAACAAACCTTGTACTAATACTTGTCTTACTAAAAAAATGTTTTAATCTTTCTTACTGAGCTCCTAAGTCAAATCACCCATGAATGGAATATTTTTTGTTTGAAATCATACAATAATAATAAAAAAAACTGTTTGCTTTGTCCACTGTTTTTGAACACCTGTGTGAACACCCACCCTTAAAAATTTTACTGATCGGGGTCTGGAATACCCTAAATATTTGAGATATCCTTTAGGGAGATTAGTCATGACATAAGTTGTTTTTGAAAACATTTTGCACAAAACACAATCATTGAACAGCTAAATTCTCCCTAAGCCAGATCCTTTAAAGTGCTCCGGACTTCCTCATGTTCTATTTGTTGCATCCTGTACCTGACGAGGACCTGATGCTCGAAACGTTGCAAAAAATATTTCTTATGGAGCAGTTATATCAGTGTGCGGACAAGACGTTTGTTCTTTTGTTACTATGTGTTGCATCCGACATGATCAAACCCAAGCTTTTGAATAAAATCTCCATATTAAGCTCTCTTTTATAAAGCAACAAAAGCACTTTGTCTTTGCCTTGACCTTTGATTGAACAGAGGGTTTAATTGAATACATCACTGAACTGAATGGAGCAGCAGCAGTGGGTGGACTGAATCAGGCAGGCCTTTGCTTTGTGACAGCATGTCATTTGTATTTACAAAAGTGCCACCTGTGGTCCAGAACAAAGATCTACCTTGGTGTCAAATTCTGAACTGTCAAACACCAACATCAGAGGTTACAGTGAGAGCACAAACATTTATGGCACAAAAAAAATCTCATAGAAAGCCTTCAATTCCACATGGACATTTCCTAATAATGATAATTATTTGCTTGCTACTGTAAATGGCCAAAAAGGCATACAGGTATCCTTCCTGATATTATCATTCTTTACTATTGTACTATTGTCTAAATAAATTTAAAAATGAATCACTCCTCTGTGAAACTCTAAAGAAGATATTATGAAGAATATTGGCAACCAAACAGTTTTGGGGACTTTTAACTTCATTTGTAAGGACAAAAATAAAACATTTCTCAAAATATCTTCCACACAAGAGAGAAAGTCATACAGGTTTGGAACAACATAAGGGTGAGTAAATGATGACGGAATTTACTTTTTTGGCCCGAACTATTCCTTTAAACATTAAATCTTGACTGCCATTGACAGTGAACCAATTGAACTGACACTTTTTCAAATAAGTAGCAGCCGTTATCTAATATTAGTCATTTAATTTGTTTAATGAATATAATATGGCTGTCATCCTCACTGCAGCCTCCATCTCAGGAAATATGTGATTGAAAGGGCTTTTCCACGCTAATCAGGTTTGAATGAACAAGGTTACATCACCACGGACCCTGGCAGCGAGAGCCCTGCAGACAAAAGGACATAGCACTGAATCATGGGTAATCAAATTCCGTGTGCTGTGAAATGATGAGATAAATTTGTATGGAAGGTGATGGCTTCAAACAAGTCGAGTGACTCAGGACAATTCTAATGCATTAGATCTCAATAAGATGTCTCATAGAGACAATGGAAGTCGTACTTGAGATGGATACCACTGCCATTAAAAGCATCATAGAGTCATTTGTGGATCACCGTCCTTTTGTTTCCAAGCAACAAAAAGCGCTCTTTCGCCTTTACATAGGCTACATAAAACATTTAACACCATTGTAAATGATCCAATCTTCTTTATGAATTTAGAAGGAAAATTCTGTCATCATATACTCAAACTAATGTCCCTTTAACACTTAGAATCCTTAGTCACCTAAATAATAAAACTTCTCACAAGTAACCGTCACTGATACCAGACACCAATGCAAGGTTTCCAGTCTGACTGGTATAGTATAGTATTCTGGGCTGGACTGAGGGTCAAGCCATTAGTGTGATTAAAACTACACCCCCTCTTTATATCCATCACAATCTCTCCATCCATCTCTCCAATAACGTTCTGACATGTCTCTCACCCACATCATTTCTCATCTCCTTCTCATTACTTAGCCTTTAGAAGGACAATTACAATACTCCTTAAACGGACAGTCCCCCCTTGGCCAACCTGGGGTCTAGTGCCTTGTTCAAGCACATAATTGTGATCAGGCTCGGCCTGGATCAGTCCGTGGGTCACCTGTATGTCACCTGTGCACGAAGATCTTAGACGTATATATATATAAGGGTAGTGTATATATATATATACTGATATCGTAGTATAGTAATATTGTTGTATGAATTTTAATTAATAAGAATAATTTACTATAAAACTAGTAAAAGTAGAATACTATGTTTGTTAAATATGTATATAGATCTAAGATATATCTTAGGTATAGATCATAACTATATAGTAATATACACACCATTTCATAATTATTAACTACAGCTAATTTCTAAATAATTTGAAGTATAACAATTTCTTAAGACCCTAGGAATCTGTTTTATGTGTTCCCCAATGTCCATTTTGTATTTATTTTTTTTCCCAAATTCTGTTCTTTTTTTTTCCTGTGGGTGGGCTCCATTGTGTTATTTGATTTTCAGCCTCTGTTTTAAATGTTTAAATTTCATTAAACTACCAATACTTAAACACAATTTATTAAAGGGTTAAAACAGAAATTACATTTTTTAAGGCCCTATGAAAATGTATTTTGTATTTATTTTTTATCATATTCAGTTATCCATTCATTTTCTGATTCCATTTTAATGTTTTAATTATAAATAATGAAAGCATCTATACATTATGATTTTATTTAAAAAATTATGCTTTCTCTTCGTTAATTTTTTTCCATAAATAATAATAAATAATATGTAGATGATGAGAGAAATTCTCGTAAATGATTCCGTTTAAAATCATGTTTCAGCCCTATTTTAAGGTGTCCTTGTTCCACATGTTACATGTACTTACTATTATAAAAAACAATAAATTATGCATAATTACATGAAAGTAACCCTAAACCAAACCCTAATCATAAACCTAACCATATAAGTACATGCAGTTAATTAATATTACTCAGTACTTAATTGTATAATTACACTGTGTTAACAATGGTACCCTGGTAATCTTAAATAAAGTGTGCCAATAAAATTTATGGTATTAGTTACTATCATGTAGTGTTGAATACTGACGGTCTTCTGTCTGACCGGTTTTCTTCAAGTGAAACCGCACTTTAGTTTGAATGGGTTGCGGAATACCTTTAAGTTCCTGTTTATATATGATATGACCACAGTTTTACTCAAAAGAAATGGTAAAATATTCATGCAAGTGACTCTCAGAGCGTTTTTAGAGATATTATGTTCAGTAGTCCCTATATCCATATATAAAAACAAGTTTTCTGCATTGTGGAAATCATAGGGCCCTTCATATTATACTAATTTAAGATAAATTACTTCTTGCATTTGCTCACTTGTAAAATGCTTTAGATAAAAAAATAATGATATGAATAACTGCTTAATTTTAAATAATATTATGTTAATAACATATATTTATTTTTATCTGCCATGCTCGTCACCTTTGTTATTAGAAAACAGCGATCAGCTCCAAATAAACAAACCAAAGACCCCCATAACCTTCATTTTCCCACTAATCCCAATGGATAAGCCAGGAAGCCACCCTTCACTGGCTTTTATTATCTGTGCCTAGGCAAAACTGCACTGGCTATGAGGGGAGAGGTCAAGGTAATGAAATGGATGCGTTTAGGTGGACGTAGGCACCACACTCTGAAACAGCCCCAGATGGCCAGGGCTTTACATTTTGCTTTACTTTTCTCTGCTCTTCTCATGTCACTCAAGCGCGCTGTCTTCCCTATAGACCTATACAATTCTTGGAAATCCATTTATGGCTATGAATATTCTGTGCAGGGCTCTCACAGTGGGCTACAATCACTTTCATTTTCGAACGTTCAACAAATTTCCCATATTACTAGGCAGACAGGTTGTGCCTAATACAAGTCTATAGGGGTGCGCTGGATTTACTATAAGCTATTGTCGTTTCCTTGCTTCATGCCAACACCATTAACAAAACAAGTCTTGTGCTCCCTTGCAAAGTAACACACTACATACCTCCTACACACACACACACCAACCCACAGACATACACACAGCTTTGGAGAATGCTTTGCTTCGCCAACACTAATATTGACTCTGTGCAGTGTTTGCCAGGTCTGGGGAGGAGTGCTGGAGAAATAGTGAGAAATATCATCTGTACAACAATACAGAGTGCTAGAAACACTCTTTGAAATTGACATCAGCCTGATCAGAAAGCATTTAATTATATGTGTGAAAAATACTGAGGAAGAAAAGCAAGCGACAATGGGAAATGGTCACAAAAAGCAGGAGAAATCAAAGCAAAATGCAAATAATAACATTCAACTAACCATTTAATTGTGTTAGTTAGGATGGCAAGTCATTTGTTATTGACGTCAAAGGCTGTCCAATCAAACTCAAAATCATCTATCGCTGGGGAGAAGATTCAAATTTTTTTTACATGCCTGTAAAAAAGTTCACTGCACTATCCAGCTGAAATAAACACTAGAAGCAGTAAAACCCCCCCAAAAAAGATGTTTATTTTGTTTACAGGGGCATTTTATCAATTAGTAATGGGATCTTCTCATCAATTTTGTCATTGTCGTTTCTTACACAATCCTATCACTATGACCTAAAACACTTTTAACACAGTGCCTGACTTGTGTGTAAACAACTGAATTACGTATATATCATTTTTACCATTGCGTCACATAGTCGCCTCCCTTATTATTTTCGCTGTCTTCTGCATGTAGTAACTGCTCTGTAGCTCACCTGGTGCAGCACTGCATTTGCCATGTGGTGCGCTCGCTCGGGTATGAATCCAGTGAAATAGGGAGTCACGACACTCCACAAATGAGCTCAAAGCCTCATAAAAGGAAGGTAAAATGACACAGTTGCGGTTTACATTACCGGTTAGGTTTAGATTAGGGTTTAGTGTAGGTGGCATGTTATTTTCAAATGTGTTAGAGATTAACCTGTTAGCACCATTCACCGACATTTTATTTATGAATTGCTGTAATACATACAACAACCAACATAAAACATTACCAGATTTACGTACATTATATTCTGTGGTTGTTGGAGTTAAGGAGCTTGCGTCACTATGCATCAGTTCAACATTATTCCCTTTGAAAGCCTGCCATGAAAGGAGGCAACATCATATTATTTTGGGCAACTATTTTGTACTAGGGGTCGCACCGACTAGTCGACTTTAATGATCTGCCATGACACTTTAAGCTTGACGTCGACTCGTCGTTGGTCCTATAGAGGGTGCAACAGGATTAGAAATCTTTGAAGGACTTCCACATTTTACGCTCAGTTTCCAAACAGTTAAAATTACAAATAAATGCATACTCCGAAAGCGCCCCACAAGACGTGTGATTATATTACTGAATGCTCGAAACTGAACGGGACAATGCATGTTTTAAACCACTTATTGTACAGGTAAATTAATCGCCATTCTAATCTAATGGGCGTCGTGCTGCTAGGACTGTAACGCAAAACACATATAGCTACAGACATAGTCGCAACATCACCGCGCAACCGAGTTCATCAGGACGCGGAAATTGTATTGTCAAACACGTGTTTTCTGTTTGATCTTTCTGCCAATAAAATTACACTCTTGAGAAACGCGGAAAAGCCTATCAAGCCATATGTTTCTTATAACTAAATTCGGGCTACAGCTCTCCACCGTAGCCATTAATAGGTGGGAGACCGCTTACTCGCTCCTGATCAGGCAGAATTTATGCTCACCACTAGACTTACAATCGCTCTATTGTAATCGGAGACTCCTGGCATCGTATATATTGCACTGCATATTAAACTCTCCGTCAGTGCTTACATGTTCTATTAGCTTTATGCCTGCGTATCCGTGACTTTAGCAAATGAGGGGCAGAGAAAATCTGTGCGAAATATACATCGACCCGGTGTCAAGACAATAGAAACTGATTAAAAAAGCTGTTATTAGGAGGCAACAGCCCACTATGTGCCCGTGCCTATGTTTCAGACAGGACATGCGTGCTGTGTGTGTGGCATTCACTGCCCATCATTGCTGTGGCACTGAAGGTGTTATATCACTTAGCTTGCATAAAAAAAAAAAAACATTAAAATACAGACAGGTCGTTACTTGCTTACCATCTAATGACCGTTCATTCCACTGGCGAGGCATGAGTGTCGAGAGCATAAAAGCTCGACAGTTCAGAAAATCAGAAGCGCGTTCACCCCTACTTGTACTAGGGCTAGCAAAACGGATCGGTGATCCTCCCGAACGTACAACTCGACACATACAAAAAAATCATTCATTTAGTATTACGCTTTCGCATTTATGTAAGCTACACACGGCTGAACGCAGGTGGTCTTGGTGTTCTGCGACAACCCGATAAACGCTGGACATTAGTCCTGCGTCCAAGGTGCAGCACTATCCATCGGCTAAATTTCTAGTGTGTGATTTATTAGCCTCATTTTCAATACTATTTTAATGGGGCGCGATAGGGGGATAGTGACGGCAGCTGGGAGCAGGCGATATTTAATGCGTCGCGTAAATTTCGTCGCAATAGTGGTCTCGTGGCGTACTGTATTAGATGTCCGCGCAAGTTTAGGCTATGTTTTGTGAAAGATCTAAGCGCATTCATGGTTGATTGTCTTCGTTCCTCCTCGACTCTCTCTGTGCACATACACCACACACCGACTTCCTCCATATCAGTGTATGCAATAAAAATAACCACAGGAAAGGATTAGTCAATATCACCGAATGCGTGCCAGTTATCTCACCTCTCGAAAATAAGCATGACATTACTGATTATGTGTTAGCAGCGATCTTGTTATGCCAAGCCGGTGCTCAATAAACCAGAAGTTGGGGTATGTAGAGGGAGGGAGTTGGGATCGTTACATTTTACTCACCCAACGTATTGCATTGTAGTGCTCTATTTCGCCATCCATAAAAAATTATATCGCAAAACAAAGCTCAGTACGCTGTTTTGCGTCTTTGAGGGCTAACATGATGGCATTTTTTCCTGAATGAATCAACCGGTCTCAACATGATTTGGTTCAGATCGCATGCTTTCCTTTATAACAAAATTAACAGTGACTTGCTGCCACCTACTGGTGGCTTTATTTTCACATTTAAAGTATATTTTCATTTTTTTAATAATTGTAAATATCAGAATTCAATGTTTCATGTTTAAAATAACAAAATATTATTTATTCATTTGTAACTGCAGGTTAAATGCATTCATTTCCTTCTGAGCTGAATTAAATAGTGTAAATAGACCTACATCTAAATGGCTCTTCAGATGCAGGTTCTGTGTTTCTTCTCTGCATTACAAAGATGAATTTTGTTGATACTGATATCATTTGCTTGGGTGAAGCCAGCGCGTGGAAAAAAAAAAAAAGCAATGTCTTTTATTCTAATTGACTGATTAAATGTGAGAATTTGACTCAAAAGATAATGGACACTTTTAGAAAAAAAAAGGCTTTATAAAGGTAAAAATGCCCATAAAATCTAAAAATTAATTTAAACTTATTAGAAAATAATCAGTATTAATTTCTATCACAACTGAACTGCTGTGAACTGACTAGTACACCGAATATGAAGGCTATCAAAAACAAGTTTTACACACACACCAGTACGTAAAGGGACTTTTAAGAGGGTTTATTCTCCAAATAACTCATGTTGCAGAAAAATGTGTTTAGAAACTGTGTATGGACTCTTGTCCCAAGTTACCTTCCTCTCCACTGATATATACAAAAGTCGCCCCCACTCCCACCCCCCACAAAGCCTTCCAAGAAGACCGTAAAGGCTTATGTCATGCTTGAGCTTTAGTTAGGCTGAAACTTGAAAGTTAAGTTGCACGACATAAATGCAATGTTTAGGTATTATTATTTTGTATTACTATTATTTTGATTTATGCCTTAGTTTTAGTTTGTAGGCCTTTTTTTATTTACGTATGTGAAATTGATTAGTTTTATTTCTTGATTTAGGAGCTTATGCCTAATTTTAGGTTGTATAGTATCTTTTTTCTTTTTTTTTTCTTTTTTTATTAAGTAATGTGAAATTGATTTGAATTTTTATTTATTTATTTTATATTTTTGTATTATTTTTTTATTGATATATTGGTATTTGCATTTTGAATGCAATTTGGCAATTAAATACATTAAATGGGTTTAGTTTTAACAGTAATTAATGTATGCAATTTCAGCAGTACACATTTCTTTTTCTAAAAGGCAACAAAATTATTTGTTTATTTTAAGAGATCTATCTTATTATCTCTTGTATATTTTGTATTGCTCTTTAATAAAGAAAAATTACTTCTTATCCGATTACTCGATTAATCGATGGAATAATAGGTAGAATACTCGATTACTAAAATAATCGATAGCTACAGAGCTCCTATTTTGTAGCCCTAAATGCATGACTTTTTTTATGACCCCTGGGCTGTTGTAAAAATAAAGCCTCATATGCAATGCCGAAAAAAATGATTGCACTTATAACACCTATGGAGGTGTCGCCTGAAATATATACGAAATGGACCTGGGAGAAATGTATTTCAGTTTTGAAAAGATGAGTCTACTTTATTTCTAAATGATCGCTGGCTTGCCTTTCTATGTTTATAATTTGAATTTTAGGGTTTATGCATTCATACAACATAAAGATTCATTTCAGTTTGTCTCTACTGAAGTGGTTCTCTACATTTTTGACTCTGACACTGTCCAACACAATATTCGAAGGCCCCATAAATAATAAAATATTAACAGAAAATACTAATATAATTTATAATATAATTAATATATAAATAAATCTCTGTGTGTTCACAGCCTTGAAGTTTGCTGAAGCTCCTAGTTGAGATTCTAGTACTGTGTTTAATCATCCAAATGTAAATTCTGTCCTGAAGCAAAACCAATTGAGACCCACTGCAGTAAACAACTGTGTAGCTTTCAAAGCCCCAACTTGTGTCTGCGGTGCATGCTTAGATTGTTCAGATTGTTCATGCTGTTGCTGTACCTGGGAAACAGACTGTCAGGACAGAACATAGACCATGCCTTTTTAAATCGGAGGAAAATCTCTCAGGCTGTTTTCCATGGAAAGCACCTCTCTACTAATGATGAGAGACAAGCTGATACTACACACACAGAACGGTGAGGTGGGCCGGCCAGAAAATGGCATTAATTACATTTAGCAACCTCACAAGTCTAAACGAGCAAAGCTGTATTTTTAGCGCACAGGGTAACCAAAATAAACCTCTATAATCCACAAACAAATATCAATACAGATGGTTAAACAAGCATCTGCAGCACCTGTTGAAAAGCGCTCAGATGAAATCATCATCTCTAAAGCCACGGTCTCTCACTGATATCATCACTGGCTTGGTTACCATGGCCTCCAATTACAGAAATCAATATCTAAAGACACTGCCCTCATTCCAATGCATGAGATTTGGGTCACAGCTGAGCAGTGCATGCAATTCAGCATATCAAGACAATCTACTACTGGTGCATATTAATCATAGAGACTGACGTTAGACCAGGGTATCACATGGGTAAGGTTATTGTTATTATTACACAACTATTAATTACTAATTAATAATAATAATAAACAACACCACCATATTTCCAGACAAAACAACGTTTTTATATTTTGGTTCCCTTTTCCATCATTTTGGATGTTTCATTAATTGTTTTATGACATAAATGCTGCTGATCTATATACACAATGCTAATTCGCAATCAGGACCCGGGTATTTGTTCTTCTTTTTTCTTAGGCTTTGTGTTGTTGTGTGTGTGTGTGTGTGTGTGTGTGTTTACAGTAGGACTTACAACGTAATTGTTTAATAACATGGGTATAGACATAGGCATTTACAATGAGAGAGAGTGATTAATGAGGACATGGTGGTACAGTGGTCGCGCCCGTAATTCAAAAGGGCTTATAAATTAATTCAGAATCGAGGTTTTTTTGGGGGGGGGGAAATCTAAAAATCCAGAAAGTTTCCTCGTAAGGGGTATGTTTATAGGGGGTATGGGTTGGTGTAGGGCAATAAAAATAGTCAGTTTGTAGCAGTATAACAAACGGCATTTCAGCGCCTATGGAGAGTCCCCACAAACGCGATACAAACAATAACTGCTGTTGTGTGTGGTGTTTGCAAGACATTTAAACTTATGGCGTCTTATAATCAGGGTGGTCAACTACTTTCAGCACATAAACCTATTCTGAGAAATATTCACTGAGGTAAAAAGTGGTGACAGTCTTGGTTGTTGCTCCTATCCTATTTCACCTTCTTCAACATAATAAAACGTATCGTTGTAAAGGCGAATCAGGACTATACAGATTACTGACTTGCAGACTTTTAATGGCAGGCTTTACTGGACTACAGACTGAAATTAAATTCACATTTCCAAAACAAATACTGTCAATGAGAGTCTACTGCTCTCTAAGGGGGGGGGGGGGGGGCGCGTGATGTATTTATAAAGCGTTCGCCTGCGCTCAAGTCTCTACGTTGGTTACGCCTTATATAACTCTTCAATTCAAACGGCTAACCTAGCATCAATCTGCGTGACGTTTATGGGGCTAAACTTCAATCTATTCGGTTTCTCCACTCCTTTTTCAGTAGCTCTTCGTATTAAAAAACAGAAACAACGGAAGCGTTACTGGCACACGGACTTTTTCAAAGAAAGCGACTGTGTGAAAAAAAAAGCTGTGGGCGAATAATACTCAAAACGCGCATAAATAAACAGAGCAAGCGGTTTGCATTAGTTTTTGGCTTTTAAACACTTTAAATACTCGCCTGGTATGTGTAAAACCTCGTCCCGTTGGGCGGGTGGACCTTCGGGGAATTAGTCCCCGTGTTCATGTCTGAGAAAATCATATTTCCTCCAGTGCAATGCAGAAGTGATCAGCAGTGTGTCTCCGGCGGCACAATATGAATTAAATCCTTGTCGTCAAGTTCAGCTGATCAGGGATCAGTGCCTCTCAAACTGACGCCGGACTCCTCACATCCACACAAAAGGACAGAAATGATAACTGTGCTGCTTTTATGCACGCTGTTTGAATAATAAGTCAGTGCAATGCTGACTTAATCAATCAGGGGTGTGAAATGTCAGTGATAAATACAGCAGCAGGCTCCATGATCACAGCACGGATGCTGTGTACCCGAGTGCTGGACCAGCCCATCTGCTCCATAAGCTGCTGCCTCCTCACATCATTATGCAGCATCGCTGCCGGTAAGCCAATCAGATATCAGAATCAGACGTGGGCGTGGCTACACGGGGACTCTCCCTGTTGATGCTCAGAGATAGCGAGTCGCATATTAATGAGCTGCCACTGTTTAGGGTCCCGTAAACAAATATGCAAAAAGCTCTCTAGGGAAACAACGCACCTTATTTTAAAGTATTTAATGATGGCACCAGGTGCTGAGTACTTTATGAGTCTTTTGTAAGGGAAACCAGGGCTAGCTACTCCATTCTCAGGGTTATTTTTGTTCATTTTTATATAAATGAATAGCATACATTTAATAATCTTCTTAATATTATTATTCAAATATTTTGTATCTATTGTAATCTTTTCTTCATACCATCATTAACCTAAATTGCATACAATATATATATAATTTATATTATAACAATTTAAGTCAAATAAGACACCGGTATCTGTATGTACAAGGGAACAATGCAAATGCGCTGAAGTTTTAGCTACAACAAAATTACATTTCCACTATTTTTGTCATGAGGTAAAAACAAACAAATAAATGCAGTGATTTAACACAAGCCACATTTATGGGCATGTCATCAAACCATATGATTTGTCACAGGAAATGTCTTGTTGGCACTGATTTGAGATGAATAGCTTACTGGAACAGTAGAATATGTAAAACAAGCAATCCTCCAATAAAAATTCAAATGAAGGGCTGCATGAAAAGATGCCCCTACAATGTCATATCATCAATCAATCAATCAATCAATACATGAAGTAATTTAACACACTCTATTTATCAAAATATATGGGGCGAGTTGTCTTAGGAAATTTCTTGTTCATTGACACTGATTTGAGATGAATAGCATGTTAGAACAGTAGAATATGTAAAATAAGAAATCTTCCAACAACATTTCAAATAAATATGAAAAGTCAATTGTATAAAGCTTAAAAAAAAACTATGTAGCCGTTTTTTGTGGTTTAGGATGGTGTAGAATAAATCAATCTGGTAAACAATTTATTTTAAGGTGTCCTTGCTACACATATTACATGTTTTAATTTAGCATTACTGTACTATTATAATAACACTTAAATATGCATAATTACATGCAAGTAACCCTAATCCTAACCCTAACAATTATAGGTAAGTACAATATATGTTAATGTTCTGCAGTACTTAAAGTCTAGTAGTCAAAAAAAGCATTAAGTATAAGTACAGAACGTCGAAGCCCATAGCCTTGTGGTTAGTGCGTCGACATATAGCCGCAACTGTGCTCACGGCGACCCGAGTTCGAATCCCAGCTCGAGGTCCATTTGCCGATCCTCGTCTGCCCTTCTCTCCTATCGCTCGGCCTCCCAGTGCTTTCCTGTCAGCTCTCTACTGTCCTCTCACAATAAAGGCATAAAAAGGCCATAAATATAAATTAAAAAAAAAGTATAAGTACAGAACACGTATGGACACACTGTCTTGCAGTTATTTAAGGATGTTCCAAATAAATCCAGTCTCATTGTGCACAGATTTTCAAGGTCTCCAGTCCCAAACCTGCTTAGGATCAATACAATTTTTTCCCTCTTTAGGCCAATCCACTCCTTTATAAAAGAACGCCAATGCAGTCATTTAGAATGACTTCAGTATTGACCAGGATAAGCTTGCTTTCAGTTAATAAAGGAGCCCTTTTAATTCAATGTTTCTACAAGACATGGGCACACGGGAGGGTCTCATTCAATTTGGCTCCATTGCTTGGCTTTTTTGAAAAAAATACATGTAGCCATTGTTGAGGAAGATAATCAAATCTGCAAAGCCTGGCTTAGCAGGAGTCCATTTACCGTACTTTATTCAATCATAGACTTTTTTCATACGTGCCTTTCGACATGCGTGTGTCACGACAGTCAGCACGCTCCTAAAATTGTATGTCACATTACTGCTTTATAGATTATAAACCAGTATGTAATCTGGTGGGATAACAATGCAATACCTGGAGTTGACAAAACAATCACAATTTGTGCTTGCTAGGGTTTCTAAATGGTTTTAGCCTGTTGTTATGTGGTTATTTCTCAAGACTAGACATGCATTCTCTCCTTCAACCAAACGCTATGGGATCTTTCTCTTGTTTAGATGAAACTAGAAGAAAATATTGCCGAAATTCACATCCAAAAGGGCATCTGATGTAATTTTCCCATACTAATGTATTTTTGTCCTTGTCTACAGACAAGCAATCATCTTTAAATGAGTTTCCGTTTCAGTGGATGACTCGAACAAAGAATTATGGTGCTATTTTTATGATTTCTGCCATGATAGTATAAAGGTTTTAAACCCTTGAGAAACATGCTATATCTGAAACACTGACACGTAACATTGTTTCCACTAATGGTCGGCAGCAATAGTCTTATGAGACAATATGACGAAGATATGAAAATTCTCCAATGGATGATTTTGAGCATCTCTTTAAATTCTTTCCTCCCTGAAGGGAAAGAGGAGGTGGGATCTCTGCTTCCAAACGTCCTGCCAGGGTACAGAGGCATAGAGAGATGCACCAGATGGGGCTTCTGAGCAACCTGAGAGGATGGAGACACACACACACACACACACACACACCACACACACACACACACTCACACACAGACAGAGGTGAGGTGGGCTCTCCCCTGGGGGGTGCCAGGCCGGGAGGCTCGGATTGTGGGCGCAAAACATGCCAAGCCTTGTCACTCTCCCTGCTATAAAAACAGCAGCAGCCTCTGCGAGCACAGATGCGCCTCCTTCACTACGGCCGGAATAAAAACAATTACAATTAAAATACTTCTAAACACATCTAATATGTCTAAACATATTTTTATAAGACTTGGAAAAATGTGGACATGGAAAACGTGTTATAAGAAGGTATATGGAAAGACTGGGACTAAAAGCTGATTGGTTGATAAATGGCCAATGAACTCTCTCTATTTTGTTCTAATGACGTCACTAATGACATCACCAGCCAAGACTTCCTGGGTTTTTTCCAATGTACTATGCTGGACATCATTCAGCTTCTCTGATTAATAAATAAATCAATAAAAAACTAAAGATCTGATGAGACATGCAAGTACATGTGGAACTGCTCACAATTTTTCTTTCATCTGGTTATGAGAAAAAAACTGAAGTATGTGTAATTCTTTCAGTTTTAAAATACTTTCTCCTAACCCTTATCCAATGCAGCGAAAAGTGCTATACTCACACACATGTGTGTGTGTGCCCAAATATTCACTTCCATAAATTTGCTCTCTATAGTATTTTATACAGTGACTGTATTTAGCAAACAATTAGAATTAATAAAGAGTATGTGCAATAACAATTTTTGTATCTTGTTTCAAGTTAATTTTTTAAGCTTTAAATTTGCACTTTTTTCCTTATTAAATAAAGGAAAAAACACATAAGGAATATAAGGAATTTAAGGCATGCCTTTCCAAGCCCATAAGAGTTTTGTTTATCTTGGGGGAAGAAAAAAAATACATTTTTAATATTCTCTCTCTTTTTTTGCCCATTCACTGAAAGTCTAATTAATCCATTGAAAATCTAAGTAATCCACATTTATTTGAATTAAACATAAAAGCAAGTACATTAAAACATTGTAAATGTTTTCTGAAGAGAAACGATTACTGTATAAAATGAACAGATGTAATTTATGCTTTTATTAACATATGAACACTGGTCAAAGTAAACATACAGACTGAGCACATCAAATATAGCAAACAGAAGCTCAACCACTCCTGCATAAAATTTAAGAGCAAACTTTATTGGTCCTTGCAATGCAAGAACATGCGTTTGAGCTTCTGTATACCATATTTGATGTGCTCTATGTACGTTAAACAGTGTTTACATATGAGCCTATGGGTTTGAGAGTAAATGGTGACAATATTTTTATTTTGGGTGTACTATTAGTGTGTATATATACAGTGGTGTGAAAAAGTGTTGGCCCCCTTCCTTATTTCTTTTTTTTTTTGCATGTTTGTCACACTTTAATGTTTCAGATCATCAAACAAATTTAAATATTACATAATGCAAGTAAATACCAAATGCAGTTTTTAAATGATGATTTAAAGGGAATTTTTTAAGGGAAAAAAGCTGTCCAAACCTACGTGGCCCTACGTGAAAAATTAATTCATAGACTTAATAGACTTAAATCCGATTGAGATACTTAAACAGTCCATTCATGCTCAAAAACCCTCCAATGTGGCTGAATTAAAACAATTCTCAAGAAGAGTGGGCCAAAATACGATGCCAGGCAGGTTTGGCCAGCTTTTTTCCCTTAATAAAATAAATCATCATTTAAAAACTGCATTTTTGTATTTACTTGCATTATCTTTGTGTAAAATTAAAATTAGTTTGATGATCTGAAACATTAAAGAAATCAGGAAGGGGGCCAACACTGTGTATATATATAACAGTGGGGAAAAAAGTATTTAGTCAGACACCAATTGTGCAAGTTCTCCCAATTTAAAAAGATGAGAGAGGCCTGTAATTTCATCATAGGTATACCTCACTATGAGACAAAATGAGAAAAAAAATCCAGAAAAAAATCACATTGTAGGATTTTTAAAGAATTAAGTGGTAAATTCCTCGGTAAAATAAGTATTTGGTCACCTACAAGCAAGCAATATTTCTGGCTCTCACAGACCTGTAACTTCTTCTTAAGAGGCTCCTCTGTCCTCCACTGGTTACCTGTATTAATGGCATCTGTTTGACTCGTTATCAGTATAAAAGACACCTGTCCACTACCTCAAACAGTCACACTCCAAACTCCACCATAGCCAAGACCAAAGAGCTGTCAAAGGAAACCAGAAAAAAATTGTAGACCTGCACCAGGCTGGAAGACTGAATCTGCAATAGGTAAGCAGCTTGGTGTGAATAAATCAACTGTGGGAGCAATTATTAGAAATGGAAGACATACAAGACCACTGATATCTCCCTCGATCTGGGGCTCCACGCAAAATCTCACCCCGTGGGGTCAAAATTATAACAAGAACTGTGAGGCAAAAATCCAGAACCACACGGGGGGACCTAGTGAATTACCTGCAGAGAGCTGGGACCAAAGTACAAAGGCTACCATCAGTAACACACTGCGCCGCCAGGGACGCAAATCCTGCAGTGCCAGACGTGTCCCCCTGCTTAAGCCAGTACATGTCCAGGCCGTCTGAAGTTTGCTAGAGAGCATTTTGGATGATCCAGAAGAGGATTGGGAGTATGTCATATGGTCAGATGAAACCAAATAGAACTTTTTGGTAAAAACTCAACTTGTCGTGTTTGGAGGAGAAGGAATGCTGAGTTGTATCCAAAGAACACCATACCTACTGTGAAACATGGGGTGGAAACATCATGCTTTGGGGCAGTTTTTCTGCAAAGGACCAGGACGACTGATCCGTGTAAACGAAATGAATGGGGCCATGTATTGTGAGATTTTGAGTGAAAACCTTCTTCCATCAGCAAGGGCATTGAAGATTATACGTGGCTGGGTCTTTCAGCATGACATGATCCCAAACACACCGCCCGGGCAAAAGAAGGAGTGGCTTCGTAAGAAGCATTACAAGGTCCTGGAGTGGCCTAGCCAGTCTCCAGATCTCAACCCATAGAAAATCTTTGGAGGGAGTTGAAAATGTGTTGCCCAGTGACAGCCCCAAAATGTTACTGCTCTATAGGAGATCTGCATGGAGGAATGGGCCAAAATACCAGCAACAGTGTGTGAAAACCTTGTGAAGACTTACAGAAAAACGTTTGACCTCTGTCATTGCCATCAAAGGGTATATAACAAAGTATTGAGTTTAAATTTTGTTATTGACCAAATACTTTTTTCCACCATAATTTGCAAATAAAATCCTACAATCCTACAATGTGATTTTCTGGATATTTCTTCTCATTTTGTCTCTCATAGTCGAGGTATACCTATGATGAAAATTACAGGCCTCTCTAATCTTTTAGTGGGAGAACTTGCCAATTTGTGGGTCTGAATATTTTCTGTACCCACTGTATATATATATATAGATAGATATATATATAGATATATATATATATAGATATATTTTTCCACAATGGCATTATATATACTATTTCATACTGCACAATGTCACTGCAGTACTGATGATCTCAGCTGCATTAGTTCATTCATTCAATGTTTTCAACCACGAAAAACCAAAGAAACGCAGGACCTCCCTTCTCCAAATTAGCTTGATCATATCCTATGCACACTCCGCTCTGAGCCCTAACAAGATGTGCAAAACACGACCTCTCACAACAATCAAACTGGCAAAACAAATCAATTTCCGGTTTCTAGGTGGCCACTCATCCGTCTGATTCCATAAGGTCTAACAAGCATCTGTGCTTGAAAACACTACACCACAATTAGAGGCGCTATTCAATAGCGCGTCAGCGTGTGCGTGTCGTGTGCTGCTGCGCTATGGAGCAAAGCTGATGTCTAATTAAAAGGAAACATGTAACCTTTCTTTATGGGCTTGTTCCAGGCAGGTAAACTGTCCTTATTAGAGTCACCAGTTCTGCCTACAGAGACACAACATCCCAGACCACACATGTAATATTAACACATATTGATTGTAGAAGCTATAGCAGAAAATCATCTACACATTCTCTTATCACAATCATCTATAACTGTACACCAGGATTATTGATTCATACATTTGGAGCAGGGTTAATACTCTGCATACAGTAGGCTTTTATTGTCAGTCCTCCTTATGTAGGATACTCAGGGAACATAAATCTCCAGAGAGGCCTATTGAGACACACAATAATAAGACTAAAGGTCGATAGTTGTCTAGACTAATTAAAATAAAGGTTGCACAGTCTAGCAAGAGGGTGTTTACATGTGCAAAATCAGAGTTGTATCAAATATTTATCAATATTATTATTATTACAGTATCTTGAATGATACTGAAAAAACTTTGATATTGCACTATATTATTTAATATATTAACAATATATTTGTATGCTTACTACCACTATTTTTACATGTATATACCTTGCCATCATCTACCATAACAACATTTACTAAATGTTGGCTTTAGAAAATCTGAAAATGAATACATTATTTATTGATCCGTAAATTCTTACTTTTACCCGGGAAACCTGACTAGTGGATTTTGGTTTTTGTGTTTTTTTTATTTATTTAGACAAAATACTATAGAATTTTAATATACATAATAGTATAATTTTCTATACTGTTTATCATTTTAATATCAGCCAATTAGCAGCTAATTATCACCAAAATCCAAATAAGGTCCACTTTAGTTTGGGGAGGGCCCAGATCTCACTATAACTACTATTAACTATGACTTGTTTTTGCCTCTTAATCTACTATTTTGTTGCTTAAATTAATAATTATAGAACTTGGTATGTTAGGTATGGGTTAGGATTAAGGAACTTAAAATATGGTCATGTAGAATAAGGCATTAATATGTGCTTAACAGCCAATATGCTAGTAATATGCAAGCTAATAAGCAACAAGTTGATAGTGAGAATTGGCCCTTAAAATAAAGTGTTATTGAAAATACAAAACCGTTTTTGGTCACACTTTATTTTAAGGTCCAGTTCTCGCCATTAACAAACCATTAACTATGACTTTTGCCTCAATAAAATCATGCAGAATATGTGCTTTATAAGTACTAATAAACAGCCAATATGTTATTAATAGGCATTCTAATAAGCAATAGTGAGAATTTGTCCCTATACTAAAGTGTTACCAAGTTTTGCAGTATTAGCAAGAATTTTAATATTGGTACAGAGAGACATTGTGGAAACAAGTATGTAGATGTAAGTGGCACGGGACAAAACTGGTCATGTTTTTACATTACAGATGAGCCCAACATAAAAACTGACTGCTGCTGGACTGTGACGGGTGATGCATTTTGACTTGTGCAAATAAAAAGATCTCATATCTAGCAGGTAATTTTGCCAGGGAAGCAGTGTCAGTACAACAATCAAATGTAGGCAGGATATTACAGAGGGGAATAGTGTTAACATTTCCACATCATGAGTGCTATCTGTGACAGCATACAGCAGTACATCCCATTGCAAACCAAACAAACTCTGTAAATGTATGTGGATTTATGTATGAATTTTGATATCAAATGTTTAGTGAATTGTTGTTTATGACTCTGATTATGCAAACAGCATCTCTTGCAACATCCATGATTCTGTATTTGTAAATATACAATGACATATTGCTTTCTGTGTGTTATTGAATGAAACAATCGGCAATCATAGTTACTTAACACTCTTGCCTGAAAAATATTGTCGTCATCCTCAAAAAATAATTTAGTGCATGCTAGCTGATCAAAATAAGTTTTTAAAAAAAGAAAA
Source organism: Sinocyclocheilus anophthalmus (assembly GCA_018155175.1). Lineage (NCBI taxonomy): Eukaryota > Metazoa > Chordata > Actinopteri > Cypriniformes > Cyprinidae > Sinocyclocheilus > Sinocyclocheilus anophthalmus. The sequence goes on from JADLZN010007805.1 coordinate 311,849, forward strand.
AAAAATACAAAATATAAAATACAGACAAACAAAAACTAGTCAGTGTCCCTCAGCTCAAATTCATTACTGCCCCAAACAGATCTAATATTGTTTTTGTCATTTTGTTGCATGTGTCCTTAATGCATTTATTTTATATTGTTAAGCGATTCTGATGAGTAAGAGCAAAATAGTTGTTTATGGTCTGCCATTACTCGGACGCAATGGCAGGATTCCCTTTTGACCATTACATTTCCAGCCATATGGCATTATTGGCTAAAGATTTTTAAATTCACTTTGTAGAGGTTACCTGGGTGGATTTCCATTTGTACCAGTCTTTAGAATAGGGGACGTTTTCTTGGAAAACTGGACCCTTTTAATCATTATTGATGTATATTGATGATCACTTAACAATTTCCGAGAAGATAGTATTTAGTGGCCCCATTAAGTCATAAATCCATTTGTTCAGCCAGTGTAGTCAATATTAGTGAAAGTCACATTCACTATATGGAGAAAGAATGAGTGAATGGATACATAGCATTTAGATTATGACATTGCATAAACTGCCCAAATAATGAAAACTATTGAAACCAGTTTTTTATTATACTTGGGATACTATTATAGTTTTTGTTAATATTTTGAAATTAGGCTTTAATTGTATATGCTCTGTGTTCATGTTAATTTTATTTAAAGTTTTAGTCATTTTTATTTAGTTTTATTTATAAGGTCTATATAGTTTTATTAATTTTATTTCAGTTTTATTAGCTATTTTTGTAAATCAAGTTAAACTAAACTAGCTGAAATCAAATAAGTCATATATATACTTGGGAAATTTCCATGGGAACTAACACGTTTATTGCTTTAGTTTTAGTAAACTATATCTAATGAAATCAACAGACACAGTAGGAAGTATAGACAAAACACAATATAGTTTTCAGTTTATAGTGTTCAGATATAAACAAAAATATATGAATCAGAAACAAACTAAATAAACAATCTGACATCTGTCTGATGTGTCACTAAAATTAACCCTGCACCTTTCAACCAGTCATTCTGCTTTACCTGTGGAAGTTCTACTTTGGTATCGCTGCTGGATTTATGCAAAACAGGCACTTCCAGTCAGAAAACCAAATTCTCCCACATGAAAAAACTAAATTCCGGCTAAGTGTTCTCACACATACACACACAAGCCAAATCTCTCTGGCGATGATCAACCTCAATCCTCTTTTTCTGCTCATTGTGTTTGGGCAAAATCGGCTCTACATAGAGATTTCACAGCACGGATGGAGCAAAGTTCCAGAGTAACGAGAGGTTGCACAAGTACCCAAAAGTATGAGTCACGCTCAAGTCTGCCAAAATACATCACCACACATAACGCATTAGAATGCAGACACAGAGAGCAGTCCGCCACAATCTGGATAGAGGCAACAAGAGAAGACGCCTTATGCCTTCCACGCTGTGGAAGAGTGACCTGGTTATTTTTCAAAACTGTGATATATTGGTAATTATACAAGGGCAAGGCATTATTATGTTTTTTATTATTATTCACTGAGCTAATCGTAGAGTACATTAGTTAATATAAGAAGAAACGTTTAGCTTCGCGGTCTCTCTCTCTCTAATTTGGATGCGTAAGTTACGTTAGTTAATATAAGAAGAAACATCTAGCTTTGCGGTCTCTCTCTCTCTCTCTCTCTCTCGCTCTCTCATTGATTCGTAAGTCCGTTTATAAGAAGAAACGTCTAGCTTCGCGGTCTCTCTCTCTCTCTCATTTGGATGCACGTCTTGTTGCATTATTTCTCACTAATAACCTAACTGAAGCAGCACATGCCCTTGATACGAATTCTAAAAGTATCAAGATGTTTAACTGTCAACTTGAGCTTTGAATCCGTGGCGGAAGGAAGTAGTTTCGCACAAAAGAGGGTTTTATTAGGCACTGCGCTGTTTCTTGTTTAATTACACACATGTTCCGTCGAACTGTTGTATAAACGCAATATCACTCTCGTACTCGAGCGATACCGGCTCTATATCAGCGGCTGTGATTAGGCCAGAGGCAATCACAGCCGCTGATATAGAGCCGGCTGATATACTCAAGTGATATTGCTCATGTAAATATTGATTTATGGATAAACAATGTTTTAAACTTGTAAATTTTAGATGCATACTTTTCTTGAATTCTTTGTTCCCACAAAGAAAACTAAACTTCTGAATAACAAAAAGGTACTTCATACAGGCCTTGTGGGTAATCAGGATGCTCTATATTGACTGGACGTGTGCAGCTGTCAAGCACTATCTCTGATTAGTTGAGGACACGGTGCACAAGCAAGTCATTCTTAGTAAACACTTGCAGAAAATGTAAAAGGGTACGGCTGTTGTGAAAAGTACGTTACAAAAAAATTCCACTAGGTTGGGGTCAGTAAGATTCTTTAATGTTTTTGCAAGAAATCTCTTAAGCTCACCAAGACTGCATTTATTAATTTTATTAGTAATATTGTAAAATATTATATTGTTGAAATATTATTACAATTTATACTCTTTGTTTTTAAATCGTTACATAACCTAGCTCCTGTATACCTCTCTGAACTTCTTCATTTATACACTCCATCTAGAAGCCTAAGATCTTGCGACCAGGCTTTGTTGGTAGTTCCACATGTTAGACTTAAGCGTAGAGGTGAGCGTGCATTTGCGGTGGCAGGGCCATGGCTTTGGAATACCCTGCCTTTAGAAATTAGAATGGCCCCTTCTCTGCCTGTCTTTAAGTCCCTGCTAAAAACCTATCTGTTTTCCTTAGTGTATTGATTACTGTTATTCGGTAATTTTTTAATGGGTTGTTCATATTTTTATTTGGCTTGTTTTCTTTGTGTGTTTTTATAAATTTCTCTTCTGTAAAGCACTTTGGTCAACCTAGCGGCTGCTGTAAATGTGCTATACAAATAAAATTTACTTGAACTTGAACAACTTAAAATACTGTCTATTGTAATGTATTGTAAAATGTAATTTATAACAGTGGTGGCAAAGCTGAATTTTCATCATTATTCCAGTCTTCAGTGTCACTTGATCCTCAAGAAATCATTCTACGTATGCTCAGAAACATTTCTTATTATTATCAATGTTGAAAATATTTTTGCTGCTTAATTTTTTTTGTGGAAACCTTTTTTTCAGGATTCTTCAATTAATAGCAATATTAAAAGACTAGCATTTTTTTAAAGATAAATCTTTTGTAACAATTTATAAGTCTTGACTGTTTTAGTAAATTATGAACAATTTAATGCATCTTAGCTTAATAAAAGTATTGTTTATGTCAAAAAGTGTCCTTGTTTATTACAGTTACAGTACTTATGCTTATTGTGAAATGTTTTGTTTAAATAGAATTTATTTTTAAAATAAATGTCACTTGGTTTGATTTTTCAAGTATGCATTTAATAGACTTATACATGCTTAATACAATAATACAAGACCGACTCAACTGGATGACTAAGGAGCAAACATTTCTCAGTACAATCTGTGCTGATGTAATCAATCAACCCGCCAATCAGAACAGCACTCTCCATAATCAGAGTAAGCGCCGAGGTAGCTTGGATTTGTCTGAATAAAATGCAATGCAAACCTATGACTGCACATCTGGATATAGGCTAACCTCTGTCTCTTTAGTCCTGTCACCATTTACTCATCTTCATGTCATTCCTCATATGACTTTATTTCTTCCATGGAATATAAAAGGAGTAGTTTAGCAGAATGTTCACGCTGCTCTTTTCAGTGAAAGTTTTCACAGACACTATTGGAAGAGAGCTGAAATGGATGATGACCACTGAATCATCAATGAACTGACTTTAGCTGGAAGATGACTCTTTGTTATTGTTTTCTTCCATTATTGACTATCTATTTTCCTGTTGACACTGTAAAGCATGCTTTAACACAAACAGTACTGTATAAAGCGCTACAGGTGCATCTCAATAAATTAGAATGTCGTGGAAAAGTTCATTTATTTCAGTAATTCAACTCAAATTGTGAAACTCGTGTATTAAATAAATGAAATGCACACATACTGAAGTATAGTTTTTAAGTCTTTGGTTCTTTTAATTGTGATGATTTTTTGGCTCATATTTAACAAAAACCCACCAATTCACTATCTCAACGATTTAGAATATGGTGACATGCCAATCAGCTAATCAACGCAAAACACCTGCAAAGGTTTCCTGAGCCTTCAAAATGGTCTCTCAGTTTGGTTCACTAGCCTACACAATCATGGGGAAGACTGCTGATCTGACAGTTGTCCAGAAGACAATCATTGACACCCTTCACAAGGAGGGTAAGCCACAAACATTCATTGCCAAAAAAGCTGGCTGTTCACAGAGTGCTGTATCCAAGCATGTTAACAGAAATTTGAGTGGAAGGAAAAAGTTTGGAAGAAAAAGATGCACAACCAACGAGAGAACCGCATCCTTATGAGGATTGTCAAGCAAAATCGATCAAGAATTTGAGTGAACTTCACAAGAATGAACTGAGGCTGGGTTCAAGGCATCAAGAGCCATCACACACAGAAGTGTCAAGGAATTTGGCTACAGTTGTCGTATTCCTCTTGTTAAGCCACTCCTGAACCACAGACAACGTCAGAGGCGTCTTACCTGGGCTAAGGAGAAGAAGAACTGGACTGTTGCCCAGTGGTCCAAAGTCCTCTTTTCAGATGAGAGCAAGTTTTGTATTTCATTTGGAAACCAAGGTCCTAGAGTCTGGAGGAAGAGTGGAGAGGCACAGAAATTTTGCTTGAAGTTCAGTGTTAAGTTTCCATAGTCTGTGATGATTTGGGGTGCAATGGCATCTGCTGGTGTTGGTCCATTGTGTTTTTTGAAAACCAACATCACTGCACCCGTTTAACAAGAGATTTTGGAGCACTTCATGCTTCCTTCTGACCAGCTTTTTGAAGATGCTGATTTCATTTTCCAGCAGGATTTGGCACCTGCCCACACTGCCAAAAGCACCAAAAGTTGGTTAAATGACCATGGTGTTGGTGTGCTTGACTGGCCAGCAAACTCACCAGACCTGAACCCCATAGATTCTCTATTGTGAATAGGAAAATGAGAAACAAGAGACCAAAAAATGCAGATGAGCTGAAGTCCACTGTCAAAGAAACCTGGGCTTCCCTACCACCTCAGCCTGCCACAACTGATCACCTCCATGCCACGCCGAATTGAGGCAGTAATTAAAGCAAAAAGAGCCCCTACCAAGTACTGAGTACATGTACAGTAAATGAACATATTTTCCAGAAGGCCAACAATTCACTAAAAAATTTGTTTTTTATTGGTCTTATGAAGTATTCTAATTTGTTGAGATAGTGAATTGGTGGGTTTTTGTTAAATGTGAGCCAAAACCATCACAATTAAAAGAACCAAAGACTTAAACTACTTCAGTCTGTGTGCATTGAATTTATTAATACACGAGTTTCACAATTTGATTTGAATTACTGAAATAAATGAACTTTTCCCTGACATTCTAATTTATTGAGATTCCCTTATTAAATACAGGTGACTTGACTTGAAAGGACCAGAGGATGTCAAGCTCCAAAAAGAACAAAAGAGCACCATAAAAGCATCATAAAAGTATGCAGTATATTCCAAGCCATAAGATATCTTTGTGTGATGGACAGTAAAATTTGAGGCTTTTTAGGCCTAAATATGAAAGAACATCTTGCACAATTTGCTATAATTCCTTTTGTGCTCCATGCAATAAAACCAGTCATACAGGTTTCAAAAGGCATGAGGGTGTTTTACATTATTTTATTTATTTATTTATTTTTATTATTTAGACATGAGGGTGAGAAAATGATGCCAGATGGTTTATTTTAAGGCAAACTCTTTAAAGAGCATCTCGAGAGCAGAATTTGATTTCATTACACTGGAGAAAGCTTTTGGGTGATAACTCGATTACTTTTAATTGTGCCTTTATAATATTATTTCAAGTTTTGAAACTGGTTACTGCACAACTGAAGTCACGATGTAGAACAAGCTCTGGGGGGCTTGTGCTGTGTTGTATATTTGTTCTTATAATACTAATGCTGTGTGGGTGGACCAGCATACAAAACATTCAAACATGCTCATAAAATCCCTGCCTTTACTATTTATACAAACTCATTTGAACAGCATGCCTACGCTTAATTAAAGCTACTTCACGCTTTTATTCACTTAAACTTAATTTTAGATCTATAATCACTTAAAAATATTAGAGAATGAATGAGCAAAACGGAGTATTCAGAGCTCAAGGCAAGTTCACAGAATCAAACATATGGTTAGACTCAGTCATTCAAACAAAATGCAGAACTGAAATAATTTGTCATAATTTACTGTCTGACACACTTCTTTAAATGAGATTTTGAAAACTGTCCCAGAGATTTCTTGAAGGCCTGGGTTGAAAATATTGATTACCCAATTTGAAACGTCAATTTAACAAATCATTATTGACTCCTGAATCTCAAGGTAGCTCTTTTAGTCAATGCTGTTTTTTCATACTGTATATAGTTTACAGAATTGTTTAGAATTTTTTTTCCCCTTAGGAAAATTGACTTGTAACTGAAATATTTTCAAATGAATCCACAGCGCATCAAATCGAATTGAGACTGGAATCAAATCTAATCCAGATCTTATGAATGAGAAACTGAATCAAATTGTGAAATCGGTGTCAAAACCTAGCCCTACTTTTTTTTGGCTATACAATGAGTAAATGGGGTGCAATGATTTTGCATCCCAGTGTGCTTCAAAATAAGTGAAGAAATTCACACAGGTTCGGAATGGCATGAGGGTGAGTACGTGATAATTGTTTGTCAACTATGACTTAAAATGCTATAGACACCAGTTCACCCCAAAAAAAAGAAAGTAAGTTATGGCATTAATTACACACCTTCATGTTGTTCCAAACCTGTAAAACCTTTGTTCATCACGTTCAACACAGTAGTTGTGTTGCTGTCTCAGCAGGGTTAGAAAGTTCTTGGATTTCATCAAAAATACCTTAATTTGTGTTCCGAAGATGAACAAAGGTGTTGCCGGTTTGGAATGCCATAAGAGTGAGCAATTAATGACAGAATTTTCATTTCTGGGTGAACTAACCCTTCAAACAACATATGTTCCTAGACCTGCATCCTAATTGGTCCTGGAACCATATTCCCATCAACCAATCAGATTTTAGGATTAGGCTAAGGACTGGGGTTGGGGCTTCACTAGTGTCAGTCTGACTTAAATGACACTTAAAAACAACCCAAACGGCAGTTGATTTCTTCCTGTCCAGGGAGTTCTTGATCTCAATAAGCTGTGAATGTGGTTATGCAGGACTAGGGCTTGAACAACAGCAACAATGGAATTAGAGGGGCGTTTCAACTGCCATTTCTCCAGCCAGAGCAGTTTAACACTGCTGGATTATTTATGTGCGCCTGGAGACTCTAATGGCCTGAGAGGAGACGCTTCTGCTAATGCCTGGCCCTGATCTCCATGTTCCTTTTGAGTTAGTGATCCTCATCAGCAAGAGTGATGGTGTTTTAATGGAGGGAGGCGTGGGGGGCGGGATGCACAGACAGTGATGTAATTTAGACATGTTTAAAATGGCCCATAGGCCGATGGGTCACATTAGCTGTTCTAAAACCTAGTGAGCTACCTAGTTAGACAGTATTTTAAGGCATAAAATGGCTGTTCCAAAAGTCTGGCTGCATATTTTCGCATCCTTGAGATATCTTGTTTGGGCAAACTGTAAGGCTGCATTACATCAATCCTTTGGGGTGAAGGTAATCCCAGAATGCACTGATGACTGGATTTGAGAGAAATGTAGACTAGAAACATACAGGTGTGCTCATAAATTTACATGCCCCTTGATCAGAACAAAATAAGAGGGATCATGAAAATTGCATGTTATTGTTTTTTTAATACTGTCCTGAATAAGCTATTTCACATAACAGATGTTTATATATTCTCCACAAGACAAAATACTAACTGAATTCATAAAAATGACACCGTTCAAAAGTTTACATACCCTTGAATCTTAATACTGTGTGATCTTTCCTGGATGATCCACGACTGTCTTTGTTTTGTGATAGTTGTTCATGAGTCCCTTGTTGGTCCTAAGCAGTTCAACTGCCTGCTGTTCTTCAGAAAAATCCTCCAGCTCCTGCACGTTCTTTGGTTTTCCAGCATTTTCTGCATATTTGAACCCTTTCCAAAAGTGACTGTATGATTTTGAGATCCATCTTTTCACATGGAGGACAATTGGGTGACTCATACATAACTATTACATAAGGTGAAAACATTTACTGATGCTCAAGAAGGCAACACAATGCATTAAGAGCTGGGGGGGGGGGGGGTGGTGTAAAACTTTTGAATGGATGATCGGGTAAATTGTACTTTATTTTGTCTTCGGGGAAACGTAAAGGGGTCATATGATGCGATTTCAATTTTTCCTTTCTCTTTGGAGTGTTACAAGCTCTTTGTGCATAAAGAAGATCTGTAAATTTGCAAAGACTAAAGGCTCAAATCCAAAGAGATATTCTTTATAAAAAAAAATAAGAGTCAACCACGCCTACCTAAAAACGGCTCGTTCTAACACGCCCCACATATCTACGTCACTATGTGGGAAGATTTGCATAACGCCGCCCAAATGTTCACGCAAAAAAGAAGGCGTAACTTTTATTCTAACTGTAGTATTGTTGACGCTGCAGCCATGTCGTGAAGATGCTGTGTGCTTCATTGTGAAAGCGAAACTACTTTGTTTGGTCTTCCAAAAGAGGACGATATCCGCTTCGTCATGCCTAGAGCTGATCTGTGCTGGTAGCTGAGGGAATACATCAACTTTCACCGTGGACGAAGCGGAGTCCAGCCCGGGGTCGTCACATGTGGTTGCCGCTCAGTGTCGGACCAACGGGCACATCGTTTTCGACCCCTTCGGCTCACGCTAGCCCGGCCTCAGCGCACGCTAAGCCGGGGCTTCCCCTCACTCTAGCCCGGCCTCAGCTCACTCTATCACGGCCTCAGCACACGCTAAGCCGGCGTTCACTCTCACGCTAGGCCGCTGTGTTTTTGTTGTGAAAGCGAAACTACTTTGTTTGGTCTTCCAAAAGAGGACACGACTACAAATCAGTGGTTAAGTTGTATTTACAACACTGTTCCAGAACACTTCAACCCAAATATCCAGATGTGTCCAACACATTTTATGGAGGACTGTTTCCTGATCCTGGGAGAGTAACGTTAGACTAAAATGCCGGCTGTTCTGACTCACGTAAATACGTTTTCATTTAAAGGATTTGCCACTGATGATTCAAACGCGAGTTTTGGGCAGTAGAGTAGCACTTGTTGTTTGTCATTTCTCTGATCACAAATGCAGACATGGTTTTATGTTTACGCGGCGCGGCGCGATGCAACGCAACGCGTAAAAAGACAGTATAAGTCATTATAATCAGTAATTATGTCCCCACTGGATGCAACAAATGCCTCGTTTGTAATGGGTTTTAATGTTTTTGTCTCGTCACTCCGGCCGGGACACGGCATCAACAGTATGTGAGGGGCGTAACATTTCCATCTCACGCTTGAGGTATTCGGCCAATCACAACGCACTGGATTGCTGGCCAATCACAGCACACCTCGCTTTTTCAGACCGATGAGCTTTGTAAAAAATCGACGCGTTTCAAAAAGGCGGGGCATAGAGGAGAAACAATAATGTACAGTATGTGGAAAATAAGTTTTTTTTACTTTAAACCGCATAAAAAAATTTCATTACACCAAATACACAAAATAATGTTCTTTTTAGCAGCATCATATGACCCCTTTAAATATTTATGTAGCTTCTTAAGTGCAGTACCAAATGAAAAAAATATTATCTTTAAACAAAATAAGAAAAATGTACACATCATCATCCTGTTCAAAAGTTTACACCCCCAGCTCTTAACGCATTGTGTTTCCTTCTTGAGCATAAGTGAATACAGTAGAGGCTTTGTGCATTGCAGTGGGGGAAATAATTACTGATTATAATGATTTATACTGTCTTTTTACGCGTTGTATCGTGCCGTGTAATCATAAAACCATGTCTGCATTTGTTATCAGAGAAATGACAAACAACAAGCGTTAATCTACACTGCTCAAAACTCACGTTTGAATCGTCAGTGGCAAATTCTTTAAATATGAAAATGTACATACAGACTGTGAGTCAGAACAGCAGGCATTGTAGACTACTCTCCCAGGATCAGGAAACAGTCCTCCGTATAATTTACCCATATCTGAATATTTGGGTTGAAGTGCTCTGGAACAGTGTTATAAATACAACTTAACCACTGTTTTCTAGTTGTGTCCTCTTTTGGAAGGCCAAACAAAGTAGTTTTGCTTTCACAACGAAACACACAGCGTCTTCACGACATGGCAGTGGCAGCAACAACAATACTACAGCGAGAATCAAAGGTATGCCTTCTTTCTTTGCGTGAACATATGCGTGCCGTTATGCAAATCTTCCCACATAGTGACGTCGACATGTGGGGGCGTGTTAGAACGAGGCTTTTTAGGAGGGCGTGGATGAGTCTTAATTTTTAAATAGAATATCTCTTTGGGTTTCAGACTTTAGTCTTTGCAACTTTACAAAACTTCTTCATGCACAAAGAGCTTGTAACACTCCAAAAAGAAAGGAAAACTTGAAATCACATCATATGACCCCTTTAACATATTTGCATATTCTGCAAGGGGTATGTAATCTTATGAGCACAACTGTATATTTAATTCAGTGGCATAAAACTTTTAGAAATGTTGGTCCCACTTTATATTAAGTGGCCTTAACTAATATGTACTTACACCAAAAAATAAGTACAATGTACTTATTGTGTTTATATTGTATTGCAAAACTCTTTTGCTGCTATTGAGGTGGTACGTGGGTAAGGTTAGGGACAGTTTTGGTGGTATGGGTAGGTTTAAGGGTGTTTTTTTTTTTGTATATATATTTTTAAAATGTAAGTACAATGTATAAATATGTATGCACACTATAAGTGCATTGTATCAAATGATTAATTTAAATATAAGTACACAGTACTTAAGTCCTCCTAATATAAAGTGGGACTCAAATTTCTCTGTTTGATCATTTCACAATAACAACCTGATCTCACTGGAAAACAACTATTTCATGAGGTGGTGATTTTGTAATAATTTGTAAGATGTGAATTGCTGGTGCACATGCGTTCGAAAATTTATGAATGAGATCATAAAAATTCCTAGGAATTAGCAAACAATTCACCAAAACCTCAAATGCAATAATCATTATTTTTTAAACAGTTCTGATTGACCGCAGTGAGTAAGCAGTCACACAAATCAGTAGCTTTAAGATTAAAGCCACAATCCAACAAACAATCAATCAAATGAATGAAAGGACAATCAATAAACTGTAATCCTAACATGGGCAAACATTGCGTCACCCAATTCAAATTCATGAAACAGACTGATAGGGTTTTAAAAAATACCTTTTTAGACCTATGTGTTTCACAAGAGGAACACTGTTTGTGTTCGTGCAGAAAGGAAGCTCACTTGGTTTTAGAACAGAGCTACTGAAATTTAGAGGCCTTAAAAAGAAGTACATTGCATAAACAGTAAGCACAAACAGTAAGTGACAAATGATCAAACTCTTTTCAAACAAATTAACTCAGCGACAGCCCCACATCTGCACTAGTACGAAAATCCTCTGAATTGCCTGCTTGTTTTCTTTTTATTATTTTTTTAAAGCACATGTTATTGTTAACTCGTGGCTTTATAAAAAGCAGAATTTAGAGGGGGCAAAGTTGCTGTAAATCAGTGTGATCAATCTGCAGTGGTGTAAAAACACATCTCTGCTCGTCTTGCCTCACACTGGTCTGTGGGCGTCTCCAAGGCAGCAGCTTTTGATTGCTTTTACTTTATTTGCAAGTTGAAAGTCAACACTCTTCGGTGGGTGCTAGGAGATCATCTCATAACTTTCACATTAAGGCCCTCAAAACGATGATACATGCATCTGCGCTCGCATTTGCAGACTGCTTTTGGGAGAACAATGGTTCTTCTGCACCATTTTTTGTGTCCGTTTTCTACAAGATGGAATTAAAAACTCATAACTTGTAGCCTAAAGCAGGATAAATGTGCGTTTTGGAGCTGTGTAAGCAGGTGGTGTCCACACAGCAGGCGAAAATAGAAATCTGAAGGCCACTCCGTTAGATGCTGCTGGGGTTGAACCCATGATTCAAAGGTGCAAACAACTTGCTCATCATAAATAGGGCCTACACAGCTTACAAGTTTCTAAGGCCGTGTCCTAATTTGAATACTCATGCAGTAGGCCTACACTAAAAGCATTTATTTTGCTAATCTCTAAGTTTGAGATGAAACTGCTGTGATATTAAATGTTCAGTACAATTATATCACAAAAATTAAAGCCCGCTTTTCTCTCATTTTCTTGCAAAATGGGTTACAGTGAGGCACTTACAATACAAGCTGTGTAAACATTAAAATACTCACTATTCAATAGTATAGTCAGAAGACATAAACTAGATTTTAAAAGAAGACAAATTTTGATGTTGACTTGAGAAAGCCTAGCCAGAAAGTCTGAAGTAGTTTTAAAAATTCAAAGATAGAAACACTTAGAGATTATTTTAAAGCTGGTAGCATGTTTTAGCACAATGCTTGAGTACTTTAACAAACTGCTAGCATGTTTTAAACATAGTTCTAGCCAGTTTTAATATAGTATGTTGCTAGCATAGTTTAGCCTGCTAGCATGGTAACATTTTATTATACATTGTAAACATATCAGGTTCACTTTATTTGTACCCATAGGTAGACTAGGTTTGCAGTGTTATGAGTTCTCACATCTTTCACATTTTACAGACACCACAAACATTAACCAACATATATGATAAAAGTGCTTTAATGTTCCCAGCATCACTAAAAAACCGTCTAGACTAAAAACAACAAATTACCAATAAATAAATAAATAAATAAATAACAATGTTCCTAAGACCTATCCTTATTCAACTGAGTGATAGCTGCTGGCACAAAGCTGTTTTTATCCCGCTTGGTTCTACAATACGGAAATACAAATCTACATCTAGATGGCAGAAGTTTAAATTCATTGTTCAAAGGATGAGAGTCATCATTTAGAATTGAGTTAGTCATCCGCTGTAACTGTCTGGTATACAGGGATGCTGGACTAAGCTGTGACTCCCCAATCAGCTTACAAGACCATCTAACAATTTAACTCAGTGAATTCTTGTTCTTTACAGACAAGTTTCCAAACCAAGACACCAAAGAAAATGTTAAGAGTGATTCAATAAAAGCACGATAAAATAACATTATCATGGTCCTGTCAATGTGAAAATGGGCTAATTTCCTTAAACAAAACAGACACTGGTGCCCCTCTTTACACACTGCTTCACAATTTGCTTCAAAATTCAACTTAGAGTCAATAATAGTCCCAAGGTATTTGTAAGATTGCACAGATTCTATTTTCTGACTTTTAATAGATGTAACTTCATGTGGGTGGGCTTGTTTCCTAAAATCAGTAATCATATCTTTTGTCTTAGATAAGTTTAATTGGAGGTAGGACTCCTCACACCACTTTATAAAGTCATCAATAATCGGGCAATGGCTGGTCTCATTGCCCTGAAGCTCACTAACAATAACAGTGTCATCTGCATACTTTAAAATAGTCCTGTTTTCTCACTTACTCTGACACATATTTGTGTAGAGAATAAACAATAGAAATGAAAGCACACATCCTTGTGGGGAGGCCCGTGGCGTAGAGGAACAACTTGTCACCAGGGTTCCAGCACCCTTATCTCGGTGTCCTATTAGTTAAGAAATAAGAACTCAGACCAAAATATGTTACTCAACCGTAAATGTTCTAAAAGCCTAGTAATTAGACATGGGGTTGGATTATGTTTAAAAGGCCAGATGAAAAATCAACGAAATAAAAGTATAGAAGGAGAACCATTATATACAGTAGATATATATATATATATAGAAAGATATATATATATAGATATATATATATACAGTGGTGTGAAAAAGTGTATATATATATATATTATATAATAACATAAGTTAACCGCTTAGTACATTGCTAACACATAAAACTAAAAAGCTTTAACATGAAGCTAACGTGCTATAGCCTGTTTCTAGAAGTTGCTAGCATATTCAAACATGTTTAGCACATTCTTAAACCTTGTAGCTTGTTTATAGTTGTTCACATAATGCTAATGTTTTAACACGTTGCTATGTTTTAGCTTTTTCATAGCATGTTCTTAGACGTTATCATGTTCTAACATGTTGCTAGCATGTTGCTGATTGTTGTCGACTGAGCTTAACTTGAAAAAAAAATAGCTAACACCAGCTGGTTGACTGGTCTTAGCTGGTCTCCCAAGCTGGTATTCAGCTAGTTTAAGCTGGTTAGTCAGCTGGTCTCCCAGCCTGACCAGCTAAAGAAATGTTCAAAACCCCTCAGGTCAAAACCAGTCTGCTAAACCAGCGTAGGCTGGTTTCAGTTGTTTTTTAAGCGGGGACAGGAAACAAGTCATCACACAGGGCTTGAAGGACACATTAAATAAAATGTAGTCCACTGATTAGAGACTATAACATCGTGTTCAGACAGAACTGTTCATTCTACTAATGTTGACAAAAGCAGCCAGTCAACTGAAAACAACAGCGAGTGTCTTGATTATTTTCATTAGCATCGACTATGACTTTGCACCTTCCTGACGTTAACCCAACAGCATTCAGGCACAGAGGTTATGTACAGAATAAACCCCTATACCCTCATTCACTATTCCCTTCATTACTAATATAGTCCACTTGAAGTAGTAAATGAATCAAGCACTTAGTGCACCAGAAAGCTGAGGACAGGACAACATCTTCCACCAAGTCACGGGTCCACTATGGTTTCAGACATCACCACAAATGGCTGTGCATTCAAACAGTGCACTGCATCAGGGGATGGGGGAGAATTGTGGAGTATGGTAAATAGTGTGTTCTTCAATAGAGATGAATGAAACAGAGGGGAACGAACTGTCTGTTGTGACTGTTGACGATAAGCATCTCTTTTAACCTGATAGAGAGGGTTGTTGAGTTCGGGGCAGTCTCTGACAGTAATGACCTGTGATTTACTGCTTTGATTTTGCCCTGCTAACATGGAATAATTCATATTACGGTCTGGTAATACGGAGATATCCGAACAAATAGAGGAGAACAGAGGCACTACCAGATGAATCGATTAATTCTGGCTCTTCAAAGGCATAAGCTTCATTACAGAGCGTATTGCTAAAGGCTTGCAGGAGATGTATAGGCTTCTGATGCAAAAGTGCTAATAAATATTAAGTACATGCAAGGAATGACTGATGTTAGCCTGTAACAGGCTAGTGGTACTGCAAAAATATTTCACAAGCCATGGCACCCTCTGCTGGCCACTTATGGTAAAGAGGATACACTCTGAAAAGTTATACAAATAGGGATTTGATGTATTGTTAATATGAAAAAAAAATCTATAGATTTTTGAAGGTGTTTTATCAGTAATTTGAATTACTTATTGTTTTGTGCTTTAGGGTTACCTGTATGACTTTAGATGTTTCAACTGTTTCTGTTTATACACTGAAAGGCATGGCGTCCGAAACAATACAACACCCCACTGATTTCATTTGAATAGACCAAAAAAAAAATCTTGAAATTTATTTTTTTTAAAGCACAATTATAAGGATAGTCTGTTAATAAATGGATTCCCGCCTTTGACCATTTCTACTCAACTATATATATATATTTTTTCTCACATTTGTTCGGGTTTGTATAGGCTTTCCTGCTTGTTTATTTCTCAGACGTTTGTGGTAAAACACTTCCTGCATATGTCTGAAAATTTAGTCACTTTGGGTTAACTATTTGGCCATTTTGAGATTATTAGTTAAACTAAGTAGAAACCGATTACAAGAAATAATCATTCAAAATTATCAACCAGCCTTGTCAGTGCACATTTAAGTCACATTAGTATATTTCAACAACATAAATATGTGTTCAATGTAATTTATGTAACCCTTAGGAATATTTTAATTCAATTAATCAAACAATTATTAATATATAATTTTCCTTTCATCAACTATTCCAAAATTACAGATCTATTCAATGTAACTGATGAAAAATATTTGTATATTATTTTTATAAAAAATAAATACAATACAGATTTAAAAAAAAACTTGCATCCCTCTTTATGAGCTCAAGAGGGCAGAGTAACACCTCCAAAGAGAGTCCCTGACCAGAATACAGCTGTCCATGTATAATTGAAAGCCTTCAGTGATTTTTGCAATGCAACGTTTTTTGTTTTTTTTCTGTATCTCTTTTGTTAATTTCATTTGTGTTTACTAAGTTTCTGATTAGCCTTGTTACAGTAGTCTGTACCTCTTTGAAACAACGCTATATGCACTCTTTTCACATCTAAATGAACTTCCTTGCTTATATTGCTTCACAGGAATGGATTTTCTTTAGGTTGACCAAAAAAAAACCCTCCATGAAAATTCCATGAGGTTAACTCATTTAGCGGTTGTACTTTGGATGACCCACTGTAGGAGAGATATAATGGGAGTTCGGTGCTCAGAAGAAAATGAAACTGCTGATGTAAATGTATGTGTGTGTGTAGCTGGCGGCCTGAAACAGTGTTTCTGAGTGTGTGTGCATCTCCACTGCACATACTGTACTTCCTTTCGTGGCAGTTTAGCTGACCCGAGCACAGCACACTGTACATGCTTGCATGTATGCACACATTATACTGAGCATGACAAAGACAGAAAGAAAAGAAAAAAAAGAAGGATCATTTGGAAAACCACACTTACACTTTTCATTTCCTGTCAGCAATATGTCACACCTGAACAGGACAACCAGGGCTAATGTTCTGTGTGGTCCCTGTAAATCTTTATCACTAAAAGACAATAATCTGCTATAGGACATCCTGATTAAGAATACTAAGTGTCCACTGCACTTAACACAAAAGCATACTAGAGAAAATCGTTTCTGCAATATCCACCACATGTGGATGTCATGGTGTGCAATTATTATGCCACAGCATTTGTGTCTTTTAGAGCAGCTTCGTCATTGCATATCCTGTGTTTGTGGCAAAGGTTTTCAAACTTTTTATTGGCAAACGTGATCCCCTTCCTAAAACATAGGCTTATCATTTCAGACCCATTTATAATATAGTAAAGTTGATATTTCAGTGTTTGTAAAATTAAATGACTGGCCTTTATATAACATCACTGTACTAAAGAGAAGAGACAAAAAGGATGGTCTCTTACCTTTTCCCAGAAAATGAGGTATAATAAATGAAGGTCAACCATCACCAAGAGGCAAAAGAGACAAAGGAGACAAAAAACAAAGTTCGGAAAATCAGAAAGAGATGTTTAGATCTCATACAACTTGAGATTTAAATTATATTATACACAACATTATTCTTTATTCTGTGTACCTGATGAAAAAACAAAAGTTTCATTTTTCCTGTGCGAACTATTCCAGAGGCTAAACGTTTTTAAAGATTTATTAAACATTTTTGTTGTTTCAGCAGATATAAGAGTTTTACTGGATCTTCTTTAAAACTTCACAAGGCCCTCAGGAAGTTCCCGGAGCTGAATTTCCAAATGCACTCATTGCATGAACAAGCATATCTGTGACTTCCCACAATGCCTCTGAAGTCTGACAGTCCCATGACTTCATGATAAGAAAAAATTTAACACCATTACCTTTCCTCCAGTCAGACCATCAAGAGTACCAGCAAACACTTCAATGTATTTCACTCATATGGTAAGTTTGGTTCTTTTAGATATATGGTCATTTTTTCCCATTTGGCCACTGACTGATTGGGTCAAGAAGTCAAACGAAGTGACTACAGAATCAGCCAGCATGAAGAAATTCGGACTGAATCTCCTCTTAGGCAAATTGACTGCTGGAGTCTCAACTGCTGCAAATCACGCAAGCCTTCTACAACAAACACCCCACAGCTTAAAACACTGAGACGTAGCTTGTCTATGTCCACTTTTCTTGTAAGCTGCTGGTAAGAAAGTGTTTGCCAAGAACACAAATCTATCACTGTCAGGTAAATGTGGAAAAAGATCGAGCGAGAGAGGTAGTAGATGTTATACATTTGGCCACAAGAGAGAGCTACACACGACTGTCAGGTGGTCTGGCCTATGAAGAATCCCCATGTAAGCACACACATTCACAGACTTATAGACTTTTACCAGAGGTGGGACCAAGTCATTGTTTTGCAAGTCACAAGTAAGTCTCGAGTCTTTGCATTCAATTCTCGAGTCAAGTCCCGAGTCAAGACAGGCAAGTCCAAGTCGAGTTGCAAGTCCTCAACTTTTAGCTTCAAGTCTTAAACAAGTCATTAGTGCTCTTCGCCCAAATTAGTGTCTCAGTATTAATTACCATATCAAATTCATAGAAATTTATATCAGGAAGGCAGGTTAGAATATGTTTGGCATAGTTTCAATTTCATGTGAGATTGTTGCCCTTAGTAAACGACTACTCTACTACTCAAGTTCAATTTAGGGATTTGTGCCAAAATAGGACAAGCAGTGAAAAAACTATTTTATTAGTAACAGAATAGCAAAGACAACATAATTTCATAGAAATAACAGCTGCAACATACTTTGCATGTGTGCATAAGAATATATGCTTCTTGGTGTTATATCGAAGCCAATGAGCCATTATTTGGAACCTCAATGAAACCGATTTAAAAATATGTGAACGGAAACGCAGAACGAACTGCTTTGAAAGAACTAGAAGAAAGAACTGCTAGCATACTTTACAAGTGAGAGGAAACATGCAATTTGGATGCAGGCAAACATATGAAGACAATCTTTCAAAAATACTGTGCTACCATCCTTTATAACTAAGAGCAACAAAGACAAAATCATTTAATAGAAAAAAAAATTTTGTACGTTAAATGTTAAGTTTATAATATGCATAGTTGATCACTAAATTTAGGGGCTGTGTGCGCTATAGGCCTACAGACTGATTTACAACAGGTGAATTCATTCATTTATCCCGGAAGAAATTGAAGTGACATGAGTGCCTGGTGAAGAGGGAGAAAAATTGAGTAGCCTATATTTTATAGTTATATATACACAATACTCATTTTGTGAAAGAAACACTTCAAATGATATATTAAATGATCATTAGGCCTATTGCTGCTTGCTCACTTCAGACATTAGGCCTAATGTGCATTTTTCTTCAAATTATAGCTAAATGGTTTGCACTGATTAATTTTATATCTAGATTAAATCAAGGTTTATCTAATTATTCTGTTGCACTAAACTTTAAACCTTTAAAAATAAGCAGGTTTACATTTTAACCCATCATTTTGATCCTGGATTTAAGTTATATTTAAGATTAACTTTAATCCTGTTGCACCATAACTTTAAACTCAGATTTAAATCTCAATTATGGATTAACTTTAAATTTAATGGAGGTTTAAATACAATAAAATGCACATGCAAATAAAATATGTAATTGATTGAACAAAAACAGTGGAGATCTGACAAAAACAGGTCTCAGAGAGGTGTTTATTACAAATAAAAAAAATAAAAATTAAAGCACATCGAGCGGGATGCGTATCCGTCACTCTTGGTGCACCTCGGTGTCGGACAAACAAAAGAAGTGAGGAATATTTAACAGAAGCTTCACGGTGAATGATTAGGGCGAGCACCAGTGACGTGGATCGCGGCTGCGCCTCTCGTTTCTCATGCCTGCTCCGTGTGTCGCTAGACGAATCATGTAATTACATTTTTTTTCTTATCTCGGCTCTTTTGTCATAAGTTATAACTCCATTAATGTATACTAGCCTATAAATCCAGCGCTCCCTGAACGCAGTCTCTGGCTTATTCCAGTCAAGCACAAGCACGCTGCAGGGACGCGTCTATAACGACTTTGATCTGATCATAAAATCATAAAATCAGTCACAGGGCTCAAGTCCAAGTCAAGTCTCGAGTCATTGCTGTCAAAGTCTAAGTCGAGTCTCAAGTCTTCTTTAATTATGTCGAGTCGAGTGCAAGTCATCAAATTTGGGACTCGAGTTCGAGTCAAGTCTCGAGTCATGTGACTCGAGTCCACACCCCTGACTTTTACTATATCCATATCTTAAAAAAATAGTAAAGTCATCAAACTATGAAATAACACAAATGGAATTGTGGGACTTAAATAGCCACCAAAAGCATTAAACAAAGGAAAGATGTTATACTTGATTTTCTTTGTCTAAATTCCAGTTCTTCACACCCTAGACATTCTTTTAACCAACTTGAGGTGCCTCCTGAGATGCTTTTAAAACACTGTTGAGGGAGTTTCCGAGCATGCTGGACAATTGTTGGCTGCTTTTACTTCATAATAAAATTAAAGCATTTATGTTTATCACACTGTCTAAAAAAAAAAAAAACAAAAAGACAAACAACAAACCATGGGGAGCTCAAGAAAAACAAAAGTATTGTAATCAGAAATTACAATATTGAAAAAAGAAACAAACTAATGAAAGCGTGAAGGAATGCACCAAACATACACTCCTAAAAGAAGAAGGAGCCAACCCAAAATGTGTGAAAGAGCAAACACACAAACAAAAGAATAATCATAAGAACCCAAAATGTGTGTAAAGAACAGCTTAAAGGGGTCATATGATGCGATTTCAGAGATATTCTTTATAAAAGTTAAGAGTCAACCACGCCTACCTAAAACGGCTCGTTCTAACACGCCCCCACATGTCTATGTCACTGTGTGGGAATATTTGCATAACGCTGCCCAGATGTTCACGCAAAGAAAGAATGCGTAACTTTTAGTCTCACTGTAGTTTAGTTGACGCTGCTGCCATGTCGTGAAGACGCTGTGTATTTCGTTGTGAAAGCGAAACTACTTTTGTTGGTCTTCCAAATGAGGACTATATCTGCTTCGTCATGCCTAGAGCTATCTGTGCTGGTCGCTGAGAAAATACTTCAACTTTGCACTGTTGATCGCTGGATCGGCTTTTACCGTGGACGAAGCAGAGTCCAGCCCTGGGTCGTCACATGTGGTTTCCGCAAGCCCACCGGCCTTCCGCTCACTCGAGGTCGCCGTGTGTGACGCTGTTTCATTGTGAAAGCGAAACTACTTTGTTTGGTCTTCCAAAAGAAGACACGACTAGAAATCAGTGGTTAAGTTGTATTTACAACACTGTTCCAGAACAGTTCAACCCAGATATTCTGATGTGTGCAGCGCATTTTATGGAGGGCTGTTTCCTGATCCTGGTAGAGTAGACCTCAGTGCAGGCTGTTCTGACTCACGGGCTGTAAGTACGTTTTTTTATATTTAAAGTATTTGCCACTGATGATTCAAACACAAGTTTGAGCAGTGTAGAGGGTAGCACTTGTTGTTTGTCATTTCTCTTTTCTCAAATGCAGACATGGTTTTATGTTTACGCGGCGCGATGCAATGCATAAAAAGACAGTACAAGTCATTATAATCCGTAATTATGTCCCCACTGGATGCAACAAATGCCTCGTTTATAATGGGTTTTAATGTTTTTGTCTCGTCGCTTGAGGTATTTGGCCAATCACAACGCACTGGATAGCTGGCCAATCAGAGCACACCTCGCTTTTTAGACAGATGAACTTTGTAAAATTCGACGTGTTTCAGAAAGGCGGGGCATAGAGGAGAAACAATAATGTACAGTATGTGGAAAATAATGTGTTTTTTTAACCTTAAACTGCATAAACACATTTCATTACACCAAATACACAAAATACAGTTTTTTTTGCAACATCATATGACCCCTTTAATGGACAAGCAAAAAGAGAAACATAAGAACCAAAAAGTGTGAATGAATGAATGAATGAACATAACCAGAACTGCAGTAAATTAATAAATGAATAAATGAAATCTTTACAAACATGAGAACCAGAACTGTTTTAAAAGAACAGATGAAAGCTTGAACAAAAGAAAAAATGTAAGAACCAGAAATGTGTGACATGAGCAAAGCACATACAAATGACTAAAAATGTGTACAAAGAACAAAAGAAATTTGAACAAAATAACAAACTGATTTTCTCTAAAAAAAAGAATCTGAATTGGTAAAAGAACAAACAAAACCTTGAACAAAAGAGGAACAATATAAGAACCAGAAATGTGACCAGAACAAAGCACAAATGAAAAAATTTATGAACTAGAACTGTGTTAAAAGAACAATCGAAAGCTTGAACAAAAGAAAAACATAAGAACCAAAAACATGTGAAAAAACAAAGTAACGCACAAATAAAACAAACATGATAACCAAAATGTTTAAAAAGAACAAATTAAGGCACAATCAAAAGAACAAAATAAAATATAAATGTGTAACAAGAACAAAGCACAAATTTACAAATATAAGAACCACAACTGTTTACAGAACAGATGAAAGCTTGAACAAAAAACAAACACAAAAAAACTGAAATGTGTGACAAGAACGAACACAAACAAATTCACAAACATAAGAACCAGCACTGTGTTAAACAAACAACAAAAGTTCCAACAAATGAAGAACAGATTTTATGTTAGGTCAGAAAAAACATACATAATACCTAAAAAAGGTGTGAAAGAGCTAACAAACGCAAAAAAAACCCCCAAGAACCCATAAGTACCAAAAACACACAATCAAAAGAAACAAACGTGTGAGAATGTACACAACGCAAGACAGCAAACACACACAAAAACAAACATACAGAAAATGCATGAAAGCACAAATGCAACTAATATATGCTTCACTTGCAACCTTCATTTGTCAGTCACTTTTGGGATAACAGACTGACTAATTAAGAAATGTAAATGTAGAAAGAAGGGATGAAAGAAAGAGGGCAAGAACTACAGAAGACGACTACAGAATCTTCTACAGAAGCTGGGACAAGCTGAGCTTATGTAATTTGCAGGTCAGCCTTGTGCAGTGCCGTTCCACTGATTAGACGCTCCTGTGTGTGTGTGTGTGTGTGTGGTCATGTATTAGATTCAGGCTTCTGGGGCAGACTCGAGGTTCAGGACCTCTGCCGAGCGCTCCCAAACATCCATCCTCCCACTGTCCTCCTCTGATAAGAAATAAAGCCGAATCCGCAGAGAGAGCTGCCAATTTAACTCTGCTAATCAGCTAATGCACACAGGAAGAACAGGTACAAATGCAGAACTAATTTAAGAATGTGCATATGTGTGTGTGTGTGCGTTTGTGCATGCATGCCGAGGGACTCTGACTCATTGGCCGGTGCAACGTCATCTCAAACACTCACAATTCAATATAGTTTCTCAAATTAGATCTGTCATTCAGCTTGTTAGCAGCGGTGATGTAAGGCAGCGCCACAGGTTATTTGAGCAAAAAACAGTGCCACTGCTGAAGATGATCTCGCCTTTTGAGCTTGTAAAATTTAATGTTACAGTCTGCTTTCAAAAAAAATTAATGTTAGTAGAAGCACATGCAATCTGCCAGAAATCAGAAATAAATGTGAACGTGTACGTGTGTTTGTTCAGATGGTTTACTCAGGCGCTCCAGTGGCAGCCCTGAAGGTCAAGGACACCCTCTCACTGTCTGATGTGTGCCCTCAATTACCCACAAGCCATCTGTGCATTCTCTCCCCCTCTTTCTCTCTCTCACCTTCAAAGTGAATGTTGGTGAAGATCTAGTATCATTTGACGGAGAGGCACTGGTTGATGGCAAGAAGGACAATTCCAATTTCAGGCGTGAACTGATACCAGTGTAGTCTGATTCCTGAATGCTGGGTTTTTAGTGAATCAAAAAAGACAGCACAACCACTAGAGTACGATTTCCAGTAGAATGACTTTGAGGTGGTTGTTTTTAATGAATCGAAAACGTTCTGCACAGCCAGGGTAGTTTGATTCTCAAACAAATGACTCTAATGTGTTCTTTTTAGTGATTCGAAACCATACAGCGCAACCACTGTAGATTGATTCTCAAACGGGTTAATTTAATGAGTTGTTTTTTGTGAATCAAAAACATACTGTGCAACCAGTGTAATCTGATTTGTGAGCAAATTAATCAGATGAGTTTAAAAAAAAAAAAGTGACCAATGTGACTCTTAATGACTCTTACTTGTTTTTTAGTATAATCAAAAACATACTGTGCAGCCAGTTGTGAAAGCTGATTCTCAGACTGTATGGAGTAATTTTTAGTGAATTAAAAAAAATGCATAATTTGTGTACTGAAGATGAACGAAGGTCTTACGGGTTTGGAACGACATGAGGGTGAGTAATTAATGACAGAATATTCATTTTTGGGTACATTAAATATATTCAGTCTTAGTTTGAACTGTGGTGACGTCTCGGCAGACGCACAGCTGATCTAATCAGCAATCATATGAATATCACACAGATAAAAAGCAAGAACAACTAATTCTACAATCATCCATTACACACTCCCTTCTGTTTTCCTCGCTTTCATTACATATGCCAAGTACTTCCTCCTATCTGTCATTCCTTCCCCCTTGCTCTCTTTCTGCTGCTCTTATCTGAGGTGATGAGATGGTTCAAGTCACACAGAAGCTGCTGTAAAGATGAGAAAGCTTAAAACTTAAACGACTTCTGAAGCATTTTATTTCCCCCCTGAGGTTCACTTATAATATTAGTCAAGGTTTCCTGCACTGAAAAAAGTTTTTTAAGGCCTTTTCTACCTTCTCGCTGACCCTTGTCAAATTCAATGTGGTCGAATTCTGCGAATTTTCGACACATTTCATGGGCAAAAAAAGGCCTATTGTCATAGTGTAGCGGCGTATGAAGCACAGCTCACAGAAGTCACTTTCAAATCAAGGTCAAAGTGACGAAGCAATATCTGGTTGGAGCAATCGGTCGCTTGAAAATTGTGTGCCTGCACATTTAGAGTTGAAAAAAAGGCCTTTTTGCTACTGTACCTTCAAAAAAAGTCTATGTAATGACCACTTTGATGATTGGCTAACCTATATATGTCAAATTAGTAACAATCCACCAAGTTGAAGGACACTGAACAGCTGTTGATATGTAAATGTGGGCAGTCATATACTAAAATGCTGGGTGTGACTTCGTATCAAGACGATTTCTGCAAGTTTTGGCAGACTATAGTTTTAATTTGTGTCGTTATGTCTACACCTTAACTCAAAACAGAAAGAAAAATCAAATCATATAATCCTTTCTAATCATATAATCACTTTATCTTACAATTCTCCTGTAATAAATATATACACACTCTGCACATCAGGCCCACTACTAAACTCATGTTTATATTCGAGTTTAGCAGTTAGATTGCACGGGTTGCTGCTCTGAAACGATGTTTTACCAACATGGCATGAATATTATCCAACAATCATGAGCCACATTTAAAGCGCATTAGCATCTGCTCTGTCAGAGCGCTACGCTTTGATCAAACGAAAACACCAGTGCTGATTATTTCATAACGGAGGAGGAAACTCCCTTTTGAGTCATTCCAGCAAAAGTCACGTCAGAATAATCAGGCAGCTCTGTGACGACAAACAGTGCTTTGAAAGTAGCTTCAAGACCCCATGAAATCAAAATAGTTTGGCTTTTAGTCCATGAGTGTTAGCTTTGAGGCTGAACTGAAGTATATGCTACTGCACTCCTAAAAAGAACAAATACACATTTACAGTCTCTCTTTCTCATGGAAAATTAGCTAAAATATGAATGACTCCTCTTGTATAGCTGTTTACACTTTTGTCCAATCAAACACTCTCCAGAACGAGAATGTTCCTCCCTCTAATATCAAGTAGCAACTAGATTTTTACATTTTCTGTGGAAAATAAGAGTGATGCTTGCCAAAACTTGCTGCTTGCCAATATTAGCATGTTCAAAAGACATACAGGTTTTGAACAACTTGAGTAAACTTTCAGCAAATTTTCATTTTTCAGTAAACTATTCCTTTAAGTCTGTGTCCCACCCAAACTTCTCGTTTCTGTAAGAAAACTGTGTCTGCCAAACCATTTCATGGACACTCTTGTGCTCACTGACGGAGACTGAGTGGGTCTATCGACAGCCGTGGACATACTTTTGGCCTCTTGTGCTTGATGACTCTCTCTCTATGCTTCCGTAACCCTTTCTCTCTCTTCCTAGCCTCACTTTTTCTCAGTCCTTCTCTCTCTCTTATCTATCTCTCTCTCTCTCGCTCTCTGCCATGACCTAGTTAGCAGGAGCTGCAGTTGTCAGTCATACAGCTGTGTCATTCCTCTTTAAATGCTTTATGCTCTCTGTTCTGACCATCACACACACACACACACACACACACACCAGTGCCCATCTTACTAGAACATGTTGACCAGTATCAAGTTTTACATGGCATGACACTGTAATTTGGAATTATTTTCTTGAAAACATATTATTGTCTGCATTATTTAGACCCATTATTCAGCAGATTTTCTCTTGAATATTTGCAGAAAACTGTGCAGGTCATATTGTCACTCAATAGTCACTAAGCTTATTAGATCATTTGTATGTCTCTGATTTAATTCACTGACATCGGCTAAAAAAGGGACTACTGATGATTTCAATCATTTAGTAAGTAAGCCAACAAAGAGTAACCCTTTATTCACTCACCATAAAATTATAGTATTCATAGTTTATAAAATTGTCATTTTATCAATATGCAAGCACACGACCATTCAAAAGTTTGGTTTTTTAACATTTTTGAAAGTGACAGGTAATATTGTCACTCAGTATTTTTAAGTAACATGACTAATGAAAATATCATTGGGTTATTTTCGTTTGGTGTCAACGGCAGAAATGTGTGGCCTTAAGTTCTAGTGGCATACCAAAAAAAAAAATTCTCTTTCCATTTTATTAGCACAGAACTTAATTTCTGAACTTATTTGTATCGTTTTCTTTGTATGTATGGATTACTTAGGTTGTTACTGACATCTGGTGAACATTTCATGTCAACAGCACCTTTAGAAAAATATTTACTGAGAAAAATGGTGACATGTTCAATACTTATTTTACCCACTGTACATATATATAACCCTAACAGCAGCCAATTCTCCAGTCTTCAGTGTCAAACAAGTAACCATTTCATCTGATATATCGAGGTTGAAACTGAAACCGTTATGGCTGTTTTATGTGAACATTAGGATAAACTGAATAGAAAGCTAAAAAGAATAGCAATTATTCGAAATAGAAATCTTTTGTAATTAAAAAGCGCTATAATGTCACTTTTGATCAATTTAAGCATCCTGCAGATCAAATAATTATTTCTTTTCAAAAAAAATGTTTTAATCGGGGATGACCCCAAATTTTAAAACAATAGGGTAATAAAATTTGTAAATGTAAAATAGACAATTTAGAACACATAAGCATCAGAACCCCAGACCCCAAACAAGCCTAGGAAACAGGATTCACGTGGCCTCCCTACAATCTGCAAAATCTTCATTTTATTTTTATTTGGTTTTTGTCTTGTAAGCAGATATGTGTGGGTTAATCATTAAGAATACTGATCCATCCCATGCCCAAAAACACATCAATAATGCAAAATCACACACACACAACTACACAACACACCAAAAATAAGGATGGAAACACATAAAATGTCCAAATAAGAAACAACAGAGGCAAACATGATTAACTCCAGAAGTAGAAAAATGCTCTGAGCTCATTTCCGGTGGGTGTGACCCTCGAGAATCCCTGATGCCATCATTACACCGAACCCTTGATAAATTACTGCAGAGCTGCTCAGACACACAAATCTCTTCATTATTCTCTCTCCATGAATGACTAAGGTAAATATTAAGAATAAAAATTATAATATTAATGTATGTTCTCGTAATGCCCCACAGGGCCTTATGAGAAAACTAAGAGCTGATGATGGCTTGAAACTTTGTGAGATTTTAGTTATGCTATTTATTGAATGATACTTTGCACAGGAAAATCTTCAAGGGAACCATTTGATTCTGAAACTGGCATTGAAGTTTCCCAATCACTCTGAGAAAACATGGGTCGAATGTCATGAAAAAATCTTTTTAAGATAAGAAGTTCTTAAGGCTTTTTCAGATAAATACGCGAGTAGAGGACAAGATAAATTAAAGTTATGCCGAGTTCACACTGCACGATTTCAAAGACGTCGCATCACTGTTGGATTCACACTGAACGACTATCTGGGGTAACATTCAGTTGTTGCTGTGTTCACACTTCACGATGGAACAAGACAGGAGGTTACACACTGCATGACATTACAATAGGAAGAATCGCCGACAGCAGACTGGTGCAGGGTTGCCAGGTTTTCGCAACAAAACCCGCCCAATTACTACTCAAAAAAAGCCTGAAAATAGCCCAATTGCTTTCGAGGGGGTCCCCCAGTAAAATTCGCATTTGGGGGGTAAAATACACATTTTTTTGGCGGGTTCTCCTGGTACAATTCACATTCAAGGGCCTAAATATCAACCCCCAATTTTATTTTTTTTGGAGGTCGCTTCAACCTTGCGAATAAAAAACAAACTCGGCGCAATCACGGATTTTGGCAAACAATGGTCCGAAACTACGTTTTCCTATAACTCCGCCCGAACTTCCCGCTTGCCTGTATTTGGTCTCTCATTGGCTGTAGGTCACGCGATGTGTTTTAGCCAGAACTCATTTTCAAACAGCAGGATTGTGAATCACGACAGCTCCAGATATTTAGCCATGCCAATATTTCCACGGGCGTCGGAAAACGTCTGCGATTCCCTCAAGAATTGTCGTCTTTGATAATTCACAATAAGTGATTGTCACCGCGTGTGAACAAAGCACCGATTTGCTAGCGATTCGGGCCATTGTCGACGATTGCAAAACCTGTCATCGATGAGTGAAAACTCGGCGCTAAGAATCATGACAGTGTGACCGGGCAATACTAAATGTAATTTTGAAGTTAACAGTTGGTTGTTTGTGTTATTAAGAAGAAAAAGACAGGCTTTGGGGCAAGAATGCATGAAAATTTGCATGAAGAATTAGGAAATATACCAATTAGCTGCAAATGTACTCAAAGCCTCAGGCCATCCAGATCTTTTTGTACAAAACACAACTGAGGTTATTCTTCATATGAACAGTTTGGAGAAATGTTGTCAACTTGCATTACGTGCTCACCAATGGATCCTCTGCATGTGCATGGGTGCCGTAAGATTTGAGGGACTCCAAAAAGCGTAAAAACCATCTCAATGCTCACACTCAAGTGCATCTACTAATGTCTTGTGACTGACAAATGTTTGTGTTTTAAGAGCAAATCCACAATTACGAGTTTAACTTCAATGCTAGTTTAGAACGTTTTGTCACCCTTTTACTTGTAAAACTGTGCTTTAATCTAGCATATTCTATCCTCTTCAGACTAAACAACTTTTCTTTGAAGGAAGTGCTATAATGGACTAGGATGTCTTAATCTTACAAATGTTTAAGTGTGGATTTGTTTTACAAGCATGCAGTTTTTCACGTCACAAGACATTAATGATAGACTGGAGTCTAGGTATACTTAACTATCATTCTGACGGCACCCATCACTGCAAGGTGAGCAATTGTCCATGGTGTAGCAAGTGATTGTATGGCTGGAATTTCTCCAAACTTGTTCAGCTGAAGAAACAAACACATCTATATTTTAGATGGCCTGACAGTGAGTAAATATCCGCCTTTATTCTTAAGTTAGAAAATAAGAAGAAAATCGCTTAAGAATATTTTTGAATCTGGCTCCAGACTCTTTGCCTAGCTGTGTCATGATGTGTACACCAGATTTACAACATACATGCGTGAAGAGTTAATCGATAAAAGAGCCAAGCAAAGAGAGGACACGTCTTCATCTTGAGTGACTCCATTACCGGACGGTATTGGAGGAAACACAAAGAGCACGACAGGACAGGGCTCTGAAAACAATCCGCAAGAATCCCTGTGGATTGTGTGGGAAAATTCTAGGACTTCATTTCCATTTTAGTGGGACGTTGCCGCATATTTATTTCATCAAAAGGAATCCCCCTGCTGTATCTCCGCCCCACTTGAATAAAGTAAGAGAGCTGACAAAAAAAAAAAAAGATTAATCTGTCTCTCTTCCTGTCTCTTTCCTGCGCCGCACTTCCCAGCATACATCTGTGAACACAGCTGTAGGCACATTCACAAAATCATTGCCTGCATCCAAATTCCCATACTGAATATGACTCGGGTGCAGTTTAAAAATGCATGATTTAGCATGAGGACCAACTTTCTTTCATGAATACAGAAGGTTCGAAACTTTATTGCACTGTTTTTGAATACTGTGTAGCAGAGAAGTACACATGTTTGCAATGGAATATATGCACAAGCAAACAGGGTTAACCAACAGTCGTCCCTGTATGCTGCTGACCTGTCAATGAGAAAATGAGAGTTTGTCTGTGATGTCCTGTGAGATCTGTCTACAGCCATGGGCACATTCACCCAGAGACGGAATGAGAGGCCTGACAGCCAAATATCAGGCATGTTTATTTATATCCTCCGCCTGTGTTAAGGCATTGACTTTGTATCTGCTTTTCCTGGGGCTTGGTTTTGTCATATCTGTCTCATTCACTGACAATTTTCTGTTGATCCAAAGCAGAGTCTTCTGTTATTATCGGATGACAATGAGATAAATACTGTGAATGAGAATATGAGTGCATGTGTGTGTTATTTGACAAATGTATAAGATAATGATGAAGAACTTATACTGAACACCACATACATTATTGTCCAATATAAGGTCTGTAAGATAAATGTTTTTGAAAGAAGTCTCTTATGCTCAGCAAGGCTGCATTTACTTAGTCAAAAATACAATAAAAACAACAATATTGAGAAATATTATTACAATTTAAAAAAACAGTTTTCCATGTGAATATGTTGTAAAATGTAGGCTAATTTATTTCTGTGATCAAAGCTAAATTTTCAGCATCATTATACCAGTCTTCAGTGTCACACAATCCTTCAGAAATCATTCTAATATGCTGATTTGCTTCTAAAGAAACATTTATTATCTCAGTTTAAAATAGTTGTGGTGCTTAATATTTTTATGGAAACAGTGATTTTTTTCAGGATTCTTCAATAAATAGAAAGAGAAACAGCATTTATTTGACTGACTTTTGATCATTTTATGTAATGTTGTCTAATAGAAGTAATAATTTCTTTCTTTAAAAATGACCTCAAACCTCTGAATAGAAGTGTAAGTATGGAGGAGTAGCATTTACAAAATAAATAAATAAAATATTTTTTTTAAATCACTCATCAATATAATAATTCCAAATAAAAAAATAATAATAATGAAAAAATGAATTACTTGTATTTAAAGGCATTAAAATATTTCATCAGGTTTTAAATATCGTTTAAATGTATAATTATAATAATAATTATATTATATAATAATAAAGTAATCAATAAGTTTTCATGGTATTTCATGATTTCATGACAAAACTTTTGACGCAAATAAAAGTTTTTAAATTTTGCATTTTCTGCTGCATGTCTGTTTCATCACTTCAAAAACTAAATGTGACGTATTCTCATTTTTATTTCTTAACGGTTAAAACTGAAAACTGATTTTACTTTAAGTTGCACTCCTCCTCCTTCATATATATGAGACGCAAGAACATAAGGCTGATCACTATTCCAACCATCTTAGTTGCAATGACGTTTCCTAAACACTTCTTTTGTCAAAAGACCAATTAATATTTACACTTCTCAAGAAGGAATTTGTTAAATTCAAAGAGATGGCAGAAGCAGCAACAAACATCTTCCTTATATGAAGTAATACATTTGAATAAATCAATAACTAGCGTCTGGGCCACTGCCACAATGAAAATAAACGCAATCCCGCTTAAACCTCTTAACCTGTACGCCACCTGTGCACCAGCAGGGGAATTACAATCAGTCACTCGTAGAGGTCGTTTTTAAAGGGGTCATATGATGCGATTTCAAGTTTTCCTTTCTCTTTGGAGTGTTACAAGCTCTTGGTGCATAAAGAAGATCTGTAAAGTTGCAAAGACTAAAGTCTCAAATCCAAAGAGATATTCTTTATAAAAGTTCAGAGTCAACCACGCCTACCTAAAACGGCTTGTTCTAACACGCCCCCACATGTCTACATCACTATGTGGGAAGATTTGCATAACGCCGCCCAAATGTTCATATAAAGAAAGAAGGCGTAACTTTTCTTCTCACTGTAGTATTGTTGCTGCCGCCATGTCGTGAAGGTGCTGCGTGTTTGTTGTGAAAGCGAAACTACTTTGTTTGGTCTTCCAAAAGAGGACACAACTAGAAATCAGTGGTTAAGTTGTATTTACAACACTGTTCCAGAACAGTTCAACCCAAATATCAATTTGTGTGCAGCACATTTTATGGAGGACTTCTGGTCCTGGCAGAGAGACTACAATAGACTACAAGTTTTGACTCACAGATTGTAAGTACGTTTTTTTATATTTAAATAATTTTCCACTGACGATTCAAACGTGAGTTTTGAGCAGTGTAGAGTAGCGCTTGTTTGTCATTTCTCCGATCACAAATGCAGACATGGATTTATGTTTACGTGGCTCAATGCAATGCAACAGGTAAAAAGACAGTATAAAGTCATTATAATCAGTAAATTAGGTCCCCACTGGATGCAACAAATGCTTCGTTTATAATGAGTTTTAATGTTTTTGAATCGTCGCTCCGGCCGGACAGGGCATCACAGTATGGTAGGGGCGTAACATTTCCGTCACACACTTGAGGAATTCGGTCAATCACAACGCTGGCCATATCAGAGCACACCTCGCTTTTCAGACGATGAGCTTTGTAAAAATCGACGCGTTTCAGAAAGGCTGAAGGGCATAGAGGAGAAAAATAATGTACTGTATGTGGAAAATAATGTGTTTTTTAAACTTTAAACTGCATAAACACATTTCATTACACCAAATACACAAAATAATGTTCTTTTTAGCAACATCATATGACCCCTTTAAAGGTTACAGGTTGTAATGATTAGGTGGGGGTCTGCAGAGTACCTGTGCACTGATTACCCTGACGGCAGCTGTGGTGGGCTGCAGGCGCTTGGCGTTGAATGTACGAGTCTAACAGCTGTGCCCGCTGTGGGTGGGCAGAAGTCCTGGCGATGAAGAGAGCCAGGCTGTAATTATCACAACACAGGGGCTCAGGGAGGAAGAAGGAGAGAGAGAGGAAGAACAAAGAGAGACAGACAAGCTCAGTAGCCAAAGACATGAATGCTAACTATATGAGTATTTATCACAAGTATCTGGAGTCAAGCCCCTTGCTGTGATCAGGGACAGACCATGTATGAATTATTCAGGAAAAATCCCTGAATAAGTATTAGGGCATGCTAGATCTGATCCCTTCAGAGCTGCTTTTCAAACCAACGGGCTGGGTAACAACAGTTTGATGAAGCTGTTGCCATTATGCTTTCAACCATATAGTTAATACTGACAGAGCAGAGAAAGAAAAACATCTGGTATTAACTCATATCACTACTAAATCTAGTATTTAGGCAATCAGGATTATGAAATGAGACTTTTATATGTGTTGTGTGCTAAAATAATAATCACAAAGCCAAAGTATGTTCAGTAGAACGTAGAAATAAATTCTCATTTGTTCTCAAACCGGAAGTTTAAGAGTGGCTATCTACATGTAATCATCCACACAATGCCAAAAGATTTTCTTCAACAACTAAAGCCTTGTTCAGAACAGAAAGACTCGAATTGGTTTAGTTTTTTGTGATTGCAAAAAAATATATAATAATAATAAAATAGAAAAGAAAGAAAGAAAATCATATCATAGGTGGTTTTCAAATCGGATTTATTTGGGATTTCACTGATGTCTCAGTCTGACCAGATTGGATTTCATGCGTTTTATTTTTGTTTTTTTTTCGTCATGCAATTTGTCGTGTTAATATTGTATATGTCTTACAGCAAGAAAAACAATACATGCGCCTCTTAACAGGTACTGAATGTCTTAGAGGGAAGGTTCCTCCAAAAATTTAAATTCTGATGTTGTTTACTGTGATTTTGTTCCAAATCTGTATGATTTTTTTTCTTCTGCTTCACAAAAAGAGATATTTTGAAGAACGATAGGGTTCGAAAAACATTTTAACCCCACTGACTTTTTTCAAAATATCTTCTTTTATGTGCCACAGGAAAAAAAAAAAAAAGTAATGCAGGTTGAATAACATAACATTAAATGACATCCAAATGTTCATTTGTGGGTGAATTGTGCCTTTAAAGGCGTGTTTTGATGGTCAAGTCAAATGTTACACATATTTGTTTTGCTATTATGACAACCAATGTGGACGTGCCGGCAAAAGTGACTGCGGTCAGAACAGGTGACCTAAAAAAAACTTAATAAAAAAAAATAATTCCAAAAATAGTGAACAAAAAGAGTATCTGTCAATGTTAAAAAAAGAGAATGGAAAATAGCTTTACACACTACAGTAAATATTGTGTACACATCCAAAATGCCTAAAACAACCTGACCATTCGAACTGTAGTGCATTTCCAAAATAAGAAAAACATTTTTTGTTAAGTTTAGGTATTGGGTAGGATTAGGGATGTAGAATATGGTCATACAGAATATGTGCTTTACTAATAAACAGCCAATATGTTAATAGGCATGCTATTTTCTTCGAGCGATATTAAGTGTGTGGCAATAAGGGCAGTGGAAACTGTTAAAAGCTTTATATTGGTGCATGTTTAAAAGACAGTATGTGGCCTTCAAAACGGCTGCAGGGATGAAGGAATGCAAAAATCGCTGTTCTTTTGATCCTAGCTTGAATGGGAATAACAGAAAAATAAATGAATTTATTCATGTTTATAGACTAAATTCAATCCGTTTCCACTGGTTTTATGGCTTTGTGGCTCTCATAACACTCCTGATGTTAGGTTCTTCAGTGCCAAATGGTCAGCAAGGGCAACGGTATTGAAACGCAGATGGCTGCTTGACTGAAAACTTAAGCATTCCAAGCAGACTGTTTGTGACATCATCTATTTATGGCACCCGAAGTGAGGCAGTCAGAAGTTAAAAGGTATCCATTAACGGCCAGCTGCGCGCACAAAACATCAGCTCCCATTCTACGTCTGTGAATCAGTAATTCTATGCTATTCATAGACCGGACATGGCTGATTGGGTTAGAAGCACTTTGAGACTGATCAAATGTGTAACGCTATGGCCTCTATCGATTACATCACCATTCACTTAAACAACAAATCCCTAATTAGCCTAAATAGAGGGCTTTCAAGTTAATGAGTTACTTTATACAATCTTGAAGCATTAGCCATTAATCCATGTGTCACATAACGTGTTATTACTATGTTATAAATGGGTAATAACCTATTAATAGACCATGAACAGTAAAATAGTAGAACAAGCTGCAATTTAAAAACATTCATTTGGTTTGTAATGGTGAAAGGTGTCGGTACATGACGTCAATACTTCCTACACTGCCAAGAAGGTCAGATTTCCCAACACATTCAAGTAGCCAAATGGATAATAAATGTAATCATAACACCCTATTCTACATTATTCACTGTTCAAATGGTCAATATGTCTGGTTAGACATCCTAAAGGCTTTATTAAAGACATTGTATATTAAATCTAAATCACTGCTAAATGCTTGTTAAAGGTGTCACACAGACTGCTGATGTCATTGAGGGCTTAGAGCCAATCAGTTGATGATAACTGAAGAATCTGTCCTTATATGGCATACAAAACTTTCAAGTAAATGCTTATTAGAATGGCATGACCTACCCAATTTCTACCCAATAACCTTCTATATCAGTTTACAAGATTGTTAACCGTGAGAACTGATCGCTGATGTTTCCAGATACAATGGCTAATATGGATAGTACATCTAAAAATGTATTTTATTCATGTATTTCTAATATGAAAAGACCACCATCCACTTTCATTCTATGGAAAAGAGAAGCCTGAGCATTGTGTTCCTCACAATAAAGTATATTATACAGATTTGTAAGAGTAAAAGATGACAATTTTAATTTTTTTGGACATAATATTCCTTTAAGTATAATTTCTCCGTAACATCTACACCCATGTCTATGTAGTAACTTTACCTTGACATCCAATGATACACAGTGAGTTTCTGTCACCAGTATGAATGCATGATAAAAACCATCTCTCAGGAGAACAGTGAACAGAGAGGGCTGTGAAGCGCAACGGACGATATCTGCAGGGCTTTCTTTCTCTCCAGGCTGTCAATCACAACTTGATGAATGCCCGTGGGACGTGGCCAACCACTTCCCAGCATGCCTTGCACTCATTCATATGAGTGGCCAACTGATAAGAGAATGAAGTAGGGAATGGAGATGTCGGTGTCTATTTTGGTCCTTGCCTCAGTTTCTATTTTAATAAGCACTGTCAATATGCGCACACTGAAAGACAGAGAGCTTCTTACTGCATTAAACAGAAAACATAAAAGCAGGAGTTACAAGAGTGGATGACAGATAAAAAGGAACATCGTAAGTTATTTTTCTCAGGAAAATAAGTATTTCAGTGGCGAGAATCATTATGTAGGAGGATTAATTTGAGCATGAACTCACTGAACTTCACTCCTTAATTAGACACATATTTAATTTAAGATACATGTGTAGGAACACAACACTAGAAAGAAATGTATGTTATTTATCTAATAATATACACTATACATGTGTTTGAATTGTATGAGGACTGCTTTAATAATTAGATTTAACTGTTCTCAGGCCAAGATATTTTTCATAACTGTCAGGGTGAGGCAACCTGTCATACACACTACCGTTCAAAACTTTCGGGAAAGTAGAATTGATTTATTTATTTTATTATATTTTTATTTAAATTTGTAGTCTTATTCAGTAAGGGCACATTAAACTGAGCAGAAGGAATAGTTACAAACATGATTTTATTTTTTTCAAATAAATTCTGTCTTTTCCACTTCTATTCATCAAAGAATATAAAAAAAATTATCACATTTTCCACAAAAATTATTAGGCAGCTCCAAATCTTGTGCACCAAATCAGCATATTAGAATGAATTTTTGAAGTCATGAATATCTTATTTAATAAATCTATATTTTAAAAATATTAAAAAAAATTTAAAAAGTAGAAAAGCAGTTTTTTTTTACTTATATTTTTTTATAGAATTAATTATATAGAGTTTTTTAACTAATATTAAACAAATAATTTAATTATTAATTGTTTTTGTGCTGGTATTATACTTATTTCAAAAACATTTAAAAAAACCTTAGCAATCCAAAATTCTGAACTGTAATGCAAATAACTAATTAATTACAATTTATGCTGTCCAAAACAAAGATTTAATTTTTAAAATAAAATAAAATAATATTTTCCTTGCAAAAAAACAATGAAAATGTTGAACGTTTTTTTTTCAAAGAGCTTTTCCCCTCCAGTTGGCCATATTTTGCAATTTTTTTATTCTTATCCTTATTCTTATTTTGTCAAATTATTTCATGAAGCTTAGATCCCTCTTTCTATTAAATTGGTATTTTTTCCCCTGCCAGGAAAGTCTTAGTCTGATGACATAGAAATTCATTAACATCCCCAACCCCCACAATTAAATGGCACAATTTGATGTGTCATTCATGCATTAAAATATGACAAAATTTACATGGAAATGTATGAACTCAACACAAAACATAATTTAAACAAATACGAAGTATGATATTATGGTCTATCCTCAACCTCACTGGATTTTTCTCACTCTCTTCCTGTAGCATGAAGTGTTCATGTGGCCTACGGGTCGAGTGAAGTAGGGCACAAACAATAACTGACGATCACATCGAATCATGTGCTGTGATGGAGGAAACCAGCTGACTGCATGAGCCCAGAGGACGGAAAGAGAAAGAGACAGACGCAAGGAGGGAAAGAGAATGAGAGAGATGGAGATAAGAATTTATTCATGTGCTTCGTCACTTAATCATCTGACTTTCCACAAGCCCATCAAACCTCCCCGTATCCTAATAGTACAATCCATGACTACTCAATCCTGTGCACTGATTGGACCGTAAGAGATTGAATGATGATAAATGAGGAGGACGTGTTTGATTTATGATGGGGGACTCAGTAAATTGACATGTTGTGTCTCTCTAATGACTCAGTTGCTGATGAATGCAACAGGACCATTACACAACACCAACACCATTCTGCTACAAAACACCACTTTTCACCATCCAATCAATTCTTGATAGATAAAACTGAGTCCTGCCCTGTATTTTCAGGTTTAATATTCAGTTTCAATCAGAAATGTTTCAAATTATGAAAGTAAAAATTACTTGCACAACACAACAAATTCTCCACAACACAACGGAAACAAGATGCAACACAACGAAAACAAGCCGCAACACAACGAAATTAGCACAACACAACGGAAACAAGCCACAGACAACTGAATTAGCACAACACAATGGAAACAAGATGCAACACAATAAAAAGAAAACAAGCCGCAACACAAGGGAAACAAGATGCAACACAACGAAAACAAGCCGCAAAACAAGGGAAACAAGATGCAACACAACGAAAACAAGCAGCTACACAAGGGAAACAAGATGCAACACAATGAAAACAAGCCGCAACACAAGGGAAACAAGATGCAACACAATGAAACAAGCCGCAACACAGCGAAATTAGCACAACACAACAAAAACAAGCCGCAACACAACAAAAACAAGATGCAACACAACAAAATTAGCACAACACAACGAAAAAAGCCACAACACAATGGAAACAAGCCGCAACACAAAGAAATTAGTGCAACACAATGAAAACAAGCCGCAATACAACGGAAACAAGATGCAACACAATGAAAACAAGCCGCAACACAAAGAAACCTGATGCAACACAACGAATTTAGCACAACACAACGGAAACAAGATGCAACACAATGAAAACAAGCCGCAACACAACGGAAACAAGATGCAACACAATGAAAACAAGCCGCAACACAATGGAAACAAATGCAACACATGAAAACCAGCCGCATAACAACTGAAACAAGGAATGCAACACATGAAAACAACCCAAACACATGGCAACAAGATGCAACACCATTGGAAACAACCGCAACACAACGGAAACAATGCAACACATGAAATCAAGCCGCCGAACACAACGGAAACAGAGCCCACAATGAAACAAGCCTCAATACAACGTAAACAAATGCACACAATGAAAACAACTCCGCCACAATGGAAACATAGATTCAACCAATGAAACAATGGCGCAACACAACGTAAAACCAAGATGCAACACAATGAACAATCGCAACACCCCGGAAACCGATTCAACCATGAAAACACGCCGCAATACAACGGAACACATGCACCACAATGAAAACAGCCGAAAGTACAACGACACAAGAGCAACACAATGAAAACAAGCGGCAAACACAACGGAAACAATATGCAACACAATGAAACAGCCTCAAACACCACTAACACAGAGCAGGAACACAATGAAAACAGCCGCCACCAAGGAACGGAAACAAGATTCAACACAATGACAACAAGCCGGCAACACACGAAACAGATGCACACAATGAAAACAAGCCGCAACCAACTGAAACAAATTCCACATCCATGAAAACAATCCGCAACACAACGAAACAAGATTCACACATGAAGCAAGCCACAACACATAAAATTAGCCAGAACACAATGAAACAAGCACAACACAAGGGAAACAAGATGCAACCCATGCATTCTCACAACACAAACGAAACAGCCACACAAATTAGCGCAACACAATGGAAACAAGTCATAAAACAGCGAAATTAGCTCAACACAATGGAAACCATTTTAAAATTATTTTTGCCTTTATTATGACAGGACAATGAAACGGACCGAAGCAAAGTTTGATAAAGATAGGGGGCGATAGGGACAGGTCCTTGAGTTGGATTTAACTCGTGACGCCCATCTCGCAATGCGCCAGAAGGTCTGCGCGCTGGCCCACAGAAAGGCTTATCGGCGCAGACCTGGAACCTAACGTAATCAAATGTCTAACTGGTGCCTTCCATTGAAATGACAGACTTTCACTTTATTAAATCAACATCCACATCTTAAAATTCATTAACAACCAATGTATAAACCTATGTCATGACTGGCCTCGTTTGGTTGCATGAAAACCAGGGACCTTTCAATTGCAAAACTGGGCAAATGGTGTCTTAACCCTTATTCAAAAAGACATGGCTCTTACAAATTAAGTGAACACCCGGGACTAGGCACTGTTTTCCTTTAATTTGTTTTTTCCACCTCTGCATTTAATACAGCTTCCAACCTTCTTAGAATAGACTTAGATACAACTTTCTCCAGTGGAATGGTGTGTAACATCTGCCAATTGCTTCAGATCTGATGGCGTAAGGAATCTGCTGTCGTCACATTTCTCTGCCAATTCTGCCTAGCATGGTTTGATAAATATCAAGGTATGTGATTAGGCGACCAGGGGGGCATAAGTTTTAGTTCATATTGGGGATTATAATCAAATGCATCATCAAGCCATCTAATTTGCAGTTAGTGCTATTGGTCTATATGTGAACGCGTGGTGTAGCACAGAGTCGTCAAGGTTGAAGATATGAGGGTTGTTGGCCATTGGTCACTTCTTGTGGTTATATGACGCCTGGTTAGGTGTTTGCTTTTTGTTGCACATGCCCTATTTATGCACTGGGGATGTGGTATAGCTGACATTTTCCTTGGCTGGGAGTCTTGCCATCTTGCTGGTAACAGTATCTAAGACATGTATGATAATGATGAAAACATCCAACAATTGGCTGATAAGGTTACAAGGCTCCATGGTAAATGGGCCGACGGAGGATGTCCGGACGCCATTTGTTGTGAAGATAACATAAAAACAAAGTGCAGTCGATGCTCATGGCTTGAATAAACACTGAGCTGAACAACGACATTGTATAGGACCGCACCGATAGATACAGATAGAAATAAGAAAAGGCAAAAATGTTTCACGGAACTGTTCACAAGTATATTAACCTAATATAATAATAAGATTTTATATAGTGTAAGATAATTCACATTAAGAAAAAATATGGTTAATTTAAGAACAGTTCCATGAAAGATTCTTTGAGGAACCCAATATGGCTCTTCAATGGAATCAATGTGAAAAAAACTACTTTTAGAACCCTATTTTTAAGAGTGAAGAACCCACCCTAAATTTTTTTTACAGAAAAGATCTGCTGCTTCATCCATTTCATCGTGACGTCAACTGTATTTTAAAAAACTGCATTTATCATATTCATTCACCTATTTCAAAAAAAATGCATTCAGCACATGAACTGACATTTCGGCATAAGGCAAATATCAAAACATGCCATCAACATTATGCATTCAGGCCAACATGGTGACTTGCAAAGAGCGAAAAACTGCGCGAAACCGAAGGCTCCCCACTTGAGCCAGTACCGGAGGAGGTGTGCAGCAAGCATTCGTAAGTAGCTGGAGGGGTAAGCGATGTACAGCTGTCTCTGAACTAGACATTGAAGGGGGCGTGAGTGGTGGTGTTGTTTGGTGGGTGTTGGTTATAGAACTGGATACAATATAAGGGGCACGCATGAACATTGGTGCACTAGGAGAGTATGGATCCCCTTGGTCGTGGTTCTCCTCCTCATATGTCTTATGAACTGGCAGGGGGGGGGACAAAACACAGACGCATCAAAGGCGAAGTCCGTGAGGTGTGCACACCACTGGAAGGGCTGGAATAAAAGACAACCGATAGCAACAGAACAGCGGACCGTGTAAGAGGCAACAGAGGACAAGAAAACAGAAGAAAGACTTGAGGCTGTTTCCACCACAGGGGCCACAAAAAGACCCGGACAGGAGCGGAAGGGATAGTAGACCAATGAAAGGTTTTTCATTAGTATCCCCGCCTGCGGGTGTCGTCCCTGTTGAGGCCAAAGCAAAAATTTAATTTTTGGTTCCGAAAAACATGTTGGGAAGGCAGGGAGTGAGTATGGTCCTGACAGAATTGTCATGGGTGGGGGAACTATCCCGGGATGTATTTAGGGGTTTGTCGGACTCATGTCCTGTCACTAGGCTGACGCCTGAAATTAAGGGCCTGTGAACTTTTAAGACTATAACTATGAATGGGTGCTCTCGCCTTGTGGGGAGGAATAGATCGAGCTAACTCGTAACTCAATGTGAGTGGTATATGATACAAAGGTAAATGAAGAATAATATAATGAACACCGACAAATTGGGCAATTAGTGTGGAATTAGAGCAGAGAA
The DNA here is from genome assembly GCA_018155175.1 of Sinocyclocheilus anophthalmus. Lineage (NCBI taxonomy): Eukaryota > Metazoa > Chordata > Actinopteri > Cypriniformes > Cyprinidae > Sinocyclocheilus > Sinocyclocheilus anophthalmus. The sequence goes on from JADLZN010007805.1 coordinate 354,002, forward strand.
GGTCGAAATATCTTGTTATGATGGCACAGGCGAACTTAATATCTGGTATCGTGATGGAGTGGGATTCAAGTCTCGTTAGTGATGGCACATCTGGAGTGTGATACCGGGGAGACAGAGAACCCAGATTGTGCACAACTCATGGGTGCTGAAAGAGCAAATGCGACCGTAATGATTATCAAGAGAAAATATTGGTGAAACAGGCGAGATACAACCAAATGGCCAAAACAAAAGCCTGCGAGAAAGTCTCAAAACAGCGATCAAAGTAGTTGTCACTTGGGGGGTTCACAAGGAATTGAACAGAAACGGATGTGATTAAAGGTAAAAGGAACAATGTAGAACGAAGTAACGAGGTGTGGGACAGTAAGGCGAGCAAGTTGAAAGCTTTGTAACCTAAGAGTATAAATTAATTAAGTCCAAAAGAGCGTGACAGGCAAGATGCAGGAATTATGGGTAGGCGTCAGAACAATCATATGGAGCCCATGAGCTTCTAGTTAAAGCAGGAAAAACGGGCGCGGCCTAAAGGCAAAGGAGGGGGGGGTGGACAGCGAAAAGCGGGCAGCAGCTCAGAAGCGTGGCAAAAAAAACAATATTACACAGGAAAGGAAAGAAGGCCATAGGAGTGGTAGAAATATCGGGAAGTTGACAATGGCAGGGGGGAGGGTTGTGATTCCTCTAGCGGGAGCGTGGACGGGAAACACAAAAAACAGACGCGGGAGGAGAACAGCCAGACGACGCTGAGATTGAAGACAGAAAAAATCCACGCGAATAGGAATAGAGGGGGGTATGGTACTTGCACGGTCTGTATAAGGGCCACACGCCCCCGGTAAAACGCCGGACCCGACGGGCATGAGAACCCGAGGAGCGGGCGGGCTGCTGCTACCGGGCGGCAGAGGCCGAGTAGGGGAATCGATGCGCACCTGCCGTCAGGCTGTGCAGGCAGCGCAGGGTGAAACCAGGCGATCAAAAAACGGTGAAGCTAATCACCAGGCAGAAAATGCGCTGCAAAGGACGCAAGGGGACGGGAGCGGAGCGGCGCCAACCCGAAAGCACATGGTAGGGGGGTGTCGCATAAAGTTACAATATCGAGCCAATAGCCGGGTGTGTAGCCGTTACCAGGATCGGAAGGCGCCGAGTCCGGATAGCGTTCCGTAGTCGAATCGGCACCAAGTAGGAATAGAAATGTATTGGCTAAGAACACAGTGGTAAAAAGCGCGCAAAGAGACGTGAAGTATGGGACGGGAGTAGATTAGTAGTGTTATCATTTATGAAAAAAGAAGAACAACGGGCTGGGCATGGGGAAACGGGACACTTCGGGTAAGTGAAGAAAACTGGAGAAAAAGATCAGAAGGTGAGCGGTAATGTCCAACGGGATTGCCAAGGTGTAAAGACACTGCACTGTTACCCACAAAGCACAGCTATAGGCAGTTTTACGACCAGCCAAGCATCGGAAGGAGTGTGTGAGGAATGCAAGACTTAATCCCTAGCTTGAGGGGGGCTGGAAAGCGGCAAGGATTAAAACGCTTGGTGACCCAAACAGGAAAAAGGGACCGCATTAAAGGTGGGCCTGGTGCTGGGTTGGTTGTGAGAGTTGTGGCTGTGAAGAAGGACTAAGATGACGGGACACGATATAAGCACCAGGCGGACCCCAGGCACTGGGGGGAGGCGCTGGCCAGGCAGATCCCAGTTCTGAATGTTAGGATGTATGCTAGAAAGAGAAGAGGTATCATTTTATCTCAGCACCATAGTCTACCATCATGCTCGGCGCGCAACCCACAGGCCACTTCCTCGCCGCATCAACCCACCTGTCGTCTACTGCCTCTCCACTGTCCTTCGCTCCCCTCTTTTTGCGTGACGGAGTGCCAAGTTCCCCCTGCAGCGATATTCAGCTATTTCAGCGCCCTGCCTCATGCGAGGAGCGCCAGATGGAACCGCACAGTCTAAACCGCAAGCCCAACCTCAGAGTCGTGCTTTGTCCGTCGGCGCATAGTCTAGGGAAGTCAAGTGTGTTCAGAAATGTTCCCAGCACGTCTCGCACTGTGGAGTGCAATTCCGAAACGACTTTTACCTTCCATCTCCAAAACAATATCAGGGGGCGATGGCGAAGTATGGTCCGTGGGTTTGTGTTGGGGAGGGGTTCAGGGGTCCCATGTACAAAACTGAGGTATAAGAAAGGTTCCGGAGTTTATCAAAAAACGGGAGACTCCTACTAAACGTGAAACGACAAACAATAGGATGGGGGTTGATGGAAATGGAATGGGGGGCAGACCTTTTTTTACAAGCTTGCAAAGAATGACTACAACAGAAGGGCATGTGTGGGACGTGTACCACAGAGTGGCGGCATTACGACGAACTTTTACAGGAAGGTGATGCTATGAAAGTAATAAAGGAGAATATCAGAATAATAAAAGATAGAGAAAGAGATCAGAACAGCATAAGGAGTGATATTAAAATATGTTGAGGATTTAATACTACTAAAACGCTACTTACTACTCTACGGGGGGACGAATAATAATACAACGAGTGCGGGCAAACAATTAATCGGTAGAGGGCACCGCGCGCAGTCTCTGAAGGGGGGGAGAATAGGGTGTGGACGGTTTGGTGTTGAGTGTAGCGGGGTAGAAATACGACCCCGGTTGGGGGGGGGAGCGACATGCATATGCTATGGTTGGGAAAAGATTGACAGGTAGTGGTTGATAGTAAATGATGCGGTAGAATTTGATTTACAAAAGCGATGTCAGGATATAAAGAGGCAAGATGTTCATAAGGTCTGAACCAGATAGGTGGGGTTCGTGGATGGTAGACTATAGCATAAAAAGATACACAGGAAATACCCTAGATTATGTCCAAAACCTAGGTGGATGCGAGTACTCGACAGCAAAGGGACGGCACGAGAAGACGGTCGGTATTACTGGCTGACACCCCCAGGTCAGTCATGGGTTAAGTGTGAAGGCGGAGGCAAATAAATTTCCAAACAAACAGTTTGCAAACTAGCCTGATTTCCAAAATAGTTTACTTTGTAATTAGTAGGTCAAATTTGTCCAATCTGATGCATTCAGGTCAATTTGCAAACTGTTTGCTAATAAGATATGTGGCATTATCTAATTGAAAAGGCGATTGGCCAATCGCAACGCATTGCCACCTCTCAAGTGATTTTTCAACTGAATTATCTTGTTAATAATTAATAATAATCTTCGCTTACATTCATGCTTCAGGAGCTCTGTGAGAACACAATGAGCTCAAAGGAGGTACAAGAAAGCCACTTCTCCTCCAAAACCAGATTTGAAAAAAGCTCTGTAAAAAGCTATAAATAAATTGATATTTAGCTTATCAAATAAGCAAAGGCCTGCATCCATCATGCAATTAGTGTAAACTGTGTAAAGTGGCCATTACAAACACCACAAAACAATCACTGTGAATAAAATCTATTTCGATGCTGTTTAAAAAACATTAGCAGACACTGTTCACGGTTTCTCAATTACAACAGCTCATAATAACATGGCTTTCCTGCTGGTACACATCTTCAGAATTATTCCGCCAAAGAGCCTCGTAAAGCATTAGCATGTAGTGGATGTGGCAAGGGATAATAAAGCGCTGCCACGCTAATTAATGGAGTCATTTGCATGCGTGCAAGGTCTTGATTGAGAGAAGTAACATCTCATTTAAAATGTGATCAGTAAACAGTGTGTATGAATACTGTCATGACACAATGAAAATCAATAAATTGTTATTGACCCGGTTGGTCTAGACCGCCATTCTTCTCGTTAAAATGATTATGCAGCGCTGGACAGTAAAACAGCAAGAAATCAGTCACAAACTAAATGTCTGTAATTCACATGTTTAGTATTTTATGAATGGTAAATGGATCTTTTATGTTATTCCATCATCATTTACTTACCGTCACATTGTTCCAAACCAGCATAAAGGGGTTGCTTTTTGAACCAAGGTGACGGATGTGTTTGAAAGAATGCCACACGGCTAGTTACACATATTCACTAGGTACACGGGAATGCAACAATCAGTGCGCTCACATGAATTTACCAGACGGCAGCGGGGGGTTAGTAGACAGTGTGTTTGATGGACCAGTTGGGGTCAGTAAGGAGAGGGGTGTTGTTTCTCTGTCGTGGAAAGGGTGAGAGGTAGGGCGTTGTATCGGTACAGAGAGTGCAAACTTAACAGAATGAGCAGTGTGATAAACGTCATAACAAGGATTTATATTTTCCAAATAAATGCTGTTCTTACTATTCAAAGAATCCTAAAGGCAAATGTATTACAGTTTCCACAAAAATCAATGTGTTCAACTGGATAAACAAAATAAAAACGCCTGAGCTAATACGAAAGGATTTTCTGAAGGATCACGTGACACTGCAAAATGCAGCTTTGCCGTCACAGGAATAAATAACATTTTAAAAAATAGGTGATTCAACATCAAATTTATTACATATACTCTTTTGGATCATGAGTAAATGATGACAATTTTCATTTTTGGTTCACCCAATTCGTTCAAAACGGGGATTAAGAAATAAAATGCCGCTGTGTGTTGCTCGGAGAAAAACAGTTCTGCTTTGTCTTTATATTTCCGTTGGCAAAATTGAGCAAAACAGACAACATTGTGTCTAAAATAACACCATATTAACTTCTTATTTATTGAACTGTTGTATAAGATCAAAATCACATTTACACTCGAGTGATATTGCTTAATTATATGATGTAAATATGAGACAAAAACTCAAACTGGGGCATTTTTGCCCCATATCTTGAATTTTTAGGTTATTATAGTAATGCATTTTTAAATTTGTTTTATTTTAATATAGTTTTCAAATTTCCTATAATTTCAGTTTAGTTTTAGTTAATAATTTGTTAGCTAGTTGTTTTTTATTTTGTGAACATATTTCTATCTAGTTTTTTAAATAGTTTAGTTTCAGTTTTAGTTTCAGTTTTAATTAAAGTGTAGCAGAATTAACAGATCACTTCCAGAGCGCAGACCAAAGAAAGACTTAATTTAACCTTAGTGACGCAAACGTCTAGCGACACAAAATTAAAGCATGCTGAGATCGAGATGGAAAAAGCATACAAATATACGGCAAAATGAAGCAGCCATGCCTTTTTACTGCATAAATCTACACAAGTTGCGGTTATATTATCATATTTAAAAGCAATAAACTGAATGATAAAGGTGCATTGTGATATTTGTCTTTTATCTTATTTAACCATAATCATGATACTGTAACTGTCGTGTCTTGCTCACTTTCCCGCGAACAAACACGCATAAATAAGTGGGACTAATGAAATTCAATAATAATTGCAGAGCCTCAACATTCAATTTGCAGCGTTGCGCATTACAGCCATTCGCGCTGCAGATGAAGTGAATGGCAGCTTAGGGAGCACTCGCTGCTCGCATTCTGTAGCATATATAATTTTATTTTATTTGTTAGTTTTTCAATAACTTTTGTTAGCTTAGTTTCGTTTTAGTTTTTCATTTATTTTGATATTTTTATTTTATTTCAGTTTACGAACATGTTTATTTGATCAATCGTTTTCGTCTTAGTTTTCGTCTTCGTTTACGAAAATAACCTTGATTCTAACTACGTTCTCTAGGCTCCATCACACAGTGAGTTGTTGCCCTGCCTTATATTTGTCATCAATCAACAGTATGAAATGTCAGATGACCCACATAGGTCTAGGGTGGGGCAAGTGCTTTAAACCTAGTGCTGGGCGGTATACCTGTTCATACCGAATACCGGTGTTTATTTTTGTTATGATATGAATTTTTAAAATACAGCAATACCGGTGTATGTCGCTTAAACAACGTTCGGAACGCGACACTGTTTGGAACGGGTCCGTTTTCACTGTTGCACTGTGGTGAGGGAACAGCTGTATGTGTTACCAAGCGTGAAAGTTCAGAAACTGAAGCTGTAGAAACTAATAGAACATGATGACACAGAACTCATCCACAATATCCACATTGAACGCCACAAATAGCCGCCTCTCTCGCGCACTGCCTGTCCTGTCGTCTAGGGCTCCCTCGTCTCTCACACGAGCAGCGACGTGGACTTATCCCTAGATTTACAACGTCTAGACCGTTTAGCGGCTTTTTTGCTCCTAAAATTCCCTAGGACTTGAGCAACCTAGTGCGGCCACTTTAGTTGGTATGGAGACGCTTTAGCTATTTGTTCAGGGGTGAAGATTGCGCCTTGTCTGGGTCTCGGCTGACGAACGCGCTGGTTAGGGCAGTGTCGGTGAAAAAGGGTCGTGTTTCAGTCCCATTGAGTGGTGGATTTTTTTGACAAGTTAGCTCGAGTCGTACCCTGATTATAAAGTTTGTGGTCATCGAGGCGGCGCCCTCACGTACGTTAAATGCGTAATTTTAACACGTTAGTTTTCACCGCATTAGATTAATCTAGATTAACACATCGGTTACCGAACTGTGTAAAAGTTGGGTAAGATGTAAGTCATGACACTCATCAACAACACACCGTTTCTCAGGACCTCATTACTTAAGGCTGCGGGCGACAAGGGGAGTTCGGGTTCGCCACCATGGTAAGGCAGGAGAGTATGCACTGTAATAGGGGGAAGTGAGACACAGACAGCCGACGATCAACCGGTCCTTCTTGATAGGGTCTTTTATTCTCCGCCAGGACCACAGAGACTTCTGGAAGGAGAACGGTAAGGACTTGTGACTAGAATTACTGACACACTTTTCCTTTGAGTGTCGAGCTAATCTGGGTTTAGTCATGATTACGTAAGCCATCGCTTTTTCCCATGTCTCTGGGCAATAGTAGCGCAGCTGATTTTCAGTCCTCTTTGTTCGGAAGGAGACACTTGGACGCAGATTTTAGTATCACCAGTTATAGCTGCTGCAATCACACATGACCAGCTGTGACATGCCCATATTTTCACAGTCTCTCAGATGGAAAAGCAACTAAAAGTATCTTATGAGTGTGAAATTAACATTTATCACTCCTTTCCATGACACCGCTGGTACTCCGATATCCTTATCAGAATATGATGTCTAAGTTTAAGACATTTAAGAGGTAAACTTGTTAAAAAGGGAGGTTCTTAGCTGGATCGAGGCATGGAAAGGATTATGTGAGAGGACCATACTTGGGTTTGGCCATAGGTCAAGTAATTATGAGGTGTATATTTGTGTGTAGTGTCGACTTTGGCAGTGCGGAGCTGAGCTGACCTGCAGTGAGAAGTCACCGGTCATAAGGAGGTCGCGGCAGGTGTCTGCTGTATTAGAGGGTGCCAGGCTTTCTTGGTCTCTCTCCTGGTGTGCCACGACGGTCTCTCGGTCATCCAGGGCCGGTACAGTCAACGCTCAAATGCGGTCGATGACTCGAGCGCTGCGTCCTGAGCCCCGCTGGCTCAGTCGCCGTATGCCTCGCGGATCGGGCATCATTCCCCATCATCGTTACCTGCGGAAAGATGATATGCTTAGAAACCCCTGAAATATCTGTAAAAGCTGCTTAGATCATTGGTATTGGAAAAGTGCTATAGAAATACATTTGACTTGGCCGGACTAGGCTAAAAGTTGTCCAATTTGAGACCATGTTAAAATCGCTTCCCTAACTAACAGCACCCAACTCCCCAAGTTATTTCTATTTTATTTTACCATTATTCAAGGTAAGGACTCATTACATAAGTTTGTGCATCTTGTTGTGGTACTTGGACAGTACCACACAGTGATTGGCTCTTACGACTAGATTTTTACTTTTATAAATATTCTGACTACAAAGGTCACTGTGTGCCGTATAAGATAATAAGTGGCGAATAACAATTTTCAAAAACATCATGAAGCGCAGTCCTATTAAGAGTAGTGGGCAAAAGGAAGCATTGCTGAGTAAAACTCATGCGAGTGAGAACAATTAGATTAGATAATACTTAAATCAGTGTATATTACAATTAAAGATAGACGAAGAACCACGAGAATAAAATTCGTATTTTTACATCAATAGAAGAAGATATTATTATTGTAGAAGATATATTACAAAAATATGATGACATGGTCTTGAGACCATGTAAGTAAGGAGGGAAGGTTGCCGATCAGTAAATAATGGAAATCAACAACATAATAAATAAATGGCCTAGTATTAGGGGAATGGATTGTGACATGGTACCAAGCCCGAGCAGGGTAAGCGGTAATAAGAAAGGGGGAAAGACCCAAAAAAAAACTCAGGCAAAGTGCCGGCATCGAACAGAGGCGACAGCGGCAAAAGGATGTAGCGAGAGTAAGATAAGATGGATGAGTAAGGTCAAAATATATATACACGACCAGGCAAAAGGGGGGGTGAATATATTTTAAAGGGAGCAATCAAGAGTTAGAGCAGCAAAGGAGCACTAATGACCAAAGAGTGCAGTAAGGTGTGGCCAGGGATGAGTTACAATTGTTGAAGGTAAAACTATCGTCTAGGGAATGGCAATGGCAAGCGGAAAAAAGTGCACAGTTTTCCACCAAATTCAAGCATGATAAGATTAGAGGTATGTCTGATGGATCTGAAGACTGGAGTAATGACTGCTGAAAAGGCACGTGCCAGCACAGGGAATGTAAAGATCAAGTCTAAAGAATTTTCTAGCAAGGTGATGTTAGTTGGTAGAGAATTTCACAATACGTACCGTTTACTGGTATGTTGTGACAAAAATCAGCCTAGAGAAGAACAAGAACTCTTTCATATGCGGGGGAAACCAAAATGCTTACCAGCTAACTTTTGAACAGTATGATATTCTCAACACTTTATGTACATAAACATACTGCTTTTGTCTGTCAATCACTTTGGGTCTATCTGTAAAAGCACTGAACTGCTCAGAGCATCTGTGAGAAGACAGCATGTAGACTGTATGTACATAGTGGTGATGTGCGTCTGCTCCTGTTAGACTCAAAGCTGTCAGGATTGTGGCGGCTGGTAGCTGTAGGGGAGACGAGCATTAAAAACACGCAGGGCCACAGAGCTCCACGCCTGGGCTGTGATGATACAACACAGGCGGAGCGGGTGGAGGAATCTCCTGGCAAGGACGAGATGTGTTTATCAACAGAGAACAGAAAAAAAGCAGATGAACAGAGAAAGACAAAGTCTTGGCAAGTAAATCTTGTATGTGTAAGTGTATCGCTACATACCGGGCGTCTCCGGTCCTGTTATTATTAACTATACAGAAAATGAATCTGTCCAAATAGTGTTGTAGAGTATACGTGTATAGCAAAGCAATGAGTTCATGGGAGGGTGAGCTTCCTGCACTCTAGATTTCATGCTTGTGCCGTTTACTGGACCAACGTCCGTGCCATTTGTCCTCGTGTCCTTATGCCGGCGGTGCCTACAGCTGTGTTGTAGCGCTCCGTGCAGCACCATGACCGCGGGGTACAGACACAAGTCCAGCCACCTGTGTCCATTGTGTGCTCAGTGTCTTATTTACAAGGGGTGACACCCTTACAGAGGATGGCAACAATGTAAGCACATACTCAAAATTAGGGATGTTAAAAGATGTGTGTGGCATTTGCAGCTTCTGAAAAAAGGAGAGCAATTTTCTCAACAAGAAAAAAAAAACTGGATAAAGTTTGTAGACAAACTTTAAGTTGGCTTGAAAACGCCGAGCCAGAAACTTCGAAATAGTTTTAAAAGCTTGCAGGTGGTGTAAGTTTTTTTTTGGTTTGTGTGGTGAAGGAGTTCGCGGGCGTTAATGGTCGGGGCGGTTTTAAAAGCTAGAAAACCACCAACACCATGCTGAGGATTAAAGGGCAAGAAAAAACGGGAAAACCCAGCTAAGTTTCAGTGCAAAGAAACAAAAAGCAAAAAACGGGCTAAAACATTATTATCAAAAAAACAGCTAAAACCATCTACACCATTCTGTAGAAAGAGAGAATGTAAAAAAAATAATAAAACTGTAAAAAAAATAGTCACAAGTATTTTTTAGATTTTTATCAATTACGTCATTGTATTTTTGAGGGGGTTTTAAGTTCTAGTTTCAGTTTGTCGGGATTTTAGGTAAAAGAATTTAAGCTTTAGTAATGTTAGTACTCCACTATTGATCAATTGATGGGCTAACAAAGCCGCATTCTAAATTTCAATTGAAGTTTCAATATTTTAAGATTCACTATTTATTTCAGTTACAAAGTATTTTACTCACTTCTTTAGATAACATAACATAACATAACATAACATAACATAACATAACATAAGTGTGAAAAATAGTCATGTGATTGGCTGATTATCCTGTCAGTTATATTGTTCACAACTGCTCAGAAAATCCATGAGTGGTTAAACTGATGGAAATGGATGGACTAATTATAGAGTTTACAAATAACCCACTCAGAAATCACCTCTTTCAGTCACATAAAAATTTTAATGAACCTGAAATTACGTGAAATAATCTGTAAATGAGCCCTCTAAACGCATCTAGAAGCATCTCTCATTTCTGTCTCATTTGCAGTCTAACGTAGCGACTGTTCTTGAGGCAGTTATTGAGATACTGATAGCGGATCAATTTGAAATTTGCTTCACCAAATGGAAAACTGCAAAACTAATAACGGTTCCTAAAAAAATCATTCATTTAAATTCAAACACGATTTTACCTCCCTGTAGTGTACACATAGAAACATACAAAAAGTCATTATCATTTTATTAACAGAAGACATGGCCTACACTCGGACTTGTTTCATGTTTACAGATAGCAGGTTTACAAATTCATCCTAATCTGGCTGTCACTGGCAATGGGCCTGCAGACACTATGTGAACAGGCTGTTAGCCAGCGTCCCACCATCTCCCAGCTAGCCACTAACTGCTAACTTTAGACCCACAAACGCTCTGGGCTGCGGCCAGCTCTCCTGTCTCCAACCAAGCATACAATGGAGAGCCCTGAAGCAGCCTGGAAAAGTCAGATTTTTTTCCCCTCCTGTTATAAATAAAGAGACAATTCAGAAGACAAATTAATGTCTAAAGGTCTGTCACGAGTTAGACCACATCTGAGTTTCTCAAACTTCCCTTGGGTATCAAAACGCTTGACAAATGTCAGTTAGATAACAGATGATTATAGCAATAAGACCTCACCTAAGTTGGCTGCTACTTCAAAAACAAAATATGTTCTTTTATGAAATGTAAACATGCAATGAGAATAGCTCAAGACTGAAACAAATACCACTGCTCTAACAAGCTGCTTAATTAAAATGTAATTATATTTAATTAATTAATTAGCCAGTGGAACATCACCCTTTGAGCAAAGAACACAAGACTTTACTGATTCTAAAGAAGCAAGGCGACCAAAAAATCATGAATAATAAAATAACGCAAACTAAATATATAATATAATATAATAATAAAAGATTTTTTATGTTTTCAAATCATCAGATCCTCCTGTCTGCCCTCTCTTTAATGGGCATCACAGGGATTCCACTTCACTTGTTTGAATTCTATCTCACTGGTAGGTCTTTCAAGGTGATCTGGGGAGGGGAGGTTTCCAAAGCACATCAACTGGTCACTGGAGTTCCACAGGGATCTGTTTTTGGACCCCTCCTCTTCTCCATATACACTACAACACTGGGACCCATAATACAGGCACATGACTTCTCCTATCATTGCTATGCTGAAGACACAGCTCTATCTTTCATTTCAACCAGATGATCCAACTCTTCTCTTTGGAGTGTTACAAGCTCTCAGTTCATAAAGAAGATCTGTAAAGTTGAAAAGACTAAAGTCTCAAATACAAAGAGATATTCTTTATAAAAGTTAGAGTCAGCCACACCTACCTAAAACGTCTCGTTCTAACACCCCCCACATGTCTACATCACGATGTGTGAAGATTTGCATAATGCGCCATGTTCACGCAAAGAAAGAAGGCGTAAGTTTTATTCTCACTTTAGTATTGTTGCCACCACCGCCATGTCATCAAGATGCTGTGTGTTTCGTTGTGAAAACGAAACTACTTTTGTTTGGCCTTCCAAAAGAGGACGTCATCATGCCTGGAGCTGATCCGTGCTGTTCACTGAGGAACTACTTCAACTTCGCGCTTGGTCGATTCTTCATTCACCATCACGATGGACGAAGCGGTGTCTAGCCCGGGGTCGTCACATGTGGTTCACAATATGGTAAGGGGCGTAACATTTCCGTCACACACGCTTGAGGAATTCAGCCAAGCACAACGCGACTGGATCGCGCCATCAGAGCACACCTCGCATTTTCATACTGATGACTTTGTAAAAATCGACGTACAAGGTTTTCAGAAAGGCGGGGCATAGAGGAGGAGCAATAATGTACAGTATGTGGAAAACGGTGTTTTTTTAACCTTAAACCACAAACATTTCATTACACCAAATACACAAAATAATGTTCTTTTTAGCAGCATCATAAGACCCCTTTAAGACGTTGATGCTTGCATATAGAACAGCCACAGGCTCAGTACCCGCCTACTTCCACTCACTATTACTAATCTACATCCCTCCAGAAGTCTGAGATCCGCTGGTGAGCGACGCCTCGTGGTACCATCACAGAGAGGCACAAAATCACTTTCCAGAACTTTTTTGTTCACCGTTCCTGGCTGGTGGAAGGATCTTCCCACCCCTTTCCGGAATGCTGAATCCCTGACAATTTAAGTGACAGCTGAAAACTCATCTCTTTCAACGATACTTTACTTCATCCTAAATTTTAAAAAAAAGTCTCTCTCTTTATTTATTCCTTCCCTTTCTAGCTTGTACTTATTTGAACAATGCTTGAAACTTGGTATTGCAAGCACTTCCTGTGTCTGTTTGCCTCTTTAAAAAAAAGAATCGCTTTATGTATTCACCAATTGTAAGTCACTTTGGATAAAAGCGTCTGCAAAATGACTAATTGTAAATGTGTAAATGTAAAATTTGTATATATTTTTACTATTAAAAAACTGTTTTCTATTTTAATACATTTCAAAATAAACGTCATTTATTCCTGGTGAATTTTTGAGCATCATTCCTCCAGTCAGATTCCTTACAGAAATTCATTCTACTATTTTGATTTGATGCTCAAAAAACATTTTTTATTATTATTATGTTGAAAACAGCTATTTCTTTGATGAATAGAAAGTTCAGAAGAACAGCATTTATTTTGAATAGAAATATTTTGTAACATTATAAATGAGACTTTTATCATCACTTTTGAATAAATAAAACCTCCTTTTCTAAATAAAGTATTTTCATTTCTATAATCCCCCCCCCCCCCCCTTCCCCCCCCCCAAAAATAAAAATTGTACTGACTCCAAGCTTTTGAGTGGTATAGTGTATAATGTTACAAAAGCTTTTTATTACAGATAAATGCTGATCTTTGGATCTTTCTATCCATCAAAGAATCCTGAAAAAACATTTATTCAGCTGTTTTTAATTAAGAATATATAATATAATAAGAAGTTCTTGAGCAGCAAATCAGCATATTAGAATTATTTCTGAAGGATCATGTGACAATGATGACTGGAGTATGATGCTGAAAATTTAGCTTTGCCATCAAAGGAATAAATTACTTTTTAAAATATATCAAAATAGAAAGCAGTTATTTAATAGTAAAAATATTTCACAATATTAATGCTTTTGCTGTATTTTGGATCAATCATGGTTTGGCAGTTTTGTGCATTCTCGGTTAAAAAAAACATTAAAAATCTTACTTTTCAAAAACCTTTGACTGGTAGTGTATAATATTAGTTAGAATAAATAATTTTTATTATTATTATTATTATTACTACTTCACTTTACTTAAAATTATTTTATTTCAGTTTTTGCCAAGCACCGTTTCTAAAAAAAATTAATTACACTTAGTTTTTCCATCAATGATACTATTCATTATATTTGTAATATTCAATTAAAAAATTATTTTTTAATAATTTGTTAACAATAACAACACTGGATATATTGTGATTGGCTAATTATCCTGTCAACTACATAATGCCCGCCTACCAACAGTTCAGAAAATCCATAAGTGTTTAAACTGATGGAAAAAGATGGACTAATTACGGAGTTAACAACTCACCTACTTTCAGTCACATAGGCCTACAAGTTATAATGAAGCTGAAATGACTTGAAATGATTTGTAAATGAGCCCTCATGCATCTGGAAGCATCTTCTCATCTCTGTTGCAGTCGAACATGGAGGTAGTTATTGGGATATTAATAGTTGATCAATACAAAACAAATCACCACCACTTCTTACCCTTGGCCCTTAGAGCTTTCTGATCAGGAAAACAATTTTCAATTAAAAATGAGTGTAAAGATAGTTGTTGAATCACTATAAACAAGGGAGGGGGGGATCAAACCCAAAACCAAGAAGGGTTGCTTTTTCCTGATATTTTAAGAAACATCCGGATATAACATAGAGAAGCGAGCAAGGAGAGAGACAAAGGAACTGGAATAGAAGCGACGTCTCAATGCCATATGCCAATCAATAAATTATTCATGTGGGACAGAGTCTGGGACTCCCTCTCAATCACTGCGCAAACACTCACACACACACACATACTCGCACACACTTTCTGCCTACAATGGGAAAAAAGACCTACATTTATTTTCACACAACACTGACACATTCAGTCACACTCAGAGAGTGACGTCAGGGACAGACACCTGCTGCAGCGCAAAGCAGTTTACACACCACCTCTGACGTCACTATTACACACCATCAGTGAGCACAACAGCTTCACAATAACAACATGAGACAACTTTCAGGGTTTACTGAAGAAGGTACATCTACTAAAAAGACTCGCATATGAATCACATATGACACAGCCATTATAATACAATACAATGTAATGTAATGTAATGTAATGTGATGTGATGTGAGAGGGAAAGAATAGCAAGATACAAGAAAAAAGTAACGAGATCAGGAAGTGCTTACACATCACTTCAATTGGCTGATTATTCTGTCAATCAGGCCTACATAATGTCAGTTTATCATTTTTAAGCATACAGCAATTTGATACAATGCAATTGAGAAAAATGCCACTTAATGCAAATGCATAGTAACTTATTGGGAGTGAAAACACAGGAGCTCACATGATCTATTTCCTGGGAGATGCTGTAATTGAGTTAATTAATTTCACTGATCTATACAGCATGTGCCTACTGTTCTATATCATTTGACTTTACAGCAATATAAAAAAAAATCCAGTTTCAATATTTCAACAATAAAAGTGTCTGTACAACCAATGGTAGCTTAGAAGGCTGTCCCAAAAAAAAACGTTTTTGAAACATAATTTTTTTCCAATTCACACATTGTGTACAAAACTTTCTGAAATAGGACCCCTTACTTAACAACAATTAGAAAAATCACTTAAAAAAATTAAATAATAATAATTTCAAAAACAAATGAAACAAATGTACTAACAAAATTCTCCTACTTCTCACTCTACTAACTCTACTACTATCTAGAAAGAGATTTCGTTGAAAAAATATTTTGACAATAAATTGCAAATTGCAGAGCAGAAATTGTAACATTTTGCTAATTTTGTGAATTCTCTGTAACATCAAACTGTCTCAATTTTTGTCAACACTGCAGAAAATGTCAGTTGCTGAAGTTTATTAGCACATGTTCCTACATCCTCCAAATTCAAACTCAACTGAACCACCAAAAACAAACGAAAGCAACTGCATCTTTGTGATCTATACGAAGCTCCATGAAGAAAGAAAAGGGAGAAAGGAAGAAAGAAAGAATGACGCAGCAGGATTGGAACAGGGGAAGAGAAAAACCATTACAGCATCTTAAGTGAAGACTCCCCCATCTATATTTCATAACGCCAAACAGCCACTAACATCAGACATCAGCAGCGAGGCTGGAAAGACTTCTATATACATAGCGGTATTCAATGAGCATAAAGAGCAATGGAATCCTACGTCCCATTTGGGCAATAATTGCTTTATGATGGTTTACTTTGGACTGATCCAACAGGGTCAGTAATAGTTCTGTTTTTATATTGCTCAAGGGATCTACGGCCTTGTTCTAGTGCAATTACGCCACATTTTGGTAGCAAAACGGGTTAAATAAAGGTCTTAAAATCCATTATGTATCATATATTTTGTTGATCAATCCCTTTATGATTGGTTAATGAGCAAACAGAGCCAAATAATCCAATAATGAACTGTACCAAGTTGAAAGTAGGGGGTTTGTGAACAGTGATGGTCCAAGCGTGTGGGCTGGACTGAATAAATGAACAAAGGAATGGATTATTGACTGGATATTTGGCATAACATCCTGCAATGAAATTTAAAGCAAATGGGCACAAACCCAAGACTGCTCAATGGCACAATTGGTCTGAGAGTACTGTACGCTGTATTTTAAACCCACATTTCAATCGGAGTATTGAGAGGAGCACAAGACAATGCCCAGAGTAAAAGCCCCACTGATGACAACAAGAGCGATCATATTCCACACACACTGTCTGAATGAATGAATGCATGGCTGTGGGGGGAGGGAGAAAGAGAGAGAGGTACAGATTGAGAGGAAAGGGAGGGCTGAGGTGAGGGAGTTCAATGAAATCTGTGGATTTTGTAGTGATACAAGACAGGTCAAGAATAATGGAACTGCACCAACCACGGAAATTATGATGCTGCATTTGATATCTAGTGGGCTCCAAAAGTCTGAGACCACTAGTAAAACTTCTATTTTGATTTTTTTTTAAATTATTATTATTAATGCAACTTCATTTTTGAGAACATTTTTGAAAATGTCAAGCTGTATGAACTCCATAAGTTTGTTCACATGGTCAGTGTCTCACATTTACTTTCATTTGATTAGTGACTTGCATGATCTTAAACCTGATATACGATCTTAAACTTTTATTATTTTTTTAATTATTTACCATTTGTACTAAATCATAACATGTAATATATATATATATTTAGTATATCGATATCTATTATAAGTATATATATATAGGGTGTGTTGTGGTTATATATATACAGTGGTACGGAAAGTTTTCAGACCCCCTTAAATTTTTCACTCTTGTTATATTGCAGCCATTTGCTAAAATCATTTAAGTTATTTTTTTTCCTTTTTAATGTACACACAGCACCCCATATTAACACAGAATTGTTGACATTTTTGCACATTTATTAAAAAAGAAAAACTGAAATATCACATGGGCCTAAGTATTCAGACCCTTTGCTGTACACTCATATATTTAACTCAGGTGCTGTCCATTCTTCTGATCATCCTTGAGATGGTTATACACCTTAATTTGAGTCCAACTGTGTTTGATTATAATGATTGGACTTGATTAGGAAAGCCACACACACCTGTCTATATAAGACCTTACAGTTCACAGTGCATGTCAGAGCAAATGAGGATCATGATGTCAAAGGAACTGCCTGAAGAGCTCATAGACAGAATTGTGGCAAGGCACAGATGTGGCCAAGGTTACAAAAAAATTCTGCTACACTTCAGGTTCCTAAGAGCACAGTGGCCTCCATAATCCTTAAATGAAGACGTTTGGGACGACCAGACCCTTCCTAGAGCTGGCCGTCCGGCAAACTGAGCTATCGGGGGAGAAGGGCCTTGGTGAGAGAGGTAAAGAAGAATCCAAAGATCACTGTGGCTGTGCTCCAGAGATGCAGTTGGGAGATGGGAGTAAGTTGTAGAAAGTCAACCATCACTGAAGCCTTCCACCAGTCGGGGCTTTATGGCAGATTGGCCCGACGGAAGCCTCTCCTCAGTTGCAAGACACATGAAAGCCCGCATGGAGGTTTCTAAAAAACACCTGAAGGACTCCAAGATGGTGAGAAATGAAATTCTCTGGTCTGATGAGACCAAGATAGAACTTTTTGGGCTTAATTCTAAGCGATATGTGTGGAGAAAACCAGACACTGCTCATCACCTGCCCAATACAGTCCCAACAGTGAAGCATAGTGGTTGCAGCATCATGCTGTGGGGGTGTTTTTCAGCTGCATGGACAGGACGACTGGTTGCAATCAAGAGAAAGATGAATGCGGCCAAGTACAGGATATCCTGGCTGAAAACCTTCTCCAGAGTGCTCAGGGCCTCAGACTGGGCTGAAGGTTTACCTTCCAACAAGACAATGACCCTAAGCACACATCTAAAATAACGAAGGAGTGGCTTCACAAACAACTCTGTGACTGTTCTTGAATGGCCCACCAGAGCCCTGACTTAAACCCAATTGAGCATCTCTGGGGAGACCTAAAAATGTCTGTCCACCAATGTTTACCATCCAACCTGACAGAACTGGAGAGGATCTGCAAGGAGGAATGGCATAGGATCCCCAAATCCAGGTGTGAAAACTTGTTGCATCTTTCCCAAAAAGACTCATGGCTGTATTAGATCAAAGGGTGCTTCTACTAAATACTGAGCAAGGGTCTGAATACTTAGGACCATGTGATATTTCAGTTTTTTCTTTTTTAATAAATCTGCAAAAAATTTCAACAATTCTGTGTTTTTCTGTCAATGTGGGGTGCTGTGTGTACGTTAATGAGGAAAAAAATTAACTTGATTAATGATTTTAGCAAATGGCTGCTATATATCAAAGAGTGAAAAATTTAAGGGGGTCCTGAATACTTTCCGTACCCACTGTATATAAATTTATATATATTAGCTTATATATTCTCGCTCTTATTCCTCTTCTTCATTATATTTAAACTTTTTGTTTATTTGGAGTTCGTTTGGTATTTTCATCCCAATTTTCAACCTGTTCTCAGACTAGACTCCACTGAGTTTTAATTTATTTAGTTTATGGTTATACAATAAAAAAATACAGTATTGTTTCATTTTATTATTTAAATGTTTTTGTTTATTTGTGGGTTTAAATTACATTTTTAAAACCCAGATCTTTAAGTGGTCTCGAAACAGACCCCACTGAGTGTTCTTAAAAATTCCATTATAATTGAACTACATTTTTATATGACTAGAAAATTTAACTATTTAATTATTTGTTATATTATTCTTATTGTATTATTTATTTTTTAAGAATTCAATTTGATTTAAATATCAGCTCTAACACAGTGGGCTCAGTCTGGACTCCACTAGTGTGTCTTAAAATTTCTTAGGAATTATATTATTATTTACAATTACTAATTTACTAATGAGTATATCCCAGGTTTTCAACAGTGGTCTCAGGCTGAACCCAACTGTAATTTTTCACTGCCATAGAACCAACCCGCGCACATTCAGTGGTGTGAAAAAGATCCTTTCCACCACACACCCCCTACCAAGGTCATACAAACCAGCTGTACATTTGATAAAATACAGTAGAAATGGCGGTGGTAGCCTTTACACACCAGCACAACCAACAGGGTCAGTGGGACATCCTATTCTCGGCCTCTCTGTCTACAGTAAGGACCATTAGAGGCAAGAACACCAGTGTGGCCACCACAATTCTCCATCAATAAGACACAATCATGGCTGCCACGTTAAATGTTTAGTGTTCACAAAGTAGTAAAAATTACTCGATTTGAGGTTTGAAAGCTGATGCCTATGTGAGTGCTATATGGTTTTGGATATACATTATAACTTATGACGTTTACTAGAAAATGTTTTAAACTTTTTTTTAAAATGTACAGTCACAAAATTGCTTTAATAAACATTAAACATGATGTGATTGTATGACTTGTCTTATCAATTTTAGCACAATATTGCCTAATGTAAAATATTACACTCTAAAAAATGCTGGGTTAAATACAACCCAGTGCTGGGTAAAATAGGGACAAACCCAGCAATTGGGTTGTTCTGACCCAGCATTTTTTTTAGAGTGTAGCATTTAAATTAATTGTGTGTGAGTAACATCACTATTAAATGTGTCAATTAATTCTTCAAATTTAAATTAAAGCTGCATTCTGTAATCATTCAGACATGCTTTAGTACACCATTAGTACTACATTAGAGCACCACGTTCACATTCACACAGTCCTCCGGCACATGTGAATAAGGTCCATTACAGCCTGACCACAGGCGAGGGGGATTTGCAGGGACAATTCCCGTGACATGCCCACTACACCTAGCAAGCTTGCATGTTATAGTGATCTCATCGCTTTCAAAACAGCCTATTCTGCTGCTGTGACTCTAATTGGAGAGAATCCTCAACCATTGTCTCAAGCGCATTACATCATGCCTGTCTTTGCCTCTCTCTCCCTCCCTCCTCTCCCTTTCATTTCTCTCTGTCAGTGTCTTCCATTGATCTATGCACCTTTTCCCTGTATGAGATATGAAAGATTATCATCAGTTCCCAAGAATACACATGCATGCATTCATTCATGCATTCATTCCCTCACACATTCAATGATCTCTGTTACTACAACAATACCTCTCACATCTGTTGGAAGTTTCCTTTCACTAAAGAGGCATTTCCGAATCACCTTGAGAATGGTGCACAACGAGTACTGTAATTTTACAAGTCGGAAACAATGACTGTTGCACTGTATTGAGTATGGGTTGTCTTATACTCACTATTCACTGTGCAATATCAATGACAGCTGCAATCTTAAGCGTGAGCGCACAGCTGCTCCAATCATCCGATTCACTACAAGGAAGCTTCACTGGCCAAAATCAGCGCTGCTCCGGCGAAACCCGCATGGATGTCCAGCGCTGGCATCCTCAGAAACGCGATACTGTCCCGTATATCGATGACATTTTGATTTCCAGATATGTCCATTAGTAATAAAATGGCACGTTAAGGATTCAGCGGCGAGAGCAGCGGTGGATGGTAGAGACCATTGTTCGAGAAAACAGGGGGAGTTCGCTTCTGTCTTAAAGTTGCAGCTGTGCAATTTCCCAACGAATAGTAGGATCTCCACATTTACGCATGGACATGTCTTGTTTAATTAACATGTAGGAACACTCGAATATTTAGGAAACACCGTCTTAATGAGGTTACCCGACTCCATTAAAATGACTACTAAACATAAAACTATGCATTATGTAAATACGGCGAACGGGAATGTTTCAGTGCGTCTTCGCAAAAAAATATTTTCGGACAAAAATCTTTCAAAAATGCTTTCGGTTCACAAACACAAACCTTAGATTCTCGACAGCAGGGGAGAAATGTATAGTCAATATTATACAAATATATTAATAAAATAAAATAAATAGGCAGATAGAATTCTTGATAGAATTATGGACAGATAGATAGATAGATAGATAAGATAGATAGATAGATAGATAGATAGATAGATAGATAGATTCCGTTTCGTTTAATGACTCTACAGGTGGCAGGTATGACTCTACTCCTTATGGCATATCTATCTATCTGTCTGGCCGTCCGTCTATCTATCTATCTATCTATCTATCTATCTATCTATCTATCTAACTATCTATCTACTGCAGTAGGTGGCGACAGATGAACACTGTGTTTTGTCATTGAATCATTGACTCGTTTGAAGATTCACCAAAAAAAGGACATGCAACTCTTTCTCTATTGCCACTGTGGACTCGCATAATTATTGGCTTTATTACTGTATATTTCATATTGTATATTGTACATTTAATAAATCCTATTTTTAATTTAGATTTTGAATAGAGAAATAATCCCTTTGAAAGATTGTTGAATGGTTTGTGTGACTAAAATACAAAATGTACAGCCGAGACTGTAAAATGGCATTTATGCCCTTGCAGTGAGTATGGAAAACATCAAATCAACGTAGAAAATTGTGTAACAAATATACTGACAACCCTCTCTTTATTCTCTTTCTCACTCTAGTAGCCACTGTGATTTCCTTTTAACATATTTTATTGCATAAAAACTTTTTTGTATGCATAAAAAATGGGAGGGGGAACACATTTTAGCTTTACATAAATAAATAATAGCTAATGTTGTGAGTTCTCTGAAGAATCCAGCGGTCTCGATACTTTTTGTCCACTTTGCAGAAAATCTAATTTGCTGAAATTTATTAGCACAAAGCTTCTTGATAAAGTGTGGCTCTGGGGGGCACTGCACCACAGATCGTAAAGCACCACAGAGTATTAACAATTAAGCTAAATATGTTCAGTTAGGAGTTACTAACTACAGAAGGAAACAGACCTGAGTGCAACTAAAATATCCTTCCTTTGGACAGATGTTCAAGCAGCAGAATGACTATAGAGCTGCAGTGTGTGCAGTGTCAGTCCCGCAGGGGAGACCTGAGGCTGACGGGGCTGTCGCTGTCCATGGTGCTGCTCCAGAGAGGAGCCAAGCACTGCTGTCCACACTCATAACAGTGACAACGCTCAGCCCCAATAACATAAACCTGGCCATTTCAGTCATGTTTTAGAATACTTTCTCCTTTCCTAGATTAACGTGCAAAGACAACTATGAGTAAGCCAATCTTATGCAGAGAGTAAACGCTGTCGCTCTTCAGCACTTTAAAACATTGCTTTGTTCATTTCAGCAGTCCAGCTTGTCAACTTCTAGCAAAACAATTCAACCAATAGTGAAACAATTATTTGTGCAATTGCATTTGTGCCGTAGAAATTGCACACTTCACCTTGTTTTTTTAATCCACGTTCCTGGCCATATTATGCACAAGTCATCAATTCATGTAATCTAGCCGAGTAGGATCTTGGTTAATGTTAACCTATAGTCAAACAGCTTTTTAATTAGAAACGTGTCACATTATGGAAGTAAAATGGGTTGTGAAAGCCATTTCATGTTGATTTCAAGCGGTCTCTGTAGAAGTCTTGATCATTGTGTGAGATCTGACCCAGTGGAGAGGAACAAACTCCTCAGAGAGAGAGAGAGAGACATTAGAGCTGAGCTGTCTCTGAGGTGCACTGCCATTGTACATCAACAACACTGTGTTGTACTTCTCTCTTGGGTCGCTGGAAATAAATAGTTCACATAACATCTTTACATACAGTAATTCCCTCTTTCAGGAAGAATAAAATCTCAGTTAGACTTATTTTAAATGGCTTTATTTTTTAAATATTGCGACTGTACTTATGCTGGAAACTATGCTGGAAACTAATCGAATAAAAAGTTTGTTGTTGTTGTTTTAAATAAATTAATACTTTTTTAAGCAAGGATGCGTTAAACTGATCAAAAGTGACAATAAAGACATTCATAATGTTACAAACTATTTCTGTTTCAAATAAATTCATGAATTCATCAAGAATCCTGAAAAATATACATCACGTTTTCCAAATAAATATTACGCAGCACAACTATTTTTAACATTGACAACAATAAAAATGATACGTGAACACTAAATCGGCATTTTACAATGATTTCTGAAGGATCATGTAACACTAAAGACTGCAATAATGGTTGCTGAAAATTCAGCTTTGCCGTCACAAGAATAATTACATTTTAAAATATATTAACATAGAACATTTGGTTTACATTGTTATAATATTTACACAATTTGTTTATAGTACTTTACAGTATTTTTATCAAATAAATGCAGCCTTGGTGAGCATAGAGGCTCCTTGCAATCTGAATTTGAACGGTAGAGTTATATATGCATCTCCTTTTGTAAAGAAAGAAGTTCATACAGGTTCAGAATGACTTGAGGGTGATTCAGTGACGGTGATTTATTAATTCCATCTCTTTAGGTTCTGCTCAAAATATTCAGCCTTTTGGATTGCTAGTGCTAAAACAGAAAATCTTCTCATGTGAATATTAATAAACATGGTAAATATTACCACGCAGTCGCACATCAGGTCTAGTTTCGCCTGCTTTGAGTGTCTGGATTCTGCAGCAAGGTTGTTTTTTTATAAAGATCAAAGGGAATGTGTTTTATCAAGCTTGACATTTACTCCAGCTTTACAAGCTCTTTTTAAGGTTTCGCATTTGAGGCTGTATCATGCTGTATCGTCTGATTCCTGCTCAGCTTGACAAATTATTCCTTGCTGATTTCACACCAGTGACTCCGTTTAACGAAACAAAAATCGACATACGACTAGTGTGTGAGAGGAAAGAATAGATAAGCTCTTATGGTTTCCGTGAGGTCTGGAAAGGACATCTTTGTGTTTTGAATGCTTATGTTTGATGCAGTGAAGAGGAGCAGATGAACAAGACCGGCGTCTGAGAGCTGTTCAAGAGGGATTACGAGCCCCTACTTCCTGATAAACCATTTTATCTGTGCCATCCCAGCGGAGGCCACGTTATTACACTTTCTCAGGGTGTCTACTAACATGTAAACTCCTCATAAACCCATGTAGTAAAGCCGTTTACTGGCCTTCATCACAGTGATGGATATCGTAAGGTACATGGCAATAAAACTAGCTATTCAAAATGACAACAATAATAATCAGTGACATAAAAACTAGAGCTTGTCTTTTATTATTTGCATTTGTGTGAAAGTTTGATGGTCGCTCTATATTGCTGCTCAAATGAGCTGTTAGATACATTCAGGGGATTTATTGTCCAATGCTTTAAACCTGGAGTGGAAAGGATTCATTCCGTTGTGGCTAACAATCCAATTTTCTGGATTATAACATTAATATAAATCAACACTTGCAGTCTGCATAATAATCACATATGAAACATCATGATATCTTTCAGGGGTAAAATGGAAATTTTAGATGCTTGTTGAGTTAATATTTTGAACAAACCCTTAACCCTAAATATAACTCGTTCATGCAACAGATATTAAACATATCTCCAACCATGCATCCTTTTGAGCAGAGGTGTGCTATTATTTTTAATAAGTGATAGGACTTGTAATTTTCACCTGGAGGTAAAAGTAATAATATATTTCCCTTACACGTTTGATGTAAGTGTAATACACCACAACCTAAATCCTTATTAGTGTGTGTGTTTATGTATATATATATTGACCCTGGACCACAAACCATCTTAAGTCGCTGGGGTATATTGTAGCAATAGCCAAAAATACATTGTATGGGTAAAAATTATAGATTTTTCTTTATGCCAAAATATCATTAGGATATTAAGTAAAAATCATGTTCCATTAAGATATTTTGTAAATTTCCTCATGTAAATATATCAAAACTTAATTTTTGCATTATTATGCATTGCTAAGAACTTCATTTTGGACAACTTTAAAGGTGATTTTCTCAATTTTTGATTTTTTTTTGCACCCTCCGATTCCAGATTTTTAAATAGTTGTATATCGGCCAAATATTGTCCAATCCTAACAAATCACACATCAATATTTATTCAGCTTTCAGATGATGCATAACTCTCAATTTTATAAAATTGACCCTTATGACTGGTTTGTGGTCCAGGTCACACACACACACACACCACACATATATATATATATATAATTATATATATATAGATCTAATACACAAGATTGCATTTTTAAATGTGTTTTTTAAAAAATAGATTGGGACAAAACTAAAAAAAATTAACCAGATTTGTAAGCATGCTAATTGGTAATAAAGCTGTAGTTTTATAGTTGTATTTATTTATTTTATTTCTTAGTTCTTTAGTTTTATTTTAGTTGTGAATGATTGGAAGTTGGAATGTTAATGGTTCAGTCATAATGCACAAAAGACACTCACTTGTCACCATTAACTGGCGTAACGATGTTACAGTGCCTACAGAAAGGGCAAATAAATGAATAAGTGAATGAATCTTTTTTTATTTGAACATATTCAGACTGAGAAGAATCAAAATCCTCACCACTAACAGCCGTATGCATTAAATTGAAGGGTCTGATGCTAGCATACAGAACCCAGAAATAATTAATGTCAATGTGTCAGATGTGTCAATCTGGATAAAGTCTTCTGTTAAACGAATCAATATAAAAGCTAAAAACCACCTCAAGAACACCTCAGCAACCAAATAGCAACAAGCTTGTGGGATTATAAGAATGCAAGTCTATGATATTTCATCTGTTATTTCCATTTGTCCATTGGATGTGATTGCTGCTAGGGTGTTTAAATGTTCAAATAAACAACTGCCAAATCTGCTCTCATTCTCATATGCATTGATTAAAGAGTATCCATGCAGAAAATGCCCTTTCCACATCTTTACTCACACAAGATATGAATCACAACAGAACAGCATTAGATCTATAACAAAAATCCTCTTTGACTATAAGCATTTAGAAATTACGTTTTTAAAAAAATCTCTTATGGAATCTCCTATGGAGTTTTCCTTCTCTTTTCTAATTAGCAGCTCCTTCCACCATGAACATTTACATATCAAACACAGAAAGTCTGCTCATTTATCTCCACCTGTGTTTTTTCTTCATTTTTTGTAGGGCTTAGTTGCCAAAGCACTGATGGGATTCCCTAACTCACAGAAAATGGGAGCAAACTCAAACCGTATGGGAATTCAAACAGATTGGCTCCTTCAGCTGGGAGCTAATTGGACTTTGGCGTAACAAAAGACACTGGCTTCAGACTGGATGGGGATCCCAGTTCTCCCGGCTGGAAACTTGCACAGCCCTCTCTGTTTTTAACCATGCACTTAACTTCTTTTGAAGGAACAGCTTGAGCTGTCTAATAAAACAAATAGAAATGTGCTCCGAGTGTGCAGCCCCTGCAGTTAAGGTAAATATGAGCACATGGAAAAAGGAAAAAATCAGGGGCCTCATTTATAAAACACACGTACGATCGGATTCGATCCTAAATTCCATGGATTTGATCCTATTTCAAAAGTGAGGAACAAATTGGGATTTATAAAGGCAGAAACTGACATGGAAATGTTCTTTCTGGCAGTCGTTTACAAGTAATTCAATGAATTCAACTTGAAGATATAAAGACAAATAGGCAATCATAATATGCATTAATATAATTATATGCGCAAATCACATGAGCAGTGTTTTAAGTGCTCTGTGATAATTACATAACTGAAATTAATTCATTTATATATGATTTCCTGAAAATAATAATAATTATGATGATGATTAAAATAATATACGCCTACACATGGATTTCCTTGCCTATTGATGATGAGTAATGTAGTTTTTCTAAACCATAAAAAGATATCTGTGCATTTTGTAGGAAGAGTTAAAGCGCTTGTACACATAGCTCTTGTATTTAAGATGAACTGCGATTTTTATAGCGATACATTTAGAGACATTTTTTGCGCATATGGTTATATAATTCATTCCCGTTTTGGAAACTGTCACACGTTCAGATTTTATAAATGAGGCCCCTGATTTGAAACAAGAGTGCTTAGAACCACACCTGATTTATTTTCAAACTAATGCATCAAATGTAAAATTACATTATTTAGGTTACGTTTTATTGGTTGATATGAGAGTGGTCTTGGATTTTATGCTGCCACCTATTGGTGTGCAACATCACAAAAAAGCATTATAAAAGTATTCAGAGTTTTTTTTTTCTTTTTCCTTTTTCCAAAAGTTTAACAGATTTTTCTAGGCCACAAATAGGACCATGGGAGTCTCATTATTTTGTCAAAAATACTATTTCCTTCTTTCTGCAAAAAACTTTAAGTTGGAAAAAAATACTTTCTACACCTTTAAAAAACATAAAGATGTCATATTATTTCAGTTTCTCCAGAACACCGCAAACAAACAACATTAGAATCTGTCCTCCCACCATGTTATTTGGTAAACAAACTTTAAACGTCTCCTCCAAGTCTGAGACAGGACTCTACAAACAAAATTGTCCCTAAAGCCCAATGCGCTGTTACGACGGTACATCAGACCTTCCAAACATCTCAATTCAAAGACAGATAGTCACCAGCCTCTATCTCGCTACTTTCACAATATTTGTGACATGAATAAAACATTCCACATCTTGAGTGTCCAGATATGATATATCTTCAATCTGTGTGAGGTGTTTTTTACAGCGTAACCTGTGGGGACTGTGCTTGCCAGAAGAATCTGCCGAGCTCAGAGGCATTTTAATGCTAAAGATCAAGAAAATATATTTTTTGGGATATCAGTCTGCAGACAGATGTGGTGTTTGTATGTATAGAAACGTGTGCAGCAAATGCGGGTTTTAAACTGACCAAATAGATGACTGAACAATATTGTCTCAGATATTCTACAGACAACATTAACTTTATCAGAGATAAAATGCTGCATATCTTCTTATGCTGAAGGCATTCCTAGTTTCCCAGCATTGTGTTTATCCATCTTGGCATGACGAGAATGTAAATGAGAAGATGTGCCACTTATTGCTTAGAGTCCACTTGAAAGTATGGCTGTCATACTCTTATTAACATTGGTTGCTAATAGGGAATGCACGATATTAGATTTTTTCAGATATGCCAATATTTTTCAAATTTTTGCCGATAGCCGATACCGATATATATTTCCTTTTGTTTCGAAACACCAAATCTCCCCTGTGCAGAAATTCTAAACAAATGATTTAAAATATTGGATAGTTTTGAGCAAACACATACTTGTTTGAACCAATAAACATTATTAAAGTTATTTTTTTTAAGTACATTGAAAGTTTTGAAAATAACTAATAAAATCAATATCTGGTGTATTTTACTTTAATTTTATTACAAGTAGGCCCCCTAAGTAAATAAAACACCTTACCGGACGGGCATTAGGACCCGGGGGAGGCTGCCACTGAGTCATTTTGTACATACATTCTCAAATTAAATGTGGCGATCCAAAACAATGAAAGTAATCATCATTCCGGCAAAGGTTTGCTTCTTTTTTTTTTCAAAAAAGCCTTTATCGGCTGATTCCGATAACGTTCCGATAATATCGTGCATCCCTAATTGCTAAGGCATTTTTTTTTTATTTCTAATCTTAAATATTAAACATCAGCACGTAGCCTAGTTAGTCCAGAAACATTTGTGCTGCGAAGTTGGATGATCACAAATCATGGTCGTTGAGATGAGGCATGCTTTTACTTTTAAAGTAATTAGATATGATAAAAAAAGGAGGAAAAAATTAGGCTTTTACTGAAGAAGGGACCCAAACAATATACAAGGAATCAGAATATCAAAGATATTATGGAGTGCACTTACTTTCTTTCTTTCTTATAAATATATTCTTATATATATTATATATACTGTATATATGAATGTTTTGATTAAAATTTGAATAATGTTCCAACAAAAATGACTTTGGCCTTGTCCCTGAGGCATTCACATGAGCCTTGAAATGAAGGGAAAGGACATGTGAGTGGAATTAAGGGGTGATTCTTGACCTGCTTTATGCAGAATAAACTCCTGTGACATGCTGATTGGCTGTGTAGGGTCTCAGTTGCCAAGCAACCATCCAGCGGTGGCTGAAGCTCGCTGACAGGCAGCTGCTAAAGGCCGTTCCGCCCTGAGTGGTGGGTTTAGGGCAGTGCACAACATGACATAGCTGGACTTCTGCATGATGCCAAACACATAACACACATGCATGAGGGAACATGAGGCTTTTGGAGCAAACCCATACATTTACATTGATGTCTCAGGGGTGTTGCAGTGCAGAGATATTTACTCACGGAAAGCTACAACCGCATCCATAAACAGCTTGCGTCATGCTGACAAGGGTAATGAAGCTTGAAAATATGAATTTTTTGAGAAATGAGTTTGACATCAGTTTTAGTGACAATTATATCAAAATTGAGTGTGAACAGAGAAGACATTTTTCAATTTTACTGGAACACTTTAAAAAAAAACAGCATGATATTGCCATGTTTTTGTGTTTTATTTGTTTGTTTTTTGGGACATGTGCCATATTAATATTATCATTTTTAGACCTGTACCATAAAAATATCATAGTACTTTGGACATGTACTGTGCATGGTAACTCCATTCTTCTTTGTAAATATTAATATTCATTATTTTTGGATGTATACTATTGTAATTTAATGACTTTTTCATACATTATTTGATAAATACATTGATTTGATAATTATTTGATAAGGGTTAACTTTTTTTTTTTTTTTTAATTGATAAAATTGATGCTAAAATATTTTAAACACCATTAAATACTTATATAAGAAATTACGTAAAACACAAAACATATACGTTTAAAAGTTCAAATACAAAAGTTTGGGTCAAGTAAGACTTGGAATTTTAAAGAAATAAATTTGTATTCAAGCAAGGATTAATTTAGTGACATTTAGATATTTCAAGACATTTATAATGTTACAAAAGGCTTCTATTTCAAATAAATGCTGTCCTTCAGAACTTTCTATTCATCAGAGGATCCTGAAAACGATATATACAACACACATGTCAAATTAGAGTAATTAATGAAATTATTTATCTTCTTTTATTTTAATTACTTTAGTATTGTATGAATATGTTAGGTTTGTAA
This sequence comes from Sinocyclocheilus anophthalmus, assembly GCA_018155175.1. Lineage (NCBI taxonomy): Eukaryota > Metazoa > Chordata > Actinopteri > Cypriniformes > Cyprinidae > Sinocyclocheilus > Sinocyclocheilus anophthalmus. The sequence continues at coordinate 384,074 of JADLZN010007805.1, forward strand.
TCACAGAGGACAGAGAAAACAAGAGAACCTCGAAAGGGCAAAGCGAATGTTGGTCATGGTGGTTATTGCAGGTGAGTTATATTTTTGGACTCAATCCCTTTCAACAAAAGCAATCACAATAACATCACTGAGTTGCGAATCCCATATCCTGAAAACAACAGGATCCAGATTGATTCACCATGGATGATCACTGCACCTTCAGTTATTCCACGTTATTGCAAAAACCAATATATATATATATATATATATATATATATATATATATATAATATATATATATATCAGTGACTAGCTAACCTGAAAATACAATCTTCTCCAAACAAGCTGTTTAATGAGGGAGAGATAAACTGCTGTGGTGTAATTGCATGAGGTGCTTTGAGAAAAAGCTACTCTGATCTCCAACTCAATTATCAATTTCATTGATAAATCGGAGACGTCATTACTGAGCTGCTCAAGACCACTGGACAAACAGGTCCATTCATCTGCTTTTAACACGGCACCATATCGTACCTCTGCAGTCTACTCAAGCTGCTCCGTTCCCCCGTGTCCAGTAGTCCTCCATATACACACTTTCAGACAGCACAGAGGAGGAGTAGTAAGTTCTGGGAAATGTTCATTCAAAAACTCATTTCATAGCACTGAATTGGCTCAGAATTCCACTTGATTGGCTCTATCTCTCTCTCCTCTCCACCTGTAGCTGGTGTGTGGTGAGTGCACTGGCACCATTGTACTGTGGCTGCCGTCACATTATCCAAGTGGATGCTGCACACTGGTGGTGGTTGAGGAGAGACCCTCTCATAATTGTAAAGTGCTTTGGGAGTACAGCAATACACAATAAAGTGCTATATAAATGCCTCATTCATTCATTTATGTAGGTAGTGCACATTCTTTGACAAGTGTAAAAAATGGTCTATTTGAGTCACTCACCACACACCAGCTACAGGTGGAGAGGAGAGAGAGATAGAGCCAATTCAGTGGAATTCTGAGCCAATGGTCACACCACATGACATTTTTTAAGGCTACGGCCAATTCATCTAGATGAAAAAAGACTAAAATAATTTTATTGAAAATTTTAATATGACTTTGTGTACACAACATTCTATATGTTTGAACAATTACAATAGATATTATTATTTTTTGTATTTTAAAATTAGCCTGTCACAAACCCTTATACGTCAATGTCCCATTTACCACCTGGAATTAATTTAAGGAGTATTTGTACCTTTATGAAAGCACATTTTCAGTCTAACCTGGGGGTTAAATTAGGCTAAACAGCATTCCAGCACCTTGGACTAATATGTGATAAATAGGTTGAATTATTACTCTGCACAAACTGATTTATACACATATAATAATAATAATGCATGTTTAATTCTGGTTTGCATAATTTCCCAATCATAAATCTTCTTCACATCTCCATCTATCCTTTTTCTTCAATAGCTATCAATAAAAGTAGCAACAAGGCCAAAAATAAGCATTTCAAGTGTGTACACACTCTAAAACTATCCCTTAGTACTAAATATAGTGCTCACACACACACTACTTCTGCTGAAGATACACACAGATTAGCTCAGAATACCTCCGTCTAGCCGGTTCTAGTCAGGTACCCTTAGAGACTCATAGTTTGGCAGCAGAGAAGGAAGTCTGGCCAAAAGAACACCGGACTGGAGTGATGTACCTGACTGAGCAGAACTGCAGAATTAATCTCTGCTCAAGGAGAAAAAGGAGAGAGAGATAGAGCACGATATAGAGCGGTTTCACTTTAATGGAAGTCGTGAGCTTCCTCTAAAGGTGTCTTAATGCTTCCTACATCTGACAGTTGATTTATCACTCCTTATGAGAGTTTGATGGTGGCAGTGCCACAAGGGCTGAGACCTCAATATCAATAAGAATGAGTCATCCTTTCAAAATCTCTGCCACTTTGCTCTAAACAGGAATTGATTTTGTTGAGAGATATGTTCTTAGATTGATTCTCAGTCTTTTCATATGTTAAACAGTTCTTAAAGGAACAGTTCATTCAAATTGAACATTCTCTCATTATTGACTGACCCTCATGTTATTGCTGACTTTCTGTAACCCGTGTCTTCAACGATCAACATAAACATAGCCTGTTTGTACTTTTCAGCTGTTTTAATCTGTTATCCATGAAAAATCTTCCCCATTTTCCATAGCTCTCAAACATCATTTGTGCACGTGTTCAGTTTAAATATAGTATAACAAGATGTACTGCATCAGCTTTTACATCAATGTTGAGACACGAAAACCAATCAGGTTTGACATCACAGATGGCAAATATGGCCTATTTGTACTGCAGTATATATTTGTAATGCTTATCCGGGTATTGAAGTAATATAGCATATTTGAACCAAATACAAGTGCATATGAGATTTAAAATTTCTCATAAATAATGAGGCTGTCATACTGCTTCAGAAGACTTGGAATATTGCACACAAGTAGTATGGGTTACTTGGGTACTTTTATTGCACTTCTTTGTCATTTTTGCAATTGGCCAGACAGTTTTGTAGTTGAAATCAGGCTGAGACCCGAGTAAGTTGAATAAGAGTCAAAAAGGAATGAATGAAAGAGTGGATCATATGCGAGAATTGGCACAAGCTGCAAAACAGATGCAGTGTACTCGAGACCAGACTTGGCCTTGAGTCCGAGTCCAAAAGCTCCCGAGTCCATGACAAGACCACAAGCGTGAAAATATGGTCTTGGACTTTATACAGAATGCAGTCTCGCCAAACCCAGTCCTCATTATGGAAAGAGCTCTCTGGACATTCTTCAAAATATCCCCTAATCTGCAGAAGACTGAAAGTTGTGTAGTTGTGAAAGTTGTGAAAGTTGTGCAAAGACATTAAAGTGAGAAAATTATGACCAAATATTTATTTTTGCTTTAATTATCCCCTTAACACAGTCACAAGGAGTCCATTCACAGAGAATAATCATGTATGAATTGACGTCAATGAGAAATCTATATAAAAAGGTGTGGGTGTGCCAAAGCAGGCAACATTTCAATTGAGATGCTTGCTTCCCATTTTATGGACAAAACAATAAGAAGAAAGGTGGAAAAAAGGAGTCTAGGAAAGCAAAAGACCCAGCCAACACAATAATTTCCCACCCATTGAATTGGCCAAAGTATTCCCAACTGCTCTGGCCCTATTCAACCTCAACATCAAAGGTTTTCTGGCATTGGCTTGGCAATCCATAGAGAATTCCAATGGCAGAATGGGATTAATAATTCAGAAATCATTCGGGTGAGAGCACAGGAAGGTCCTGGGAGATTTGACACAAAGATCATCCACAACGGAGGAGGAGGGTAGCATGAACTGGTGAACATGAGTCTCCAGTGAGATGGAGAGAATACCAAGTGTTGGCTTGGAAATGAGGTGTGTCGGACTCTTGATAGGGGGAGGGTCGGAGGAGGAAGGAGATAATCTCATCGCAAGATACGGTATGAATGTCCAAAGGGACCGGTGAGAGTGTACCGCTTGGAGTGGAGATAGATTAGGTCATTCCAAAGAGCACATGATGGCTTTTTCAGCTATAATTTTGGACAGGAAGCAGGAATGAGGATCTTTAAGAAGGTTTTAAAGTGGATAATACAGATAGAAATGTCTTTGTGTGAAGAACCATAAAGACAAATTGCCAAAAACAATCTTCCAAGTCGGTAAAAATGATGCTTTGATGTAATAAACCACGGCTAGATGAACGGATAGATGGACAGACCCACAGGTGAAACAATAGAGTAATAGATGCAGCAACAGGAAACATCAAAGCAAGGTCACAGCAAGACAAATTTCAGTAAGAAGATTTGGTGCGATACACATTTTCATTCGAATAAACGGCTGTTAATGTATCTATTCAGATCAATACAAACATTCACATGCCATCAATGAGACAATTTTTTTGTTTGTTTGTTTACAGAGAAGGGTTAGATTTTTTTATGTTGGTGTGAATAGGCCTTAACTGCAAATTGGTGTTTAAGTCAAGCTATCGGGCTAATGTATGCTAAGCCTATACCTAAAACGGACATTAACGGTCATTATAACGTAGTTCAAACAACTCTTATCATAACATGATTTTGTAGGAATTGTAATCAGGCTCTAAAGAGCAAGTTTTTTAGCCAATGGGATCACTTGGGATCCTAACGGAGACCTGATTTTGAGGAAGAACCAGATTTTCTTCTTTTGAAAGAAGTTGAGAATATATGCTAATGCTAATAATTAGCATAGTCCCTGAGGGGCAGTGTGAGAGCAAACTCCCTCAGACACTGTGACTCAGTGAATGTGTGCAATCAACTAGAATTAGGACACGTTCATGTAGAGGTGTCAACTGTTTGCAAATACGTGACTGGTCTGCCAACAATTGTGATGGCTACTGAAAGTGATATCCAATCTATATAAATATTACACTGAGCTCAGAAGAGAAAATGACAAATTAATCACAATAGAGCTCCACTCTGTTGCTCTCAATTACAAATGGCTCAGTGATTGTATCAGAGGATAATACCATTGTGCTTTTATATACACCATAGCACACAATCATACTCAGATACTATGAATGATACCAATTATTTACCTTATAATTCAAAGTATCTCATATCGGTAACACTTTAGTATAGGGACAAATTCTCACTATTAACTAGTTGCTTATTAGCATGCCTATTATTAACATATTAGCAGTTTATTAGTACTTATAAAGCACATATTCTGCATGAGCATATTCTACATCCCTAATCCTACCCAATACCTAAACTTAACAACTACCTTACTAACTATTAATAAGCAGCAAATTAGGAGTTTATTGAGGCAAGAGTCAAAATTTATGATTTGTTCATAGCGAGAATTGGACCTTAAAATAAAGTGTGACGATCATGTCATATTGTTATGACATGGTGGTATGATTATGATAGTATTTTTGTAGACATTTACCAAGGTAACTCTTTCAGAAAAGTACTATGGTGGTACCATGGTAGAGTGGTGGTATCACACAAGGTCTCACTGAAATCCATGTATTTAAACTGAACCAAAGGTACTTCCAAAAGTACCATATAGGACTACTGTAGTAAACATCCAAATGACCACAGTAGTAAATTTTGGCACTTCTGTGTAGGTGAATTATTTGAAGTAATGTGCTTCAAAAGGTATTCATGGTATTAACGTGCATGGCGCATCTCCTCATAATACATGTTTTAATTATTTATACTATGGTATTACCATGCCACCACGTCAAAAAACATGGTACATTTTGGTACTTCTTTACAGGTGAATAAGTCAAAGTATCTTTGATGAAATACAAAAATGCTATGGTATTACCAAGGTACTTACCATGGTTCTACTAAAAACACTGACAATTAAACTTATTGTACAAAAATACCAAAACACCTCAAAATATACCATGGTATTACCATTGTGCATCTACTCAAAATACAGTGACAAGGTAATACCATATTTTCATGATTTATACCACATTATTAGCATAAAAAAAACATGGAAATTGCATAGTATTTTTAAAGTATACAAGTAAGGTATTTACTTGTAAGAATACCATACAAAAACACAATATTACCATGCTATTTGTCATTAAAACATGGTAATAATTGCATGGCATGTTTTTGTGTTTTTTCTAAATGCAACCATCCAAAGTTTCAAAAAATGTTGTGGTATTACCATGATACATGTCCATGATATACCATGCTGCTTTTTTGCTACATTATCCTTCCTCGACACAAATCCCAAGCGATTTGCAGTATCTGCAGAATACAGCTCACTCGACCATCATCTCTCTCTCGCTCTCTCTCATAGCTGGAAGGGGATTTCAGCCTAGATTTCTACCGAGGTCTTCCCCACTCCCATCAATGATGACTCACCAGTCTTGTTTTTGCCTCTGTTCTGCTCACAGATACAGCTCTATGGTATCGCACAGCTGGGTGCGCTGGTATTGACATACTGCAACCATGACAACACATCTTTTCAAGAAAAGCCTCCAAGGACACTGGCGCTAAAAAAGGAATAAAACAAAGTTATGGCTGTAATATAGATCTGTGTATCCTGTGGCTTAATGTACCGTTATGATTACTTATTTGCTCAGAGTAACGCTCACACCCTTGTGATTTTACGTGCTGAGCCACTGAGCTGATGGATTAGGTTTTGTGAGGGAGGAAAAGTTTTTTGTGGGTTTTTATGTGGCTACGTTACACATGGTTCCTATCCTTTGCTGTAACTCATCTTATGCCCTCCGTTAGAACAGATTCGACCAGGCAGAGAAAAACAACACCACTAATCATTTGAGTCCACCGGCGGGCCCTTTCAGATGAAAAATACAATTACAGAAAGAGGGGACAGCGTTCACATCCATCCAGGACAGTCTCAGGCTAACGTTCACACATTAAAGCAGAGCTGGAGGGCTAAGCACAGTTTAGGATACACCGCACAGTGATGTAGGGCCAAACTTTGTGAATGTCCAGCAAGAGCGGTTACAGAAATGGTCATGCAGTGTTCATAAAAAAACCTAAACTTGAAAAAACAAAGTGTCGGCCAAACTTTCATATTTGAGATGCAGTGGGTTAATATATATATATATGTATATATACATTATTGATATATACATATATATAAAAATCTCAAAATCTTATCCCGATAATATTTTTTTTAATTATTAATTAATAAAAAATTTAATTAATTAATTAATTAACAAATAACCATCCAAAAAAAACAAATAAGCAAACAAGTATTTTCATACACACACACTTTCGGATTTCATTCCAAATTTCTCACTTGTGGTTCCCTAAAAACAGATTCCCACAAATCTGACTGCCTAAAATAACAATAATTGAGACAAACAACGACTAATTGATCAATGATACTGTTACAATGCAGCACCAAAAAAAAAGTGGTACAACGACAACAAGATCTGGTCTCCTGTAGGAGCTAATTCAGTTGCAGAAATACTATCCAGGGGCCTTTTGCTGTGGTGTACACGAGACTCAAGCATCTGGCCATTATAAAAGCATTAAAGCTAATGAGCCCAACATATTAAGCAGATTTTACACTAAAGCCCCTCACGGGTCCACAGCCACGAGCCGTCTCTGAAAATAGGTGCAGTGGCTAATCTCTGCCCGTGTGCTCCTCACACATTCTCTCTGTCCAAATAGCACTGGCAATTTCCACCCGGCCTCCCATTGTGCAGCCTCATGAATCATTCATCAATACTACAGGAAAGAAAGGAGAGTCTTTCAACGGGAGAATCGATGCTGGTGTCTGGGGGAAGCCCTGTCTCTCTGTCTGGGTCGCACAGGCAGACGTTACGCTCTCAAATGATGCTACAGTCAGCTCTTCCCTGGTAAAACAAAGATACACAGTTATAAGTACATGTGAGATATTAAACTTTTTGTCACACAGCATGGCAGTGGGAAACTAAAGAGGGCATTTTTATCTGGACCCCATGTTGTGGATATACATATGTTATAGACCACGCTGACTGTCTCATGCTGGACAAGACTGTTTTCTACTGAGCTTTGAATATTGTCAGATGTCTCACACTGGTCCTGCATTCTCGGAAGTCTAAATCAAAATCTCAGCACTTCTGACTGGATAAAAGACATCCTTCAACCTGAGAAAGACCTTGTTCTCATATAAACTCCACTTGTTGTCATACAGACATTATTAGATATGAGGCAATAAAAATCTAACAAAAAGCAATACATTTTTGCTACAGCTGTTGGGTAAAATAGTGAACACACACACACACCACAACAGAAACAATATAATTACATTGAAATATATATATAATATAAATTTGCTGTATGACGGGTCATAAAGCACTCTCAGATTTCATCAAAAATACCTTAATTTGTGTTAATTTGTGGAACGACATGAGGGCGGAGTAATTAATGACAGACTTTTCATTTTTGGGTGAACTATCCCTTTATTGTAAAATATGTAATTTTATTTCAAAAAGTTATTCTTCTCAGATTTTAGTCAATAAAAATCATTTGTATAAAAAGTCCTGCTTTGTTTTGTCATAGGCAGGATATTAAATTTCCAAAAGCTTTTTTGTATTAAAATACTTTAATATGAAACGGAAAAAACCAAAAAAAAAAACAAAAAAACAAAATTCTCTACCATCGTACTGTGAATATTCTTGGTCCCGGTCGTTTAAAAGTATAAAGAAGATTGGCATCTACTCTCACAGAAGGCAAACATTGAGCAAATGCACCTTCATCCATTTCAGCTTTATTTGTGCGTAAACCCTCTTGATAAGTTTGAGCTCGATGACAAGAGCTGTCACTCACACGCTGTGAGATCGATGGGGAACGCAGAGCCTTTGTTGCCGTCTGTCACAGCAGTCACACAGAGATCTCTGTCACTGGGACGGCATCACGTACGCCACACTGCTGCCACGCTCAAATCACACAGGACCACCACTTACCAAACCTCCACACAGAAAATCTGACAGCAATATTCTGACACAGAATTTATTTTAGTATATTAACAGGATTATGGCTATGCAAATATATAACGGATTGCCACTTTTCCTCAGTTTTTGCTCCTTAATTCGAATTATTCAGCTTTGCAGCTTGCTGGATGGCTTAATGAATAACATAAGGCATTTATCTGCCATGAAATACAATCTATTTCATGGCAGAAATCGAAAGAGATTAGTTTATGAGAGCTTCAGATGAAATGTCTATGTTTGGAGGTTATCAAGAAACGTACATGCATATAAAAACATTAGTCTAATTGCTTCTTTCAAAGTATCTCAGGAAGGTTAAAATATTGCCTCAATGTGATATTAAAAGGGCATTCAGCAATTACATTTAGTGGTGTTTGCTTTTACAATTGCTCATACTTTACTTTTCTGAAGCAATTTGTTTATGATTTTTGCCTGGTGAAAATAAAACAATAAAAAAAAACTACTACTATTATTTTCATAATATTACCCTTATTATTTTTATTTATACACTAAGTTCAAAAGTTTTGAGGTCATATTTTAATTTATTTATTTACTTTATTTTTTAATTTTTTTTAAGGAAATTAAATTTCTTTATTCAGAAGGAGGCATTAATTATCAAATCAATTCCAGTAAAAGCCAATTATGCTGTATATATGTGGTCTAGTTGTTACATAAATACTGTTATTTTGCTCTTTCTATTCATCAAAAAAATCCTGAATTTTTTTTTATCACAATTTCACAAAAATAATATTCAGCACAACTGTTTTCACACTTGATTTCTGAAGGACCATTGACACTGAAGACTGGTGTAATGACTGCACAAGAATAATATACATTTAAAATATATCAAAATAGAAAAAAATAATATTTCACAATATTAAGTTTTTTTTCTGTATTTTTCTTTTAAAAATATGCAGCATTGGTTAGCATAAGACTTCCTTCCAAAACATTTAAAAAATCATACCAACCCCAAACTTTGTACCAGTCGTGTACATTTTGAAAAGTTCAAGTCATCAAATAAGTCTATAGTTCACAAGCATGGCAAAAAAAAAGACATTGTAAAGTGATGCTTGGAGAAATAAAAATAAAATGGTCAGTCTAAATATATATGCTCAGTTCAGTTCTTCATTGGTCACTATAGAACCCCCAATAACAAAATCAATATCAATTTCACAAAGCGTCAGAAAGCCCCAAAAGCCTAGGTATATTATAAGGATTCTGTCACCACTTGCCATTTCAGTACTGCTAAAATCTCAAGTTACTTCCTGTTAAAGCTCCTTATACTCTGTAGGCAGGTGAAACATGAAGCTCGTTTACTATGGCACACTGCTCTGAACCTAAGACTAATGGAAAGCACCACTTATGTATTATATAGGCTATAAAGTTGTATAAGAATAATGAAAACACATCAGCATTTCTGTAGATGCTGTCAGAATCTGTCCCTGACCACCTCCGAATGTGCTTTCAGTGATCCGATCGAGTCTGACATTGAAGATTTATTTTAAAAAGCTAAGATGCTGTAGACACTCATTCATTTACAGTGCTGTGTCCAAACTCCCACACACACACACACACTGCCACCATGGAGACTGCTTCATGCAGACTGTCTTCACTCTCTCTCTCTCGATAATAAGATAATTTCACATGCCACGTCTGCATCCGCCTCTGCACACACACAAAGTTCAGATTCTGTACAGTAAGTGTTACACCTGAGATAGAAAAACTTATTATAGAGAAAACCACACAACATCAATCACAAGGGAAAACATATGCACGAAATCTAGTTTTAAAGCATAGTGGAAAAACAGTTTTTCGTGTTAAAACACTGAACAACTGAAATCAATTTTTCCATATCTTTAAATGAATACAGATCTTGCAAAGCTTAAAACCAAACCCTCTCTAGACTCAGTCTACAGTAATTCAAGAAATGAACACCACAAACTAATTATATTTTCAGTTATAATTTTAGTTTGTACTGTAGTTGTAGTCATTTTGTTTTGTGCTTTTTATTCAGTTTTACCTTTAATAGTTTAACTTTAATTTATTTCAGTTTGTTGCCAAGACTTTTTTGATCATTTGTAACACTTTCCAATTACTTAGAAAGTAATAGCACTTCTCCTTAAAAAATACCACACAATTTGAGGTATCATTCATGCACAAAAATAATACTTTAGCAAGCAACACTATTGAATCATCAAATTTTAGAATGTGCAATAGGCGTCCTATTGTTATAAAGCAATATTTAACAGATTGTCTGCTACTGCAGGACACCAGCAGAAGAGATGCAATCTAATCTGTCTTTTCAAATAACAGTTAAAGGTGTGAGTTGTGGGTGGCGACCGGAGATGAATGTGGCATTGCTTGTGCCGTGCTAGTTGGTGTGGACTTTCCTCTCCCGATATAGCCTATATTTGAAGCAGACAAAATAATAGAGATGGCTGGACCAGTCTGATGAATTGGAGGTATATGCTGTCAGTTCCCATTGAGGGTGTGCATTGTGAAATTGCAGTGGAACTGTGGATCTATAGGAGAATGAAGCTGAGAATAGCTTTCTGCAGAGGGTATACAGCCTCTAGTCTTTCTGCACTGCACCACCTGTTGTTTACCGCTAGCTGCTGACAGGCGAAAACAGTCACCGGCATCCACCCACCAGCTCAACACCTGCAGACCTCACCACCAATCAGAATCAAAACTGCATCATCTGTTGCACCTGCTATATCAATGAATTCATTTTTTTAATAATTCATAATTCATTTGCAATTATTTTTGATAGCTAAAACAAAAGAACGATCTTGACAGAAAGATAGAGCGATAGAATGACAGAAGGACAGATATAATTTTATATCATGGTAACGATATACTGTACATCATGGCTTTAAATGCTATAGAAATGTCATAATTCTTGTCACCAGTGTCAATATCACAAAATAACTAATTCTAGCCTAAATAAATACATTTAAAAAAGCTCACTGAAGACAAGTAAACAGTCAGCGATTAAATAAGAATAAGAAACTAAAGTTTCAATATCACAAAAAACTAATACTAGCCTAAACAAAAAAAGCTCACTGAAGACAAGTAACAGTCATCAATTAAATAAATAGATATAAGAAATAAACAAATAAATAAGAAATGCTACATATATTGTATAAAGTAATCAAATGTATAAAAACACTGCATATGCTTTACTGTGTAAATTAACTATATATTTATTCCTTATAAGTTACAAAGTGGATTTAGGGTCAAGAGCAGTGAGAATTTCTCTCTTTTGGTTGTCTTGATTCACCTTAACGACTAATAGTAATTGCTGTCACTTTAAGAGCTGCCCGGACTCAAAATAATGTTACACCTGTTTTCTTTCTAAGCTGTTTTGCTTTTACTTAAGATACTATCTAAGGCCTAAAAGCAGCAAAAATAACTAAAAAAACAAAAATACTTCATGCTACACGGTTTATGAGGCACTATCTTCACGTGTGTCGACGAAAGGACTTCTCTTTTCCACAGCTGTTGCGTTTCAAATTGCTTTGAAAATTATTACTTTCTTTTAACTAGGGCTCGGATATTACGCGTTAATGAGATGACTTAATTACGGTGAAAAATAACTTTTAAAATTATTCCCCACATTTAACGCACTCAGCATCCCCACCCCAGACGGCTATGTGGGTCATCTGACAATTCAACAGCTTGATTGAAGACAAATATGAGGCAGAGCACACGTCCCTCCCCCCTGCGTGATGGAACCTAGAGAGTAGATTTAGATATGCCCGCTAATTTCCAACTGGTGCAAAAAATTTCCCTGTTTGAGTTTTGTGTCCATATTTACACATAGTATATGTTAGCAATATCCCACAGCAAAATGTGCAATATCACATGAGTGTTTGCACGAGTGCAAATTATACTGATCTTATACAACATTTTCAATAAATAAAAGTTTCTATTGTGTGTATTTTAGACACAAGTTTCTTTTTGCTCAATTTTTGCCAACGAAAATAGAAAGAAAAGGAAAGCCGAACTGTTGAACGAATTGGGTGAACCATTAGGCTCGTTGGATTTGAATCAGCGCTGCACAGACCGATTGGTGTGTGACATCAAAGTACCGCAGGAGCGATTCAAAAGCACACAGAGCCATCTGCTCTCTATAGCTCTCGCGGTAGTTTGATGTCATACACCGATTGGTCTGATGATCCACTTCAAGTCGAACAAGCCTAATGATTCAATGGACCATTCATAAAGAGATCCATTTACTTAATTCCTGAATGAATCAGCCATTTGAACGAATCACATGAATGAATGACTCTCGGTGCGTTCCAAACAGGAGATATCGCCCCCCCGAAGAGACACTTTGCGGAAGGAAACAATCATGGCCGCCATATTGAAGTGTCGTTCCAAACCGAAGTGCTCAAAAACTGGCCACTTCAAAGGGCCCTTCAGAATGAAGGATTTCGAAGGATGACACTTCGGGCCCCCATGATCCTTTGCACTGATTCCTTCCATGATGACGGTGCCTGTGTGGGCACGGGATGATGACACAGAAGAGCACTTCAAGGAACAGTTGTTTGGTCCCCTACACCCTTCAACCCTTCCAAGCTCTCACAATTAGGGCATAGGGATGAGCCCTTCTGAATGGAATGCAGGGGTCAATCAATGACTTAATCATTAAGACATTTACCACCACCTACTGGCAGTTTTAGTTTCTTATTTAGAGTATCATTTCATTAAAGAAATAATTTATATATTTCCATAGTAATAATAATAATAATAATAAAATAATAAGTAATGTATAGTCCAACCCACGTTCAAAAAATGAAATTTAGTCATCATTTACTCACCCTCGTGGTCAAAAAGAGTATGTATGTGTAATACATTTTATGTTGAATCAAACAAGATATTTCTTGCTGAAGCTACTTTTTGCAATGTCTATTTGATGCTTTACACAACAATGACTTTAAATGATCTTTTGGGAGTAATTTCTCAGTCAAATTTGATGATTAATTAATCGTTTGGCTACTAATTCAGTTTGGCTTTCAACACCATCATCCCAGTACTCCTCCGAACCAAACTAACCAGCTCTCTGTCCCTAGCTCTATCTGTTAGACAGATTTCAGGCAACAGCTAGTAAGACTGGGGAAATTCATATCCAACACCCACAGCACTGGTGCCTTCCAGGAATGTGTGCTCTCCCCACTGCTCTTCTCGCTGTGGGTGCACTGCAAAAGACCCCTCTGTCAAGCTCCTGAAGTTTGCAGATGACACCGCAGTCATCGGCCTCATCCATATAGAAGGGCGTTTGAGCAGCTGGCTGTCTGGTGCAGTCTGGAGCTGAACACATTCAAAACAATGGAGATGATAGTGGACTTCAGGGGAAACTGGGCAGGGAAAACGCGTTGCTAGGCAACAAATGCTGAACAAAGCTAACCAACTCAGCGTAAAGGATAGTGTCCGTGAGCGCTAGAACACTGCTGCAGAGCAAACCGTCAGTCTATGAGAAAAGATCACTAAACAGGCTGGATATACTGTATGGTGAGCTCTGATTTACTTAGGAAAAAAAATCTTGTGACTCCATTAAATCGTCCTCAGACAGATTACTGTGAAAGTATTTGATCTGTCGCAAAGGTATTGTTAGCGTTTTTTAATCATTATTCACTAAGTGCATTTGTCTTTGTCAGGCCAAGGCGAAAGCTTGGAGCCCCATCAATTGTGCGATCGATTTACAGTAATCCACCTGAGCTGTACAGGGACCCTCTGAGCTCAGAGTACCTTCAGCTCTGGAGCGCAGCCAGATCCAGCCAAACAGCGATGGGGAAATCCTCCCGATCCCATTCATCACCGAACTGTCACATAATTTCTGTGTGAATTCAGACGAAGGTCTGTATCAAGTCAGGATGAAGGTAAGCGTAAGTGAGTTATCAGCCTTGCCAGTAAATATACAGAGAACTACATATAAATAAAATGACTTGATTCTCACATATCTGGTTTCTTAAAGTCTTTGTAATGTCTCACACCGCAGACGACTAATGTAAGTGCGTTACTGTACACATTTTATTTAACAAATCAAAAGGATAAGCTGAAATGAATGTCATGAATGCTGTCAAAGGGCCTTGTTTTCAAACTGGAATAGTTCCCTCCAAACATATTTGTAAAAACAGCCAAAAATCACAAAACACCAAACTGTTATGAAAACTTTTCATGACTTCATTTATTTTTGATATTTTAGAATTTCATTTGAAAAGCACGAAAATCAGAGAATCCTTCATAGAAATATTGGTTTAGATTATCATAGCTTTATCATGAACATGATAATCTAAACAAAAAGTGAACTAATCATAAAACATTTGAATTCTTATTGTTTTATTTTAACTTTTTTTCAATTTATTTTTCAATTAACATTTTATTTTAATTCAATTTTAAAAAATGACAACTGTCCCATAGTTGTGGTATAATTCCACAAGACTGAATATTTTATTTTACAATGTCTTTGTTTAATCTAATTAAACACTAATTGTACATTGAAGTACTGAGTAATATTAATTAATATGTAGGGTTAGGTTTAGGATATAGTTTTAGGGTTAGGACTGGGTCGGGTTACACTTTATTTTTTTAGGTGTCCTTGTTACAGTGCAATTATACATTTAAGTACTGAGTATTATTACAAAAGAACAAAGAAAAATCAAGGTAAATGCCACTTGTGAACAGAATATTTTTCTTGTATGTCATTTCCAATTAAAATGTCAAATCACGCAAACGGTGAGAAAATAAATATAAATACATCAAATGTATACATAAAATACACAGGTTACACAAAATGCTAGCTATGAAGTTTGTTTAGCAAGGTTCAAAATGTCGCAAGCAAAATGCTGTTAACTTAAGCACAATACATCTCACACAAGCACAATACAATTCTCCTATGATGCATGCATGCCCACACTAGGACATTGTTTAATAAAATAGTGTGCAAAGTGTGTTTTAAGAGTGAATTTTATAACAATCCACTGGTCTAAACGCATTCATAGTTGAAGAAACATCCATTAACAGAATGCAAATAGTGTGCAGGAATATTAATCTCTGTAAAAACAGTGTCAGCCTTTTCATTCTAGACGAAAACATGCATATTCCTGCTTTTTCAGGAAATAGCCATTTGTGTGAGGGAGTTTCTCAAACACTGCAGTACAATAAACAATATCAGAGTGAAGCTTCCCCAGGATCACTCATGTACAGTATAACAATGACAAGACGCTTTACAGAGACATCGAGATGATGTGATAATTTCATTATATTCAGCAGAGGTGATCAATACTGGCAGTATGTTACTAATGACAGCCCTACTATAGCCTCAGAGCAATATGTCATTTTTTTGTTGCTTATTAGGATAGTATACTGTAATATATCTATATATACTGTCACTTTATATATATATATATATTATATTATATATATTATTATATTAATTTAAAAGAGATGGTAATTAACCCTCTGGTGCTCTTCGGTCACTTTTGACCAAAAAAATTTCTGTTTTGAATTTTTAAAAATCTAAAAATAAAAAAAAATAAAAAGTAAAAATTAGGGCATGATTCGAGCAGGCTAAGTGGTCGTAAAAATAGTCGCACTTGTGGTCTTCAGTCAAAAATGACCAACCACAGGAAATTAATGGGAAGTCGACAAAAACAGAGAATTTTTGTGTACACAATCTACAAATCTGCCACAATGCAGAAAAAAAGTACAAAGCAATGACAAAGTCAAATTTCAGGTGTCCGGTCACTTTTGACCACACTCCCAAATAAGGAGCACGAGTGGGTTAAACAAAGTTGTTTTTATGCAGTCATACTGTCTGAAACATCTACAGAAGTGGACAAACGCAATGAGCATCTGACCCTTGTTCAGTGGTGTGCAGTGCAGTGGTGTGAGCTGAATTCGTATTGGCCTGCCAGTGTCCCTGGATGGGCGGTAGTGGCACTGAAGCCCAGGGCAGAGCACTCAGCCTGGCATATTCCTGCACACTCATGTGCCAGCCACCCAACTGTACATCTGCAAATTCAGACCCTCCAGGTGATGCTCCCCCTGCTGGGCAGGAGCGGCGCGCTTTTTGCTTTGCAGAAAAGCAGGGCTTATATAAGCGGCCTATTCTGAAGGTACAGAACAAGTGTCACCCTAAAGGTAAGAGCGTGCACCAGCGGATGATAACACGTGCTGATTGAGTGATTATGAAACAAGATGGTGACAGCACCATGAAATGTGTCATGAAGTGCAAGTGTAAGCTGAATGTGTGGAATTCATATCACAGCATTCTCACTAAGAAACAATGCCCAGTGAGAACTGATTTACAAGCGCGACAAGTTAATCAGAGCATGATGGTTGTCTAAAATGTAATTACTATAATATACAGTACAATTTTATTACCAAAAAAAAAGTTTTTTGCTATTGCGCATTTCTCTTTCAACCTCTTCACTTACTAAATATGTTACAATACCCAGAAAGTTGTTTAATAGTGAATAAGCTAGTGGTTCTCAAGTAGTGGCCTCAGCAAACTTTTAAAGGGCCCTAAAGATTACCTAAAAATTAAAATAAGACAAAGCAAGTATTAAAATAATAAGCCAAAACAAATTAATTTCAAGATATTTCTTATTTCAATTGACCCCATAAACTGTTTTTTCTTTGAAACACCCAGAGTACATGGATATATATTTGAAGAAAAAAAAAAACTGGATAAGAAAAGTGTGTTTTCTATAACGAAAAGTCAGGCAAACTAATGAACTTGTTCGGCCTTTTTTGTTTTATAAACAAGTTTTTATATATACATTTCTCATCATGACTCAGCTTCTTAATATTTTATCATAGAATATTAAAAACACTTTTGTACAAAGCCTTATAATCTTTAATCCTTATGTTTTTAATCATAAACAACAAAGTCTGTATATTTTTATGGATGATTCGTCAAAATGGTTGAAAACCCACGGATAAGTAAGGACTGGTCTATTCTGAAAGACATTTCAGAATTTCTAAAAGACGCGGATTATTCCTCAAAGGTCTATTAAGGATTAGTAACCCGCACTGTATTTTTTTAATGATTCATTCAAACTGCATTCAACAGTCTGAATAAGTATAGCCACGGTGTACTATTTTAAATGGGTCATATGATGCGATTTAATTTTTTTCCTTTCTCTTTGGAGTTTTACAATCTCTTGGTGCATAAAGAAGAGCTGTAACGTTGCAAAGACTAAAGTCCTCAAATCAAAGAGATATTTTTTTATAAAATAAGAGTCAGCCACGCCTACCTAAACGGCTCGTTCTAACACGCCCCACCCTACATATCTAGGTCACTATGTGGAAATATTTGCGTAATGCTGCCCAAATGTGCATGCAGAGAAAGAAGGTTTGGTTTCAGGAACAGCAGTAGTGTTTATGCAGCCATGTCAGTGAGACGCTGTGTTTCAGTGCGAAAGCAAAAGCACTTAATTTGGCCTTCCGATAGTAGATGCAATTAGGAATCATTGTTTAAGATGTATTTACAACAGAACAGCACAACCCAGATGGTCGAATTTGTGCAACGCATTTTATGGAAGAGTACAAGGCTGGCTGTGCACAAAGGCTATTTTAAAAAAAAATAAATAAAAAAAGGGTAATTCTGACTTTGCTATGACACTCTGGCGCTTCTGAATCAGCGACTGTAAGTATTTTTGTTACTAGTTTAAGTATTTGCTATTGACGTTCAAATGCGGAGTTTTGCGCCGCGCAGAGTAACGCATTGTGATGTGTGTTTGTGTGTGTGTTTAGTGTGTGTGGTGTGTGTGTCTTAACCGGCGGCTTGTGTAACTGAAATCATCACTGTGTCTGTCACGCGATTCTGTTCCCCTTTCGGGCTTGAACTGTTGGTAAAACTAACGACATTATTAACTTGTCTTAATATTTACTTTGAAAGCTGAAGCTCGCGTTTATGGTAAGGGGCGTTACATTTCCGACGTGTGCTTGCGGTGTTCGGCCAATCACAATGCACTGGGTCAGCTGGCCAATCAGAGCAGACTGTGATTGTCAAAGGAGGGGGCTTTTTTGAAAACTACGTGTTTGAGAGAGGCGGGGCATAGAGGACCTACATATAAACACAAAATAATGTGTTTTTTGAACATTAAAAAAGCATGTCAACATATTCTGTTACAACAAACACACAAAATAACGATCTTTAAAAAAAAGCATCATATGACCCCTTTAATGTAATTTAAAAAATAGGATTAAAGGATGAAAATATACTTTCTTACATAGATTTGAATGTTCAGTGTAACCAATAGTGATGGCATCATATTTGCATACTGAATTGCAATTGTGATTGGTCTTGTTTTCCTTGCATATCTCATAATTGCGTATAGTCCATACATGTGTTGAAGACGTGCTAAATGTCATACAACTGACCAAGTAATCTGAACAGAAGTCGGTAACACTTTATTTTAAGGTGTCTTTGTTACACAAGTAACACGTACTTACTATTATAATAACAATTAATTATGCAATTAATAATGCATTATATGCAAGTAACCCTGAGCCTAACCCTAACCATATAGTAAGTACATGTAGTTAATTAATGTTACTCAGTACTTAAATGTATAATTACACTGTAACAATGACACCTTAAAATAAAATGTAACCCAGAAGTCTAAATCAAATCTTTCCTATACAACACTATTCTATTGCTGCCTTGCAAGCACTTCTATTTCCTTGGGGAAATGCTAATCACAATGTTTATAAACCTTATGTCAGTTCTGCTATGAACCAGTGAACAGTCAAACTGTGACTCACTAAAATCAAACGACTACACACATTCCATTCATTATTCATCCACCTCCATACATTCCATACATCACGTCACCATGGCAACATATATTCAAACTGACGATTGGTGCACATGCCGTTGGTAGCTGAATGACGGTCATGAATAATTAATCACAACAGTATTAGTCTTCACTATAACATGAGAGTGCATGCATTGCTTCTCATTTAAACATGCAGTGATGCATAATATCGATTCCCTGGTAGTTTAGGTAAGATTCCTTTAAGTGAATGTACATGTTGAAATCCACCTTCCAAGGTTAATTTGGCCGCTAAAAAGAGATCATTGGAAGCCATGTGTGAGTTAACAAGAGCAGCACATGAGCAACAGCACAGATGGGCTGCTTAAATGCTATTAGCTGACTGAATTGGAGAGCATTACTGTCTTGGGGACATATGCATCTTGTTTGCCATATTGTTTACATCAGGGACTTAATCCTTGTTAAAAAAAAATTATGTTTTCTTTATTGTATATGTGGATATCTCCAGCAAGCATAGGCACTTATTCTATATTGCACACTAAGTTAGACTATGTTTGGACACTTTCTGATTGTCACACTACACCGTGGATACTTTGTACTTTTATATGCAAAGCAACTTTAATTTTATTTAAATTTTTTTTTTTTTTTAGAGTAAAAACTACATGACTTTTGATCTAAAAAAGTTAATATAATAATAATAATAATAATAATATATATGCATTATTATTAGTCGGGGGGTCCCACTTTATATTAAGTGGCCCCAATACCGGTGTACTTACATAGTAACTAGATGTGTACGTAGTATGTAACTACAGTGTAAGTACACATTGGTACATAATATCTACAGCTCTAATGTTTGTGTAACTACACATATGTCACAATCCACTGAATGGTATGTGTAAGTACAAATGTGTAACAGGACATTGGTAACAACTCTTTTGGTAATGAAAGTACAAATGTGTAACAAGACTAACAGCACTTTTTGGTAAAGAAAGTGTTACACTTTATATTAGATTTATCATGTGATTACTCTGATGTTACACAGCAGCGGCCAGTAAGTTAGGCTTTGCATATAAATTGTGGTTGGTGTCCAGAATTTTACACTTTATATTAAGTGGACAGTTCCTGAGGAGTTACCATGTAAGTACACTGTTATTACAGTGGTCCACCAACTTGAGATCCAACTCCTCCCACTTTCCCTATCCCTAAACCTACCCATCTCCACCCCCCGGATCCCATTTCCACACCCCTAAACCTCCCATCTCCACCCCCTGTATCCCAGTTCCACCCCTAACCCTACCATCTCCACCCCCTGTAATCAAATGGTTCCAATTACTCTTATACATATTGTTGTTACAAAATGTAGTTGTGTAATTCCTGTTACACGAGTACTTAATGAAGTGAAAAAAATTGTTACCAAATATCCTGTTACACATTTGTACTTACACAAACCATTCCGTGGGTTGTTACATACAGTGTAGTTACAGAAACATTAGAGCTGTAGATACTATGTACCAATGTGTACTTACACTGTGGTTACATACTACGTACACATCTAGTTACTATGTAAGTACACAGGTATTAGGGCCACTTAATATAAAGTGGACCGTTGGGGGTGTCACAAGTATAGGAGAAACCCACCAAATTGTACAAATATTAACTGAGAATTTCAGTTAAAAATGTTTAAACTAAGAATGTCTCAAACAAAGGGTCCAATCAACTTCCAGGATGACTTAAAAGTATTTAAATTAATCCATTGATATTAATATATTCAAGTAAACTACGTCTAAATAAAAATACCTAAAAAAAGAAATTCAAGATTAAACTAAAGATAAACTAAAGTCAATATTTTGATTCAAGAACATATAGTTTTTGAAACTCCTGGAATAACAAAATAATCGTGGTTTATTAATTTATTATATCAGTACTCCCTGTTTCTATTCATTTAAGAAGTTTGAAAACAATCAGCTTTATTATAAATTACAGCAGAAATACTGGAATATCTTAGAATATTGTGTTGCACAACAGGGGACCTTCAAGTCAAAAAGGTTGACAACTGTTTAGATAGATCGTCTTTCGCAGTGACTCAAAACAAAAAAAAACAATATATATATATATATATAATATATATTATATAATGTACCCAGGTGGCTCAGTCCATTGTAACGGACCGCTTTTCCCCTTTTGGTTTGCGATGCCACTGGCGCTTCTAACATAAAATATATATTTTTGCAAGTTGAACTTGACTATTGTTTTTTCACAACCTCACCAGCATGTATGAGATAATCTACAGATGTTAACTATTAGCTTCAGGTGCTCATGTATATTGTCCATATATTTTTTAATTGCAAAGAGAGGGTAGAGAGAGAGAGATAACTCTTTTAAAGCAATTCAATAAACATTCTTCTCATCGCGAGTCAATATGTGGGGGAAAAAATGCTACAGGCATGCTAAGAAACCTCACTCAACAAATTGATTTTAAAACCAGAAACAACCACAATCACAGTACATGAGACACCACACACACACACACACACACACACACACATAGAATCATATAACCCACCATTACAGAGTAATCAACTTCCCTGTGATGAAAAAGTAAAAGAGATTGCGGAATGTAGCCTGTGGTCGTAAGTGTGCGATTTCTAATAATACAGTGATAGACTGGCCTTTAACAACACTCACGGCAGTCGTGTGTTATGATATCATAATAAAAATTCCCCAGAACTAATCTAGATTTTTTTTTTTTTTTACAAGGAGCAGGTTATGAAGGGTGAAACTCTCTTCATATTTGGCTGCCATATTACGCTATATACTGTAAATAAGAAAACCCACCCGGCACAAATGAGCATTTAAAGTGTGATAGATGGTACACCTGGAAACTTGCAAACTGTCTTGACCCTAAAATCCACAAAACAGAGGCTTCGCGTTTAGATTCACCTGGGTTCAGGATGCTGTTCAGGTGATGCTTGTCATTGTAATTTAGCTCCATGGAGACCAAACCAAGAGCAACGTCCCTCGTGAGTGTTAACGTTGCACATGATAGTGCATTAGGCCGAGGCAAATACCGTCAGCTGTCTCTAGAAACCAGAGGCCTGGGGATGATGGCAGTCCTCTCTCTGAATCCTCTGGAGGGGGATCTGCAGGTTCAGAATAGCAAGAGATGCAATGAATGAACAAGAAGTGAAGGGTATGACCGCACTCTTTTATTTTAGTTTTGGAGTCTGTAGCACAGTTCCCAAATCTGAGCCGCCTGGTTGTCTATTGCCTGCAAATGTAGTTACTTTCTAAGAGGCCATTCACACAATGCGATTTTTTGTATTTTGAAAAGTAAAACATGTAAAAAAATATATAAATTCTAGATATATAAATACATTTTTTGACTTCTTTTAACTTGAGCACCATGTATTTAGTACCATGCACATATCTCTGCAAAACCACCCTTTGTAACATTAAAAAATATCATGTTTTGAACATGCTTACATAGAAAAGTAGCACACTAGAATGCAAACAAGCATTTACATATGCATTTTCCAAGTATTTTACATGCATGCTTTCTTTATTTCTATTCTTTTAGAATAACATTAGCTCAGCAGCATGCTTAACATCATAAACAACGTTTTTGCGACAATGCCAATCATCTAGTTGAATACATTTTAAATTAAGAGAAGCATTTGCGTGGTGTGGTTTCATTTCAATCCAGATGCTGCCTTGGAAGAAAGCTGTCTATGTAGAAAGCAGACATCAAGGCGGCTCAAAACACAGTGTAACTGTTTATCTAAATAAAATCCCATAAGTCTTGATACAAAAACGTTTGCTAAAATTATATAGTAACCGACAATGCTACGTTCAGATATCCAATAAGAGGACGCATACAAGTAGTGAGCGAGTGTGCAAGAGAGCCACATACTGTGTGCTTGTGTGTGCTGTTTGCATGCTGATCATTTCAGAACATGATGTCCTGGGACTTAATCATTCCACACACCACCACGTCACTCTCACTGAAGGAACCCTAATTGGGGGAATCAAAAATGTACACAACAACGTACACAACTCCCCCCGCTGCAAAGAAACCTCAGCTGACTGCCAAGGGCAATGTCACTGGAACAGCCCAGCAGATGGGCCTTTCAATTTTCACTCCTGATGCGAGTGCTTGCTGGTCTCACGGCAGACTGGTTGCAGGTTATGCTCTGTTTGTTTGTTTGTTTTTATCTATGAAGTGTTACCAAAATCTATACTTACAAAGAGTTGTGGAGCTGGAGAGGGATATATTTATAGAAAGCTGGATGGAGTCCACTGTAAATGTGCTAATGATGTTAACACCTAGGGGAACATCAGGACTGTTAAACATGTCCAGAAAAAAGGAGGCGACAATCTGGCATCCAGAATCACAGAAGAACAATATCCAACATGTGCACAAAAAACTAACCTCTCTGATCTGCACTTTTAGAGTTTCATCTCCCATCTGATGTGCTCACAGGTCTTTCTGAGTGATCAGCTGTGTCCTGTGTCCTGTTGCATTAATTCTTCAGATATTAAAAAGCAGGGAATGTGTCATATCAGTTATAGCCATTGCTTCTGCATTCTAAGTCTTGCATTCGATGACGACACACAAACCAGGATGAAGACGAGGGAGCTGACTGAGAGAAAAGCAAGCAATTTGGATGCTAAAAGAAAAGAGGAAGTCAATTAAAAACAAATGGCATGGAGAAATCAAGAGTTTGGAGACCACCGGAGACATCAGCAGCCAACAACGACCTGATCAGCTGATAAAAACAACAGCAGTTGATGACAGACAAATCATTAAAGCTGTAAAAAAAAAAAAAAAAAAAAAACTAATGCATGGCTTAAAAATCACCAACAACCTCCAGAAAGCTGGGGTGATGCTCTGATAATCTACACTACTGTCCGCAGGAGACTTTGACATAGAATTACAGAGGCTACAGCAAGATGCAAACCTCTGACCAGCACCAGAAATAGAAAGGCAAGATTCGAGTTTGTGCAAAAAAGTACAAAGGTGAGCCAGTAGAGTTTTGGAATTGAGATGTATGGACAGATGAAACAAAGATTAACCTTTATCTAAGTGAAAAAAGGGAACTGCAAATGATCCTAAGCACACAGCCTCATCTGTAAAGCATGGTGGTGGTGTCATGGCATGGGCATGCATGGCTGTCTCTGGAACAGGCCCTCTCAAATTAATGTATGATGACAGTAGCAGAATGAATTTGGAAGGGTACAAAACCATCTTGGCTACCAATATTCAAGAAAATGTCACCAGACTCATCAGAAATTGCTTCATATTGCATCAGGACAATGATCCAAAACACAAAAGAGTTTATCAGGGCAAAGAAATGTCAAGTCTTAGATTGCTCAAGTCAATCTCCAGATTTAAATCTGATTAAACATGAATTTCACCAGCTGAAGAGGAGACTAAAGGCAGAAACTCCCCAAAACAAGCATCAGTTGGAATTGGCTGCATTAAAGGCTGGGGAAAGCATTTCAAAGGATGAGACCAAGAGTCTGGTGATGTCTATGGGTCGCATACTCACTGTTCTGACTGCACGCAAGGGATCTGCAACTAAATAATAGCTTTTAATCTTTTACATCTGCCTCAAGTTCAACTGTTCCAATACTTATGCTCACATCAGATAGTGGGATGAACTCTAAAAGTGCTGTCCTTTTTATTTGGTAAAACACGTATGTGTTGAAACAGCTAATATTAAAATATGACATTCTGTAGTTTTGTCTCATATGCATATGTCTTGACTACACAGCAAGCAAAGCAATTTTGTCATACTGTCCCAATACTTATGGAGGGCACTGTATATTTACAGCTACACACACACACACACACACACACACACACAATTACATTTTAAAATAAGTCATAAATAAATTACTATTAAATAAAATTCAATATAAATAAAATGCACAAATGTAAAATGACTTAATTATTTATCTGAAGATACTGCTTTGTACAAACCTTAGGAGAAAAAATGTAACAGTATACAGTGCTGTGAAAAGGTTTTTGCCGCCTTCTTGTTTTGTTTATTTTTTGCATATTTGTCACACGTAAAAGATTCAGATCATCAAACCAATTTTAATATTACGCAAAGATAATGCAAGTAAATACAAAATGCAGTTTTTAAATGATGATTTCATTTATTAAGGGAAAAAAGCTCTCCAAACCTACATGGCCCAACGTGAAAAATGAATTGCCCCCTCCTGTTAAATCATGAAAGAACTGTGATTAACCACATTATTTTAGAAAGCCGAGTTAAATTTGACTAGCCACACCCAGGCCTGATTACTGTCAGACCTGTTGAATCAAGAAATAACTTAAATAGAAGCTGTCTGACAAAGAGAAGCATGCTTAGAGCAACACATTATGCCGCGATCTAGAGAAATTCAAGAGCAGATGAGAAACAAAACAGTTGACTTGTATCAGTCTGGAAAGGGTTTTAAAGCCATTTCTAAGGCTTTGGGACTCCAGCGAACCATGGTCAGAGCCATTATCCACAAATGGAGAAAACTTGGAACAATGGTGACCCTTCCCAGTATTGGCCACGCCCCGCAAAAAAATTACTCAAGCGTGCACCGACTACTCCATCCAGGAGGTCCATAAAATAACCCAGAACAGCATCTAAAGAACTGCAGGCCTCACTTTCCTTAGTTAAGGTCAGTGTTCATGATTCAACCATAAGAAAGAGACTGGGCAAAAACAGCATCCATGGGAGAGTTCCAAGGCAAAAGCCATTGCTGTCCAAAAAGAACACAAAGGCTCGTCTTTCATTTGCCAAAAATATCTTGATTATCAAGACTTTTGGGCAAATATTCTGTGGACTGATGAGACAAAAGTTGAACTTTTTGGAAGGTGTGTCCCGTTACATCTGGCGTAAAACCAACACAGCATTTTATAAAAAAGAACATCATACCAACAGTCAAACATGGTGGTGGTAGTGTGATGGTCTGGGGCTGCTTTGCAGCTTCAGGACCTGGACGACTTGCCATAATTGACGGAACCATGAATTCTGCACTCTATCAGAAAATCCAGAAGGAGAATGTCCAGCCATCAGTTTTGTGACCTCAAGCTCAAGCACACTTGGTTATGTAGCAGGACAATGATCCCAAACACAACAGCAAGTCCACCTCTGAGTAGCTCAAGTAAAACAAAATTAAGGTTTTGGAGTGGTAAAAAAAAAAGTCCGAACTTAAATCCGATTGAGATCCTAAAACAGCTTGAAAACCCTCCAATGTGGCTGAATTAAAACAATTCTGCAAAGAAGAGTGGGCCAAAATTCCTCCACAACGATATGAAAGACTCATTGCCAATTATCGCAAACACTTTATTGCAGTTGTTGCTGCAAAGCGTGGCACAACCAGTTAGTAGATTTAGGGGGCAATTACTTTTTCACGTAGTGCCAGGCAGGTTTGGACAGCTTTTTTCCCTTAATAAATGAAATCATAATTTCAAAACTGCAGTTTATATTTACTCAGGTTATCTGTGTGTAATATTAAAATGTGTTTGATGATCTGAATCTTTTAAGTGTGACAAATATGCAAACAATTAAAAAAACAGGAAGGCGGCAAAAACTTTTTCACACCACTGTATATCTTTCCAGAGCAGTTTTACACATTTGACAGACCTGAGATAATAGAAACACAATTTTTTTTGTCTTAGCTTTTCTACAGACACCCTAGAATCCTTTTGTGAATCCTTTTGTCCTCCTCTTGCTGGAGGCCCTGGACCATAGTTTGAAAACCCCTGTGACCGTCTACTCCAAATGCTTAATAAAACTCAAAACAAGTAATTTGACAAACATTTCATTTTTTCAACATTGACTGGCTATAACTGCAACACGAAGACACAACACACTTCACTTAGCTTTAATGTCAAAAGCCCTAACAAAATCTCTTATAATAAATATCTGAATATGGTAACATTAAGGGCTAACTGGGCCATGCTAACCCACCAAAATTTAACCCCTTTAACATTCAAGAAATCTGCACTTGTTGATACATTTACTGTGGTTTGGGAAGGTGAAGCGGGTCATTTCAGCACAGCTACTGTCACTGAATGGAATTGCAAAAACAATAATGTTTTTCAAACGAGTTTTTACAAACACAACGTATGTCATCCATCTGCCATGAGTTACACAAACAGTTTGTCCCGCAACACTATTAGTTCAGCCAAAAGTTGACATTTTGGGCCGGTCAAAAGTATAAAATGAACACAGGGTACAGAGCAACAGTGTTTACATCTTTTGGGAAAATCAGCTTACTTGTAGCTGACTATTTTAAGTTGGGATTGAGAAAGTATTTCACCTTTAAATGGAGACAAAGTTCTTTTTGGAGGGAGAACAACTCAAGATACATTTGTGAATTTATAATGTTTCCTACATTTTTGCATTTTAACTGACCTGGAATTTTGACGTTTATAAGATGCTAAAAGTAGGCCGCAGTTCTGTCGCCCTCTACTGGACTAAGCGCCCAAACACACTAGCCGTAAACATGCACTGTTTTGTCGCAAAAAAAGGAACTGTCGTAAAGAATGTGCTTAGCGGTAGCCGTACACACACATACACGTGCATCCAGAGGTGTTCTGAAGATATATGTAAGTTACACACTGCGAATGTAAATATTAGCTTTAACACAGCAATAAATATTGAAGTCCGTGTATTTGGTAGTAATTACGACTGTGAGCGGTGTTAGTACGTGATATCTATTAGAATATAAAGCTATTTTTTGGCATATGTGAGATGGCTAACGAACATCTAATTTTTCTCACACGGGTCTCTTGCATCTGAATACATTTAAAGGTGGGTGATCGGTTATTTATATGATAACAGATATGTAAGATTATGAACAGTCATTGTTATCAGGTCATGTGTTGTCTGTATCGGTGTTTTTTTAATTATGCTTATGGAGTTACCAACATTTGCACATGTTAGGTGTTTCAATAGACTTCAGTTTATGGAGCTTCTCTAATAAAGAGTTGATGAAGTGAATCAGGTGTTTCATGAGGTAGACACCCAAATTGATCATGGAAAATGTGGAAATATAAAAAAAATAAAACATTGCTTTCTCCAGACTAGGGGTCTATATATAACGTACAGAGAAAGTGGTTTTTTTTGGTTGATATTAATAGATTAATATATAAGAAGACTATCTATCTAGGTGTGTGTGTGTGTGTGTGTATATATATTTTATACAACACACCTTTTATGACTTTACTTTATTATTGCCTTTGTCTTCTCTCCTCATTTCCATCAGGATGGCAAAAAGTTTTCGCAGCAAGTTGATGAGAAAGAGAGAGCGAGAAAATGAAGATAGTTGCACCGCAAAGCCTGGCCGACTCAAAACATGTCTGGGTCAGGGAGAGAAAGGAGAGATCACCATGAAAGATGTCGCTGAGATCGCCACCTTGGTGCCGCCTGAGAAAGTGAAGGAGAAGCCAGAGGATGTTGAGATGCAAGGAGATGGTGAGCTTTTATAGAAACATTTAGCAATTCGGCTTGTATGTTGTGTCTTAGTATATTAAATGCAGATCTGTTGTTGCTTTGCAGCGGATGGTGGAAAGATGGATTTAGACACTAAACGCAATAAAAAGACAATGTTGGACGATCAAGGACGGTATCCGGTCTGGATGAACCAAAGGCATATGAAGAAGGTGAAAGCCAAACGCATGGCTACAAAAGGAAAGCCTAAGATGAAGAAGGGGCTCGCCTGGTAGATGAACTGATCTGCTTGTGCACGGACATTACGCCTGACACAGCTGTACAGGAGCTTTGCTGTGCATCTTTTACATGTGCAGTTTATACATTTCTATGGACTGTTAATGCAATCTTCCAGTGTCTGGAAAAGCCAGACACTGCAAGTCACCCGCATTGTACTACACAACTGACTCTTCCAATGAAATATACATTTTTCCTTTCTACTTCAATCTCTCACTCTGTGGATCTGCTTTACTTTGAAGTAAAAATCCAATATACCTTTCTGGGGGATATAGTTTTATTTTGCAGTCAACAAAACTGCACAACATTGAGTCAATCAAGAGACAAGCATAAGCCAAGCCAGTGGCTTGTGTATCTCTCTATAAGGCAGCATGGTATACTTTTAGATTTAATCTCTGCACCAACCAAAATTCTTTATAATAGTACATTTGAATTCCGCAAACAACTTAATATATTAGCACATTTGTAAATCTTCTGATTTGGTGCATAAAGGTTTAGAAAACTGGTAAGTGACATGACATTCCTCATTTAAAACTATTAACAGCGCTTCATAATTACTGTAATATTTGACATCCTATTATCTGAGAGATTACATGGAGTATTAGCACTTTTAAAAATCCATT
Organism: Sinocyclocheilus anophthalmus; assembly: GCA_018155175.1. Taxonomy (NCBI): domain Eukaryota; kingdom Metazoa; phylum Chordata; class Actinopteri; order Cypriniformes; family Cyprinidae; genus Sinocyclocheilus; species Sinocyclocheilus anophthalmus. The sequence continues at coordinate 413,681 of JADLZN010007805.1, forward strand.
TTTCATATTGTAGGACTGGGAATCGGCTAAAAAAGTAACTGAAAATTGTGACTAGTTAAACATTCATTTAATGTTCTTTTATACACTATCGCTCAAAAGTCTGGGGGCAGTATTTTTATATTTAAATGAATACTGTAATTTAGAAGAGATGCATTAAATTGATCAGAAGTAAAAGCATGCATGCTACAAGATTTCTATTTCAAATAAATGCTGCTCTTATGAACTTACTATTCATCAAAGAATCGTGAAAAAAATCATGGTTTCCACACAAATGTCAATCAGCACAACTGTTTTCAACATTGATAATAATGCTTTCTGAGCACCAAATCAGCATATTAGAATGATTTCAGAAGGATCATGTGACACTTAAGACTGAAGTAATGATGCTGAAAATTCAGCTTTGCATCACAGGAATAAATTACATTTTAAAATATATTCAAAAAGAAAACAATTAAATTGTGATAATATTTCAACTATATTACGATCAAATAAATGCAGCCTTGGTGAGCATAAGAGCCTTTCAAAACATTACAAAATATTACAGACCCCAAACTTTTGAATAGTAGTGTATATAATCATATACATTTCAATCTAAAATCTTTATGGGGAAAAAAATATGAATGTCCCATGTTACTTGGTTACTAATCGTGTGCACCAAAAAGAACTTTCATTCTGTACATGTTAGTATATTGCACTTGTATATCATAAAACGTGCAATAAAAATAATTGTCTGCAAGTGGCTAATAAACAAAAATGTGATCACTGATTATCATCATTTTTGAGGAGCTCCACAAAAGTGGCAGGAAACAGGCCTGTGCGACCATGACACGTTCCTTTCCACCAACCCTCATCCACCATCTCAACGTTAGTGATAATGTCACCTGGCATGAAGGAGATCTCGTCACTGGCCTCTGCAAAAGTATGATTGATATTCATAATACACAGCAGACGAAACTAAAACCAAAAAAAAACTCAACAGAAATAAATGATGTAGCTCTGCAGAGTCAGGACACAGTTTAATAAAATACAATGTCAGTGAGGTATCAATCAGCTGCTATGGACTGTAATGGCTGTACGTACCTCCTTGATAGTCATAAATGGCTGTGGCTGTACGTCCTGCTTCACTTAGTTCTTCATAGTCATTATCAGCAGCTGTAGAAGAAGCCAAAAAAATTAAGAATAACAGCTGTTGGCAATCACAAACATTTATAGCTGTTATAATTAGAACAATCTATTTTTTTGTAAATATGGCTTTGATTCCCACAGTGAACACATGTAGTAAATATCAATGTGTGTGTCAAACCTGCAGTAGCATATGAGCCAATATCCTCATAATCTTCTTCCTGGGGTACAGGGGCAGATTCACATTCAGCATAAGTTTGCTCCTCCTCCTCTTCCTCTTCTATCGGGTCAGTTGAGCGGGGCGGCAGTAATGGCGGCTCCTCATATTCAGGCTCCTCCTCTACCTGAAACGCACACCAAGCAGATGATGATCAATTATCTCAGTATATGTGCTTAAAATGATTATGACAGTTCATTACTTGTCTTGAAACAGAACAATACAGAAGAACAGGGTTTCTGCAGGATTTTTAAGCTCAAATGTATCAACCTCCTTTTTAAGACCTGCACAAATAAAATTAATACCATATGAGCGGGGTAGGGCAGTGTCTATAGTACTATGTTAAACTAAAATTACTGTAAAAAGCATCATTTACAGTTCAGATACAAGTTTTCACAAAAACAAAAAGTTTTATAAAATGATAAACTTTACATTTCAGCCATTTTTCAAAAGTATTAATTACTATATTAATTTAAACAATTATTATCAATAAATTATTGTATCAATTAAATAACAAATTAGGGGTGAGCGATATTGACAAAAAATGATATTGCGATAATTTACACGGATTTAATCGATAACGATAATTAGACAATATTTTGCTGAATGTGTTATTGTGCTGATATCTTATCTCTAATTGTGCTGACAGCTGACTCCTGAATTTTTTTTATATTCTTCATATTCTGTGTGGTCAGTTCACAGCAGTGATAATTTCCAACAAGTTTTATGGGCATTTTTACCTTTAAGTCATTTTTTTTCTAAAAGTGTACACCATCTTTTGAGTCAAATTCTTGCTTTTGGGCTGTTACCAAGCAAATGAAAACAGTATTGACCAAATTAATCTTTGCAATGCAGAGAAAACCCAGAAGCTTCTTAGAAGAGGCATTTGATCATTTACCCCATGTTTTAATGCAGCTCAGAGGGAACTGGGGGGAAAAAAACCCCCTTGTTGGGGGTAACGCATTACAAGTAACGTGAGTTACGTAATCAGATTACTTTTTTCAAGTAACTAGTAAAGTAACGCATTACTTTTTAATTTAGAAGAAAATACCCGAGTTACTTTTTCAAATAAGTAACACAAGTTACTTTGTTTCCAAGTGATTGACAGTTCTCCTGTCCCCGTGTTGAGAGAAATCAGATGATGTTACTGTAGTTCTAAAACAAATATGAATATGCATTAATTCATCTCACTCATAAAAAACAGATTCCGTATTCCTCAAAATTAATAAAAGTAATGCAACTCAGAATATGACGCAAACCTGCAATAATTAAATGTTAAATAACACAAATATCCTTTATGTATTTAATCCCATTCTATTAACCAATGCCTTTGCTTCTGACCTTCGATGATCCAGTTCAACCATAATAATAAGCAAAAATTATTCTAGACAAACATTTGTGTTTTTTTTATTGCTGAAGTGTTGAAATGTCCTTCTTCTGCTTTCTACTGTACGGACGTAATTTTACTTTCCCTTCAGCCTGAGGCTTTCATTTTTCACTTTTGGTGTGAAAAGGCTTTTATATTTGCCAAAAATATAACTTTTTTATTTTAAAAACAAACAAGCAAGCCCTGTCCAGATTTAAAAAGTAGCGCAAAAGTAACGTAACGCATTGCTTTCAATAAAAAGTAACTAAGTAACGTAATTAGTTACTTTTTTATGGAGTAACGCAATATTGTAATGCATTACTTTTAAAAGTAACTTTCCCCAACACTGGACATGAATGCATTTAACCTGCAGTTACAAATGCATACATAATGTTTTGATATTTTAAACATAAAACATTGAAAACTGATGTTTAAAATTATTTAAAAAATGAAAAGGTACCTTAAACGTGAAATTAAAACCGCCAGCAGGTGGCAGCAAGTCACTGTTAACGGTCATTGCTATTGAACCGAATCATTTAAACAGTTGATTCTTTCAGGAACAAAACAGTGTCATGTTGCTCAGAGACGCAAAACAGCGCTGTGGCTGTGTTTGGAATGATTTTTGCTGGAGAAATAGAGCAAAAACAGGAAATATGGTGTCTAAAACGTAAGTCTCTTAAAGTTAACTTCTTGTTTATTGAACTGTTGTATAAAATCAATATCACATTTTGAATCATGCTGACTTTTGGAGACAATACTGCACTTTTTGTGTGATATTAAACTTATATGAAATGTCTATATAAAAATTTTTCTGCCCAATCTGATATGTGATAATTCTAATGCATTTTATCGACTTATTCATGGCATTGAAGAACCACTATAAATGCGCGCAATAGTCTAACCTGCTAGACCTCATCATCTAATGTATGCGTGCACTCTGTTTTGTTTGCTTTTTGCGATATACTCGATGATATCAAATCACACATCGTTAAAACAACAATTACGATATTATCGCAGACCATACATATCGCACACCCCTATTCTGTTTAGATTTTTATCATGCTTTGTCTTCTTATCGATCCCCCAGTTCCCATTTAAAGCTCTTCGTGTTTTCAGGGTAAAAACATGGGTTGATTTTTGCATTTGTCTGAACTCTGAACAAAACATCAGTTTCATTGAAAATGCTCATTCATTCTGACAGCAGGTGGAGCGTTTGGTAGAAATATAACTGTTTCCCCAGTAACAGCAGAACACAAAGCAGCGCAGCACCAGACTTTGAACGTGCAGTGCTCATATTTATTTACTGAAATCATAGCCTTTTGAAGTTTAATCGTCACATTCAGCCATATCGCAATTCTGGTCTTTCTGTCCCCAAATTTAAGACCTCTTGAAATCATAAGACTTTTTATTTTAAGACTTTTTATGGCCTTAAATTTTATACAACTAAATTTAAGACTTTTTAATACTTTTTTAAGACCCGCGGAAACCCTGGAAGAATCAACAACTAAACTAGATTTTCAGAAGAAAATTTGAGGCCCTTGCTAGGGTGTTATTGAGTTTTTACTAGGTGGTTGCTAACTGGTCCAAGATAAATTTCTATAATTTTACAGTCCTTAGATATGACTTGTATATACTTAGACTTCAACTCTCTTCACTTAAAGAGTGCATCAAACTTTTCTCTTCAAAAGAGCAATGAAAATATAACATTGCCTGAGCTTCTTCCTCTGGTTCATCTCTGGGAATTTCAGGTAGTCTTCTGAATGTCTCTGGGGGATTCTGGGATGCTGGCACAGGTGGTGGTCTCTGGTTCTCTTCCTCCTCTTCACGCTTGCTCTGCTCCTTAAGAGAGAAAATAACCAGCATTACAAAGTGTTCATTAGTGTGTGAAAAAGAAAAGGCTGGTGTGTGGGTGGGTTATCTATTGTTGTCATGCATTTCTATTAAAAAAATGTAGTCGATCATGTCTAATTTATATATATATAATATATATATAATATATATATTTATATATATATCTATATATATAGATTTATAGATAGATAGTATATGGGTATTCAAGACAAACGTGAACCTCCTGTTTGCGTTGTGCCTCTTCTTGTTCTCTCTTCTCTCGAGCGAGTCTTCTGACTCTCTCCTCATCTGCTCTCTTTCTATTCTCCTCATCTGAGGCCTTCGCCATGTTCTCAAAGCGAGCCTTAAGGTTTCCAGCTCCTACACTTGCTATACACACCAGAAAGAGAAGAATCTACTGAGTTCCTGAAAGGTATATGGACCCTTTATCAACACATTTAAAATGTACAAATGTCACTGCATTACTACTCAAAAGCAATCACTTCAAATGTAACGTTTCCATGTATATATGTACAGCAAACACTCACAGGCCTCAAAAGCCTGAGGCTTTTCATAAGATGATGATGGGGACTCCATATCACTGAATGAAGCTGCACTCTGTGGAAAAAAATTAAATAACTCAATGTACATTCACTGGGAAACTGTCAAACATTTGTTGAAACTTCCATAGTAATGCTATACAATTCATGTGAAATGTATACCTTATCCATGCGATCTGCTTCGACTCCATAACGTCCTCCAAAACCCTTTGCATAGTCTGAAATCAATAAGAACATATATATTTAGTATTATGTAAAACAGACCAAAAATGTGTTGTATCTCTAGCTTTAGCTGTCAGTTAGAAACATCACACTTTGTGGTGCTAAACACCAGGAACCCCAGAAAAGTGCTTAAATTATGACCTAGCCCTGGGGCCACTCACAAAAGATGATACAGCTAAAGATAATCACTAGATTTGTAGTCAAAAAAGAAAGAAAGGGAGCCACAAAGTTGAGTTCCCAGGGCCCTCAATGGACATACGTTCAGAAATAGATACCGGGTGATGTGACGCTAATGCAACCCATGCGGCAAAAAACACATCAGAATAAATATGAAGGTGGGTTTTGAAAGAGTTTTCCATTAGTCAAGTGATCTCAGGGAATATTTATGGTACCTTTCTGTGACTGATGTTTCTCTGTTTCTCCTTTATAGTCATAACCCAAAGCAGCCTTGTCAACCTTTTCTTTTTCCACACCGTATTTCCCCCCGAAGCCTTTTGAGTAGTCTGCGAGATGTTCAGAAAACAGAATTATACTTTATAAACTATTCCTCCACCAAAAGGAGGCAAATATAAGGATCGAGGACCAGGATGTTGGTCCATATAACAGCAGAGATTGATTGAAATGACCTTTCTGTGACTGATGTTTCTCTGTTTCTCCTTTGTAGTCGTAACCCAGTGCAGCCTTGTCAACCTTTTCTTTTTCCACACCGTATTTCCCCCCGAAGCCTTTTGAGTAGTCTGCGAGATGTTCAGAAAACAGAATTTTGCTTTATAAACTATTCGTCCACCAAAATGAGACCAATACATTGATTGAGGACCAGGATGCAGACCTTTCTGTGACTGGTGTTTCTCAGTCTCGCCTTTATAATCGTAACCAACTGCGGCCTTGTCAACCCTTTCTTTCTGCACACCATACTTGCCACCAAAACCTTTAGCATGATCTTATGAACAGTAAAGAAGTGATTGTTATATGAAGCACAGAAAAATAGAGAAGATGATGCATAGAACATAGATGCTTGAACTTTTGGATTTGACATGTTTGAAAAGTACCTTTCTGAGATGCATGCTGCTGTACCTCACCCTTATACTCATAGTTCATGGCAGACTGTGATAAATCAGTGATAAAAGGCAAAGAAAATAAAATATCAATTCATTTATTTATATTATACAATCACATGAGAGAGTTTCTAACCTTGTCCACACGGTCCTTCTGTACACCAAATTTTCCCCCGAAACCCTTTGCTGCATCTGTCTGGGATGAGTGCTTTTCTACCTCTGCCACATAGTTGTGCCCTAGAGCACCCTGGGAAAATTAAACACATCGGTTTTTTTAATTAAAACCATCCAACAAATAGCGATTGGTGTCACTGACATCAAACCTGGTGCAAAGTGTTTTTAAACAGCAAGCTTGAATATTCGTATATGCAGAGTTTGCACTCCTTTGGAGAGGTTTTAGACGTAAGGTGCGTTCTCATTACGGATGGGCGTATCGATCCGAAGTATCGATATATCGGTACTGACGCGAGTATCGAAAGTATCGATACTCAAACCAAAAATATCGATACTAAGGTGTGTTTTATTTACCAGTGATTTTGTTTATTTAACAAAAAAAATAATGCATACATTATGCATTGAATTGGATGAATAACCTAATTTAGCGATTAATTGTGTAGGATAGAACTATTTTCCTGCTCATCTGAACACGCAAATGTTGCAAGACAGAACCAATCAATCACAGAGAGCGTTCACTCACTTCTGACAGTGCATTCAAACAGGGCTGATTTTCCCAAAATTATCATAAGAAAGCATTAAAGCTTTTGGGAACGGCAGCCCTGAACAATGCTTAACAGAGTTATTTCACAATAAACAAACTGAAATTGTAGCCTACATAGTTTATTTAAATTGAACGTTGAAAGATAATATTGATCTGTTCTATCTGTAAATTTTATAGAATAAAAAGGTTGCATTTTATGCATGCAACAGCCTGTCGCTGGCACTCCCTTATGAAAATGAACCATGGTTTTACTAAAGTGACCTTAGTTCAACTGTAGTATTTATAGATTTGAATTATGTGTAAACAAAAATATAACCTAATAAGTTACTATTAAGGCGTATTGAATTTTAAAATGCGTTTTAAACAAAGTTAAGTAGTTCTCATTACCCATTTTACTCTTAGTAATTTAATACATTTCATAATTTAAAAGTTGTTCAGAAGTATCGTATCGGTATCGATATCGACGATACTGGCCTTTAAAAGTATCGGTATCGTATTGAAAACAAAATAAATGGTATCGCCCATCCCTAGTTCTCATCAAGCGTCAACCTTCCGGTCTCTCTCGTGAAACCAATACAGAAGTGACTTAAACTGTAATTCATCGACTGGCCTCTAGAGGCTGGCTTCAAAAGGGAGTCAATCCCATAGACTCCCCATGTTAAAATGCCCAACTTTACAGCAGAAAAAAACATGTTTACAGCCAGGTACAAAAAGCGGTTTTGGTGTATATAGCTAATTTTGCCCTTCATGACAACTGTGAGGGGGGTGAATTTTTTTATAACTCATCCGTTTAAATTATATGAAGCCTTAAAGTTCTGCATAATTAAGGGCGTGGCCACTTGAGTGGCAGGTGGATTGCCGCTGCTGTCACCAGCGTCGAGCTAGGTGGGCGTGGTTTCAGCAACCAGCTCCCACCCCTATGCCCATTTACGGTTATCCGGGAGTGACGCACAGCCAAGACGGCGACGGCCGGCTCCGCCCACTCTGAGCTTCAAAAACGCTCTTCAGAAATCTACGGGTGGCGTCACGGACACTATGTCCATGTTTTCATACAGTCTATGGTTCTCATTAGTGAATTTAATGGGTAAAAAGAAAGGTATATTGTCTACAGTGTAGCTATATATGAAGCACAGTTCACATAGAAGTGACTATCAAACCCAGCAGCCTGTTCTTTTGAGTCTAACCTTGTCCATTCTGTCTTTCTCAACTCCAAATTTCCCTCCATAGCCGTAAGAGGCTTTAGGGCCCTGGTCCAGCTCTTTCTTCTTAACCACCTCGTGTTCCCGAGACACATTCTGCCTGAGATCTGCAATGCTACACACAAACACATTGCATGTTACTACATGCTGCATATTACCATGGAATGTAATTTCACTTTTGTTATGCACTCAACTCTTTGCACTTGTTTATGGTGCTTCTCATTTATATTTTTTAACATTATTACTGTAAATAATACAGATGTATCTTATATTTAAAATGCAGTGTGTCAGTGCAACATCTTATTCCGCTTCTGACATGATGTAGGCTTGAAATTATCAGTCCATATTTGGAAATGCAACTCATGTCGGCAGCATTTCTACTTCCTATTTCCTCTCTGCAGAGAGTCACTCTTTTTAGCAGTGCTTTCAGTTCAATGCAACATGGTGCCATTAAAGCAACCTGCTATATTATTACACTATCTCAAATCTGTAGATCTTTTCTATAACATGTAGCATCTCTAACTGTTACCTGATGTGTTCTTTTCGACCTGATCCTTCTATGGTTCTGGAACCCCATCTCTGCTCCTGCTCCGATACATCATTCTGATACACAGACACATTTTCATTTATACAATAATAATAAATAATAAAATGTTTCATTTAGATTAGCACCTTGCATTTATTTTCAGGTCTGCTTACCTCAAAATTCGGATCGGTCTCCCAGTCGTCCCCCTCCGATTCGACCTTCACATTAACATCATGTCCCACCACAGATTTCCACATCTGTAGAAAGAGACGAGCAAAGATGTCATGGCTCATGTTACAAAACTATACAGAGTATTGAATGCATTATGCTCAAAATGACTCAATAAACATAAATATTTACGGATACAGTATGATGCATGAATATATGTATCACTAAGTGACTCATCTTGTAGTAAACTTGCAAGTTGACTTTTTTTTACAACTGCTCTGCTGTGTCATCAAGAGAGTAAAACATCAGGATCACAGCTTGAAGTTGTAATTCTACACATTTTAGATTTTTATGGAAATCTAGAATACCTAGAATGTCTTCATAAACAAAACAAGTGTTAATGCACTTTGCCAGTTCCTCATTTTTCTAGAACGTCAGATTGACATTTTTACACGTTCACGACTAAAAAGCTTCACACTTTAATTTCAACAATAATCAAGACCATGAACACTGTAATGCAAGCACAGTAACGTACAGATAATGTACAGAAATATATAACTCTTGACTTCCTGAAACGAAAACGTTTTGGCAACTTGCGATGTATCAACCACTTCCTGATTAAAAGTAGATGCGTTTTTCTTGATTCATCGTTATTCACAATATGAGCAGATAACAATGGTTACTCACGTTTTGATGCTTTTTCCCCCGGCGTTTTGTCCGTTAAATGTTAATTTCAGTGTCAGGGTGAGGAGATCAGACCTGCGCTGTGCGCTCGAATGACTGACTGCAGAAGAAGCAGCGGTGGACACGAGTCCTACATGTGCATTGTTGACCCGTTAAAGGATAGAAATACACTAAAATAGTCATCTTCATTTTTTTAGTTGGTCCAAATACCTCAAAACACAGATTCATTAATATGTAATATAAGCATTATGATTCTTGTATTTATGCAATTTTGTGTTTGCAAACACAAGTTCATAAATACAAGATTCTGAACCATAGGTGGTTGCTGGGGAATGGTGGTGGCTTTCCTGGATGGTTGGGTCGTTTTGCGCATTTGCTAGGATGTTTGGGGTGGTTGCTAGACCACTGGTAGACGATCACTATTGTTTGGAGTGATTGGTGAAGCATTGGGGTTAGTTTTCACCATTGGTAAGTTAGCTAGTGCGTTTTTAAGTTGCTTTATGAAGTCAGCCCAGTCTCTATGACCTTGTCCTCATCTCTGGATGTGTGGGGATCCTTTTCGATGCTAATTTCAATGCTACTTTAGAAAAGTAGAATCACCAGTCTAATTTGGGACAGTGGTGGCCAAAATGCTTATAGAACACTAGTATTTTCACCAGCTAAAACATGGTTTGAAGTCAGTTATTTCTATCTTTTGCTGTAGCGTGTCAGTAGGAAATATCAGTTCACATTTCCAAACATTCATTTTGCCATTCATTGTAATAATCCAGTGAGATTTTTGTTTGCACAAGAAGTCTGACAGCAGCCAGTGCTCCACACAGAGATCTGATCTGATCATCATCATCCAGTCTGTCTGGAATGACAAGAAGAAACAGAACAAACTGAGACAGAAGAACTGGGGCAACGGCTCCAAGATGCTTCAAGAAACCTACCTGCAAAGCTACCTGAAAAACTCTGCGCAAGTGCACTGAGGGCAAAAGCTGCTTTAAACGCAAAGGATGGTCACACCAAATGTTGATTTGATTTAGTTAATAGAAGTTAATTGATAAAGAAAATCTATTTATGATCGTCTATTTATCGGCACCACCATGTCCAAAAACTCATCGTATCATGCAGTCACACACCAGATGTGCCTCTTCCCATAAATAGACTTTATTTCCAAAAAATAGCCCCTACAACAGGGTAGCAGGAGGGAGAGGAAGGATCATTTATACAGACTTTACAGATAAAACACTCACTGGGCTGTTCTTAAAATCTCACTGTAAATAGAGACAATATTTCAACCACAATCTAAACCATCTCTATATATCCCAGACAGATCAGAGTGACAGTAGTTAAGTGAGAATAGGATGTCCAGTTCTGGCTCAGAAAACTGGAAATAAGCAGAACATGAATGATTTGATAAAGCGTTTTATACCGGAAACAGAATCAAAATCTAAAGAAATTCAAGGTATTTCATTTACGACTTTAAGGGTGAATAAAAGCAATAGTAGTCCAGATGTAAAGAACATGATGTGTAGTGTGTTATAGAAAATAAACACCAACAAAACAAACAAATAAACCGAAAAACCACCAATTAAAATTAACAAATATAAATGACAGTATTGCACCAAGCTGGCAAACTAGTCGGCCATGAAAGGAAACAGTCAGCACACTAGGACACTTCTAGAAGACTTTTGACGTCTTGCCATGCAGACGCATCCAGTATCTGTATCAGCTTTGCCGTTACATTACATCTGAATGCTATGACTTTGCAGAAATAGAGATATCAGGAAAGAAAACTAATTACAGGAATCTGGAATGTGGTCAAAATAAGTTGTCTACCTTCACGCATTTGACAGGCAATGTGAAAGACCCTTAATTGACAGATGCCGACATTGTCAACTTCATCTACATTTCCAGACGCTTAAAAATTCCTTCATTAATTTGGGCTTTCTTAAAGGGTAAAATAATGTTCTTGAGGAAGTGTGGGTAGTGCTCTAGTGTTACTAGTCTGGACAAGCCCCATTAAAACTGGGTGGAAATTATTTTTTGTCAGAATACTCTGAAAAAAAAAAAAAAAAAAAAAAAGAAACAGATCAGATGTAACTTTGGTAATTAAGCAAGGAAACTTATTCATAGAAGAATGTAAATTATCCCTGTGTTAAATAATGTGTCCATTTGTTTTGTATAATAAGTGAATGAGCATGTAACTGCCTCTCTCTCACAGATATCCTCCCATGCATAGCAGCAAAAGCACGTGAACAGTCAGCAGGTAGAGTGACACCAGCAGAGGGGTTCTCTGACGAGAGCAGAAGGCAACTCGCAGCATCCGCAGTAGCCCAGGTCCACCACTACGAGTCTAAGGTAAAAAAGAAGATACATCTAAAAACTATATCCTATACCGTATATGATTAGATAAAAAAATGTATCATATACATTAAATCAGAAATTTGATTTGTAATAGCATGTTTATGCGTGTTAAAACAACTGCATTGAGGGGTTGTGTTTACCCGTGTAACGGCGCCCTCTGGAGGCTCAATAAGTACAGCCGTCTCTGACATGGTTTCAGATGCTGTCTGCCACTCCCCCTGTGTATAGCTGTAAATGAAGAAGTGAAATTGTAATATTTAGTTTTTAACTGTGAAAAGTGAGGCATGAAATATGTGAATAAAAACTGCAGTTGGTCCATATGCAGTGGCCTCAAAAGTTACGTAGTTCAGAGTAAAGCTCCAGATGATTTGGTTTGATATTTTGTATCTAAAACAATGACATGACAATTTATGTGTCTTGTATTCTATATTTCACACTAAAGCAGTCTGCAGCAATAACGCCCAGAGCCAGGGACAGCGAGTTAATCTTAATCTGAGATAAGGGTCAAACCGTTTGAGGTGATCCTGTGCAGCGATGAGCTGCTCCTCTACTCTGAGTCTCTGTTCTGACTCCTCATCCAGCCTGAAAGAAACACACACACAGTTGAAGAGTTATTGTACAGCATAGGTATTATACAATAGCCATTGATTAAAAAAGGAAATTGATAAGACTGATAGGAAAAAAGACCAAACAGAGAAGAAAATCAATTTTACTACAGTGTTCAAACACGTGTTGTACATATCACATGCTTAATTCCTTTCAAATACAGTATTAGTAGCATGTTAGCTATTAGCTGGAGTATTATCTACAACTGCTATCAATGCAGTTTGTGCCACAGGTGCTAAAGAGATTGACAGCATGCAACTGTGGATCACTATAATTAATGATAAGACTAAACTTGGCAGCAGTACCTTCTCTGGAGTTCAATGCACTCAGATTTAAAGCCCTCGTTGTGCTCTAGAGGGCCACCAGGGGCAGCGTCTACTGCAAGGCTTCCCTAAGGGACAAAGAAAGTAGTATTGAATGCCTCATACACTAAAGACAATGAAAAAGGACTTCTCAGATTTATACTTAAAACATACAGTGGTGTTCAACAGACTCAACAGACATACAAGGCATATTAATGAACAGGAGTACAGTGAAAAGAATAAAATTAGAATAGCACAAAACAAGGCAGATCGATTAATGGAAAACAACATTCCTAGGTTGCTTTCAATGTCTCATATTTGAAAATAAGACTAGAGCTTTTTACCTGTCTTTGTGTGTGCTCAAGCCGTAATTTTGATGACTGTGCTTCCTCCAGCATGGCAGTAAGCTGGCGAACCTGTTGGTCCCTTTCTGAGAGGGTGGTCAGGGTCTGCTGCTTCAAGAGCTCGGCCTGGCCCTGCAAGTCCATTCTCTCAAGTCTATACATGGAAAACATTTGTAAGAAATTGTAAGAAACAGTGTTTTTCACTTTCAGTGAAGTTAGAAACTATGGTCCCTAAGTCTACTAACACTTTCGTCGTTTTACCACACCAATATAACTGGACAGAATAAACTACGAAAGGGACCAGACTTCCGACAGTCAGAAGCATGGCTCTAAAAGACTATCACCAAAACGGCAGAGGGCAATAAAGTCACGAGTTAAGTCTCACCTGAGCATTTCCAGTTCTTGCTTATATCTGTCCATCTGTGCATCTCTATGCCTCATCTCTGCCATGATCTTTTCCTCTTGCTCCCCTGCCCTTCTTCTCTCATCCTCCAGAGCCTGAGAAAGCCTGGATAGTTCACCTGATCCAAGTCGATCCAATTCAGACCGCTGCAAGTGCAGCTGTTCCAACTGAGATGCAATTAACAGGTTGCAAATGTTATTAGAAGAAGGCAGGATGCAAAAACTAAGACATAGGTGGTAACATTTTAGTATAGGGACTAATTTTCACTATTAACTACTTGCTTATTAGCATGCCTATTATTAACATATTGGCTGCTTATTAGTACTTATAAAGCACATATTCTGCATGACCATATTATACATCCCTAATCTTACCCAAAACCTAAACCTAACAACTACCTTACTAACTATTAATAAGCAGCAAATTAGGAGTTTATTGTGGCAAAAGTCATAGTTAATGGTTTGGTTAATTGCGAGAATTGGACCTTAAAATAAAATGTGACCACTTAGGTTTCCAATAAATGATCAAGTAATTAATAACATACCATTCTTTCTCTGTCATTTTGCAGTGCTGACAGGGCATTTTTTAGGCTCCACACTTCTCCTTTGGAGCCACTTGGAGGAGAAGCTGGGTGACCCGTTCGGTTTATCTCATCTAAACGGAGACGCAGCTCCTTGGCCTCACTGACAGCCTGATCTCTTGCATCCTGCAGAGAGGTCATGGCTTGACCAAAAGACTGATTCTGAGCTCGAAGCTGAGAGGCTGCTTCCCTCTCCTCCAGAAGCTGCTGCTCCATCATCAACAGGTCCCGTGCCAACTCTGCAACCCTTTCCTCTGCTGTTTCAGCTTCAGTGCGCAGAACACCACCTTCCCAGCGCAGCTCCTTCAACTCTTTGCTGTGGACTGCCTGGGTCTCCTTCTCCAATTCCAAGGTCTCCTCCAAGGTGGTGATGCACTTTCTAGCAGCTTGGAGCTGTTCCCTCAGCTTCTCTACCTCGGCCCCTGGTGCATCTTGCTTATCGGCTCTAACAATCCCTTCACTGGCTTGGCTCAAGATCTCCTGCTCCAATGGAGGTACCTTTCCTTTTACAAGAGCCTGAATTTGGCTCTTGAGATCTTCTTTCTCTCTCTCCAGGAAACTGATGCGCTCTACTTGGGTAGTAAGAATCTGCTTGTGCTGGGAGTCCTTCATAGTAAGAACCTGGTTCAGGTCATTTCTGTAGCCATGAAGTTGGGCAGCCAGTTTGGCATTCTCAGCATTGAGGTCATCCCGCTGTGACAACAAGGCTCGAATCTCCTCCTTTAAACTGTTGTTTTCACCTGCAGCCTCTTGGATCAGACTATCCTTGTCCATCATAACCTGAGAGAACATAAGACCAAGGACGAGTCAGAATTTAAAAAGATAGGCTACTTTATACAAATTAATTAATGCAAATTAGTTTATATTTTTAAAATATAATCTATTTAGAGCAACATTACCTGGAGATGTCTTTCCTCTAGCTGCTTGTATTGGCTAAGCACTCTGTCTCTGTCATCCTGCAGGGAGCCCATAGCCTTGGTAAAGGACTCAAGTTGAGCTCTGCTCTGGAAGGTGTCCTCCTCAGCCTTACGAAGCCTTTCTTCTAAACTACGCAACTCCTCTCTCTTCTTCTCCAGCTCTTTCTCTGCCATCTCAGCCCTTCCATCTGCATCCTTCCTAGCTTCCTCTGCAGCCTAAAAGAAGAGAAAGAGTATATATAATTTTATGGTATTAAATTCCCTACAATGAGATTAATGAATATGCATGTGTTTGTTTCAGAAACTTTATTTTCAGAATATTAAGTACCTGTGTCACAGCTTGCTCCTTCTCACCAAGGAGCTCCATTTCCCTCTTCTCCTTCTCATCCAATGCTGCCTGAAGATTGTCAGTAAGGTTCTTTGAAGATGCCAGGTCTGTTTCCAGTTGCTCCAGCCTCAAGCATAGTCTCCTTTCTTCTGTCTCCCTTTCTTTGATCACTGCACGTGCCTCATTAGCATCACTCTGAAGCTTGTCTACTGCTTCTTCTAAAGCTTTGGTCCGGTGCCGTAGTCCCTCTGCCTCGGTCTCCAGGGTAGTCAGCTGGGAATGAGTTTGGGTCAGGTAGGTCTCTACCAGAGCGAGGTTCTGCTGCAGATCCCCTCTTTCTTTCTCAAGAGCTGCAAAGCTTTCATTATGTTTCTTTTCTGCCTCAGACAGCTCTAGCTGTAGGTTCTCTTCCGCCTTTTGCATTCTGCAAACATACAGAAATTCATTATTTAAAATGTACTTTAAGTTGAAGTAAAATTTCCAGAAATTAATAAAACTTTTTTTTACAAAATACAAAAGAGATAACAAACCTTTCCAATAAACTCTGCAGCTCCTCTTTTTGGGTGGTCTCCCTCTGGAGTTGCTCAGCAAGTTCTTTAGCACGGGTCTCAGCCTCCCGAACATCAGCCTCCTTTTCTCGTAGCTCGCCATGAAAACGACTCTCCCATTGCTTGGCCTCATCCAGCACTCGATCACGGTCATCCTGCAGGGACGACATGGAGCGCGAAAAGGCTGCTAACCGAGCAAGTGCTTCATCCAGACGTGCCTGCATTTCCTGGGCATGCCTGTCTGCGGCCTCAGCAATACTCCTTGCCTTAAGAGTTGCCTCTTCCTCCCTTTCCCGCTCCCGGTAAGACTTCTCCAGTCTTAATTCCATCTGTTTAAGCTCGGCTCCAAGGCGATACCTGACTTCATCCAGGGTACGCTCCGCATCTGCCTTCAACTCGGTCTCTTTGCGCTGTACCATTTGTTCAGCAGCTATTTTGTCTGCCTGGGCCTGCTTTGCTTCTTCCAGCACTATGTCCAGTTTCCCTTTACATGTTGAAAGTTCAGATGCAATACTTGTTCTGTCTTGCATAATCTTTGCAATCTCCAAGCGTGCTGCCTCGAGTTCTGCACTCACCTCATCTCTCTCCAAAGTCAATGACTTAACATCTTTACTCAGTTCACTTATTCTTTCCTGGTACTCAATCCAGTCTTTCTGTAGCTGACGAACTTCCATTTGCTTCTCCCTCAGCAGTTCCTCAAGTTGACGTGTCCTGTTTTGACTACCTTCTTTAAACCTCTGTGCTGACATCAACTTCTGCTCCAGCTCTCTTTGTTTGCCTGCCTCAGCCTCTGCCTCTGCTCTCTCTCGTTGTGCCTGTCTCATGTCCTCTTCCATCCTGGCTGCCCGGTCCCTCTCACTTGCCACCTCAGCCTCCAGCTCAGCCCGCTCTCTCTCCAGTTTCTCCAATTCCCTCTGCATGTCTGTGAGGCGATCACGACTGTCAGATGCCTCTTGCTGGTAGCTTGCAATGCTGCCATTGAGCTGAGCCAGCTGGTTCATTAACCGCTCCTCCAGGTCATCCCTTTCAGTCTCTAGGCTAGTGCAAAGTTCTTGCAGTTGGGTCTCTTTCGTAGAGAGCTCTTCCTTCTGGAGCCGCTCTCTTTCTGAAGACTCCTGAAGTTGCTGCTTGAGGGAAGCAAGCTCTGCATTCAGAGTTGACTCTTGCTTGTTTCTGGATTCCATGTGATATTCGCGAAGGACGATGTCCTCGCTTACACCGCTGCGTCCCTTATCTTATGCTGCTCGCGTTTGGAGAGGGTTTCACACGTCTCCTGAGACCCCTCACTACGTGTTATCGGACAGTCATCTCAACAAGTTGGCGTTGACCTCTTAGTTAAAGTAGCTAGTACAATAGGATTCACAATGGCTCAGGGCTGGCATCTGGGGGGGGATATAATAACTACTGCTGGTACTCTTGAACTTCGATTAAATCAGGACTTCTCTGCTGTGTGACAACTTTAACCTCATTAATGGTTTCCACGGAGCATGTGTCCAGGTTCTCACTGCCCTTTTTGTCAATGTCCTCAGCCAAACGCTGTCTCAACTCATCAGCTTCATGCTCCAAAGAGTTCTTTTCATCCATAACAATATTATTTGTTTTCAAGGTCTCAAGCTCTTGTTTCAGCTCAGTATCTGTATGTTTGGTCAATTTCTTCTCTTCCTGCTCCCTGAGCCTTTCATTCTCCTCCTCCAGATCCATAATCTTCTGATGCTTAACCTTGGCAAACTTTCTCATTTTTTCTTTCACAACATCCACCTCCTTCATAGCTTCCTCAGCTAGCCTCTCAGCCTCTTGTCTAGCTGCCTCATGAGCTCGTGCCTTGGCTGCTAACTCCTGCCTCTCTTGTCGAGCAGCTTCAAGCACTCGTGTCACTCGTTCAGCCTCATCACTTACATTTTCATATGACTTGAGGAGGGATTCATACTCTTCTTTCATGCTTTGCACCTTTTCTTCCAGCTGTCTGCACACTTGTTTGGATTCCTCTTTGGCACTCTCAGCCTGACGTTTACATGCATCTTTCTCATTCAAAACACCCTCCATGGCAAGTTTAAGGCTCTCACATGAGGCATGCAGACTCTGGTTTTCCAACAAAGTTCGATCCACCTCTTCAATTAACTTCTCCCTCTCGTCTCTTGACTTGTTCAGCTCCACCTCTATTAACTCCAGTTTTTGTTGTAGCTCTAATTTGATCTTCTCAGCAGCGGTCTGTTCCTCCTTTAGCACCTGTTTCTCTTTGAGCGCCGCCTTACGTGACACAAGAGCAGCTTGCAGTTTGCGTTGAAGCTGTTGGAGTTTGGCACTATTATCCTTCTCGTCTTCCTCACGTTGTGGCATTTCTGCTTCCAGTTTTTGAACCTTATCTTGCTCAACTTTAAGCCATTCTTGTAGGGAAGCAATCCTCTGATCTTTCTCCAGTACAGTTTCCTGCATCTTAAGTAAAAGGGAACTTTGTTCACTAAGCTGTTGGCTTAAATCAACAATCTCATCAGTCTTGTTTTTAAGAAATTGTTTAAATTCTTCCACTTCTGACTGAAGTGCTTTGATTGGGGACTCAGCATCTGAGATGCTTCTTTTAGCTGCTTCCCACGCCTCATCCACCTCCGCCTTCAGCTTCTCTGCATTAGCTTCGGCTCTCTGACATTTCTCCCTAAGAGCCTCCATTTCCTCAGTGAGAGCATCAATCTGCCTCTCCTTTTCTCTCAAGGCTTCAAGTTCTTTGCAAAGCTCTTTGAATTTGCTATCAGTGAGTGATTGAGAGGATTGGCTCTCTTGTAGGCGCACCTCAAATTCTGCACGAGCAGCCTGCTCAACTCTTAATTCCTCCTGGAGAGCATTTATAATGTCCTCATGATCTTTTACCATGGGCTGTCGAGATTGCTCACCAGGTTTATGTTGTTGTGTCTCAGTTTCAGCTGAAGTAAAATCCACCCAGTCCTCCTGAACCCAATCATTTGTCTCTGGTTTCTCTAGATTTTGTGTAGCAGACCCAACATTCCTCTCCACATTCACACTCACCACTTTATTTGTATCATTCTTTGATTCTAGCAGACCCTCAATCTCCACAATACGATTCAACAACCCAGTTTTTTCTCTCTCTTCAGTTTGGAGGCGTTCAAAAAGGTCACTGTACTCCTCTTTCTGTTGTTTCATCTGCTCAAGATGATGGCGATCTTTCTCTTGAGCTTTCACAACAGCATCCTCGTGAGCATCAGTGGCTTCCTGAAGCTTTTTATGCAATATTTCAATGTCAGATTCCATGGACGCTATCTGTGAAAGAAGCCTATTTTTGTCCTCACCCATCTGTGACATTTGTAGTTCATTTAGTTGTACATACCGCTCAGTCAAATGTTCTATTTCTGCACGTGACTCAGTCAATGCATGATCTTGGTTACTGATTTTTTGTTTCAGACTTAATAAGGTCTCTTCTTTTATATTTAAGTCATCTCTGGTCTCTTGCAACAAAACATCAAGTCTCTGTATTTCTTTCTCTTTGTCCTTAATTTCATTTTTGAACTGAAGAGTTATTTCCTCAATACCATCCCTTTCCTTTTCTTCCCTGCTCTCAGCCTCCTTCTCAAAGTCTGCAACTTTTTTAATCAATTCTTTACGCTGTATCAGAGCTGCCTGCAGCTTTCTCTTGACCTGTTCTCCATCTTTCTTCACGGCAGCTATTTGAGTATTCAAGTCATCATTCTCCTTTCGTAAAGCAACAAGCTCCTCACATTCTGCTGTTTTATCCTCTACGAGTTTCTGCTGGTCATCCCTGACACTCTCAAGTTCATGTATTTGCTCTTTTAGCTTTTTGACTTCACTGGATACTGCAAACTTTTCCTCTCCAGCCTGGAGTAGTTTGGCAGTCATGCTTTCATTGAGTTCCATCATCTCCTGGTCTTTCTGTGAAAGACACTTTTGTAGACCTTCCAGCTCAGCAGTCCTGTCAATGAGAGCAGCTTTTGCCATATCAGCCTCCTGAGAGACCTGCACTAACCTGCCCTCCATGTCCACAAACTTCTGCTCCAGTTCGGAGGAAGTGAGCTCTCTGTCCTCTAGTTGAGCAGCAAGCATTCTAGCTTGTCCTTCTTGTTCAACAAGTCTTTGATGGACTTCATCAAGGCTTGCCTGTAAGGCTTTCATCTTATCATCTTTAGAGAAAACCTCTTCCTGCAAGTTTTCAAACTGCTCAGCAACATTTTGCCTATCTATTTTTTCTTGCTCAAACAATGCCTTAACTTCAATCAGCTCTTTCTCGTATATATTTGCCTTGGACTGAACCTCATTTTTGGAATCTGTAAGTGACTTCAATGCTTCCTCCAGCTGGAAGACTCTCTCCTGTGATTGTAAAGCTGTGTCTTTCAACTGCTGAAGCTCTCCCAGAAGTTCACTATATCTTTTCTGAATCTCTTCCGCTAAGACCTGTGCAAAAGCCTGACCAGTGCTTGAATCTGTATTTAGCAGACCTCCCTCCTGTTGGCCAAGACGTACCTGTACAGTTTCATGGATAACTAAAGATGGTGATTCAGCTATGCAGCTAGTTGATGCAACATGCTCTTCGCAGGTCTCTTCCCAAGATTGTGTGGAGAAGCGTAATGAGGCAAAGTCCTGAATTTGGGGCACCCACTCTTGAGTCCCATCTTGGTTGACTGCCTCCAGAAGAGTCCAGCTACTATGAGCCACCTCTGAGTCACTGCTTGTCACCATCTCATCCGAGGAGGTACCCTTTGATTCTCCAGGAGACTCAGGCTGGGGTGCTATAAGCTCAGGGCTACTCTCATTGCCAGCAGAGACAGACAGAACAGATGTGTCAACTGCCACAAGTGTTGTCTCTTCCTCTTGTGTGCCCTCAAAAACCTCAGATAGAGCTGTAGAGTTGTCGTGCAACCCAGCGATGTCCTCTCTGCTTGGGTTGTCGGCACTTTCCTCCTCTGGAATAGTTTTGCCTGTAGAGAGTGACAGTTTTTCTTTGAGAGCAAAGAATTCCCTTTCTCTGTCTGCAAGCTGCTGCTCCAAAAACAGTATCTGATCTGTCTGAAATTTGTTTTCTGAACTATGTCCATCTCCACTGTTATCTGAGGGTAGCATTTGTGAGAAGAAGAAAAAATCATGAGACAACCATGTCAAAATCATCAAATAACTAAAAATTAAACATGAAAGATGCATCATGTAAAAAAACAAAAAACATTGTTTCAAGAATAAATCTGAAAAAAACTTCCTGTTTTTGTTTTGTTTTGACTGGGGGAACAGGTCTTTCTGGTTGTCGTAACTAATATCTTAACATTACAAACAAGTTTACAAACCACAACGGTAAAGAGCATGTTCTCCACTAGAGAGCAAGGCTATTATGGAAGAACATGAGACTGCTGTCACTGAAAGAAACACTGCAGTTCAAAGTACATTCAGCTACACAAGGGCAAACATTAGACTCACCCTGGTGTGTCCTGTCCAAATCTCTCACAGACAGGTCAGTCACATGATCACGTAATGACTCACCAGTAACCTAGGAAAGACAGGCCCCAGTTACAACAAACAGTATGCTTATACTAATGCATGCTTATTGAGAGTGCACTGGTCAATTGAATTGCCATCATAACTGCAGGTATTTCGATGCTATTACAAACAATACCTTTATTAATATTTAATAACTGTGCCCTTATATGTGGGGGCCAGTAATAGAAAAAAACAAATTATGAAAGTGAAGAGGATTATATCTCTGACCTGATAAGTTGTGAGACAAACCGTCTAGGCATTTGTGTCACCTTGCGTCTGTCGCACCAGACACAGCTTATGCTATATACTAAATGAGTTTGCCATAGCAGACGCACTGCCCTCAACAAGTACATCTTGTTCTGTGCACCAACTCCATTGCATTCATAATTTTTTTGTCTTTTGTCATTAGGTGCAAATATTATCTGATCATGCAAATTAACAGCAGAGCTCTGTACAACAATCCATACAACTTTAAGTATCATTCATGTCCATAGCATATATAATGCAGGACAGATTTAATACCAAGAACCCCAAGTACCTTTTTTTGAATACCTAACACCTAAGTATGAGCGAAAGTATTTCCTTAGCTCTTATTAATTGCATTGCACTCAAAAGTTCTACTGTACTGAAAAACAAATAACAAGAATAAATATTTATCAGTGTCATCTGTTATATTTTGCAAAGCAATGTTTAAATCTCCAACATTTTTTTCCAATCCACCTACCTGAACAGTGAGAAATTGTTGCTCCAGTTCCTGTATCCTAGCAACTGCTTCCTCTCTCTCAGCTGTGCTCTTATCCAGTTGACCTAGAGCATCAGATGTGTTAAGACAATTACTTTTTGATCACAGTACAATCTGCCCTACGTTGTGGCATTGTTTGATAAAACGCTTCCAAGGACAGTTTACTGAAACCACAAAACTGCTTTGAACTTTGTTCTCCTGGGCTGTTTACCTTGCAGAGATTGAAGAGTAAGTGTGATCTGGGACATGCATGCTTGACTCTCTTGCTGTTCGTCTGTAAGGTTGCTCAGCCGCCTCTCGTTATTTCCTAGAGTATTTGGTATCCACTCTAACGAATGTAAGGGTCAGTAGGAATGGATATTTCCACCTCTGCCTCCCCAGCAGTTGTCAAAATCTGAATCCCTCTCCAAAGTTTCTCCAGTGCATCCTTGGCTTGCAGTCCTGCTTTCTGTTCTTCTTTATTGGCATCCAGTGTCTCTCTTAATGACTCAAACTCGTTTTGCATCTGTGCTAAGCGATCTCTTTCACTCTTAGATTCTTCTTCCCTTGCTCTCTCATCTTCATTGAGCTTCTCCTGAAGATGATGAAGCTCTTCCATGCGGCTTGCCACCTCTACCTCTAGCTTCTTTGTCATTTCTTCTTTCTGGTTCTCAGCGACTTCCAGACAGGCTTGCAAGTTGGCCAGCTCTGTCTCAAACCTTATTTGTCTCTCTTGCAACGTCTCCAGACTTTCTCTCTCCTCAGCTGAAAGTTTTTCTCTCAATTCATCCAACTCTGTGGTCTTTTTCACTAACTCAGCATTGAGAGCACTGATGGTCTGCTCTTTTTCACTTTCTGTGGTTTCCAATCTAGTTTCTAGAGATACTTTCAAGTTGGTCAGCTCTGCCTCAAAGCTAGTCTCTCTCGCTTTCATTCTCTCCAGCATTTCGTTCTTCTCTCTTTCCTCAGATTCAAGCTTTGCTCTCATCTCATCCAACTCTGCTGTCTTTTTCAGTAACTCAGCATTGAGAGAACTGATGTTCTGGTCTCTTTCATTTTCTGAAGTTTCTAATCTAGTTTCTAGAGATACTTTCAAGTTGGTCAGCTCTGCCTCAAAGGTACTCTCTCTCTCTTTCATTTTTTCCAGCATTTCTTCATTCTCTCTTTCCTCAGATTCAAGCTTTGCTCTCATCTCATCCACCTCTGCTGTCTTTTTCAGTAATCAGCATAAAGAGGAAACTGGATTGTTCTGTCTCTTATTTTCTGAAGTTTTCTAATTCGGCTTCAAGCGAGGGGGGGGGGGGGGGGGGGGTTACTTTCATGTTGGGTCAGTTGCCCAAAGCTAGTCTCTCTCTCGTTTTCATTCTCTCCAGAATTTATTCTCTCTCTTTTCTCAGATTCAAGACTTTGCTATATCTCATCCACATTGATGTCTGTTTCAGTAACAGCCCCCCCCCCCCCCCCCCCCGAAATGAGAGAATGATGTTTCTGGTTCTCTTTCATTTTCTGAAAAGTTTCTAATCTGTACTAGAGGATACTTTCAGTTGATCAGCTCTGCCTCAAAGGCACTCTCTCTCTCTTTCATTTTCTCCAGCATTTCTTGCTTCTCTCTTTGCCCAGATTCAAGTTTTTCTCTGATTTCATCCACCTCTGCTGTCTTTTTCAGTAACTCAGCATTGAGAGCAGTGATGTTCTGGTCTCTTTCATTTTCTAATGTTTCCAATTTAGTTTCTAGAGATACTTTCATGTTGGTCAGCTCTGCCTCAAAGCTAGTCTCTCTCTCTTTCATTCTCTCCAGCATTTCGTTCTTCTCTCTTTCCTCAGATTCAAGCTTTGCTCTCATCTCATCCACCTCTGCTGTCTTTTTCAGTAACTCAGCATTGAGAGAACTGATGTTCTGGTCTCTTTCATTTTCTGAAGTTTCTAATATAGTTCCTAGAGATACTTTCAAGTTGATCAGCTCTGCCTCAAAGGCACTCTCTCTCTCTTTCATTTTCTCCAGCGTTTCTTGCTTCTCTCTTTGCCCAGATTCAAGTTTTTCTCTGATTTCATCCACCTCTGCTGTCTTTTTCAGTAACTCAGCATTGAGAGCAGTGATGTTCTGGTCTCTTTCATTTTCTAATGTTTCCAATCTAGTTTCTAGAGATACTTTCATGTTGGTCAGCTCTGCCTCAAAGCTAGTCTCTCTCTCTTTCATTCTCTCCAGCATTTCTTCCTTCTCTCTTTCCCCAAATTCAAGCTTTGCTCTCATCTCTTCCAAATCTGTGGTCTTTTTCAGCAATTCAGCATTAAGTTGTGTGACATTGATGCTGAGTGTACTGATGGTCTGCTCTCTCTCACTCTCTGATGTCTCCAATCTGGCTTCTAGACAGACTTTCATTTTGGCCAGCTCAGCCTCAAAGGCATTTTCTTTATCTTTCAATTTCTCCAGCGTTTCTTCTTTCTCTCTTTCAGCAGATTCAAGTTTTGCTCTCATTTCATCCATCTCTGCGGTCTTTTTCAGTAACTCAGAATTGACTGTCTGTTCTCTCTCACTCTCTGAAGCTTCTAGTCTGGCTCTGAGAGCCTGGAGTTCTTCCTCAGCACGCATTTCCCACTGCTGCCTCTCCTCTTCTCTCAGTCGCCGGGCTTCTGCCAACTCCAATTCCATCTGCCTGAACTGAGCAGTCAGAATCTGCACAAATGAAACATTCATCATGTTTATACATTCATCTTGCTAAAAGGTTTATAATCCTAAAAAAAAATTTCAGTCCAACCAGCTGTAACTACAACATGCAACAAGAAATTCTGTTGGTTACTTGAATTCTATTTTTAATCACACTGCTGGGCATCCCTATCCTCAGTGAAATCTCAACAGCTGAAAATCACCACAAAGCTGTACGGTGTTAAGGAAAAAAAATCTCTTAATTGACTGTGATGATTTCTAACATATTTTGCTTTCAAAAAGTTACCAGGACACAGTGTAAACTAAACGTGTTGTGCTGACCTGTTTCTGCTGGTCTGCACTGTTGAGTTCCTGCTGCAACATTTCTAGGACTTCTGAACGAGAGCGCAAGGACTCCTCCAACTCCTCTATGCGCTGCTGGGATGCACGAAGAGCCTGCAAAACAATAAGTAGGATTAAAGTGAAATAGAACTACGTGTATTGAAAGACCTCCTAAAAAAGCTGCAGGGTTTGATATATGTTTTTTTCTGTCACGCTCAGTGTAGACACAGTGTTAATCCGCCATTCTTTCTTAATTCCTTTCCAACAACATGAACAAAAACATAAGAGGAGTTGGATGCTGCTCACAAGAATGTGGAAATGCATGCACCATGCAAGACAGCTTAGATCAAAATTGCCATGGTAACATGATGAGCTATGATTTCATACTTTATAATAACACACAAATATGGCTACAAACCCACAGGGTGATCCAAAACAAAAAGCCAACAAAGATGGAAAACATCTAAGACGAGCAGGTTATTAGGCATTGCTGGCTCTCCCCATATTACATCTTGTTACTGATGCATCATTTTATGTTGTGTGTGTGTGTGTGTGTTGTCGTGGCGGGTGTGTGTAATGAAAGGTTTAAGCTGCAAAAAGATTGACGGACGTACTGGAAATTTGCTTCTAAAATGAGCATTTTTCTCAGGCTTCTATGTTTATGTTCAGTTATTTCACTTTAATGGCAATGAAAAGAACCTATTCATTGCCATTAAAGTAAAATTACTGAACCTACACATAGGAGCCTGATGAAAAATGCTTATTTTAGAAGTAAATAAAGAGAAACAGTACATAGTAACAAAAAAAGAATAAAACTAAACTAAACAAATTTGTAATGCTAAGCAATAAATTAATCATACAATTAAATACATTAATAAATTATAAACATACTGGGTAACAAGGTTTTGAATTTAACCTAAATTAAGCTAAAACTCAGTAGGGGATAGTTTGGGCCCTAATGTTGCTTTTATAGTTACCGATAAACTTTTATTGTTTATAATCATCCAGTTATTTTTATTTTTTTACAGTAACTTGATAACAGGATTGAATACATGAGCTTGACAAATGCAGTCAACCCTATAATCGGCAAGAAAAACAGAGAGAATGGATGAGAATTTTCACTTGTCTTACCATCAGCCTATACAAAGTGTCAAATTATGTTACTTTGTGGGAGGTCACAAATCTAAGAAATTTTAAATTTTTTCAATTGGGGGAAATCATGCCGTACAAGACTTTAACGCAAAATGTGGGACAGAGCTCAATTATATTTAGTCATTTTAGATTAGGAAACACTATCTATTCACTATTAACTAGTTGTTTATTACAATGCATATTACTAGTATTTTTTGTACTCATAAAGCACATAGTAATGCCTTATTCTGCACAACCATATTCTAGACCCTACCCAATACCTAAACATAATAGTAATAATATTAATAGTGAATGTATGTTCCCTAATCTAAAGTGTTACCAAAATATCAAAGTAGGCACTCTTTGTGGAACATAAAAATTCAAACACACCTGCTGTAAGTCAGGGTCATTTGAGACCTGCGTGAGATTAAGGAGTTCCTGCTCATGTTTGAGGATTTGTTCTTCAAATCGCACATCTTTGTCCTTCACCACAGCCTGCAGAATTCGCACCTGGATGACGTGAGAGGTCTGAGATTAGTTTATTACAGAAATAAAACAGTACCTGCAAAAGAACTGACCATCATATGACACATTTAAAGATTTGAACGACATAAGCACTTATTCATGTGCTTGAATAATTTGACCTGTGAACATACCTGCTCTGCATGACCTTCCTCTCTCACACGCTGTTCGGCCTCCCAGAGCTGATGCTGGAGGTTCTTGTTAGCGGACTCTGCCTGGCTGAGCTTTTCTTTCAGCTGCTGGAGTTCCTCCTCCACTCCTGGAGCCATTTGGAAGGAGCTCTCTGAATTCTAAAAAAAACAGTTCATTATCATACTGCCGTACTGAAAACTTTAATGAATTTGGCAATCGCCCATATATAGATGAACAATAGAATACACCACTAATTATATTAAGCCATCCAAGACCACTTCATGCTTAAAATAACACAAATATGTCAGCTTGTCTCTTTACCTGACTGCTGTTCAATGCTTCTTGTCCTTTCAGCTCATTGAGCCGTTTGTTCAGGGCAGCCATCTTGGCTTTGGCCTGCAGTTTAAGCTTTGTAAACTTGACTTCTGCCTGTTCTTTCTCTTCCTGTATGAGAACAAACGGTCACAAATGCAAAAATCAAGCTTTAGACCTGCTGACATTCATGGTCTACTTGTTTTTTCTTTTCTAATTATACAAGTCCACACCTTGAGCTGTTTTTCAGTGCTGGCGAGCTGGCTGTCCTTCTCTCGAATCAGCTCCTTCAGCTGAACCACCAGCTGTTCGGTCTGGGCCAGCCTCTCCAGGACCTCTTCTGAGGTCCCCGAGTCCTCCAGGGATGCTTCAGCATCAGGCTGGGACTGAACTTTGTGATGTCCCCAGAGGGGGTACCGGACCATCCTGCTCCAAAGGCAACATTCCAAAATCATAGAGGGCCCTATAGATGGTTAATCACTCCCCCCCAACCGCATGTTAATATTATATCAACTTGAATATTAAATTCACCCTATTTTTCAAATGCGTGTTTAGATCTTATTGTGAACAATTCATCCATATATGAGTTTCGATCAACACAATCTCAGGGCGCAATTCATAACTATATTATGGTTCTGGCGAATGCAAATAGATGCAAAGCTCTCGACAGCGTATTTAATTGAGTGCAAGCCCACATCTCAAAATCCAAGCCAAACGGATGAATAGAACAGTTAGCAAGCACCCTACAATTTTTTTTTTGTTAAAAGAATGCAGAGTCTATAAAACCAACTTAGCCCCAACAACAATAAACAGCACGAACGACGATATTCTGGCATCAACTTTCAGAATGATTTTTTTCAAGCTGAGAAAGATTAAAAAAAGCAAAACCCATCGACATAAAGAGCTTGAGCATTTAAAATGGCAGACGACAAAAACGCAGCAAATGCTTACAATAAACAGGCTGTTATTATGCGTTAGTGTGGATGCTAATATAGTTATCTTTACAGTTATCGTTCTTGGTGTGAATGGGCCTTGAGAATAAGACAAGCATTAGTAGACAAACAAGAACAGTGCTAATTTAACACCAGTTGATATTTAAGTTGTAATGAAATGGAAGTAGCTTCCATATTGTGACATATCTGAGTTTAACGGGTTAAATTTAGATTGACTAAATATTTATTGTTATAGTTATTGTCTTTGGAGTGAATGGGGCTTTAGTGACCCATTTTAAGATGGTAAACGGCTTGTAAACTAACTCATAAATCTGTAAATAAGTACTTAAATGTGGGCTATTATCAGATCTTTCAGCTCTTGTAATAAGTTACTATAATTATTCGGGTAATTGCAATGTCCATGTGTGTTCCACAAAGTTTCTTGGTATCAAACCAAAATATCACTCCAAGGATAGTTCAGATTTTGTCTACTCACCTGGAGGTCTCCATCGGAGCGTTCCTCACCCGAGAGCTCCTGGAGGACAGAAGACACCCCTTGGGTCAGCCGGCTGAACATGGCTGACCTGCATGTAAAGATATATGCACAGTTTGAGTATTTTATCATCAAGCTCTGTATTGTGTGCATTACTGACACAAGTAAAGATAAACCAGAATCACATAAAGTCAGATAAAGACTGCAATAACAACAGATATAGACTTCCCATTTGGCCCAATTCACACTTATGCACAACATCAATAGTTTAACATTTAACCAATACATTACAACAGATTTAATGAAAATTTTCATTTTAGTGTTCCACGAGGGCAGAGCTTTGGTGAAACTTGACCACGCAAGCTAAAAAGCCTAACATCAGGCAACCAACAACTAGTAATACAACCATGGGAATTATTCAAATCAAATTCACACCTTTGAAATACCATATGGCCTCTCTAAATTAAATGGCACTCACTATTAATTTACAGTTTGGCATTCAGTTTATATAAATATAAAAGTTCTGTATCACGCCTCTATTGCATTACACCACACTAATAAATCAAATGCATATATTGCATAAAGGAAAAGATGTTACAGTTTGGTTAGTCTATATACTTGTTGTAATTCTCACAGATTATGACGGGACAAAGACTGTAAGTACATCACATGCATAACTCAAAATACATAATGCAGAACTAGAACACTTGATGAGCTCAAGTCTGTTACGCAATGTGTGTCCCCTGTACTGACAATATCTACAGAGGTCGTGAACGCCTGCATAACAGTAACAATATCCCTCTATATTTCCTGATAATAAATACCCACCTTTGCCAGAGCCATAAATCGGAGAAAAACGAACAGAACCGAACAACGCCGAACCCGAAAAACTGACGACTGCGGCTGCGTCGCTTTCATTTTGTCTACACAACAGCAAAGATTACTGAGCGACTCTTCTTCCTTGCGTTTTAAAGTCGATTGGTATAAGAACAAATGGTCGAGACACATAAAGGTATGACTTTTATTTATTTATATTTGTTATAAACTGGCATTATTAAAGCCCAATGAGCGACAGTAATGAGCGCAAGCTGTAACTGGGCTCGTGCTGATGACTCGTAAACAACTCTATCGATATTTATAAATGTACTTGTGTTTGTGCATGTCAGCGGCTGGATACATTTAGAGGCATCTTGTTAATGTTATTAAAGCATGAAACTGACCTGAGTAATCGGCGCAGGGAAGAGCTGCGTGGTTTATTTGATCAATTTCGTCTGCAGGATTTTAGAGCCACATCACCAAACATCCCGGAAACAGAAACGAAGCGCTGTGATTGGACCGCGCAAGGGAGCGTGTGAAAACTACTAGTGACTCTGAGAGCCGCATGACTTTACACCAAGGGACCGTCCACAAAAATAAAACGTAGACGCAAAATAAAGTAGGCATGGTCGTTTGCAAGAGATAATAGTAACCAGTTACAACAATTATTTTAGGTTTGGAGTAACATCATGGTTCAAAACACAATGGGACGACATGATTTAAAGCTTAACATGATTATTAATTATGGAAAACAGTTAGGACGCAGTCTTGTTCTTCTGGCACACTACATCACAGCGTTTGTAAGCTTTGTATCTCGTTCGGTGAACTGTTTTGCCGAAGTGATCAAGTGGACATCAGTGTTTGCCAGACACACGGTAGCGGCATTTGATTCTATCCATAGGAGCCTACACTGGTGGACCAGAAGACGCAGTGGGACATCCATAGAGACGCTCTCTAGCAGCGAAACAGAGTCTGACTGATGAAGGACATAAAGTTCTCATGAACTCATAGATGTTCCTGGATCCTTAAACTGATTTATAGACTCCAAGGAGAACAATATCAATGCATTAGTACATGCAGAATTTTGTAGTGTTTCTGTACTACTCAAGTTGTATGTTGCCATCTTGAGTTTTTGTTCATTTCAAAGGGCTCATGAAAGCACTGAGGTCTAGAGGTTAAGGAAGAGTCTACCACTGTTATAACCACACCTGATAGACTGAAGACTGAACACAACACCTGTTTTTCAGGTCTAAACCAGTATTTTCCCGGAAGGAAACAATGAAGAAACGTTGGTTGAGTTCATAGTAGCTGGTTTTGCCTTGCAGTTAATTTTAAAGTGTTGTTTTCATTTTACTTTTATATTTTCTGTTTTAATTTGGCTTTTGTCATTTCAGGTAATGTTATTAATTTCAAGTAATAATAATGTATATATTATATATATATCTATATAGTTTTAGTAATATACCAACTCTGAGTTTAGTTTAACTTTCTATAGTGGTGAATTAGAGACTACAGCAGATATGATTTCTGCATTCCCATTTGCTCCAGTATCAAAAAGAAAGAATTCACAGAGGTTTTACAGATTTTTTATTGATTTTTTGGATTAACAACACTCACAACTATTTTTATTTATATATATATATTATATATATATATATATTAGTGCTTTATGTTACAATGGTAGTAACTATGAAAACACGTCATCACAGACTGTGAAAAGGGTCCATTGACGTTTTCCCATGGGCAGATTGTGACTGTGTGCCAGTACCCCATAGTCTGAAGCAAGCTTTGAATATGGTCTATATTATTACTTATCCAAAACATCATATTGACTGTTAAAGTGTTGAAATGTCTCTGGAATGGAACTCTCTGGAATCACAAGTCATTTCTTTACGTTTGATGTCTATACTAATCTTAATACCTCCTAATCTGTATCTTAAAACACTGTGTTCTGAGAACAAAGTACTGTCATGATCAACAAAATGCATTTTTAAGAAACTTTCCAGAGAAGATGGAACAGATCTAGCAAGATTCACTTCGTTTAAGCCTACGAGAAAAGAGAAATAGACAGCATTTTGGATCTCTGAATGTTTTAATAGGCTTAATTTCTTGAGAACGCTAAAACTTTAAAACTAAAATTTCATTCATGCTATACCGACTATATGTTACCTTTTGAATGATATCAACTATTACTATCTTATATAAATCATGTAATATGGATGTGATGTGTGTAATTTGACAATCAAATGGTAACAAACTGAAAAATGTTTTTTTTTCATGTGAAGAATGTTCTTAACTGCATTATTTGGAATCAGCAAGATTGTGAATATCAATACGTAATTATTGTAAAGGCTTGTATGAAAATGTATGAAAAAAATATATCTGCTGAAGCTTGTTACCTTGGCATAAGAGGACTCAAAATTGTGACATGGCTACTAACATGTATTCATATGAATATTTATCAGCTAACAGTTTGAAAATAAATTTAGAAACAACTTGCATATGAGAAATGCTGATGCAGTTGCATCTGTTCGCAGGCCGTTACATGGGAACGTTTGTCAGCATGTCCCCAACCTCACATGCAATTACCAACGGCCATCCCAGCCATGGTCATCCATAAGCCTCACATACACAGTGAGCTGGATTAGTCGCAGTTAATATCAATAAGATAAAGTTGGTGAGGCGTGTCTGATCCCAGGCCAGTACAAAAGCCTCTCGAGGGTGCCCACCTCTCTCTTAGGTCCCAGTGTCGTGTGTCTGTGAGAAGCGAAACGCTCGCCTGCACAGCAGACCAGTTGGGCTTCCTGACAGATTAGCTCCAGTCTTGCTCGCCAAAACAATCAGTTCTCAGTTCAGCGATGGGGAATTCAACGGGCTGCACCGTGGACGACCTGCAGGCTGTTGAAATGCATCTGTGGTATAAGAAGTTCATGACTGAGTGTCCATCTGGTCAGCTCACGCTGCATGAGTTCAAACAGTTCTTCGGGCTCAGAGGTCTGGATCCAGAGGCCAATGCCTACATCGAGCAGATGTTCCGCACTTTTGACATGAACAAGGTGAGTGAAAGACAAGTTCATTCTGAGGGGATAATAACAGTGGCTAAGGATGCCTCTAAAACGTTCTGTTTTCAAAGACAGTTTCAGCATAGCTGGAGTATTTGAAGTTTCAGTTTTTATTAAAACACTGGTTATAATATGCAGACTCATTACATTCGGTTACATCAGACTTGAAACTATGTTTGCTAATTTGATGTCAGACTGATTTATGCTGAATCTCTTTATTTCTAAGAAATATATTTTTTTATTATTTCTAAGAAATTATTCTAATTTCTTTCAATAGCAGTCATGCACCAATATATTGGTCGAAAAATTCACCAATATGTGACCATTATGAGCTTATCATCAGCTTTGGTTGATAGCTATATACTGTTTAAAAGTTTGGGGTCAGTATGATTTTTTATTTTTATTTTTTTTCAAAAGAAATTAATACTTTTTGCCTGCAAAGATGCATTAAATTGATAAAAAGTGACAGTAAAAGCATTTATAATGTTATAAAGATTTCTATTTCAAATAATGCTACGTTTGCATTCATCCAGAATATTGGGGGGGGGGGCGTGTCTGATCCCAGGCCAGTACAAAATTTTGAATGGTGAGCAAAGCTCAGATCATACTTACCATGTTGTCTGGCTCTATATTTATAGCGCTATATTTGGCATGTCAGCTTTTATAAACAGTGACTTGTGTTAATACAATGAATAATGAGCTTATCTATGAGATTAAGATTTACAGATTGTTGAACAGGTTTGAGATTGTATTATAGAAACCAATCCCATTCACGTGCAGTAACAACCGTTTTATTTCTCCAAGCCAAAACATGCTTTCATAATTGGGTCCCAGTGGGATTTTCGGCACAAAAACGGTTTCATGATGCTACTCTTATCTTGATACAAGATTCCCAGCATGTATTTCAGATATGTTCAGCTTAATTCTCCGATTTAATGAGTATGTCATTACCTCTGTGTTAAAGTCAACATGCTTCATCAAGCTAAATCTCTTCACTTTTCAGGGAAATCAATTAATAGGAAAATAGATCAAAATAAATAAATACAACAAATTAAACAGAAAATTATAACCCAATTGGTAATAATGGTGTAAAAATACGCTTAAAATTTTTTTGGCTTTTTTTTTTTTGGCAATTTGGGTGTGTGGGGTGTGTGTGTGTGTGTGTGTATAGATATATATATATATATATATAGAGCTTTGAATCATTAGTATTTTTGCTGTTGTTTGCATAAAGCTATTTAATACAATTTACTACTGTTACTATTTTTGGATGTCAGTTTTCACAACGCTTTTTATATGTGCTTTATATTTTGATTACAGCAAATTGTATAACAGTGGTTGTTTTGTTACATCTGACATTGTGACTGACATCTTTACTGTGTATCATAAATTGTTAAAGTGTAATATTTTCATAATGATCATTTTAATTTTCCATTCGTTTTTTTCACATTTTGAATTAATTTTTATCCATGATTACACATTTAATCTTTTATAAGTGACAAAAATTTGCCCCCATATTATTGAGGCCTGCATTACAGAAATAAAGTTTTTTTGTTTTTTTAAATCTTGGAAATAAAGATACATCTTTACTAATGTTAAGCTTTCCAGACTTTTACCCACTACTAATACCAGTAAAAGCATGTCTGATCAATTACTCATCAATTCAACTATGCAATATAGAATATCCATATATCTCTACATTAACACACCTCAGCATTGCCTATGACCTTCTCCCTGACACTGCCCTAGACAGCTGGAATCTGTGTCACAAAAGAGAGGTGACATTTGGAGGAAAGCGTGTTGACCTGAGGATTATGTCTGCGACAAGTGGCTGGTGTCAGTCTCACAGACGCTGACCTTGGAATTGGCAGTAATCCTCCAGAGGGCACCCTCATCACCCCGATCGTGACCCTCAACACCTCCATCACCTAAATAAGAGAACAAAATAAGAGAACAACGACATTCAGCTACTTTAGGATTCATTACAGACTAATGTGGGAACACATACTTAATATAAAACATTTTGCAACTTATTGAATATAAAACCGATAGTTCCAGATGTGGGTACTGCTTGGTAGACAGATCTCAAAGGTCACTTCTCGTTCATCAAACTTGGTTCCAGATGTATTTTAATCATTTCCTCACCACATAATCTTTAAATAAAAGTTCTAAGCCATAATAGATCAGACATAAATCAGTACATATGAAGTGTACTACATCAATTACAATGGTCTCAAGTGTTTAAAATTAATTGTTTCTGAAATGCGTTTGTCTCTTTTGCAGGACGGTTATATAGACTTCATGGAGTATGTGGCCGCTCTCAGTCTTGTAATGAGAGGCAAGATGGAGCACAAACTGCGCTGGTATTTCAGACTTTATGATGTTGATGGCAACGGCTGCATAGACAGACACGAGCTCCTCAATATCATAAAGGTAGGAATAACTGCACTAGATGGCTACGAAAAGAAAAGGTAAATCCATAATAAAAATGGTTTCTTTCACATTAGGCCATCCGTGCCATCAATGGAAGTGAGTCGCAGGAATTGAGTGCTGAGGAGTTCACAAACCGAGTGTTTGATAGGATTGACATCAATGGAGATGGTGAGTGCAATAACAATTGGAATAAGATTCTAATCTTAAGAACCATATTCAATCTTTAAAAGAGTATGATAATGATTTGCCTGTCCATAATCGCTAACCGTTCTCCATTCAACAGGGGAGCTGTCGCTGGAGGAGTTTGTAGCAGGGGCACGTAGTGATGAAGAATTCATGGAGGTGATGATGAAGAGTTTAGACCTTTCGCACATTGTGGCCATGATTCATAACCGGAGACGCAGCGTCTAAGAGACAGTCCACATTCAGATATGCCACGTATGGTTCTCCCTTAAGAGTCTCTTGATCAGAAAACAAGAGCAACACTCAACTGTCTAATTCTGAAAGCACTTTAAAGCACAAACAGTCACTTCAAACAGAGCTAAAGGGGCCAAGAAATGAAATTGGTGTGGGACGTCCCACAACTGTTTCCCAAAAACAGCCTTCTTGCTAAGCAGAAAGAGGCTTCATGGGAAAAGAATCAGTGTCAGTTTTATTTTTTGTTACTTTATTATTAACAAAAATATATATTTTTTTTAACAATATATATATTTATGCATCACTTGTATTAGATGCCTCAGAGAAAGACATTTCTAAATATTTGACTAATAAGTGGATAACAAATACATTTGTTCAAAAGTTTGAGGCCCTCAAGGCTGCATAACTGGATTTAAAAAACACATTAATAAAAACAGTAATATTGTGAAATATTTTGCCAAGTTAATATGACTGTTTTGTTTGAATACATTTTAAAATGTGATTTATTCCTGTCATGTCAAAACTGAATTTTCAGCAGCCGATACTGCAGGCTTCAGTTTTATCATCAATGCTGAAAACAGTTATGCTGCTAAATATTTTCGAGAACATACAAAAGAACAGCATTTATTACAATTAGAAATCTTTTAAAGTCAGTTTGGATCGATTTAATGTATCCTTTCTCAAAATAAAACAAAATTTATTTTGAACAACAGCGTTTGTTTACTTTTGTAATTTAGTTTAAATAATTTTTTTATGAATGTTTAAGGTTAGTTGATATTTTTGGTACTATAAATGGTCACAATTGTTAATAATTCCATCTTTTTTAACTGCATTTTAAAATTATTCTCCAGTCTGATTTAGTGTCTCAATTAATATAAGGATAATAAAAATGACCTCATATTAATTGAATTTCATTTGTTAATACACATTTGTTAAAACAGTCTTCAGTTAAGTATTCCACTGCATGTCAAACTCTGTAAAGTCAGGAATGTTTACTTCTTTATAGATATATGCATACTATATTTACTAATATTACATATTATCTCAGCCTCTGCAGGGTTTAAGAATGAAATTGGCTTGTTCTGTATTCGCATAGACATGTTACAAGGGTGCCTTCTGTTGTAGGACTACAGGGCCTACTTTAAGCTTGTTAATGAAATGCTTGTGCTTCCATTTGGACATTAAAAACATCATAACTGAAACTGTTATAAGTTCATGCATGTATTAACTAACAGCCAACACCAAAATGACCCTTTGCCCTTGTGTCTCTAGCCTCCATCTTCCATTCAAACTACATCAGTGTGTGAGAAAACACACAAGTCACATTTGGAGCCTTTTTAAACTGTGGTCCCTCAGTTTCTATGACAACCCCAATCTGTTACTATGGAGACCTTGTGAGTCAGACGCAGCATCAGTAACCTCTGAAAAGCTGAATTAACAGACCGCGATAATGAAAGCCTAAATTTCAATGAATCACTTACACTCCATTGCACACACTGCTCCTTTCTCCCAGATCCTCATTAAGTGGTTGTTCTGGGTTGTGTTTGTCTTCATCTGAGAGGGTGATTGGTATGGTATTCATGCCAGCTTTGCCATCTTGTTGCAAAAGGATAAGGACATCAGTCCTCTGAGCTGAGCTACTCTTCTGCAAAGGAGCCAAATAACACAAAACATATTTGTAATATCTCACTCATTTAAATGTGGTTGAACGGACATGTGCAACTGTGATATTACCATGAATCAAATGAATTATTGTTGAATACAGTCAATTAGTATTAAAGCTTGTACCTGTCCCTGGTACACTCTGATTTTTAATACACTTTGAGCAGAGCACACATATTATGATGCACCAAACTACCTTAACCTTTTTATTTCAAAGTTTGGGGTCAGTGAGATTTTTTTAATTAATAGTTTCCTTGAGCAAGGATGCTTTAAATTGATCAACCATGCTAATCTTATAATGTAAATGCATAATAATTATATAATAATGTACAAATGACTTCTATTTTAAATAAATGCTATTTCTTTAACATTCTGTTCATCCATAAAGAATGGCTACTGACAATTCAGCTTTGACATCACTAGAATAAATTACGTTTTAAAAACGAATAAAACTCATTTTAAGTGGTAATAATATTTCACATTATTACTGTTTTTACTGTAATTTTAATCAAATAAATGCAGCCATCGTAAGCATAAGACTTCTTTCAAAAACCATTAAACCCCAAAATTTTGGAAGGTAGTGTATGAAAAATAAACTGGACCCATTATTAACTGTATTACAAACTATACAGTATTTATTAGACCAATATTAAGTTGTGTCACACGTTAACACACCAAACCCATCAAATCTCCCTTTGAGGAAAGAGTCTAATGTATAAACTGAGTATTTTCCCATGGTGATATCTGATTGGACTAATAAATGCAGGAATTTCCTGTAACACAATTTATCTGGCAGTCCATTCACGTCCATAATTCCAAGTGATGTGATTTTGTCCGCTTAGATGCCTGGTTCATGCCCACTCAAGAGGATCACAGGAAGTCGTACAGATACTTCACCACATCAAAGCCTATGGTTCTAGAATAAAAAAAACACATAATAGTCAACAAGCTAGCACACTACAACGTAATGGTCGGTAAATGTAATCAAAGACACTGTTTACACCTGGAATTAACTTTAATTTAGGTAATATGATCTTGTGCTGTCAAACGATTAATCGAATCAAAAATACGTTTTTGTTTCACTTTATATTTGTATGTTGTACTGTGTTTATTTATTATGTATATATAAATGCACATACATGCATGTATATATTTCAGAAAAAATATGTTATGTTTATATATTAAATATATAATATAAATTATATGAATATAAACATAGAGAAAGTAAATATTTTCAAAAATCTATATATAATATATATATATATATAGATCACGTGCATCTCAATAAATTAGAATGTCGTGGAAAAGTTCATTTATTTCAGTAATTCAACTCAAATTGTGAAACTCGTGTATTAAAAAAAAATCAATGCACACATACTGAAGTAGTTTAAGTCCTTGGTTCTTTTAATTGTGATGATTTTGGCTAACATTTAACAAAAACCCACCAATTCACTCTCTCACCAAATTAGAATATGGTGACATGCAATCAGCTAATCACCTCAAAACACCTGCAAATGTTTCATGAGCCTTCAAACTGGTCTCTCAGTTTGGTTCACTAGGCTACACAATCATGGGGAGACTGCTGATCTGACAGTTGTCCAGAAGACAATCATTGACACCCTTCACAAGGAGGGTAAGCCACAAACATTAATTGCCAAAGAAGCTGGCTGTTCACAGAGTGCTGTATCCAAGCATGTTAACAGAAAAGTTGAGTGGAAGGAAAAACTGTGGAACAAAAAGATGCACAACCAACCGAGAGAAACCGCAGCCTTATGAGGATTGTCAAAGCAAAATCGATTCAAGAATTTGAGTGAACTTCAAAAGGAATGGACTGAGGCTGAGGTCAAGACATCAAGAGCCACCACACAAACGTGTCAAGGAATTTGGCTACAGCTGTCATATTCCTCTTGTTAAGCCACTACTGAACCACAGACAACGTCAGAGGCGTCTTACCTGGGCTAAGGAGAAGAACTGGACTGTTGCCCAGTGGTCCAAAGTCCTCTTTTCAGATGAGAGCAAGTTTTGTATTTCATTTGGAAACCAAGGTCCTAGAGTCTGGAGTAAGGGGGGAGAAGCTCATAGCCCAAGTTGCTTGAAGTGCAGTGTTAAGTTTCCCACGTCTGTGATGATTTGGGGTGCAATGTAATCTGATGGTGTTGGTCCATTGTGTTTTTTGAAAAAACCAACGTCACTGCACCCGTTTACCAAGAAATTTTGGAGCACTTCATGCTTCCTTCTGCTGACCAGCTTTTTGAAGATGCTGATTTCATTTTCCAGCAGGATTTGGCACCTGCCCACACTGCCAAAAGCACCAAAAGTTGGTTAAATGACCATGGTGTTGGTGTGCTTGACTGGCCAGCAAACTCACCAGACCTGAACCCCATAGAAAAATTTATGGGGTATTGTCAAGAGGAAAAATGAGAAACAAGAGACCAAAAAAAAAAAGGAGAGCTGAAGGCCACTGTCAAAGAAACATGGGCTTCCATACCACCTCAGCAGTGCTACAAACTGATCACCTCCATGCCACGCCGAATTGAGGCAGTAATTAAAGCAAAAGAAGCCCCTACCAAGTATTGAGTACATGTACAGTAAATTAACATACTTTCCAGAAGGACAACAATTCATAAAAATGTTTTTTTTATGGTTTCTTATGAAGTATCTAATTTGTTGAGATAGTGAATTGGTTGGGTTTTGTTAAATGTGAGCCAAAATCAGCACA
Organism: Sinocyclocheilus anophthalmus; assembly: GCA_018155175.1. Taxonomy (NCBI): domain Eukaryota; kingdom Metazoa; phylum Chordata; class Actinopteri; order Cypriniformes; family Cyprinidae; genus Sinocyclocheilus; species Sinocyclocheilus anophthalmus. The sequence continues at coordinate 453,553 of JADLZN010007805.1, forward strand.
ATTAAAATAACCAAAGACTTAAAATACTTCAGTCTGTGAGCATTGAATTTATTTAATACACAAATTCACAATTTGAGTTGAATTACTGAAAAAAAAAAAAAACCTTTCCACGACATTCTAATTTATTGAGATGCACCTGTATATATACTACAGTATGGTGTGTATTTATATATAAATAATAAATATAAACAGAACACACACATATATAATGCAAACAAAAACTTTCATTTTGTATGCGATTAATCGTTTGACAGCACTAATATAACCACAATAGGTCAGAACCAAGTTCTTGTGTAGGGTAATGTGTATGGAGTAATGCATTAAAGTAGATAGTGACGTAAACACCAAATGAGACATCCTCCACTTGAAATCTGATCACAAGCAGTCACAGAAGATGCAAGTTTAATATCATCTTTCTTGCCTGACCAATTGTAACTGGATCACAAGACAGATAGACAGAAAGGTCTTACAATCTCACACACCTGGAGATTCCAAGAATGAAGTCCAGTGAAACTGCACATTTGTATTTGGGTGAGTCCAGCTGATCATCGTGCCTCACCTGAGAGAGAAGCTGCAGAGTAACTAGAGATGAAATCTGTAAGACAGAAAGCAAACAATGTATTTCTTATGAATTATAATGACTAAATTTAAATATTTATTTAAAAAAAATCATAATATCTGAAGTTCAATGGTTATTCAAGCTTCCTGGGCAACAAATTTGAATTTCATAGGAAACTTTATTAGAAAAGTTATTAAAATTTAATAGATTCACACAGACAGTTAACCTTAAAAACGTGTTTTCAAACAAGTTTTAAATTACACAAGCACTTAAAAAAAAGAGAGCAATATCTAAAAAACAAACAAAAAAAAAACAACTCAAGATTCAAATTTTTTTAAGGCCTGGAAGTCACAATTGTAAAATTAGATAATAATTAGATGTTAATCGATATATAATTTTTTTAATTTTCATAAATCATGTTTTTTATTGTGTTATCATTTTTATTGTGTTTTATTATGTTAGTTAGCTGTATTTGTTTTTTCATTATTATTATTATTTAATCAAAACCACCCAACCGCAGTTTGATTGATATTAATGCAGGATAAAACTTTTTTTTTTTAAAACATGATTTTTGAACATTTTTAACTTAAAAATGTTTAACAGAGTTATCTGTTTTTGCAAAGGAACTCTTCATATGCTGTTAATTTATCAAGGAAAACTTATTAACTTTTAAAAAAAAAAATTAAACACTGCCACCCAGTGTCCAAAATTCCTAGATTTGCTTGTGCTGCCACATTGTACATAAATCATGTTTTATTGCCTTATATAAGCTAATTAAAATGAATGGCATAGTTTGTTATTATTTGCCAAACCTCATCATTTGATCAATTAAATGACCTGTGAGAAGATACTGGCTGTAGGTGCAACTCTGCTATCAACCACACTGTAGAATATGGCCAACAGTCTGTCAAGAGGAAAAGGCTTCGGTCCCAACAGATGGTTACTAGTCTGCAGCAAAAAGACAAAACAGAGGGGAAAATATATATAGATGACGTTACTAAACCTGCAGGAAGAACAGTGATGAACAATAAGCAACAGTAGCAACTTCTCACCTTCTCATGTTTCTTCAAGAAATTAGTCTCTTATTTTCCTGTGACTCTGAAGCAAAGACAAGCCTCTTTTTTTAGTGATCACATAATTCACGAAGGTGCAGTCATGATTCAGTAAGATCTCGTGATAGTGTGTAGATAATAAAGAAAAGATCAGAATGCTCCAATACACCTTGAGGAAGAAGCAGCGATCTGTGCGAGCAGAGTTAAAGGAAGCCAGGTAAGCAGCAATCAGAAGAAACTTGGAATAATATGGCAGCTCTATGTGAGCATGTGCTGATAAACCTACAGAAGGAGGAAAAGACTTCTCACTGGATGATATTAGCAAAGGAAATGGATTTCCAAAGATACAGATAAAATAAAAAAATGACCGTCTACAAACTGATTCTGTTTGCTATTACCTTTTTTTAAATTAAGATTTATTAAATGTTTAAGCAGATTTATATCTACTTGAAAAAATACTGTAGTAACAACATTACAGGTTCATTTTTCATTTTAGATAATGCTTTAAGTATTATGGACTATCAATTTACTTATGATTACTTATGGAAATAATATTTGTGTAGGCTATATAACTATGAATATACATTCAGTGTGACGCTTATTTGCATGTTATTTAAAATTCACTTAAAATGCATAACAGTTTAAATTAATTTCAAATGTAAGTTTAGAGTGCTTTTTGACCCACCTAAGTAGGATTTAAGTACATCTTTATATATAAATTCATAATTCTACTGTCCTTGAAATATGGGTAAGTGTACTGCAGAACTGGCAAGCATTTATGCTAAACTAAAATATACTTTAATGTCCTTTCTATTGAAACCTGTAATTAATTTACTTAAATATATGTGTAATTACACATTTGTAATGATGAAATTGCAATTTAGTACATCTAAAATATATGAATATAGAATAACATGACAGTTACCAGTATTATAATCAAGTACTTTTAGTGTTTGGTGATATCCTTTTTATAACTTTACAGTATTACAAAGTGCATTTTAAGTGTAATTAAGTGTACGAAACAGTCATAAGTGTACTTTTAAGTACACTTATGTGACCTTACATTTAATTAATATTACATTATCAGCAAATACACCTTTTTATTATACTTTCAATATGCAATTAAGATCGAATCAAACACACTTATTTTTTATAAGGGTTGTTCAAATCTCTAACCATTAATATAATAATAACAACAACAATGCAGATGATACTGGCCTTAACAAACACACCACTATCAAATTATTGTGAAATATGACTCATCAGGGCAGCCCATCAGCTTATGTGTGGTCAGAGGGTCGATATAAGTAGAAATCTTGGCAGTCTATCCTAGAAAAGCGCTGGACCCAGTTTTTAGCAGTCCTATCCACTGCCAGCAGATGGTCCATGAGGGCATGACTGAGGCCCTGAGACTAAGGCCTGTCTGAACACAAAGAGTGCGTGTGTCTGTCTGTGTACCTCTGAGGGTCGTGGCCTCCTTCTCGTCCATCTGCTGCTGCTCCCATTGCATGCTGATTGAAATAAACCAGAACACACAAACACTCAGAGACAGCACTAACAGACCTGAACACCTCTCGGAGGTAAACCGTCTGCATGGCTCTCTGCAGATGGGGCTCAATGTTTTTCCATAACTTGTGAATATCACTCTCTTTGGCTGAAAGAAGCAAGAAAAGATTTCAAACACCGTACTGACACGGTGGAAAAAAGGAGTTTATTATATTTAAAGGGGTCATATGATGCGATTTCAATTTTTTCTTTCTCTTTGGAGTGTTACAAGCTCTTGGTGCATAAAGAAGATCTGTAAAGCTGCAAAGACTAAAGTCTCAAATCCAAAGAGATATTCTTTATAAAAGTTAAGAGTCAACCACGCCTACCTAAAACGGCTCGTTAAAACACGCCCCCACATGTCTACGTCACGATGTGGGAAGATTTGCATAACGCCGCCCAAATGTTCACGCAAAGAAAGAAGGCGTAACTTTTATTCTCGCTGTAGTATTGTTGCTGCTGCCGCCATGTCGTGAAGGCACTGTGTTTTCAGTGTGGAAGCGGAGTCCAGCCCGGGGTCGTTACATGTGGTTGCTGCAAGCCTCCTTCGTCAAATCCGCAGGCCGCGGCTATTAGCAAGCTAAGCTGCCGCCGCTCACTCTAGCCTGCCGTGTGTGATGCTGTGTGTTTCTTTGTGAAAGCGAAACTATTTTGTTTGGTCTTTCAAAAGAGGACACGCCTAGAAATAAGTGGTTAAGTTGTATTTACACACTGTTCCAGAACACTTCAACCCAAAAATACAGATGTGTGCAGCACATTTTATAGAAGACTGTTTCCTGATCCTGGGAGATTAGACTGACAATGCCGGATGTTCTGACTCACAGACTGTAAGTACGTTTTTTTTTATTTAAAGGATTTGCCACTGATGATCCAAACGTGAGTTTTGAGCAGTGTAGAGTAGCGGCTTGTTGTTTGTCATTTCTCCGTTCAAAATGCAGACATGGTTTTATGTTTACAAACTCGCGCTGCAACACGTAAAAAGACAGTATAAGTCATTATAATCCATATTTATGTCCCCACTGGACGCAACAAATGCCTAGTTTATAATGGGTTTTAATGTTTTTGTCTCATCGCCCCGGCCTGACAGGGCATCACAATATGGTAAGGGGCGTAACATTTCGTAACATTCGGCCAATCACAACGCACTGGAAAGCTGGCCAATCAGAGCACACCTTGCTTTTCAGACCGGTGAGCTTTGTAAAAATCAACGTGTTTCGGAAAGACGGGGGCGGGGCATAGAGGAGAAACAATAATGACAGTATGGAAAATATGTTTTTTTTTAACCTTAAACCGCAATAAACACATTTCATTACACCAAATACACAAATAATGTTCTTTTTAGCAAAGCATATGACCCCTTTAAAGGGGCAGATCACTCAAAAAAGAAAATGGCATATGGATCAGATCAGGAAAACTGCTGGACTACTTTAAAGGAATAGCTCCCCCAAAAATGAAAATTTTCTGAAAATGTACTCAGCTTTCGAATATATATAGATAAATTTGTTTTTTTCATCAGAACAGATATGGAGAAATTTAGCATTAAATTACTTGCTCACCAATGGATCCACTGCAGTGAATGGGTGCCGTAATGAGAGTCCAAACAGCTGATAAAATCACAATAATCTACAAGTAATCCACACAATGTGAGAAGACAATAGTCAACAGACTTTTCCCTGTAGGAAGCGTTATTATGGATTATGAGCTGGTGTTTTGGCTAAAAGTGATGGTTTAAAGTTAAAACGCCTTAATGCTACATTGGTTTCTTACAAACTGTATCTTCTGCCTTCACAAGACATTAATTGCACTGCAGTCATGTCAATTGCTTGTTGATTGTGATGTTTTTATCAGCTATTTGGCCTCTCATTCTGACGGCACCCATTCACTGCAGAGGATCAAACTTTTAAAAAATAATACAGACTGCAGAGGCTCAAATTTGATCAACATAATACAAATACAGATTTCAGACAACGTGAGGGTGAACAGATTATAGAATACTATGCACTATGTACACTATGCCTTTAAATGTAAAAATTAAGTAGAAGTATTGCTCAGTTGTGTTTATATTTTACCTTCTCCTTTCTCCAAGGGTTCACAGAACTTGGCGAAATTCAGGGCAGCCTGTTTAAATGAAATTTTAAACAGTGCAGTTTAGTATATTTAGCATTTTAGTACCTCCTAATTTATTGTGTCTTCATAAAGCTGCTGAGACGCAAAAACACTTTCCACTGGTTTATGAGCACCTGCTACATCATAAAAACTGCTACAAGATAACTGCTGTTTGTTGTGGTAGACTCAGATAGTTTAAAGGCAAGTATGATCTCACCAGGTGCCTGAGCTCTCTCAGATACATACTGAGAAGAAGACCCCCAGCAGGATGTTTATGTAGGAAGCGTAGAGCTCAGGTGTGTAGGATGGGTGATGATCCCGAGACAGAATCTGCGCAAGCTCCGCTGAGAGATCAGAAAAAAGGATTTTAGACACATTTTATATTAAATATTCTCGGCCCCGTTTGCACCCGGTATTAACGCTGATCTCAGGTGAGAGCCTCTGATTTTGTGACTGTGTTACTGTATGTTGAAAAGGCTCTAAAAAGTGTTGACAAATGCACTAGAATTTTAATCTCATCACAAAATGTGATTCAGCAGAATAATCATTGTTATATAAAACGTTGGGACACTGACAAATTTGGTCTTCACTCATATTTACATGACCTCACTGGTCAGTTTGTGCTGCAATTATATAATAAATAAAAAGCTCTTTATTACATAATCAAAATCTGTTATTTGATAACCATCTTTCACTGTGATGGTCTTACACTCTTACCTTTACTGTAGTCTGGAAAATTAAAGAGCAGAGTTTCAAAGCAGCCAGTGTTGGGCCGAAACTTTTCCCACACAATTTCGCTGAGCAAGATGACAGTCACATTATCATTTACCTGTTAAAGAGTGTAAATATTATAAATGGATTATATATAAGCTATTCTCCAATGTATAACAATGACTATTAACAAGTAAAGTCTCCACAAAATATCAAGTCTTTCTCAATGAAGAAAAGATAATTTGCTTATCAGACATAAAAGTATATAAAGAACAGGTATTCTACTTGATGCAATAAAACATTAGTTAAACTGAGCACATACCAATTCCTGTAGGCGCAGAAGAGCAGGAAGCAGACTTAAATCCATATCTCTCATGCGTTCAGCTCTGTCCAGAATCTACAGGGACATTATATGAGATTGTCACATAACCTGCACATAGCATTCTGACTAAACTCCAAACACATTATTTCATCAATATTATACTACATACAGTGGGTACGGAAAGTATTCAGACCCCCTTAAATTTTTCACTCTTTGTTATATTGCCAGCCATTGACCTAAATATATCATTAAGTTTAATTTTTTTGTCCTCATTATGTACACACAGCACCCCCATATTACAGAAAACACAGATATTGTTGACATTTTTTGCAGATTTATTAAAAGAGAAAAACTGAAATATCACATGGACCTAAGTATTCAGACCCCTTGCGCTTCTCACACTCAGTTTTAAATATAGGCCCGCTTGCTGTCCATTTATTCTGATCATCCTTGAGATGGATCTACACATTCATTTGAGTCCAGCTGTGTTTGATTATACTGATTGGACTTGATTAGGAAAGCCACACACCTGTCTATATAAGACCTTACAGCTCACAGTGCATGTCAGAGCAAATGAGAATCATGAGGTAAAAGGAACTGCCTGAAGAGCTAAGAGACAGAATTGTGGCAAGGCACAGAACTGGCCAAGGTTACAAAAAAAATTCTAATGCACTTAAGGTTCCTAAGAGCACAGAGCCTCCATAATCCTTAAATGAAAGACATTTGGGACGACCAGAACCCTACCTAGAGCTGGCCGTCCGGCCAAACTGACCTATCGGGGGAGAAGAGCCTTGGTGAGAGAGAAAGAAGAACCCAAAGATCACTGTGGATGAGCTCCAGAGATGCAGTCGAGAGATGGGAGAAAGTTGTAGAAAGTCAACCATCACTGCAGCCCTCCACCAGTCGGGGCTTTTTGGCAGAGTGGCCCGACGGAAGCCTCACCTCAGTGCAAGACACATGAAAGCCCAAATGGAGTTTGCTAAAAAACATCTGAAGGACTCCAAGATGGTGAGAAAATAAGATTCTCTGGTCTGATGAGAACAAGATAGAATTTTTGGCCTTAATTCTAAGCGGTATAATGTGGAGAAAACCAGGCACTGCTCATAACCTCTCCAATACAGTCCCAACAGTGAAGCAAGGTGGTGGCAGCATCATGCTGTGGGGGGGTTTTTCAGCTGCAGGGACAGGACGACTGGTTGCAATCGAGGGAAAGATGAATGCGGCCATGTACAGGGATATCCTGGACAAAAACCTTTTCCAGAGTGCTTAGGACCTCAGACTGGGCTGAAGGTTTGCCTTCCAACAAGACAATGACTCTAAGCACACAGCTAAAATAATGAAGTAGTGGCTTCACAACAACTCTGTGACTTTTTTCTTGAATGGCCCAGCCAGAGCCCTGGCTTAAACCCAATTGAGCATATCTGGAGAGACCTAAAAATGGCTGTCACCAACGTTTACCATCCAACCTGACAGAACTGGAGAGGATCTGCAAGGAGGAATGGCAGAGGATCCCCAAATCCAGGTGTGAAAAACTTGTTGCATCTTTCCCAAAAAGACTCATGACTGTATTAGATCAAAAGGGTGCTTCTATTAAATACAAAGGGTCTGAATACTTAGGACCATGTGATATTTCAGTTTTTCTTTTTTAATAAATCTGCAAAAATGTCAACAATTGTGTTTTTCTGTTAATATGGGATGCTGTGTGTACATTAATGAGGAAAAAAAACTTAAATGGTTTTAGTAAATGGCTGCAATATAACAATGAGTGAAAAACTTAAGGGGGTCTGAATACTTTCCATACACACTGTATATATATATGCCTAATACACTCACTATATATAACGTATCTGAGTTGCAGGTGAGTTGGATCTCATCTGTTTGTACAGTCGCACAATATCTGATAAAGACGGGCAACGTGAGAAGCAATGCTGCAGCATCGGCCCCAAAAAAGGCAGACAACACCTGGTGAAAGAGAAGCCCACTGGACACATACTCAACACAGTCCACCAACGCATGGGGGAGCTGAAACACACACACACACAATAACAAAACTACAGTCAATGTCTTATTTATTTTACATTTAGTATACACTTTTACTCAAAGCAACTTTCAATACACTTACTACAGCAATAATTCTTCTGAAGAAATCTGAATTCACGCTGGTATTAAAACAAGATTTTCAATCACTACTGCAATCACTTTTAAAGGCTGGAATACACTACAAGGCATATTAAAACTCAAGCTTATCATACACTTGCCTACTTTGTAAATGGTTACAGAGAAAAAAATGGGCATCATACACTAAATGACTGAGGATCACACACTACCAAACTTGTGATCCGAACACAAACTCATGCAAAACATGTGCGCATTTCGTGAAATCACGACAAGTGAAAATAATGTATGTTTAATAATACATGTTTGATATCCTCAGACTGGATAGATTAATAGTCTGGAGTTGTGTCCATCATTCACTATGAAATTTTCAGTGACAAAGTGCACAAAATCTGCAGACTGGTTCTGACTTTCACCAACTACTGTTGACTATTACGCTTTCTCCAATAGTAAGTAATACAGACCCTCTCATCTCCCTATAGAAACCCCTTGCCCAAATTCCCACACTTGCGGTCTTGGCCACTTGAGAGCGCTAGCGTGCGACGGAAGTAAGTGTGCAAGACTGTCCCAAGTCTTCAAAACACCAAAGCGCAGTGCCCTTAAAGCACACTATCTTGAATACCGCTCCGGAGCGCTATTCGAGGCTAAGTGTATCCCATTATGCATCATGTTCTGGAAATAAATCGTGAGACTTTTCGCCGAGATCTCGCAAAAGGTCACGGAAACCTTTCCAATGCAAGTTAAAGATTAATATAACAGGCTAATTAAATATTTTTTAATTTGGTAGAAAAACAAAAGTGTTGCACGTTTTATTGGTGCAAAGATGAGTAGTGGTGATACCATTGCAACTGCTTTTTACAATTAATAAAGCGCCAAAATTAATTTGTGAGTCGTTATCGGGACTACCCTGAAAAGACATTTAGAAGAGGATTTTAAATGAAAAGTATTTAAAAAAAAATGAAGCAATGCAAAGCCTTGGCATTTTTACATGCTATAAGGGGCCCATCAAGTAATGAAAAGTTATACCACTTGTGGTCTTCATGCTCCTTGAACATTGACAAAATACAGGAAATATGTCATTTAAGTAATCAAGTGGTCAAGGGCAAAGACTGCAAGTGTGGGTATTTGGACAAAGCATAAGACAATCTCTGTTCTTACCTCCAAGTCTTTCATGATGGAGAGCATCACATGACTCTTTCCTGTTGCTCTGTGGCCATAGATGAAGAATGAAGGATAGCTGTATTGATCTGGCTGTTAACAGAGATAATCACGCTCACAGTTAACTGCAGACGTTTGTTTGTGTGTGGGTTGTGTGGTGTGTTTGTTTGTTTGTTTGTTTGTGTTGGTTTGTTGGTGTTGTGTGTGTGTGTGTGGTCGTGTGTGTGTGTGTGTGTTTTGGTGTGACGAGAGCAAGTACTTGGTTGATATAACAATATCATATCACACAGGAATTGGAGACTGAACCTGCATAAAATTAACTAACATAAATAAACTACAACAAATAAATATATAAATGTGTGTGTAAATACACGTATTCTTGTTTAAATACATATATAAATAATTAAACGTGTGATTAAAGTAGGCAAATAAATTAAATAAATTGGTGGCCAAATGGAAAACTTTTAAGGAAATGCTAAACTCATCCTAACTGTATTCTTTTGATCACTCGTTTATTTCTGAATGTAGTTCCGCATTTATTTTACTCTGCACAACATGCTAATGAGAGGGAGTCAACCATGGACTTGCTCGGGTCATGTGATAGCTGGAGGCGTGGCTTTCCCGCTGACAGGAGATGCATGCTGTTAATCCAGTATAGCCTAGTAAAGTCACTTTTGCCCTTCAACAGAGCAAGATACATAGAAAAAACTGAGCCGTATTGTCCGTACAGTGTCTGTGACTTTACAAACGACCCAATGGAATGGCCAGAGGTGTCGTTTCCCGGCATTCGATATTCGCATATCTAGGGACCGTCTCTAAAGTTACAATACACTCTAAATGGAATACACTTTCCTAACTTCAATAGCATTTGAGGAAAATGTCTTACAGTAACACAACTAACTGTGAAGTGGTCATGTAGTTCTCGGTTATAAGGCACACCTTTTAGATTTTTGATATTTTCCTCAAATGGTATTGAAGTTAGGAAAGTGTATACCAATGTCGTATGTAACTTTAGAGACGGTCCCTAGATTTGTTAATATCGAGTGCCGGCAAATGACACCTCTGGCCGTTCCGTTGGGTCGTTTGTAAAGTCACAGATACTGTAAAAAACGGCAAGAACACATTGTGAATAATATTTACACGCGTTCAAACCGCTTCGTTATGCGGTCACTAATCAAAACAAGCATCAGAAATACGTTACACGTTACTTCAGCAGATGTTTTTCATGAGAAACGAAGAGTTTTCTTTTCAGTTTTTGAGGTACAGTGATCCTTCACCTGCAGGATTAACTTCACATCACTTTCCCCGCGCGGTTCACGGAGGACGTCACGACGAGCCCGCGTCATTTCCGGACAAGGGTATGGGATTTGTAGTTCTTAATGTTTTAAATCCCAACGCTCTTGAATTTAATTTTTAAACGTTTAAAAGCGAGAATCCATGGTATCGTCAGCCTGAAAGCCATCAGAGACACATGTGAATTTGGATATAATTTTAGGGAATAGATGTATTCTCCAGGCATGCAAGCGTCTCTCCGTCTGCTATGAGGAGAGGAGTGACAGACGCAGACTGAATAACGCTATTCGGGTGTGACAGAAATCTGCGCCGTTCGATCGAGCGCGTCTCATTGAGAGCCACACGCGCGGCATCAATCTCATCGCAGCGTTTATTTACTCAGACGACATCACTGTGGTCAGGTGTAATGTGTTTGATTGCTCTGAGATGTGCGCACGGGATTAAATCGGATGGAGCAGTAACCGAGAGGAGAGCGATATCTGCGTTAAATCTGAGAAGAATGGACACGCACAATATGATGCAGTGCAAGTGTCGTCATCTGAACAGCCGTTATTTCTGTTAAACGCAATAGCACAGCAAGCTTTATCACGGATAGTCCTTGCTGTAGCCTCATGGAAACAACCCTTTGGACTGTATAAGGTAGATTATTGTTTATATAAATATATATTTCAATAGATAAATGTCTTCAGTCGCTTAAGGTTTGAGTATTCGCAAACCATCCAAGTATTATTAATTTATTCGGGTCATCATTAAGTATTCATACTGACATTTCCGTTGGGAATATTATCTCTGATGCACCGGAATGCGTCTTCTTCATATGAGCTGTGTCTTCATATGGGTTTAGTCATTATTTTTGCTGTCCCAAGAGTGATTATTCACCTTAATGAGATTGCTTGGCTGAATGATGCGGATGCATAGAGGCTGAATGAGAAGAGAGCTGGAAGAGAACATCATTGGACGAATCACTGTGACATCTGGCGCTAAAACTGCTTAGTCTGTCGCAACATCTGTGAGCTGTTCTGTCTGTACTTGAGTTTTTAGGTGGCACCCCAGGCAACATCCAAAGAGGACCAAGTCCGGATTGAAACCACAGAGGACCAAAGTATAAACTAAATGCAGAGTGGACTGAGTCTGGACTGAATTCATAAAAGTAGGTTTCAACCCCGACACGATCGGATTCCAGACAGGACCTGGATCCAGTCTCAATCTAGATAGGATCTGAATCCAGACTGAATTCATAAAGGACCTAAATCTAGACTGAATCCAGACTCAATCCAGAAAGGATATGAATTCAGACTGAATCCATAAAGGACCCGAGTGCAGTGTGAACTCACAGGGTATCTGAATCCAGGTTTAACCTAGATATAGACTTCATCCAGATCTAACCAGAATCCAGTATCAATCCAAATAGGATCTGAATCCAGAAAGGACCTAAATCTGGACTGAATCCAGACAGGACCTGAATCTAGATTCAATCCAGATTGCACCAGAGTTCAGACTCAATTCAGATAGGAGCTCAATCCAGATAGAACTGAGTGCAGTTTGAATCCACTGTGGATCTGAGTCCAAACTGAATCCAGATAGAACCTAAATCTACATTAATTCCAGATCGGACCAGAATTCAGACTCAATTCAGATAGGAGCTCAATCCAGATCGCACCAGAATTCAGACTCAATCCAGATAGGACTGAGTGCAGTTTGAATCCACCGTGGATCTGAGTCCAAACTGAATCCAGATAGAACCTTAAACTAGATTCAATCCAGATCGGACCAGAATTCAGACTCAATTCAGATAGGAGCTCAATCCAGATAGAACTGAGTGCAGTTCGAATCCACCGTGGATCTGAGTCCAAACTGAATCGGGGTGGAACCTTAAACTAGATTCAGTCCAGATAGGATTTAGGCCTAAGAACTGAATCCAGACTAAATAGAGGTTGAACCTAATCATCCATAGGGGACCTGAGTCCTATTTAAATTCATAAAGTACTGAATCCATCTATGATCCCTGGGACACCTGCAGCGATGCTCCCAGCCACGGAGGCAGCCAAGATCTACCAGACCAACTATGTCAGGAACTCTCGTGCCATCGGGGTCCTGTGGGCCATCTTCACCATCCTCTTCGCCATCGTCAACGTGGTATGTTTTGTTCAGCCCTACTGGATCGGGGACGGCATGGACACGCCACATGCTGGCTACTTTGGCCTCTTTCACTACTGCATAGGGAGCGGGAGCGGAGTGTCCCGGGACCTGACGTGCCAGGGGAGCTTCACAGAGTTTAGCTCCATCCCGTCTAGCGCCTTCAAAGCTGCGTCCTTCTTCATTGGGATGTCCATGGTGCTGGTCCTCTCCTGCATCGGCTGCTTCGCCTTCTTCTTCTTCTGCAGTACAGCCACTGTGTATAAGATCTGTGGGTGGATGCAGCTGGCAGCAGGTGAGTGAGTGACTGTGCATCATTTGGAGGTTTCCCAATGCATGCTGATGTATTAGTAGCCAAGAGCCAAGAGTGTAATATGAAAGGCTGGACGTCAGAAAGACAATCTGTGAAGTCCAAACACACACACAAACATTGGCATAGCTTCTAATGGTTGCAGTTGGCATTTTCTAATATTTTATAAGTTTGACATGGCACCATGGTATTATCATAGTACTTTAAAGAGTACTGTTCAAAAGTTTGGGGTTAATTTTGTTTTTAAAGAAATTAATACTTTTAGGATGCATTAAGTGATCAAAAGTGGCAGTAAAGACATTTATAATGTTTTCTTTTTAATTAATTTTTTTACTTTTTTTGAGCACCAAATCATCATATTAGAATGATTTCTAAAGGATCATGTGACACTAAAGACTGAACTAATGGCTGCTGAAAATTCAGCTTTGCAATCACAGGAATACATAAATATAAAATATTTCAAATTAGAGTATGATATATATTCAATAAAAAAAAAAATTGAAATATATTTAACAATTATTTCCGGTTTTACTGTATTTTGATCTTGTCTTGAGCAGAAATTTTGAACAGTAATGTACATATTTAAATTCTAAATACAAGGGTTTTCAGTAGTAGTCTAACTTTTTGTGGTCCAATTTATTTATTTTTTTAATATACATATAAATCTTAGATTTTTTTTTAATGTGTTCTCAGGCATTTGGACCTCACTGTATAGGTTTTAGATATACTTAATTTATTACCGTATTTTTTAACCGTTTTTTTTTTATTTTTTAAGACAAATACACATAGTTCTGATGTCATTATGTGGATGTGCAATTTCCTATCAAAGATTTCAACTATTAATTAAAATACTGTGTAATGAACCCTTAGTTTACACTGCCATCCGTTTGATCACTACTGAGTAGCCTTTTTGGTGCATCCTCCAAATATGATACTTGTAGAAAAACACTTTTTAAATCAGACCCGCTATCCATGCAATGAATCCACAGTGGACTGAAGATTATATAAATAAATAAATGATGCACACCACTTTGCTATCCCTAAATTAAACCGATGAGCATGATGAGAAAATTAGCTCAAGCACTGGATGTGTCTTTTTTCTTCTGTAAAGAAAAAAACAACTGCAGATAGGCTTAGTCAGTTTATTTTCCCCAGCTGACCAATGCTGAATGTGTCCTTGATATTTTTGAATAGAAAGTAGAATCTATGAAATGAGCAGATGAGAGAGCTCAAGATGTGTGAACTGCATCTGCACACATTGCTTTCATCTGAAGGCTTTGGCTTCAAAGGCTGCATGAGTAGAGTCAGCAGTAAGAACATGTGTGTGTCTGGTGTGCCTTGCTCTGCCTATTGGTTTTTACTGTTGGAAGGGAGGGATGCACCACGGGAGAAAATGTTCTAAACATAACCAGCAAAATTTCTCAAAATGTCGAGCGCTCCGTAAACATATTTTTTCTCAGAAAGGCAAAAGACAGGGGTTGTCTATTTTTGTGCCTGGCCTCAGGGACTTCAGGTGAGTTTTGAAAGTAACTCACAGTTGTGGACAAATTACTGTCATAGGTGGCTTATGTGTAGCTGTCAGAGCAAAATGACACATGATGTTCTTGCAAGCCTCTGTATTATGTACTGTAGCTGTTTATAGAGAACAATTCTGTCATCATTTACTCACCCTTATGTCATTCCAAATCCATATGATTTGTTCCCCTTCTGTGAAACACAAAAGGAGATGTTTCACAGAATGTCCAGTCAGCTCTTTTTCATACAATGAAAAAAATACCGCAATCAAGGGCAGTCAAGCTTCAAAAATGACAAAAGCACTATTAACGTATCACAAAAGTTATATTTTCTAAAGTTATGTATGATAGTTTGTGTGCAAAAAGGCCAACATTTAATTAGTTTTATGCTTGAATAAAATAATGTTTAAATATATAATATAAAAACAATAACATTAATAATGATAATAATTGTATTGTTTAGATTAGCAATTTATAATTCATTTATTCATCACTTAGTTAATCTCAGTCATTCTATCCATCCATCCATCCCTCTATATATCTATCTCAACATGGCATCAATCAAACAAATCAACTTATATTCATTTATAATAATATCAAATAATAATTATATGATATGAAATGAATATACATTTAAATATATTTAACATGAATATGGTGTCATTAATGCAAAAATGCATTTGGTTCTTGTATGTCTTCAGGATTTTCTACTTATAAAGTTGCCCACGATCCTGAATATGAGATGTTCAGTTGGTTCAGATCATTATATCTTGCTTAAAGTGTGATTTGCAAGCTTTGCTCGACTGACAATTTTTTAATGAACCAATTAAAATGGCATTTGTCAGTAGATGTTTATTAGTAATGATGGTGTATTTGGTTGCACTTTCAGAGGGGAATATCCTCAAGTAGCATTACTGCAGCCGCTGCTTTCAGCAAATGTGGGGAAAAAAAGATTACATAATCAGATTTTTAAGGACGCCGGAAGTTTAACCGCAGATTTTTAGGGGGGCTGAAGTTTAAATAGGTCTAGAAATCGCCTATGGTGCCAAGTTTGAATTTGAAAGTGCAAATAAGATTTGAGAGTCAAGGCAGATGGGAAGATTTGACAGGAATTTACTTAAGTTTTAGTCTGGTTTTCATGGAAGAAAGGGTCACACTTTATTTTAAGGTCTGATTCTCACCCATTAACAAGCCATTAAGGGCCAGATTAACTAAACAGAGCCGATGGGAGGGAAAATTCTGCGTGTGATTTACTGACAATGCGCACATTAAAGAACACAGACGTTCATCTAGATCATTTCCATAATGACCAGCGCAATCTACCAAGAGCAGCGCAAATTACTGCCTGCTTTAAGACATGCTTTTTTGGGGCGTTAAATATTGGCGCAAATACCAGTAAATTGACGAGCGCAAACATTAGTAAATCACATTGCGTGATTCTTTTAAAATACTCTCCTCACATAAATTTTGCGTCTGAAAGGGAAACTCCTACAAATGCATATTCAATAAGGTCAGGGGCAAAAATAACTGTGTCCATGCCTTTTCCGTGCTAATTCTTCAGTGCGTCTTTAGTAAATCCTGACAGTACTATTTTAACGCCAAAAGACGGTTTGCGCTGGCGCAAGCTGTTAGTAAATCTGGCCATAACTATGACTTTTGCCTCAATAAACTCTTAATTTGCTGCTCATTAATAGTTAGTAAGGTAGTCGTACGGTTCAATATGACGTTAGAGATTAGGGAGTAGAAATAGGGTCAGCAGAATATGTGCTTTATAAGTACTAATAAACAGCAAATATGTTAATAATAGGCATGCTAATAAGCAAATAGTTAATAGTGAGAATTGGTCCCATTACTAAAGTGTTACAGAAGAAAGTAAGTCATACAGGTTTGGAACGACATGAGCGTGAGTAAATGAAATAAGTTATTTTTCGAATTGCTGGTGAAGCTGTGATTCGTTTCTTGATAGTAAAATTTTCCCATAGTGTTTCCCTAATTTCCCAGTACCATTTAAAGGGTTGCATTCGCACCGACAGTGTGTACTAGGAACCGGTCGACAGCGACGTCATTTGTGCGCGGCGTTCAACAACAGAAACAAAGAAGAACAACGTTAACAACAGGAGGATGGAGGAAGCTGTGATCGGAGCTGTTTTTGTTGTATCTCGCGGGTTTCACAATAATGGACAAAGTCGACGTATACGTAAAGCGATTAAAAGAACAGAAAGGAGGACTTAGAATCTCCAATGACAACTGGCAGTGCCACATTTGCTACAAGTGCCTGCACTTCAACATCCGTCCATCTATCGCTGTTCTCCATACTTGCGAAATAAGTTGACACAATGTTTACAGTATGTTTACACGGCATTTTAAATCATGGTGAGGGCGTTTTCGTACACGTTTGGCCAATCAATGTCTACTTACGTCACGGTTAGTCATAGGGAGTAACGATCACTCAACTCCACAGATCGATGCGATTCACGATTTTATAAGTTTTTTAACAAAATGAGATTTAAGACAATTATAAATTAAATGTGTCCTTTTAATATTTCTTGGACAAAATGCTGCACGTTTCTTAGTGAAATTGAAATATAACACTATAATAATATAGCACTTGTATATTATTGCTCTTTTGTTGGTTTTGATTGCTTCTATTGTCCTCATTTGTAAGTCACTTTGGATAAAAGCGTCTGCTAAATTACAAAATTTTAATATAATGTAAATGTAAATAAACAAAACTAAATTGAAATTTTAAAAAATTCAATCCAAATCAAATAAATAAGTAACACAAAAAAAAAAAAATATCTTCATATAAACAAAACAAGGCTTTGTCTCTGCTCTTTCCCTTTAAAATTAGAGGCAACAACTGCATTTTAACCATGATCCAAACAAAGATGCAGCATAAATGCAGCATGAGCCGTTTTTAATCTAAATTAGACTGTATAACTTAAAAATTTGAAGCAAAAACAGAATGGCCTGACTTTAGCTTTGTGAAACTATACTACATAAAAAATATCTGCATGAAACAGCAGACAAGCTGAATGAGACGCAGATCACTCTCTGCCAGCAGGTGGCGCTTAAAGCGTTTCCTGGTTTCAGCTCTAAACAAAGCAGCGCTGCACTTATGAAACTACTTTAACATGCATTACACAGAGGCAAGATGAAAATACCATCTAAACTTTTCTAAAAACAATAAGTTCCCCTCAGACACGCATTCATATAAACACCTACACCTAAATGAATCGTGATTTGTTTAGCATCTCAACCGATCTGAATCGGCACATATTTGAATGCGATTTTCAACGGGCTCATGGTTAATAGGTACATCACGGTTAGTACCAGTTGTGCTGGTTAGACCCTTCTCTGGAGTAGGAGCTAATTTGGTTCTAGAAATAGGCAGTCCGGTACTAAAATCGCTCCTAGTTCCGGCAGTGCGAACACGCCGAAAATTGGGTAGTTCCACAATTAGTTCTGGTTACTATGAAAAGGTTCCTGCGGTGCGAAAGGCCCTAATGACTTTTTGATACTGATGCTTTGGGGAAGAAAGGATTGATTGATTTTTAGGCAAATCTGAAAGGAGCTATAAAGCCATTAGAAGCCATTTATGGTGCTTTTCCACTGCATGGTATGGCTCGGTACGGTTCACTTTTGGGGATTTTTCCACTGGGTACGGTACCTGGTACTTTTTTTAGTACCACCCCAGTTGGGGTTCCAAGTGAACCGTACCAAAACGTGACGTGTAAACTCTGATGATCACTGATTGGCCGGAGAGAATCGTCACTACATACGTCACTGAACTTGCGACACAAACACAAAAAAAACGCTAGATTTAAATCAGCACAGCCAGCAAAGGATCGAACGCAACTGTTTTGAACGAGCGCACCTTTTTTAACAACCAAAAAGTGTCTGTTTCGTTGTCTGTTGAGGAAGTACAGATGTTCCTCTCGTTGATAGCAGAGGAGGGGATCCAGCGAGAGCTTGATGGGGCGATGCGGAATGAAAAAGTTTTTCAAGAGTCGTGGTAGTAGAGGCGGCGCAACTATAACGACATGTGAATAATCCCGCCCCACTCTACAGCGATACTAAACTGCAGTGGAAACGCAAACCGAGCCGAGTCGTACCACGCAGTGGAAAAGCGCCATTAGTACAATGTTCTTTGAAACCTTTATGCTTCTCATACAGGTGAGATCTGAATGGATGTTTCACAGGACTGTGTAAACAGCCTTTATGAGATGGAACCTATAGGATTAGCAGTTAGCAATAAAAAGCCCATTTGGATTTCTAATGGCTCATTGATCGGGTGAAACTCTCCTCAGAACAGCATGTATGTGGGTAATGAGAAACTAATGTTGTTACTGTTTACTTCTCACTGTCTTGAAGGAGCACAGTCAGTGCTGGTGGCCCTAGTGGGTCACACCAGACTGTAATCTGTTAAATTCAGACAGCACTGCATTGACAATTACCAACCATAAAATCACAACTGTGAAGACCTGCGGTGTGAATGTCCTAGTACAGAGCAAAAGACGTGTTAATGGAATCGACCAGAAGTTAATATTTAAATGATACACTGCAAATGAAACTGTCACAAACACTCACAAAACTTCACAAGGCTCAATAGCAGAAGGTGAAAATCAGACTGAATGGCTTGTCCGAAGTACGATGATGGATTTGTCACTTCTGAGAGCAATTACGAAATCACATAACATATGGACATATACATACATAGTGACCATTACCGACCGAGGGTTAGGAGCTCCACAGAGGCACTAATGGAAGCAGTGAATGGAGAGCTGATAACGGACTGTATTTCATACTCAATGACTGACTCATTCAGTTCACTCTTGGCCTCCAATAAAACGCCCACTCTTCTATCGGTCTCTCTACTCGCTCCATACATCCAGTTATCTGCTGTAGTGTAACAAATGCTTTACTGTTCTCTGCATTAACTTACAAACAAGTACTGAGGTCCTAGTTTAATGGATATTGGAGTATCATATATGATATCATCATAATACGGTATTCATTTAGTGCCATGATATATGCACCAAAAAAAATAGGTTCTTCAACGGTTCTTTGGGGTGGTTGAGGTGCTATATAGCAGCGCTACTGTTATAAAGAACCTGTTAAGTCCAGTATGGTTCTTCAACGGTTCTTCGGGGTGGTTAAGGTGCTATACCACTGCTGCCATACAAAGAACCTGTTAAGCCCCTGTATAATTGTTTAAAAGTTCTCTAACTCTCTAAAAGAGAGGGGTTAAAAAAAGCAACATTAAAATACAGTATATTTCCTGAAGTTAACATGGTTCTCAACCTTTTTGCCCCCAAGGCCGCGCCCTATAAGGAAATATTCCAGGGCCCCCACACAAGACTTTTTGACCTCAGAAAAGCATAAAAGTGATTCAAAACCGCTTTTGCCATTGTAGTAAATTCAAATTTTTAGCAAACATATGAGACTGGAGGAACATATCTAAAATCTAAGGAGGAGAATGAGGTTCCTCTTATGGTTCTACATAGCACCATTTGACAAAGGTGCTGTATAGCACCTTTAAATATTTGCTATATAGCACTTAAAGTGGTTCCCCTATGATTATGAACCACTTTTAGTGCTATTTAGCACAATTTTTTAGGGTGTAAGTCAAAAAACCATGGTATTGCCATCTGATACCATCATATTATCAGACATTCATATCAGAAATTGTGCATTTATATTTTCTTCCATGGATAAATTAAAAGATAAACATTTAAAATCAATAATTAACAATTTTATCAATTTATGTTATGTTTAAAATGTATAATAAAAAATCATAAAAATGTTCTCTTGCATGCTAAAAAAACTGTACCATTAATTTAACAGACTTTTCACTTAAATTCTAATTATTAAGTTGACCTCATGAACTCAATTAATTAGCTATTTTGTGCTCTCATTTGAAATTTTCTGGTGGTTTCAGCATTGTTAACAAAGATCTCACAGTTTTCTGAAAATATTGAATCTTTATTTAGCACATGTGTGAATCATATCCGAGAGCAGATGAATCTTGCACTTGTGGGAGTGAGAAAATGAGGTGCTTTTTTCCTCATATTTTTTATGCTGAGACACAGCAGGTGATATGCGATTATTTTATATTATATTATAAACACAGCAAGTATTTGTTACACCCACTCAAGCTAAAAATCGCCATGAACAAGATAAAAAATCAATAAATATGGGAGTCATGCACATGATTTGTTTTTCCTCAATAGAACATGTTTAAGGGGGTCCTATTAAGCTTTTTCACTTTTTCAACTTTAGTTAGTCTGTAATGTTGCTGTTTGAGCATAAAAAAGATCTGCAAAGTTACAAAGCTCAAAGTCCACTTCAAAAGGAGATATTTTATTTAACAGAAATCACTTTTCAAAAACTACAACGAACGACTCGTTTGGACTACAACGCATATTTTCTGGGATTTGTGATATCACAAATATCGAAGAATGGGACGAGACCTGGTTGAGCTGCACTAGAGAAGGCAACGAGTGTTCTCACTATGTCGGAGACACGCTAGCTTTCCCAAGGCTGACGAACTTAGAGTGTTTACAATCATCCGGGTTTAAATCGCGCTCAAATTGATTTGATTTTGACGCAATATTTACACTGACGCTCGCAGGCGGCTATGGTAAGGGGCAGGACATTTCTCGACCAGGCGCGAGTGTGATAATAACAACACACATGGTCCAGGTAACCAATCACAACCACACTGGACCAGATAACCAATACAGCCACACACGGCCAGTAACCAATCACAGCCACACTGGCCAGCTACACCAATCACAGCACACTGGTCCAGCTAACCAATCACAGCACACTGGTTCCAGCTAACCAATCACAGCACACACTTGCCAAGCTAACCAATCACAGCACACACATTGGCCCAGTTAACCAGTCACAGCACACTGGCCCAGTTAACCAATCACAACACACACTGGCCCAGCTAACCAATCACAGCACATTTCGTATTTCAGAAGGCGGGCCTTCATTTGATACAGGAACTATTCGCGCCGTTCATGCCAGACTGGGGAGAGAGGTGTTGTAATAATGTAAAATATGTGAAAAATAATGTGTTTTTCGAACACCCCCAAAACAAAATCAAGACTTTGTAAAAGAGCATAATAGGACCCCTTTAAAAAACATGAAACATGTTTGTTTTAAAGTATAAGGTGTTCACCTGGTGGTGTGGTTTTTATTTAGCGTGCAAGGAAACCCAGGTACCAACGTAAAATAGCTTTACAAAAATTAATTAATTTAATTCAATCTCAATTTATTTTCAACTATTTTATTTTATAATGTTTTTCTTTATTTATTTTCAAATGCCAGAAATAATTATTCTTTCTCTTTTTGCTAATGAAATGTATTTTTTTTGGTGCATTTACTACGCAATGATTTATGTTTGTAATCCTTATCTTCATAACATATAACAAGCCTGTGGTGTAGAACATGATTGGCAGCTATAAACGAGAGGATGCTATAATTAAAAGTGCCTCTTTAGAGTTAAGTGTGAGCAGCTGACTTGGCTGAGGACGGGGAACATCTGTTTGATCTAAACCACAAGACACAGTCTGCGAATGACATCAATGATGGACTGATGGCTCAGAAAGCCGAAAGAGAGAGAAAAATGAATAGCCTACAGTGGGTTCCATGGCATATTTGACTGCCATTTTAATATTAAAAACCTATTGATTTCAAAACTGGAGTTTAGTACATGTCTGTTAGCTTTCAGGCAAATTTATGTGCTAGAGTAATAATAACTATATATTGAGGACACACCACTGTCCACCAACTAGCAAAATATGGGTGTTTTTTTGGGGGGGCTGCAAAAGGACTATAAAAACTATTTGCTATTTAAACAAAGGATAAGCCCTTCGAAATCATGTTTCAAATGGAAAAATGTCTAAACAGGAAAGAAATTAGCATCGTTAAACCATTTCATGGGGTCTTTAAAAAGAGCAAAAAAGGGTCTTAGAACACATTTTTCATATTAAACTCAAATATAAGCCTAGTTCATGGCCCAGGTGTTTCATGTATTGAGTTTAACTCTAACAATTGCATTTATAAGTGTCTAATCAGCCTTATTCAAATGGTAAATTATGGTTTTAGATTGAATTTTCAATAGACTTTATACCAAATGCAACATCAAATGTCATTTAAATTCAAGAGCACAGAAACGGGTAGATGAAAGACATTATCGTATGAAAGGCGTCACGCTCCTCACCTCACAAAAACTCAATCTGTAATCACCGTAATTGGCTGGTTGGTGGGTTTCCTCAGAAGTTCATCCTGAAGACCCATCTCTCAGAAATCGACTGCTGTCCCTTGAGGGAAGTGTGAAGGTTTGATCCCATCAAACCCTCTGCATGGTTCATGTAGGCTCCACAGGGAGCAGATGTTATTGCTGCTAGTTGCGGTTTGGACAGTGGGGTGCTTACCTGGAAAACCAATGAAGAGATACAGAGAAATCAGCGACAGTAATGATGAGACCCTTTGGGACCCAGATGTGCCTGTTCCAGCACTAACTATGTTTAACTATCGTGTACTGTGGGGAAAGCCAGTGAGAACAGGGAAGATAAATAGAGAAAGACGTAGGTGTGGGTTCATACTGACACAAACAGCAAAAATTAAATAAGCTCCAGGAAAAGTGTCACCTTTGTTCATTGTGTGAGAATGTGTGCATGCATGTGTACCTGACAGAATGACATTATTTAGGAAAATTACATTGAAATTGAGCTAGCAGCAACAGGAAACGAAGTATGCTATGTGGCAAAAACAGTGAGAAATTTAACATGTATAACATGAAACGTTTTCTTGCCATAATATGAAAAAAATCTATATTGTGAGAAGGAAGCAGACTCACTAAGTTACATACATGAACATAAAAATCATAAGATTAATAAATAATCAAAATGTGTTAAGTCAATAATTAAATACGTCATTAAATAAATACAAAATAACATGGAAATATATTCTTTCATTGAATTCTATTTAATTTATATACATTTTTTTTTTTCATTTTTAATTGTGATTTATTTGTTTGCCGAAAGATATATTGATACATTATCACTCAAAAGTTTGGCCTCAGTAAGATTTTTTTTAAAGAAATTATTACTTCTATTCAGCAAGGATGCATTAAAAAGTGACAAAATGTAATCAAAAACTTTACATTGTTACCAAAAATGTCAAATAAATGTTGTTCTTTTGAACTTTCTATTTATCAAAGACTCCTAGAAAAACAAATGTGTCAGAGTCTCCATAACTAAATAAAAATATTGTGTATATATATAATATATATATATATATTTATTTATATTAAGCAGCACAAATGTTTTATTATTTATGACACTTAGACCCCATTGATTTTCATTGCACAGACATCTATCCTTTCAAGGGCATGGTTTTGGTCAAATCACTAATCTTAAGTACTACAAACCAATAATAATAATAATAATAATAATGGTGCTTACTTAACCATAGCGCAAATACGCACTCTACACTGCACTTGAAATTCAAGGACTAGCCATTTAAAAAACAAGTGAACGGTATGTAGTGTACTATGTCAACTGTCCTCCACACGTGCACTATTAGGATTCGCAAAGTAATAAAATCGCAAACAAGCTTTGTTTAGCTAGCCATAATAGCCTTGAACTCCAACATGCAGCATGAATCAGTCCTCAGCTAGTCACGTATCAGAAATCCAGCATTAGAGATTAGCACTTAGTGGTTAAAAATACCCGTGCTCCATTAACACGCATGCTTTAATCCTCTTCGACTTGATCTCCGCGGCGTGCTGATGAGCACATGGGGTCTGCTAATTTCAACTCAAAGTCACTTTCAAAACGTATGGCTCAAACTAATTATGATACTTAAAAAATGCATCAGCACACACTGGATGGAGTTTGTCGTCTCTTAATTGTGGTTGATGGCTTGGCCAAAGTCTTTAGTGGATTGATTAGCTTGTGTATCTGAAGTTAATGTCATTAGCGCAGCCGTAGGAAAACTGGCTCTCGCTTGCCGCTTCGCTTAGCGACTATTAGCTAATCTTGGCTAAAACTGTGTGCCCATGCTGACCACATTTCTCATTCTAAACTGATGATTGAAAGCACACGCAGACGTTGCTATTTGCTAACATCAACCAGTTCTGTGAAGATCTGCACTGCTTTTAGCTTTGACTGACCTGCTCCAGTGAAAGGTTGGCATGGCATTACCTTTGTTTATCTGTTGCTAGTGTATCATGATCACAGATTAGCCTTCTTTAGTTTCCATGTCATTAAAGAGTCTTAACATCATTCTGCTTTTTAAAATATGTTGTAAACTGCATTAATAATGAAGATTATCTTTGATCTTTTAATTGCACACACTAGGGTGTGGTTGCTAGGAAATTATGCTGTACTAAACAAGCGGCAACCTTCCGGTCTCTCTCGTGAAACCAACATGGAAGTGACTTAAACTGTAATTCATCGACTGGCCTCTAGAGGCTGGCTGCAAAAGGGAGTCAATCCCATAGACTCCCCATGTTAAAATGCCCAACTTTACAGCAGAAAAAACTGGTTCAAAAAATTATTTTGGTCTATATAGCAAATTTTGCCCTTCGTGACAACTGTGAGGGGGGTGAATTGTTTTATAACTCATCTGTTTAAATTATATGAAGCCTTAAATTTCTGCATAATTAAGGGCGTGGCCACTTGAGTGGCAGGTGGATTGCCGCTGCTGTCACCACCGTCGAGCTAGGTGGGTGTGGTTTCAGCAACCAGCTCCCGCCTCTTTCTATTTTTGATTATCCGGGAGTGACGCGCTGCCAAGATGGCAACGGCCAGCTCCGCCCACTTTGAGCTTCAAATAACAATTTTAGAAACTACAGGGCGTCGCACGGACACTACGTTCATGTTTTTTTTACAGTTTATGGTATATCTATCTATCTATCTATCTATCTATCTATCTATCTATCTATCTATCCATCCATCCATCATAATTTATTTGCCACTCTATCCCTTCAAACTGTCAAACTATTTACATTTTTATTTTAAGACAAAGCTTTGTCAAGCCAACATGAAGTTTTTCTTTCAAACTTCTCAATAGTTATCACTGAAACTTATCAAGTAGGCTATGGCATATCATTATAATATTTTTGCATAAACATTAATGAGAAGACCATCAGAGTTAGGTTGTCATATTATTTAATTACGTATCAACCAAATAAATCGCCAAACCCAACACTATAGTTTTATTTCCCTAAAAGCAACAAAATGTATTTAAAAAATAGATTAATAAGTGAAATATTTACATGAAATTATTATTGATACCAAGGTACCAGAGGTCGGGAATTGTAAATTATGTATGAATTGAGCTTGGGCGCACACTAGTGATGGAAGAAACAAACTGAACCAATTATTTCGCAAAATGATTCGAAGTGCTCGAAACACCACACGCTGGTGACGCCTGCTGGTCAAAACTGTATAAATGCAACAAGAACATGCATAAAAACAGCTTTTACAAACCCACTGCAAACACAAAAGTCTCATTAAAAATGTCTACAAATTGATGCAACTGATCCGAGATTGGGCAAAATCCATAGACGCTGGTTCAATGGTTTGCCGCTGGGAGGCAAAGATTCATGAGTTCGGCGCACCCAACGGTAAACCATCGAAATTTCGAAACGTTTTGAAACAGTTATGACATAACGAAGCCTCATTTACTGAAGTCACGTGGCTTTGGCAGTTTGATACGCATTCTGAACCACTGTTTCAAATCAAATGATTCACAAAGGTTGCAAAACTTCACAAAGCTGCACACTACTAGTAAGACAGTAGCCATGGTGTGCACCTAGTCAGCAACAAAAAGTCGCAGATGCTACAATAAGTCTTAAAACCTCATTTTAAAAATCTGGCTGACCAAGTCTCCAAGTGTGTTCCCTAACGAGAAAAGCAATGAGCAATAGCCACTGAAACTGTGAGACTAAACAGCGCAAATGGAGGGCGAGGCAGTGGGAAGTGAAGTCAATTAGGAAAAAATACCCAACAAGCCATCAAAGTGTCAGCTCACTGCTGCCCACGCCTCTCCAAAGCATTTTTCAGCTCTTTCCTCCACAAAAACTACCGCAGGCACATCCTTGCTGTTTGTTGACATTGTCAAGAATTCATTCTTGTATAGCTGGGTTGAGTTGGTGTAAGAACTGCATCTTTGGGATTGTACTGTAGTAGCTACAATCTTAGAGGATAATAGTCTTGCAGCTGATAGTTGAGTAAAGTGTGAGATGACATGACAGAAAACTAATTATGAAGCTGTAAATGTGCGTAGGACAAGCTTCTTTTATAATGTCTGCAAATGGGAATTATCATTAGCTGAGAGAAAATAGATTTTTTTCCTACATTTAAAAATACTCCATCCTGCCATAATCAATAAAAAAAACAATAACACATCAAGCCTAAACAAGCAATAGCCAAATTTATTTCCTTTGTAAACAGAAGTTTAAAAATACCAGCAACGGCTGCCAGAAATCTCAGAGGATGTGTCCTCAAACCGGCGCAGAAACTTGGACATCAGCTTTGGAATAAATAGCTAAAAGCGATGCATTATGCAGTCTGTCACTATCTAGGGTTATCACAGTTAAGTGGAGGTTAGGATGAAATTAATTTGATTTTCATTTTGAGCTCTTCAATTTGTGCTTCCTGTTAATTCTGCTTTCCCGAGCGCTGGAGCTACATTTATCGCCAACTTTTTCCTGCTTCACCTTTCTGTGGTTCTTTCTTCAAACATGAGCTTGTTTAATTACGCATGATGTGTGTTTAATTAGGACTGGGAAAGAAAGAGACTTTAGAGTCTCTAAAGAATGAAGGTGAAAAGACTGACAGCGAAATCTGGCTGAGCACTTAAAATGCGAAACCATAAAAACCTTTGGGACCTGCAGCGCAGAGAACAAATACAAGAACACAATGATTCGGACTACACGGTTCTTTCTGAAAGCTTTGTTTTCTGTAAAAAAAAAAAAAAAAAAACAGAGAAAATGGGCAAGGCAACAGGAGCATGGAAACAAGCAAACATGGAGGAAAAAATTGTAGTACCTTCTCCAATAACAAATGTGAACATCCTATGCAGCAAATTTAGCATCATTATTTGATTCTAAATAGTTTTTTTTAACCTGATCCCATGGCATATCTGATTTACTATATTTTTATTCTGAAAATAAATGCATAAACATTAGACTGTTATATTCAAAATTAACATTAGATTTTAAAGTAAAACAACAGCAAATTATTTTCATTCATTAACACTAAGTATATACTGCATATAGACATGATATTTTTCCACAATTTTGGATTTTTCATTTAAATGTGAATATGCTAGCATTATTCAGCTATAACAAAGAGTCAATATTAATTTTGGTTAATTTTCTAAATGTTTCTAGCGCTTAATATTGAAAGAGTCTTGAGTTATGAATTATTACATGTTCGCACTCTAGCTGATTCTTCTATATGTATTATCATAATGCTGTTTTTGAGCATTATAAAATCATAGAATCCTGAAAAAAAGCGGTTATGGTAACACAAAAAATATTACGCAGCCAAACTGTTTCACTAAGAATGTTTATAAGATGTTTAAAAGGTAATAAGACTGATGTCTTGAGGCCCCAAATCAGCATTTTAGAATGATTTCTGAAAAAAAAGAAGAAAAAAAAAAAACACGAAGACTGGAATAATGCCTACTGAAAAGTGCTTTGCCACTCATAGCGAAAAAAACAAAAACAATAAAAACAGTATTTAAATTTCATAATATTTCACAATGGTACGCATGTTGATAAAACAAACGAGTATGAAAAGCGGGAGGGTAATATTAAACACCACCTAGTGAACTCACTTGCAAGCATTTGAGTAGTAACTGCTTTTTAATATTTATGTACTATAATTAGCTTTTGTTCCCCCCAAAGGATATATATTTTCTTTGGTTATGCACAAAAGCCTGTCAATAGGGAGAAAAATAATAATAAAATGAATGAAAAGAAAGGAGATGATTATCAGGCATCTATCCAAATCATCGACACCGACAGTTGTAATTTTTCACACATTTTGTATTGTATTATGTATGCAGCAGAGAAAATATATAGACAGCTTCGTAGTATTCGGTCTACTAGTCATGATAGAATCACTGGTCATAAGCATAAAGGATGTTTCTTGACTGTATGTATGGGTGAAGGCCACTTTTGTGCAATATTAACGATCGTAGGGCTGGGTGATATAGCTAAAAAAAATTATCAATGATAAAATGTTTCATATCGTTCGATAATTATTGACATTTTTTATAAAAGAGCAATAGAATTTTTTTTTTTTAGTTTAACCACTGTATTTATAATTAACGCAATTTATTGAGACAAACAACAAATAATTTTTGTTTAAACAGTCAAACACAAAATAAAAATTAAACATATCTAATTTCTAATGCTTTATATGCAGATTAAATAGGTCTTTGTGTAGGTCTAATTGTCTCCCGAGGCCACAGCAGGGTAAAATGAGCAAAATAATGCAGCACGTTTAAATTGTCAACGCAAGGAAGTAACTCTAAAAAACGTGCATTACGTCTAAATTAACTCATAAAAATCAAATATAATTTCGTAAATTGCATAAACAATTATGAACAAAACATCATGTATTTATGCATTGCTTAATCCAAAGAGCCGAAGAACCATTCACACAGACTGCATTTAAAAACATAAAAGACGCAGTGAAAATGAATAAGGCTCCACAAATTCGTGACGTGTTTTCTAAAAGTTTAAACTGTTTTAACTTTGCACGGCTTCTATACATCTCTTCGCTGAGACGCGAGTGCAGCAGTCGTATTTGTCCGTCTAAAAAATGCGCTGAATATGCGTTCTGTGTGAATGGCTTGGTTTCGGTTTTAACCCCTTCAAGATCTTCTCCGCACTGAGCTTCTATATTTCTCTAATATTTTGAATGAATAACGCAGCAGCGGCGCATCTCGTGGGCTAGACTTATAAAACATTAAAATGCAACAACGTCACTTATATCATTATCACCGCATCTCGTGCGCCACTGATGCACACCTAACATTCAAATGCAAATGTTTATTTCAAATTCGACTAATATTCATTCTTTCTTCACAATCTCCTCATCACAGGCAGGCACAGCACTCAGTTCAGCATGAGCTCGTGTGTGTGTGCGGTCTGCGTCACTCATAGTACGTGCCTACATCGTGCACTATATCGAACAATTTTTCTATCGTTATCGAAGGTGTACCGTCGATAAATATCGATACCGTTTTATCGCCCAGGTCTAACGTATCGTAAGAAAGAAATCGTAAGAGTATTTTAAGCCACGGAAAATCATGCCCTAGGACATGGGAACTCATGGAAACATGGAAACCATAAGAGACTGAGGAGTGATTCGATATGTGTGGGCTTGCACTTTATATTTACCTACATGTTAGTACTTGAAAGCCAATCTGAGCCTCTGCTTTTGTTGCAGCAGCAGCAGCAGGTCCAGTGGGAAACTGAGAGCATTGCACGTCTTTAGACAGTTTCATGCTTTGCTCATCTCTCCCAGACCCTTTGATATTATGTATGTGCCAGTGATGGTCATTCCTAGTTTGTTCGATGTGTAGAACCTCGGCCTCACAATCAATCCACCCCCTCACAGATAAAACCTGCTTCTGAAGCCACAGCCGTGATCAAAGTGTCCTATCCGCCTCCTCCCTGACTCATTCCTCAAAACTCGTCACTGACCAAAACTACAACTTCTAAGACATTCTAGGAGTATATACTGTACTTCCAGTGTTTTAGGCACAAGTTAATATCTCATACCAGTGCTTAGGATATTAGGAGTTAAATGCAAGTAAGCAAATGCAAGTGCTCAAACACTGTTTGGTCAGTGTACAAGTCACATTTTACTGATGTATAAGACTCTCCATGATAAAGAAAAGGAAAATCAGGTTTAAAACACACGCCAAGTTCTCGTAATGTACTTTTTGTATTCATTTCTTATGGTTTTGAAAAACTTTAGCATCATTTTCAACAAAAGTACACATTTAAAAATGTCTACATTTTGATGTAAAATATGGTGTAATTTTTCCTTACGCCATGAATACATGTGAGTGTACATATCATAAATCATTATTTTGTATATATTTCAAGGTATTTTTTAACAGATATTAATAATCATTTATTTTACAAGCTGAACTAAACTTGCCTTATCGTAAAAGTACAAATTATCTGATATCTTAAGAGATTTATTCACCTTGACAAAAGGTTTTGAGGGTCTGCAGGGGCCTTCTCTATTACATAATTTCTTTTTTTATTTTGCTTGTTTCTGTATATTGGTCACACCACATGACTGATGTTGTGGATATTTTTTCTTTTTCTTTTAATAATACAATAATAGAGGCTTATTCCAAACTACTTAATGTTTTCTTTTTTAAGAATAAAAAAAAAATTTTTTATTCATTATGATGTGGATTTTTTTTTTTACTTCAAATTTACTTTTTGAAAAAAAAAAATGTAATACAGAAATTAAAAATATGTTACTGCATATATGAATAAATTTTTTTACATGCATTTCTGATTACACTTATAAATAGGACTAAATATGAGCGTCCCTTAATTAATGTGCATTGTTGCGTTACTAACCCTAAAACTCAGTACTTGAGGGGGCAACAACGCCAAGCCAGGGGTGTTAACAAGCTGGATTCAGGTAGCTAACTTTAAATATGTCAACATTTAACTAAAACTATCTCACCCAGCAAAATTGTTGACCAGAAAGAGAAAACTGAACATAGAAGACTTTTTACACAAATACTTAATATAGCACCCCTTGTGGCAACGATGCAGAATGCAACGATTTGAGCCTAAAAGATAAGAAAACTGTAAATGTAAAAAAAATAAAAATAAAGTGATGTGACATGTAGCCAAGTATGGTGACCCATACTTAGAATTAGTGCTCTGCATTTAACCCATCCAAAGTGCACACACACAGCAGTGAACACACCATGAACACACACCCGGAGCAGTGGGCAGCCATTTATGCTGCGGCGCCTGGGGAGCAGTTGGGGGCTCGGTGCCTTGCTCAAGGGCACCTCAGTCGTGGTTTTGAAGCCACTGTTGACCAACAGAACACCGCCTCACAGCACACATTGTAAACCCGCTTCTTTCCGAACCCACACAATGCCCTTCTTTTCAGTGTCCTTGTCAATCAATACATAATAATGGATTGAGTTTGTCTGAGCCAGACCAGAGGCCATTAGCAAGCGTATCAGTGTGCTGTCAGAATAAATTACAAGGCTGATGCTCTGTGGAGCAGAGAAATCTCTCACCTCGTGGAGGCCGAAAAGAGCCGCTGTGGCTCAGAGAGAGATAAAATTGGGGACCCCCTTGTTTTTTTTTTTTTTTTTCTTTGACGGGTACACATTAAATGAAGCAGGCAGGGCGAAACCTTAAAGACAGCTTTAGAAATGACAGCGTAAAAGCCCATGGTGCTGGATGTCGTCAGAGAGATTTTTGAAGAGCAGAGAGGATGGTTTTCTCTTCACTAAAACACACCTTCAATCTTTTCATTGGAAACCAGTTACAACACATTGAATGTACTGCATTTCTCTCCTCCACACAACTTGATTCTTGCTCTAATGACATTGATTTCTGTGCGGCAAGACATGCATTTTTTTGATGTATCAGAGCATTTTTGATGACGACTTCTAAACATTGCTTAGAAGGTCAACACTGAAAGCACAGAGAATAATTACATAAGCAGAACGGAATGGGCATCAGCAGTCAGGGAAAGGCAAAGTAAAGTGTGTGTGAGGCCAATTTTGGAAAGTAAGTTCCCCTGTGTATAGGTGTCTGGGGAGATAAGTGTTTCAGTGGGAAGAGAAAACAGCGCTTCTCTTCTGAGCACACTACTATCAGCACTTTCTACTTTCATCCCTCATATACACAAAATCATTCTTATACTTTGTATCCGTTTTCAGTTGCAGTAAAATGAAATAACATTTAAATGTTATGATTAGGAACTAATAACTCGATTATTTTTTTTAATTAGCACCAGAGCCATTATTTATTTGCTACCCTCACCTGATGGAGTCTTTTAATAGACTACATTTTCATGGAATATAAACCTTGACAAAAAATATATGACTTTGTCGCTTATGGGCTTAACCTAATTTAAATTGAAGCCTGGAATGAATCATTTAAAACCTCATAGATTATAGAAGATAGCATGCATAATTAGGTGCACGCTGGTATAGTGCATGGTGGATTTTAAACTAGAGATTTTGCATATTTCATGATTTACTTTGGAGGTTTACAATTACCAATGATTACCACAACTGTAGTTATGAAATGTAGCAATATATCAGATGCGCTCTAATAATGCAAAATGGGCTATTGTTATTACTTGCCACATTAACCACAGGTTTGTGACTTGGCAAATGTAGAGGGACACATTAGAAGGCTCCAGTTAATATCAGTAATAACTTACAACACTTACGGCTGCCAGTGCAAAGAGAGATTTATTGGAGACGAATTCAATTCTGGAGACCTGAGCTATTACCATAAGACTGTATGACATATTGAGCATCTACTTCCTTTCCGAACCAACAATGATGATCTAGTTCAGGGGTGGCGAACGTCGGTCCTGGAGAGCCTCAGCTCTGTAGAGTTTTGCTTCAACCCTAATCAAACACACCTGAACAAGCTAATCAAGGTCTGAAGGGTTACTAGAAAGCTACAGGCAGGTGAGTTTTAATTAGGGTTGGAGCTGAACTCTGCAGGGCTGCGGCTCTCCAGGACCGGAGTTCGCCACCCCTGATCTAGTTTTTCCACTTAACTACATTTACATCCATTGCCTTGTCCACTGCCAATTCATTGCGCTATTGTATTGTTCGACAAAGAACCTTTGCTGACCCCTTTGTTTAAAACCCTAAGATAAATGCATTAATATACCACAAAAAATTTTTTTTAGGCTTTAGTGGGACAAAAAAACTCTGGTCCTGACAGTACCTTTTCAAACACTTAATGGTTTCCAACACATAGGAAAATAGTATTCACAAATAAGTTGAATGTTTTAAAACCATTTGGACCTCAGAACCCTGTAGCTGACATAGAGAACCCATTAAAATAAATGCTGTTATAAAAAGAGAATATCAGGGGGAAAAAAATTAATAAATAAGGGAAGGCTAAACAATTTCATTAAAAATAGATACTTGTGTACATTTTCTAGGCAGCAGTAATAGATTAAATGATGGAGAAAAGAGTTATCACAGGGCTTATATCCAGACATGTGGTGTAGCAAAGCACAACCATTTTAATGAGCCAAAGAGTGGCTGTATTGCAGTGGTGGGGTGATGCTCTACAGCCCCAGAAAAGTGTGCCAGAACTGCTGCATCCTCCACAATCTAGCTCTCAGAACCAACCTGCAGTATGCATGAGAAACTGTGGGGCGTGGATTGCGCTCAACACAGATGTAGTGGGTGCATTTGTCCGTTAGCCGATTTGCATAATTCCTAAATTATGAATCGGATGCTAAAACAACGCAGACAGTACACGCAAATAAACAGCGCTATCAGCGGGTGCAATTCATTCTTAGTGAATTCCCCCTTTGGTTATCTCTCAGTCCAGCATGGCATGAACAGAAGAGTCGATAATGCAAAGACCAAGGATCTAACAACTGCAAAAAGAACAGTTCAAGTGGGAGAGAAATAGAGCATGGTGGAGTTAAAGAGGACAAAGGTGGTCAAAGGAGCAGAGAAAAGATGAAAATGCCATAGAAGAACCTTTTTTGTCTAAATGGTTCCATAAAGAACCTTTAACATCTGAAGAACCTTTCTGTTTCACAAAAGGTTCTTTGGGGCGAAAGAAGGTTCTTCAGATTATAAAAAGGTAAGAAAGAAATGGTTCTTTAAAGAACCTTTGACGGAATGGTTCTTTGTGGAACCAAAAATGGTTCTTCTATGGCATCGCTTGAAGAACCTTAAGAGTGTAGCCTCGAGAATAAACTTTTAGATTGATCTCATGAATACCAGGGAAGTGATAGGAAGTAGTAGACTGCCTGATCCTAAGAAAGGATGAAGTTTATACTGAAGTTGCAATCACATTATCAAAATTTTGTGGGCCAAAAAGGTTCATTGTCTATTGTCAATTGTGTAGCAATGTATGCATTACAGCTCAAACAGAAGTCACTTTCAAACAAAGTTGCTTTCTGTTGGACAACACTGTGTGAAACCCGAACTCGTAAAATCTGCCAGGGGAAGTTTTTTGCCCTTGCTTGAAAATTCCTGTTCATGTGAAATCCTATTTAAAAGAATGAATTGCACCCGCAAAAACAATGCTGAACAATGGTTAAATGTGACCAGGACGTATCAAAAATGAAATATTTGGGGATGAACTTTTTTGTCCGTACAATGAAAATCAGACAACACTAATCTGTACCCCACTGACTTTTCATTGTGTAGACAAAAACCATGACAACAACAACAAAAAAATACTTCTGGTCCTTGAATCGAAAGGCTTAGAATGACATGGTGAGTATATAATGAAAGATTTTTTATTCTTCTATAAACTCTCTCTTAAAAGGTATATTTTACCCAAAAGATATTTTAAAGAATGTTAAAGGGGTCATATGATGCTGCTAAAAAGAACATTATTTTGTGTACTTGGTGTAATGAAATGTGTTTATGCGGTTTAAGGTTCAAAAAATGCATTATTTTCCACATACTGTACATTATTGTTTCTCCTCTATGCCCAGCCTTTCTGAAACGCGTCGATTTTTACAAAGCTCATCGGTCTGAAAAGCGAGGTGTGCTCTGATTGGCCAGCTATCTAGTGCGTTGTGATTGGCTGAATACCTTAAGCGTGTGATGGAAATGTTACGCCCCTTACCATATTGTGATGCCCTGTCTAGCCGGAGCGACGAGACAAAATCATGAAAACCCATTACAAACGAGGCATTGTTGCATCCAGTGGGGACATAATTACGGATTATAATGACTTATACGGTCTTTATGCGCGTTGAATCGCACCGCGTAAACATAAAACATGCATTTGTGATTTGAGAAATGAAAAACTACAAGTGCTACTCTACACTGCTCAAAAAACTCGCGTTTGAATCATCAGTGGCAAATCCTTTAAATATAAACAACGTACTTACAGCCCGTGAGTCAGAACAGCCGGCATTGTAGTCTACTCTGCCAGGATCAGTAAACAGTCCTCCATAAAATGCGGGACACATCTGAATATTTTGGTTAAACTCTTTGAACAGTGTTGTAAAAAACCCGAAGTTGTTTTTTTTTTTTTTTTGTTAAAAGTATTTCATCAGGCGACCAGCAGGATAGCTCGCGCGTGTTAGAACGAGCCGTTTTAGGTGGCGTGACTGACTCTTAAATTTTATAAAGAATATCTCTTGGATTTGAGACTTTAGTCTTTGCAACTTACAGATCGTCTGATGCACCAAGAGCTTGTAACACTTAAAAGAGAAAGGAAAAATTGAAATCGCATCATATGACCCTTTCAAAACCAAACAGTTGACGTATAGTATTTTTTCGAATACATTAAGTCAAAAGCTACCGTCAACTGTTTTGTTACCGATATTCTTCAAAATATTTTCTTTTGTGTTCAATAGAACAAAGAAACTCATACAGTTTTGAAACAAGTGGAGGGTGAGTAAATGACAGAATTTTAATTTTTGGGTAAACAATCCTTTTAACTACTATGACTGAAGGTGCAGTATGGGGCCGACTTTATATTAGGTGGCCTTAACTACTTACCTTTAAATTTATAATTTGGTTATTGTGTACATGTTTTTACATTGTACTTATATTTAAAAAAAAATTTAATTACCTGCATGTAACATCGGAATAAGTCTGTAATTACATTTATAATACATTTGTGTTGAACCAATCGTACACCTTAACCCACCCTTAAACCTACCCATACCACCAAACCTGTCCCTAACCTTACCCACATCCCACCTCAATCGCAGGAAAAGTGTTTTGCAATACAATAAAAACACAATAAGTACATTGCACTTATTTTTTGATGTCAGTACGTAATAGTTAAGGCCACCTAATATAAAGTGGGACTGCATTATGAATAAAATTCTTGCTTTTGCTATCAAATGAAACAACACGTTCTTACATCATTTGTTTTAAAGGTCATTCAAAAAGTCCTGTTTATTTTGGTTTCGGTACAGAAGGAACATGCTATCACAGACGTACACGTTGACAGCTGACCTCCTCAGACGCTTAGTTCGCATGCAGCCTGGTATTTGAAAACCACCTCTTCGGTAGTTGTCATGGAAACCGCACACTTCTCTGCCCTCCCCTTTTCTGCGAAGCGACTATGTGCAGATGCAGTGTTGCACAATTAGTCTCGGTCGGATTCATATACGTGTCGAGCGTGGGGGTCAAGTGGATGGGAGGGTTTCGTACATGTGAACGCACACGCTCCGAGGGGCATGGCAGAGTTGCTTCTGGAATTACTTCAGTAGACCACTCAGCAGGTGGTCTCTGATACTAATCAGGTTTCCTGGAGCTTTAACACCAATTAGAGAAAGAATAACAGTGTGTTGCAGTCCTAACAGGAGCCGTGGTGCCATTCCATTTATCTTTTTTCACTATATAATTTAGAAAACATTAGAGGACGAGCACATTATGGTTATTAAACCCCCAAACATCTGGAGGTGGTGTGATGTAATGATTAAGCCACAGGGCTGGCTTGATTCCCGCAAGAAGCAAACCATAAAACATAACCATTCTGCCCTTAAGCAATGCACCTAACTCCAGAAAATTATGCCTGTAATAAGTTTATGACAGCATTCTGTGGAAACACTGTGTGAGTGTCACAGAAACAGCTTCCATTGGCTCTGGTTGTGGCTATTAATATTTATATTTTACTCATGCTTATACTTTGAATTAGTGAGATTTAAGAAACCACTAACTCTAAGTATTAAACATGAATGATTCCTCATAGTGGGTAGCTCGTTTAAGAGAGGTACGTGATGTCACTGTTCTCAGAGATCATACTTACAATGACTATGTCCAAAATCACCCCCTTTAACCTTAAATAGGGCACTATTTGAGAGGACAACCACTTGTAGTGGTGTCAGAAACTATAGTGGATGTTATCGAGTGCATTCATTCAATCCCACAATGCACCGCAATAATGAGTAGACCACCAATGTACACTCAATGGCTAGCGAATACCCGTAATGTACTGAGAGGGTCGTGCCGAAATAATTCCCCTAATGGCACCTGCAGCCGAATCATTCATCCATTTTCATGTGGGTACAGCGTAATGTCATGCAGGTACACATTTCTATTTAATTGATTATTAAATAGTTTAATTAAGGTTTAAGGCCACTGCACACCGAGTCCGAAATTTTTGCACGTTGAAAAATAAATACGACCTCACGTTGTGTGTCAATCACGTTTACACACTGCCTCTGAAACTTTCGTCCGTCATAAAAAAAATCAGACCAAGTTCGATTTTCTGCATTTTCGCATCCCGTAGCAAGCATTTTGATAGGAAAGGATGACGAATACGAAAAGTACGAAAATCGCATACGAAAATTACGAAACAAAAGGAAGGAAAGAATCAAGTGCTGGGTATGTAATATGCAACGGCTGTGAGGCACTGTATGTATATGAAAGCCACAAGACTGGTACCTCGAATATGGTACATCATGTGTGTGCTAAATCGAAAGGCCAGTCAAGTCAGACAAACACCTTAAGTTTTTACGTTCGTCGGGACAGCAAAAAAAATACCACTGGAAGTTAAGTCTAGTCTCGTGAATGCATTCGTGGACCTGTGCTGCCTAGATATACACCCCTTCGATGTTGTCTCAGGCAAAGGATTCCTCCAAGTGGCCCAAACATTAATAAACATCGGTGCCAATACGGTGTAGTTGACGCTGATGCTATCTTACCCCATCACCAAACTGTTTGTGACATGGCAAAGCAAAAGGCTGCCGCTGGTAAAGAAAAAACTTTCAGAGGCCATCCAAAAAGTTTTGGAATACAGTGGGATTGCTGTTACCACAGATATGTGGACAGACAAATTTAACAAGAGGACATATGCTGTCCTTACATGTCACTATATCAACGAGAAGTGGCATCTGGAAAGTTGCATTCTGGCAACAGTGGAATTTGACAGTCATCAAAAAAAAAACAGCGAAAATATCCATGATCAAATAACCACTGTGTTAATGAGTTATGGAATAACAGCAGACAAGATCATTTTTGTCAGTGACCAGGGCGCGAACATTAAGGCTGCACTTCGGACCTACCACTGGGTTCCGTGCTCCGCACACACGCTGTGAGAGGAGTGAGAGGAATGCACCAGAAGGCATCAAAGACGTGCTGGAAATGATAGATAATTGCAAAAGCCTGGTGACATTTCTGAAGAGAACAGGTGCTGTTGCAAGTTTAGCGCACACTGTCATTCAAGAATGTGAAGTTTGATGAACAGTAAAGTCGACATGCTGGAATCTATACTAAAACAGTATAGTGACAATAGACAGCTTCTGGAAGACAAAGGCCAGCTGCATCGGATGGAGGGCATCTTTCAAGACCAGCTCATGCACTTGATTCAATTCCTCACTCTCTTCAAATTAGCCATTAACGAGCTTGAAGGAGAAAAATACCCAACAATTCACATGGTGTTACTCTGGTTTTTCAAGCTTAAGAGACACTGTGAGCCCAAGTTTGGAGATCCATCATACATGGCCTAGAGTGACCACTGAAACTGTTGGTCGGTGTGCGCTAACGAGTTTAATATCCCCGTTGCAGCGGAACATTGCAGCAGACGAGCGAAAAAGCAGATGGAAGCAGGTGGAAGAGTACTGTTCTTCAAACTTTCAGTTAGATGAGTCCTCAGAGGAAAATTTGCTTTCGTTCTGGGAGAAACAAGATCGCTTATTCCCATGGCTGCAGGCGCCTTGCTAGAAGAATCTTGTGCATTCCTGCAACAAGCGGTGCAAGCGAACGCTCATTTAGTGCAGCAGGCCGCGCTTTAGAGGCGAGGCGGAATCGTCTGAATCCTGGCACAGTAGATGCTATTCTGTTTTTGCACAGTGCAAACGAAAAGGCCAAGAAATACAAAAAAAACAACATAACTGGCGTTTAGGCGGAATTGGCACCGTTTTGTTATCTATAGGCATATCTATATGTAGTTCTATATCTGTTTTTGTGAAAAAAAAAGTTCTTAATTGTTACTTTGTATATCTGTTTGGAAAGTTGCAGTATAATAGTCCAAATTATTTGAACAGACGGCTAACAAATTTGCCGTTATCCAGTCATTTGTGTGTTGCATGTTGCAGTGACAGAAACGGCGATATTCAAAGTCTGAAGGGAGTAAAGCCTGTTTATTTTATTAAGAAAATGTAGGCTAATCTGGCCAAAGACAAACTTTTGTTTATAAATAAATGTTCATTTAAAAGCGTCTTACGATCAGCGTATTATTTTACTATCAGAGATTCGCAGATTAGTTCTAACGTCACTGAATCTGATGTTAAAAACGAACGATCCACTGACCACAACACAAACATCATGCTTAAAACAAAGAATTAGAGTAATTAAAGTGACAATCGGGTGCGGATATCTATATCAGAGAAAATTATAGGTGCGGGCTGGTGGATAATTTATTTGAAGCAGCGGATGCGGGTGACATTTTAGCTCATCCGCGCATCTCTAGTGCGCATATCTTCGCTGTAATGCTGTTTCAGCAGTTTTAAAAACACTGTTTTGGAAAACACAATGCTTAAAAGTTTTAGTAACCATGTAGCACAGCAACGTCACGTGAGCGTGTAACCGCGATAGAGACGATAATCAAAAATCTCTACCGGTTGACAAATTTCTACCGGTTAATCTCGTCTACCGGTATATCACCCATCCCTACACAACACCCTAGCAACCATCCATAACGCCTTAGCTGGTGCATAGTAATGCCCTGGTAACCACCCACAACATTCTAGCAACCACATAGCAATGCACTAAAACCACTTTAAACACCTTAGCAACCACAAAACAAAAGATTTGGTTCTGAAAACAACATTTAAGAAAGATTTTCAGCCATAGGTGTGGTCATTGTGATCAGTCAATCAGTGTTGGGCAGTAAAGCATTACTTAGTAACGCGTTACTGTAAATTGATAACTTTTTTAGTAACAGAGTAATTTAACACGTTATAATTTTCAAAATAGTAATTAGAGTATAGTTACAAGCCGAGGTCTCTATACGTTACTGCCACGTTACATTGCTGACAGAATGCGGTGTTTTATAATCTAGAGATTGTAAAAAGGATGTAGCACACGCACCCTCATGTCAAGTGCCAGTGGATTAGAGGCCTGCTCCCGCGAGACCCGACGCAACAGAGCGCGGCGCGGGACAAGATGGGCGAGTGCTGGTGCAGGGGGGTAGACACTTGTGTGTGTGTGCGGGATGGAATTAGAAGATAGAAATATCTAAAATAAAATATCTAAAACAAATAAATTGTTATTCATCTATTGCACAAAAGCAACATGAACTAATATAAAATATAAACAATTAACAGGTGCAAGCGTATGCAGAGTTTCTATTTAGGCTATAACACGTGTTTGCAGCGTTGAGCAATGCAGTGCTGAAATGTGCGTGCTGACGAATCTTCTCATTATAACACACGAATTGTAGACATTATGAAAGATTCATTATGCATATATTTATTGTGTTATAACAGAGATTTGTGAGATTACGATGAACTGAGATGTCTTTTAGAGATTATAAATGCAGCGCTCTTTGCTGGCATTCTGCCATGCCAAACCATCCGCTTGCTTTAGTTAAAAATAACAGTGTTCTGTGAATGTTGATGCTTTAATAATAAATATTTATCGGGAGTGTGTATGCTGGGATTTCATAAATTTCATGGAGAAAAAAGTAACGTAACTAGTAATGTAACTAATTACTTTTGAAATTAAGTAATCAGAACAGTAACGTGATTAATTTTAAAAGGAGTAATCAGTAATTTGATTACATTTTCAGAGTAACTTGCCCAACACTGGTCATTATAATAGGCACACACACACACACACACACACACACACACACACATAAATGGGGTGTCCTGCATTGATCAGCCCTCTCTGCTCCTGCAAAGCATCTAATCTAAGACCCAGAGCCAGCACACACCGATCCAGGCACAGTGCACCGAGGATAAAACGTTCTTAGGCTCTGTGCCACATCTGAGGAATATTAAAACAATCCCATCAGCCAACTTCAAACGCTCGGCTCACGCGGAGAAAGAAAAGAGGACATCTGTAGAATATTCAAAGAAACGCTCCTTCCTCTGAGTGCTGTCACACAGTCTGGGAAACCTGAGAGAAGGAGATTATCTCTGAATTTAGATGAGCTGTGCTAATACAACAGAACGCAGAGAGGGAAGCAAAAGCTCTAGTGTCTGTCAAGCAGCGAAGATGAGGACTGCATTTGGCAGGACACACCAAGCATCACACGGACACTTCAATGAGCGCTTGGCAGGGCTAAACAAATTCCCATTCTGGGGGCCCCCGATTCAAAACTTATTGGTTTCCAACTGGGAAGAAGAAACAGCTATCACATAGTACTGCGTTCTGCCAAATACACACGCAACATGCTGGTCGCTATCCAAATAGGCTTGCAATACCAATCCGGCTTGTGTGGTTGAAATAAGTGCATCAGAATGATAAAAGAGGATTTTTCTCTTAATCTGTTTGCTTTTTCTTACTGTCTATTAAGGGCTTGATGCGTGTCCTGTAGAGCTCAATGTTTGTCTCTCTCTCTCCTCTCATTAAATCTGTATTTTGGCATGCTCATTTAGTTTCCTCCCAAACTTGGCGGGTGTGCTCGTGCTGGCCAGTAATTAATTGGACCACCTGTTCCCAATCACCTTTACTGTTCCACCGCCCCCACAGTATTATGGGATATGTAGTCTTCTGTGCTAGGGTAATGAGGTTATATGTGCAAACGTTAAAAAGGTTTAGACAGCATATTTTCAAGATGTTAAATGTAATGTATTTTTGGACGTATGGGTAGATTTGCCTTAATAAATACATAAACTGCAGTGACGCATACAGAGGGAAAAAAAAGAGGGTGTTCTTTTTTTTTTGGAAATAAATATTAGTGTACAGCTTACTGAATTATGCTCAGTATACTGTTTTAGAAATAGCATGTGAAACAGTAAGCATTATACAAAAAAAATTTTTTTTTTAAACCATAGTAGGCTATGTTACGTTTCCTCTGCAGTGCAGTTCAGCTGTCATCTTGGAAAAAGTAATAATAATAATAATTAATTTTGGTAAAAATATTCTATTCTAGGAATTACTAAAAGGGATAAGATATATTTAGAATATAGCATACTATGAATTTTTTTATGAGTTTTTATTTTTTAATTGGACTGCCAACATTTATGATGTTAAGATGTTAAAATGTTAAGATTTCCACCCAAAATTGGATTAAAAATGCAATAAATAATATTAAATAAATAAATAATCCATAACAAAATTCCCAACATGTACACTACTTGACTGAATGAAAGAGTGTAGAATGTATGCAGTGTAGTGAAGTAATTTATGATTTACATAATGAATATCGTTTCATATGCTTTTTAAAAAAATATTTAACAGCATTCAGTAAATACTGTGCAGTATGCAGTAAGCTAATATGCCACTGATTTGAAATGCTTGTAGGTAAGCTAACAACATTCTAAAGA
This sequence comes from Sinocyclocheilus anophthalmus, assembly GCA_018155175.1. Taxonomy (NCBI): domain Eukaryota; kingdom Metazoa; phylum Chordata; class Actinopteri; order Cypriniformes; family Cyprinidae; genus Sinocyclocheilus; species Sinocyclocheilus anophthalmus. Next base: position 497,098 of record JADLZN010007805.1, read on the forward strand.
AATTCACAAAATGCATAGCAAACTAAATATTGGGTAAATAGTCATTTTTATTACATTGACTGTTATTTTAAATCTATTCTTTTTGGTATTAAATGAAATAAAGAGTAATTCTAGAACAGCATTTGTTTCTTGTGATTGTCACCCCCCCCCCCCCCCACCCACCCCCCCCCAACCCCCCCCCCCCCCCCCCCCCCCCCCCCCCCCCCCCCCACCCCGCCCCCCCCCCCCCCCCCCACCCCCCGCCAGTGACATTTTGAATCAGGCGAAATGATACATGCAATGCTGTTTTAGAATTTCTCCAAAACTAAGTCTCTTGGGTAGAATAATATCGCTGTCTACCAAAGTATGTACAGTATACATAGTTTATAATGCAGAAAAAGTAAGAGTAGTGTGGTAGTTTGCCTTCCAAAAATAGCCAGACAGACAGCAGGTAGGATAAAAGAGCATTCGGTGTCAGTTGTGCTGGCCTGGTTTGCCCAGGAGGGAGGAGTTCAGGAGCGCTGCAGTCAATAACACACCCATCACTTATCAAACACCTCACAAGACTGACAATCCAGAGAGCGTCTCCATGACAACACAACTCACTCCACAGAACTGGCACACGTTCAGAGCCAACTCTCGGCTGCGGCGTGAATAATAACTCCGCTGCATCTCTTAGACTTTCCTTAGAGCCCTTTTATTTGATGCAGTCCTAATTCAGAGGCTGCATTGTCTTGTTTCTGTTCATCTTTTTGAAAGGGTTTATTAAACCATTACCTTTTTTTTTTGTAGCGTTGCAATTAATATGAAGCTAACAAATAGCTACCTGCTTTATATGTGACTATGATGTGTTTTGGTGTGTATTTGGTCCCACTGTATTTAAGGTCAATTCTGGCATTAACAAACCATGAACTATGACTTGCTGGACTCATAACTCCAATTGGCTGCTTATTAATAGTGGTAAGGTAGTTGTGAAGTTAAGTATGGCCGTAGGATTGGATGTAGATACACTTTAAAATCTTTTTACTTGACGGGAAAATACGGCACTGTGGGTTGCCAGAACTCCCTTAAAAAATATGGTTGAACTTTAGGTTTACAGATTACAATTCACACAATAAAATACCATTTATTAACTGATGTAATGTTAGTAAACCAGCATATTGAAGTATTTTTGAAGTAGTTTTGTAACATTGTAATGCACTGATAACCACCAAAAACGGGTGGTGATGAGAAAGTCACATGATGAACCAAAGCTCATCACAAACAGCTTTTCTATGAGCTGAAGAGGGCAATACTTATATATAGAAGGTGCACAGTGTCATTCACACAAACATTAAACCCCATCATGGTGACACATGATACTGAAATAATGCAATAAACATTAATTTAACAAAATAAGATGTAACATAAAACCCTAATGTACACAACTGATAAGAAAAAAAAACTAAGAAAAAACATTTTATTTCAACAAAAAAACATCAAATATTAAGTCATGCATGGAATTCTGGGAGTGTCAATTTACGGTTTTTCACTGTAAATTATACAATGGCCTTTTCTTTTTCACTTCCAAAAACCGTATTTTTAACAGTATTTTACTGTAAAATTCCATTAAATGTAATTACGTTTTCACGTATATATAGTATGGAAACTTACTGTTAAAACAGTTAACGGTTTTTACTGTAGCATTTTTACAGTTTTTTACTGTTAAAAATCACAATCATTTTTTTTTACAGTGTATGGTCATAGAGAATATGTGCTTTATAAGTACTAATATGTTATTAATAGGCATGCTAATAAGCAACTAGTTAAAAGAGAGAATTGGTCCCTATACTAAAGTGTTACCAGGTATTTTTACACAAAATAAAAATGCAAAAGGACCCTTTTTATTTCCAAGGCGACAACTAGATTCCTCTCACTGAATTTAATATGCAAAGTGAGGTCATATGGCAATAATGTGGCATACTCAAAAATTCAAAGTTGCATAATGTGTTACTTCACATACCATTTAAAAATATGAGGTTGTATACAGTGTACATGCCATTATAAGCCATATAATTTGTCTGCATTATGTATATGTATGTTTATCTACTGTAGACCCAAAACTCCTAACAAAACCTAGTTTTGAAATAATCCAGAGTGAGTGCCGTTGTCTGAGGTCGAACATGCGAGCCTGTGATATGTAACATATGCCACTGTCAGAGCAGAGAGGCCCATCCAGGATTTAATTCACACAGTCACAGACAGAAGTTTGTCTGAAACAGGCTGAACCCAAATTTGTCTTGTGTCAGTTATGCGTGAAAGCACAGCTTGAGTCTACACAGATGCATACATGATGAGGTGAATGAAGAGGGTAATAGACATAAAAAGAGTGGCAAAGACATCATGACAGACAAACCTAGATAAATAGACAGACAGACAGATAGATAGATTGTATTTAGCCTGTGTTGATTATGTTAGATGCCTACATAAGCTTTGAAACAGCCTCCCGCTGCTAAAAACCAACCATCCTAGGGAGACATGGGTCTGTAAATTTAATCTTCAATCATTTTTACTACTTACCTTGTCGCCCATGGGAGCGTCTACAAATCTCCTACAATGTCCGTAACAGAGGCATTGATTCTGCAGCACTCCCACTGATGCATTTGCATCAGCTATGACAAGAGACATTCACTGTCAAGCTGTAAAAATGGATTGAAATTAATTAATACATTTCTTTTAAAGTTCTTACACTACCCAATATGTCGTCCGTGTTCATTTAAAGGTGCTTTCACAGTTGGTTCGATTGCTTATACTGTAGCAAAGTTTGATTGCCTGTATATGTTAACACTGTATTTTTTGATTCCAAACAGTGGTATGATTATTTGATCATAATTCATAACGGCAGCCGTTTACCCTTGTTGCCATAGAATGACGATGCAATACAAGGCGGCAAAATGTATAGCGTTACTCACCTCACTTTTATAATTTGGTTTGTTTCCAAAGTGTGAACACATAACTGCACTTGTGTCTCAAGCCCTATATAGATGGAATTAGTTTTACATGGAGAGGTGGGGTAAAGTAATTATTACCAGAGCTTCTCGGTGATTTTAGAGCTGTCCGAATGTGCCATCGCATTAATCATTACGGACAATAACTATGATTCCATCCAAAGATTTAAATTAAACTTATGCGCAAAACTGGAATATCGCATACAACATGTTGCGACAAATGACCGTTTCATCACACGCGTCCCAAAAGGAACAAAATCGTCACTTTCTGGTAAACTGGCACTAAATATCACTAAGAAAACTAGGAGAAGTCACTGAATATAATAATTTTCATATATGTGACCCTGGACCACAAAACCAGTCACAAGGTTCCATTTTTGGAAATTGAAATGTATACATAATCTGAAAGCTGAATAAATAAGCTTTCCATTGATTAGGATAGGATGATATTTGGCTGTGATACAACTATTTGAAAATCTGGAATCTGAGGGTGCAAAAAAAAATAAAAATCGAAATATTGAGAAAATCACCTTTAAAGTTGTCCAAATTAAGTCCGTAGCAATGCATATTTCTAATCAAAAATGAAGTTTTGATATATTTATGGTAGGAAATTTATAAAATATCTTCATGGAACATGATCTTTATGTAATGCTAGTCAAGTTATCCCGTCTCATAGCACAAAGTCACATGACTTTTTCCATGTGCATGGAGGATTTATTTATTTATGCGCATTTTGCGATATTCCATGGAATATATCCATTCCATGGATGGAAACATAGCTAGTCTCTATAGACATTACAGCATCTTTTACCTTCTATAAAAATTACATCAGGTAATCCTATACCGTGCGAATAGACAAAGCTGTTTTAAAAAAAAAGAACAAAATTTTTTTTTTTTTTTTTTAATACGTAATATTCCGTTCAACGTCTGTTAGCTTACACTCTTAAAAATAAAGGTGCTTCACGATGCCATAGAAGAACCTTTTTGTCTAAATGGTTCCATAAAGAACCTTTAACATCTGAAGAACCTTTCTGTTTGACAAAAGGTTCTTTGTGGTGAAAGAAGGTTCTTCAGATTATAAAAAGGTAAGAAAGAGATGGTTCTTTAAAGAACCTTTGACTGAATGGTTCTTTGTGGAACCAAAAATGGTTCTTCTATGGCATCGCTTGAAGAACCTTTTGAAGCACCTTTATTTTTAAGTGCATATTACCAACAGAATCCAATCAGAATTTAATTAGTTTAATTAATAAATCGTTCGACTGGACCCAACTGATATTATAAGCAACATATTAAAAGCAAAGCAGTATGCACAGGAAGCAATGTGCAACCAATGTGCAAAACAGCGTTCACATCATCCAAACAAACCAAACTCTAATGTCAGACAAACCCAGGTGTGCACCAAAAGTGCTAGCGTGAAAGCACCCTAATCATATGTTTACCTCTGTTCAAAAACCTAATGAGCTACCTTGCTATCTACTACTTACTATTCAGCTTCCTACCTGAAATATAACCTTGTAATTGACTGATTTGAAACTTTCGCAGGAACTCACAATAGATTAACAGTTTGATGCTAACATGGTGTTAAGATAACAATGTTCTAAAAAATGTGACTGTGCCTTCTTTTTTTTGGCCAAAACCAAGTATCTTGGAACTCAACAATATGTTTCTATCTACTTTTTGGAATAGCCTTTGAGTCAGGAGTGCTGCTAAGGTGTCTTAAAATGTTGTCTAGGTAGGCAGCTCACTAGGTTTTGGAGAAGAGCTAGTGTCTGACTGCAGGATCAGGGAATTTCATATTACCATGGATGCAGTGAGGTGATTTTCTCTCTCTTTTTCTTCTATTCTTTCATACCATTCATCCCTCTCTGGAAGGAAAAACAACAATCTGCCATTCTCAGAACAAACCCTGAGGCATTACTCTATTCCTGCCTTGACAATGCATTAAGCAGCAAACAACTGCAGCTTAGTGAGAAAGAGGCAAGGAGAGACAGGAAGTCTTTTAACCTTGCATTATCTTCTCCTCTGTCCATCCATCTTGTCTCCTTCCCTTATCGTCCTTGGTGCGATTGGCTGGGATGTAAAGACATTTCAAACAAATGCCAAGTCAAGCGATGTCAGGGGAAGATGGAAGCACCTTTTTTCATCCTTCACTGATAACCTGCATACAAATACGAAAAGCTGAGTACTTAAAGGGATAGTTTACCCCAAAATTACAATTCTGTCATCATATACACACCCTGATGTATTTCCAAACAGGATTTTCTTCCATGCAATTACATTGTTCAAGCTTCTTTTCCATACATTAAAAGTGGATAGAGGCTATCAATTTCCAAAAATTACAAATAGCAATATAAAGGTATAAAAGTAGACCGTATGAGTTTTGAACTATATTCCAAGTCTCATAGGGCATTATAATTTGATCTATGACTAGACTGAAATGTATGCCATTGTTCACTGATAATCTTATTTCAGCTATAGCTTTCAAATGTCATTTGTGTTTGCGTATTTTCAAATATAGCGCATCAAGATATTTTGCTCTAGGTGTGACATAAATGACACCAAATGGCATTACTATTAATGGGTCTCATAACCAGTCGCAATGGGGCAAATTTAAATGCGCAAAAACGTAACCAAGAGTTGACAGCTGTGGTCGATGGGAAGATTTTTTAGCAAATAACGACTTAAAGGGATAGTTCACCTAAAAATGAAAAGTCTGTCATTAATTACTTACCCTCATGTTGTTTCAAACCCCCAAGACCTTTGTTCATCATTGGAAAACAAATTAAGATAATTTTGATGAAATCCAAATTCAGTATAATTTTTGTTTTCTTTACGCACAAAAAATAATCTCGTTGCTTCATAAAATTACGGTTGAAACACTGATGTCACATGGACTATTTTAACGATGTCTTCACTACCTTTCTGGGCCTTGAACGTGTCAGTTGCGTTGTTGTCTATGCAGGTCAGAAAGCATTTGGATTTCATCAAAAATATCTTAATTTGCGTTCCGGACATCAGGTGAGTAATTATGACAGATTTTCATTTATGGGTGCACTTTTCCTTTAAATTAAGGCTATTCCATATAAATATTAAAGGTGTCATATGATGCGATTAAAATTTTTCCTTTCTCTTTGGATTGTTACAAGCTCTTGGTGCATAAAGAAGATCTGTAAAGTTACAAAGACTAAAGTCTCAAATCCAAAGAGATATTCTTTAGAAAAGTTAAGACTCTGCCACGCCCCCTAAAATGGCTCGTTCTAACACGCAACGAAAGAAGGCGTAACTTTATAGCGCTGTAGTTGTGTTGGCACAACCATGTCGTGAAGGCGCTGGTGGCATTTTGTTGCGAAAGCGAAAATACTTTGTTTGGTCTTCCTAAAGAGGAAGATATCCGCTTCGTCATGCCTGGAGCTGATCGTGCTGGTCGCTGAGGAAAACATCAACTTTGTGCTGTGGATCGCCAGATCAGCTTTCAACGTGGACGAAGCGGAGTCAAGCCCGGTGTCATCACATGTGGTTGCCGCAAGCCACCTTCGTCAAATCCGCTGGCCGCGCCATTCTCAAGCCCGCCCGCTCGGCACACTCAAAGCCCGGCATCCGATCACTTTAGGAAGCCCGGTGTGTGACGCTGGTTCGTTGTGAAAGCGAAACTACTATGTTTGGCCTTCCAAAAGAGGACATGACTAGAAATCAGGGCTTAAGTTGTATTTAAAACACTGTTCCAGAAAAGTTTAACCCAAATATTCAGATGTGTGCAGCGCATTTTACGGAGGACTGTTTACTGATCCTGGTAGAGTAGACTACAATGCCGGCTGTTCTGACTCACAGACTGTAAGTAAATTTTTTATATTTAAAGAATTTGCCACTGACGATTCAAACGTGAGTTTTTTGGGCAGTGTAGAGTAGGGCTTGTTGTTTGTCATTTCACAAATGCAGACAAATGCAGACATGTTTATGTTTACGCGACGCGATGCAACGGTACAATTGTTGCATCCATTATGTCCCCACTGGATGCAACAAATGCCTAGTTTATGGGTTTTAATGTTTTTGTCTCGTCGCTCTGGCCGGACAGGGCCAGTGTTGCCAACTTCTTTCAATAGAAAGTAGCTAAAGCCAGTTTGAAAAGTCGCTAAATGTTGCCAGATGACGTCATGCGCTTATTAGCATATTCGTGACGTCATCGCGTCTGTTGCCTTTTACTTTTGTTTGTCTCTCTGTGCTCACATACTGTATTTTAATGTAGCCAATTCTCAATAAAATGGTTTTCATTTATATATATTACTGTTTCTGTTGTCAGACAACAGAATAAATATGAAATAGTGACTGAAATGCGGCCCTTTAAGACTACATAACCTTCCAAGACGTTAATCTGCACAAAAATCCTGCTTTATATTTGAGCCATGGTCTGATGAAATGAAACATAAGAAAAGACAAGACACAGACAATTCCTGTGCTGTGATTTCGGCTATATTTGCATGTAAAATTAGAGAAGCAACATAATATCTATTTTAACTGAAGGTGCTGCTCCTCTCAGCCGCTCGCTGAACAGAGCAGACGCAGAGAGAGAGGTGTATACCCTAACCCTAACCCTAACCCAACCTGCAGACATAAAAAACAGCCGGCGGCAATCACGGATTTGGCAACACTGCTCCGCAAACCACATTTCATAGAACTCCTCCCCGACCTTCCCGCTGCCCTGTATCTTGGTCTCTAATTGACTGTAGGTCATCGCCGATGTATTTTTAAGTCAGAACTCGTTTCACACAGCAGGATTTTGAATCACCGACAGGTCCAGATATTTAGCATTTGTCTGTGATTTCGCAAATCCTGTCGGCGAGTGATAAATCGGGCTAAAATAGTGCAGTGTGAACTCGGCATAAGGTTTGTCCAAGAAGTCGCTAGATTTGTCGCTAGTCGCTTTTTTGGAAAAAAAGTCGCCAAGGGCTCTGAAAAGTCGCTAAATCTAGCGACAAAGTTGGCAACATGGACAGGGCATCACAATATGGTAAGGGGCGTAACATTTCAGTCACACGCTTGAGCAGGGCTTGACGCTTACTTTTTTCAGAAGGATGTGCTCCTAAGTTGAAAAATTTAGGAGTACATTAAAGAATTTTAGGGGCGCAATGAAAATGTATTAAATAATGTGTTTTACCTAATAAAGGGATACAAGGAGACTTTTAAAAGCAAAGTGATTTCATTTATTTGAAAACAATAAGTACACTAAGTTCTCTTTTAATTATTTCAACGGCTGTCTCTTTAAACAGTATTTAATATTTTTTTAATTTAAACTGTATGAACTGACTGAACATCTGTAATAAAAGTAGCTCTTGGTTCTAAATTCTTAAAGTTTACTTGGTCTGCAATTTTTCCAATCATTTCTGCACACCTTTTATCGTTGTTATATGTTGGATTTATGTCCACTCCGTTTTTCTTATGTAGGGTAATAAGCGGACCAAACTTCACAAAGGCTGTCACTTTTTTAGCAATATAATATGCGATATTAAATTTTATTTTCAGCTGTCGTCTTTTTTCTTCACAGAGCAGCACCTGCCTTCGCAGATGGCTGCATGGTTCGATCCTTTATTTCTCCGTGCTATTGTACGCATCTCTGCAGAGGGCCGCCTCCACGATTACCGTGATTTTTGTTACTGTATCCGTTAAATGAGGGTTGCCGTGACCAAAAGCAGAGTTGCCTGCTTGTTTCTTGTCCTCGGCATTAGAGACCTGCACCAAGAGGAGAGTAACGCGGTACCAACGCAACAGGGTTGGCGGCGCAGGACCGGGACAGATCTGATGGGCGGGGCGGGTGCGGGTGGGAGAGCTCGTTCTGTGGTTGTGTGTGCGAGATTTGGGAGAATAAAATGATTCGCGGGACTTCTGCAAAATAGAAATTATCTAAATATAAAGTGTATAAACATATAAATTGTTATTTATCTGTTACACTAAAGCTAAAAGAACAACTAATATTAACATTAACATGATTGATATGCGCAAGCTAGGCATAGTTCATCTATAAATTGAAAGGGTTGCGCAATGTAGCCAATCACAAACTCAGCTATTTTTTTCTAGAACACAATGGCCAATCAAAGGTTATTAAGTTAGAATCTACTCACCACAGTGCTGAAATTAAGAGCTCACAAATCCTCTCATTTTAACACACAAAGTGTAGACACTGTGAAAGATTCATTGTGCATACATTTACTGTGTTATAACAGAGCTTTATGAGATAGGATTAACTGAGATGTCAGCTTTAGTGATAATAAGGAAGCGGGCTCACATTTGCCATGCCAAACATGCTTGCTTTTTCCTGTTTTTTAAAAAAAAAAAAAAAAATTAAAAAACTGGTTTGTAATATTGTATGCTTAGGCTAAATACAAAATATTTATCGGGAGTGTTTATGCTGGGATGTTGTGGAGTTTAGGAGATGTTACAGAACCATTTCATGTAAATTTCTTCGATGTACTGAAAAAAATCATATAGATTACTTTTATGCAGAGGGGAGCGGGACAAAACATGAATGTCGCGGGCGGGAGTCTGTGGGTGCGGGACTGAAAAATCCATCCCGCGCAGGTCTCTACTCTGCAGTACTTGCAGTACATTAAGTTGTCCTCAAAAATGAGCCATAGTAATGTTTTCTGCCACTGTGGATTCAAATTGTATTTCCTACCATCAGTGGAGGATGAACCGTTATCGCCGCTTGGTCCCTCTTTTACGTTTTCGTCGCCCTCCTCTTCAATTTCCTCCTCAGGATCGACTGTTTCTGTCATGCTCTGTCTTATGAGTTTTTTTTTCCGAGACCGCGTTATTACCGTTTTATCTGCTGTTTTTTTTGGTAATAAAAAATAAATAATTATTCGCCAACCGTGCAATAAATACATTTTACAGTTCACACATCTATTTTTAGTCGCAAATGCGAGTGAAATGCTCGCACTGTCGAGCCCTGTTGAGGTATTCAGCCAATCACAATGCACTGGATAGCTGGCCAATCAGAGCACACCTCGCTTTTCAGACCAATGAGCTTTGTAAAAATTTACGCGTTTCAGAAAGGCGGGGCATAGAGGAGAAACAATAATGTACAGTATGTGGAAAATAATGTGTTTTTTTTAACCTTAAACCGCATAAACATTTCATTACACCAAATAATGTTCTTTTTAGCAACATCATATGACCCCTTTAATGTATGATTTCAGATGGCTGGAATATAGCACGAGTCATATAGACTACTTTGATGGTAAATGATGACAAAATGTACATTTTTAGGTGAACAAGTTCAACTCTTGAAAGGACTGCTCCATTAGTCTAGTAGCAGCCTGTATATTTTAGCTCCCTGTGTTCTGGACAGCTCCTTATCCCCCTGCAAGGGGCTTAATCAATAAATCGTTGGCTGATATTACAGGATAGCATGAAAAATAGATATGCAGAGAAGAGGAAAGTCTAAGGGGGAGGAGAAGGGTATCACACATGTATCTTTCCTTATAGAAACACTCTCTCACATGCAGAATTCTCCTCTTTAACGGTGTTTATTTATAGCCTCTATCTACAAACACATCTCGGATGTGACACTCACAGCATCTGCATTCAGAGCACTCTCACTGACCCAGATGCAGCATGAGTGCTCGCTGCCAGCAAAATCAAAGCCCGCACAATACAACCGCAGTCTAATCTATTAGATAGGAGCTAGCAATACTACAGAACCAACAAGGTTGCCTTTCCATAATCTATTCTGCGGCATCTATTACATAAAAATAAGACAAAATGGGATGAAAAAGACAACTTGTCTTTTGCAAGATGGTTGAGATAAGGACAGCTCATTATCAGAGCTCAGCTGTGTGTGTCTCTTCGATAACATTGAAAGGTTTAGCTGAAGAGCTCCTCTTCATTAGTATATGTGTGTGGTGCAGTGCTGCAGGCTCTGGAGAGGATGTAAAATGAGAGAAAATGCTGATGTTTTCTATTATTTATAAACATTTCCCACATAATGTGCGTGTCCATGAATCTGGCCGGTTTTAACGCAGTACTCTCAGCAGCCTTCCCCCCAGTGAGTCCCATAGTGACGTGACAGGTATACGCAATTTCTGCACTACCACCAAACAGTTTTGCTAAAACAACTGTTTCTAAATAGGTTTTCTAAACTCTTCCTCCATCTGTCATTGGTCAAAAAACTGGGGCCCAAACTCACATCACTAGTTAAAGGGATAGTTCACCCCAAAATTCTGTCATTAATTACTCACCCGCATGTCGTTCCAAACCTGTAAGACCTTCGTTCATCTTCGGAACACAAATTAAGATATTTTTGATGAAATCCGAGAGCTCTCTGACATCCCATAGACTGCAAGGATCCTAACACGATCAAGGCTCAGGAACGTAGCAAGGAGATTGTTAAAATAATCCATGTTACATCAGTGGTTCAACCGTAATTTTACAAAGTTACGAGAATACTTTTTGTGCACAGAGAAAACAAAAAGACTTCATTCAACACTTCGTCTGCTCCGCGTCACGCTATAGCGCCATTTTGGAGAGTATCACATACGTAAATAACGTATGCGGTTCTGTGTCAGCAGCACCATTCGAGAATAGCGGTTTACGTTTTGATCCACGTATGTGATACTCTCCAAAATGGCTCTATAGGGTGACGCAGGTTAGAGATTGTGGAAATTAAACAATTCCCTTTAAGCCAGAAGTTGACATGTCGAAAGGCACAGAAATAAACTGTTTCTCTGTCGTTTGGTTTTTATTTCTCGTAGCATTGCCAATGCAATCCCAGCCACACTTGAGTCTCATTGGTCCAAAATCCTGCTGCACATAAATGTATTTTAAACATCTACTATGTTCTGATTGGTTGTGATAGTGTTGCATCGTGCAGCATTTTCACTTTCAATGTGGACAGACAAATTACTTGTCACTGAAAACTGGTCATGTAGTGCTTGGATAGGACATGGTGTACCACCATAAGAACTTAGATGACAACGTCAACAACAGCAGGAAGACTGGTTACAGAAGTGTAGGTTCAGTAGCACTGTTATAAACAGCCCCAAGAGGAAACCGATGAACTCTATACAGTGACTGCAGTGCAAATAAACTGTGGACGCAGGGATGAGGGTGATTGGCTCTCAGCTTTAATATGATTACTATTAGACTGCTGATGGCTATTAATATAATGATGATGAATGTCTTTTGAAGTTTCGCTTATTAGACACACGAACCAAGAGATTAAAGTGAGAGATAGAAGGACAGAGATATAGGACACAGGAAAAGTGACTGTTCATTTCTCTATAGCTATTTGATGACACAGCAAACTGTGTGACAAAGACCAGTAGGAGATGTGTTAATCATGCCTGATTCGTTTGGCACTATCCATACGTGGGATATTTTAGGTCTTATAATACCGTTTTACTTTCTACTCGCACTTTTTTCCTATTCTAACTTTTTCTTTCTGACTGTGCTAAATCTGTCCTCCTTGGTTCATTCAACCAGTTATGCTGCCTTCAAGTCCTGCTGGGAAGTTCCTACTTATGAGTTCGGAAGTCGTAATTACTACATGATATGCATTTAAGTGATTTTGGTCAGAATAAACAGTTGGGCAATTTCATAGATTTTTCTCTTTTTTACTTTCTTGCAGTGACTTGATGCTTTGTCACTAAAGCAAAAAAGAAAACGAAGAACAAAAATGTAAATTAGATGTGTAATTGATGCTTTGTGTATAATTTTCTCACTACCACAGAAAATGGGAATAGTAGTATAGCTCAGGAAGTCTATTGCCTCATAAACAAGCGAAATAAATCAAACTTTATGGAAAGTTTTATTGCTGTTTTTCATCAACTCTATACGTGTATAAATTCCATCCATTCATTTTTCAGAAGATTGTCCTATGTACAGTGGGGCAAAAAAGTATTTAGTCAGCCACCAATTGTGCAAGTTCTCCCACTTAAAAAGATGAGAGAGCGCCTGTAATTTTCATCATAGGTATACCTCAATATGAGAGACAAAATGAGAAACAGAAAATCACATTGTAGGATTTTTAAAGAATTAATTGGTAAATTCCTCTGTAAAATAAGTATTTGGTCACCTACAAACAAGCAAGATTTCTGGCTCTCACAGATCTGTAACTTCTTCTTTAAGAGGCTCCTCTGTCCTCCACTGGTTACCTGTATTAATGGCATCTGTTTGAACTTGTTATCAGTATAAAAGACACCTGTCCACAACCTCAAACAGTCACACTCCAAACTCCACCATGGCCAAGACCAAAGAGCTGTCAAAGGACACCAGAAACAAAATGGTAGACCTGCACCAGGAGGGGAAGACTGAATCTGCAATAGGTAAACAGCTTGGTGTGAAGAAATCAACTGTAGGAGCAATTATTAGAAAATGGAAGACATACAAGACCACTGATAATCTCCCTCGATCTGGGGCTCCACGCAAGATCTCACCCCGTGGGGTCAAAATGATCACAAGAACTGTGAGCAAAAATCCCAGAACCACACGGGGGGACCTAGTGAATGACCTGCAGAGAGCTGGAACCAAAGTAACAAAGGCTACCATCAGAAAACACACTGCGCCGCCAGGGACTCAAAACCTGCAGTGCCAGACATGTCCCCCTGCTTAAGCCAGTACATGTACAGGCCCGTCTGAAGTTTGCTAGAGAGCATTTGGCTGATCCAGAAGAGGATTGGGAGAATGTCCTATGGTCAGATGAAACAAAAATAGAATTTTTGGTAAAAACTCAACTTGTCGTGTTTGGAGGAGAAGAATGCTGAGTTGCATCCAAAGAACACCATATTGTGAAGCATGGGGGTGGAAACATCATGCTTTGGGGCTGTTTTTCTGCAAAGGGACCAGGACAACTGATCTGTGTAAACGAAAGAATGAATGGGGCATGTATCGTGAGATTTTGAGTGAAAAAAGCAAGGGCATTGAAGATGAAACGTGGCTGGGTCTTTGAGCTTGACAATGATCCCAAACACACTGCCCGGGCAATGAAGGAGTGGTTTCGTAAGAAGCATTTCAAGGTCCTGGATTGGCCTAGCCAGTCTCCAGATCTCAACTTCATAGAAAATCTTTGGAGGGAGTTGAAAATCCGTGTTGCCCAGCGACAGCCCCAAAACATTACTGCTCTAGAGGAGATCTGCATGGAGGAATGGGCCAAAATACCAGCAACAGTGTGTGAAAACCTCGTGAAGACTTACAGAAAACGTTTGACAACTGTCCTCTGTCATTGCCAACAAAGGGTATATAAAAGTATTGAGATGAAATTGTTATTGACCAAATACTTATTTTCCACTATTATTTGCAAATAAATTCTTTAAAAATCCTACAATGTGATTTTCTGGATTTTTTTTTCTCATTTTGTCTCTCATAGTTGAGGTATACCTATGATGAAAATTACAGGCCTCTCTCATCTTTTTAAGTGGGAGAACTTGCACAATTTGTGGCTGACTAAATACTTTTTTTCCCCACTGTAGGTTTGTGGAAATGCTGGAGCCTATTCCAATATATTTGAGATTGGATGCATATAGAGTCCAGGGGTCTGCTCCAGGTGGGCCACCTTCCAGGAGAATTGAGCTTAGCCTCAAATAAAAACCTCCAAACCAGAAAATCAAGGTCTTTAGTATCACTAGAAATTTCAAGGAAGGTGTGTTAGAGCTAAACTCTGCAGGACGGTAGCCTTCAAGAAGCAGGATTGGACACCTTAGTACTAACCTGTCCATTGCAGGGTTAACACTCATGCATTCACACTTTTTGAATTGAGGAGAAAACCGGAGCACCCAGAGGAAATTCTCTCCAACACGGAAAGAATACATAAACAGGGGACCCTCCAAGTCAGGTCTCAAAGAAAATCTCATTTTTTTCTATTGGTAACTACAGCATTGTGGTGCCCTTCATGTCTTGTGTGATCAACCCTACATGACTTGAAGGCAGCATCACAATAATTTGTCTAACAACCCAAAGAGAAGCCCTGGTTACATTATAAATGATTTCCTCTTGTGTAACTGATTGCATCTGCAGAACACAATAAATTAATCAAAACTGGCACATGCAGTATTCACCGTTGTCAGCACAATGTCTTCCAGGATTTACAATGATTATGGTCTGATACTCCTGAAAGATGCAGTTTTCCGGTCTCAATTCATCAGGGATGATGTCAGCGCTACTGATCTGAGATCAGATCTATTGCTTGTTCTGTGGAGTATGTTGCAATAGAAGGGTACTACAACTCATGGGCTGTCACAAGCTAGATAGACAAGTGTTTCTCAGCCCTGTTCCTGGGGGCACATTAATAGTACACATTTTTGAACACTTCCTAATAAAGCACACCTGATTCATCACATTACTAGAGCCTCCAAGACATGAGATGGGTGGTTCAGATAAGTGAGACATATTGAATTGCTTTCTTTACGCACTTCTGGCTCAACCAGTCTCATGAGTGTGAGGAAGAACTTCTTGAGCAATGGTGGACAAGCTGTCAGACTTATATTTTTGGCAGGCTCTAAATTGGCACTTGGACAAATCTAGGGACCAGAATATCAAGGAAATCTGGAAGCTAAGGTTTTTTTTAGAAACCACCAGAACACCCAAGCAAGAAACTGCAAAACCACCACCCACACAAACTTTTGCAATTTCATTCGGTGTGCAAAAATTACTCATAGCCGCTTTCAATAGTGTATGTGTATGGGTATGTATGTGAATATAAATTGGGGGCTCGTCCGGTATTGCTGGTACCTCTCTCCACATTCATCTCAGCTGTCAGACATGTTATAATCGAACAAAAGAAACTGCCATGACTTTTCATTGGAGCTGATTTTGTTCCCCAGCTTACGCTTTACAACTGCCATCTATCATATCGCTTGAGAACAGAAATGCATTCTGCTGTTGATTAAATCCGTAGACCTATTATTACCTGGACGACTCACAATGCCTGCTTTCTCTCTTAGGTATGTGTCTGGTGTTGGGCTGTATGATATATCCTGATGGCTGGGATGCTGATGAGGTGAAGAGGATGTGCGGAGAAGGGACGGACAAATACACCATCGGCGCATGCTCAGTGCGCTGGGCGTACATCCTGGCCATTATGGGCATCTTGGATGCCCTTATTCTCTCTTTCCTGGCTTTTGTGCTGGGCAACAGGCAGGATGGGCTCATGTCCGAGGAGCTGCTGGGAGACAGTAAGATTAACATTATTTTGTCTAAAAAAATAGTTATTCCATGTCTTTGTCATGCCTAAATGTCATGTCTTACCATGGGAGAATGCAGACGTACCTCTGTCAACTTGAGTTACTGTTTTTATTTATGCAAATAAATAACTGAAAGAATGTTGGACAATAAGAGGTTATACACAATTCATATATTGTTCAAAACAAAAAATACAAATAGAAAAACGATTTGATATTTGGTCCCTTTGACGAAAACACTATTTGGTTGTGAAAGTGTTATCGCTACTTGATCTGCTACTTGCTATTGTTAGTCAGTTGCAAGTGATGTAAGGGGAAGGACAGTGTCATTAGTATAGAACAAATATTTATATATATATATACTGTTTTCAGAAACAGTATTTTGGTAACTTTTAAGTGTACAGACATGGGGCCAAAATTTGAAGCAATTTCATACTAAACAATTTGTGAGTATTACCAAATTACAGGAATATTTCACCCAAAACTGAATATTCCGTCATTATTTGCTCACCCTCATGTCGTTCCAAACCTGTAAGACCTTCGTTCATCTTCAGAACACAAATTAAGGTATTTATTTTTGATAAAATCCGAGAGCTTTCTGACCCTGCATAGACAGCAATGTAACTGACATGTTCAAGGCTCAGCAACGTAGTAAGGACATTGTTGAATCAAGTCATTATTTTTGTTTTCTTCGCGTACAAAAAGTATTCTCGTAGCATCATAAAATTAAGGTTGAACCACTGATGTCACATGGAATATTTTAACGATGTCTTTACTACCTTTCTGTACCTTGAACGTGTCAGTTGCGTTGCTGCCTATGCAGGGTCAGAAAGCTCTCGGATTGCATCAAAAATATCTTAATTTGTGTTCCGAAGATGAAAAAGGTCTTACAGATTGGGAAGCTCGGTGACCGGGGAGCTGACATGTTCCAGTTCACTTAGTTTTGTCGTGGCCACGACATAATAACTTGTGGGAACGTGATATGTTGTGGCCACGAGATATTAATTCGTGGGAACGTCATATTAACTCGTGGGAATGTGATATTATGTCGTGGCCACGAGATTATTTTGTCAAGGTAACGACATCCTTATGTCCTGGCCACGCATTGCTATGTTGAGGGAACGACATCCATTTCTCGTGGCCACGAGTTTAATGCGTAAACAAACCTGCGTGACCATAGCAACCCGGGATTATCAGAGATGGATTCAGTAGTTTATTTTGAATTAAGGAAATTATTATTATATTATGAAGTATGAAATAACCATAGGATTGGCTAACGGGGACTGTTAATACATGCGTAAGTCAGTATCAACTGAAGTTTATCTGTGAAAAATGTTACATAACGTGCATAATATAAAATAGGCCTCTGACAGAAACCATTTGTATCATCCCAGTCTTGTAAGTCCATTAATCTGATCGTCTGTTCCCATTAATTTTATTATTATTATTATTATTATTGGTTATATTTTTATATTCGTTTATATTAATTTTTTCCCTTCATTTCGATCTCTTTACTAATCGTTCTGAATAGTTTTGTAAATAATAGCCTAATGTAAATGCTCGACATGCCAATAAAGCTTTGATTTTGCTGACGGGAATTTTTGCTGGAATGCAGTTTAAATTGAACATATTTCATTTTATTTCGGCTAATAAATAGACCATAATTATAAATACTATATGTTTCTTGAGGAATTAATCATTCACGTAGTTTCATTTGTAAATGAAAACACAACACGCTCATTTATCACACACGGGCATAAATACAATCATAAATCAACTTTATTGGATAATTATCAGGCATTGCCGTTATGTAGGATAGCAAATGCTAGCATAATTATACAAAACGTTAACTAGGTAAAGCAATACACAAATTGAAAGGGGAAATAAGCATATATAACAATACATATAAAAATATAGCCCTAATAAGTTAATGTAATAATAAAAATAATAATACAAAAATATAAAATGAAATGTTTAATGTAAATAAAAATGTTTTATCTATTTTTGATAATACCGGGATGCTATGGTCACGCAGGTTTTTTTACGCACATGTCGTTCCCTCAACATAAGAAGTTGTGGCCACGAGAAATGGATGTCGTTCCCTCAACATGGCATCGACTTAAGGATGTCATTACCTCGACAAAATGATCTCGTGGCCACAACATATCACGTTCCCACAAGTTATTATGTCGTGGCCACGACAAAACAAAGTGAACCGAACATGTCACCTTCCGGTCACCGTAGGAACGACACGAGGTTGAGTAATTAATGACAGATTATTCATTTTTGGGTGAACTATCCCTTTAAGGTAACATGAGATGAATTTCAATTATGTTTTGAAATGCTAAAAAAACAGAGAGGTGAAATTAACAAGGAGTGCGCAATCAAACTTTTCTCTGTGAATGAATGCAGAAATGGCCTGGCTAATTGTGTGCATTTCTCATACACATTATATGGTTTAATTATAATCACAAAATGCATAATTTACATAAATGAAAATGAAGAATAACAAACTGGAGTCTCCATTTCTCCCCATAAATGTTCTAACACATCAGTTTTCAATGCGCAGCTGTTGTGCCATTCGGTCCAATTCATTCATTACTAGACAGAGCCAGCCAGCCAGAGGCGAGCGAGGACAGACCAGCTTGAGAAAATAAGACAGAGCGATGGCCATTAAGGATAGAATCAGATGATAGGGCTGTGAAAAGAAATGAGATATGAGAAGGAGCGAGTAAGAAGAGGAAAAGAGGCAAGTGAAGGAAAGATAGAAAGGTAGAATTTACCATGGACTGGGGTTAATTGAAGCCTGGGGCTCTGGACCCAGTCATGAATTACTAATGACTGTTTACACAGCTTGCTGTCAGCCTGTCCATATTAATCACAGGCACAGCATCAGCTGGAACCCATGCTATGCTGAACAGCACACCTGCAGCAAAACACTATTTATGAATATGAACTATAAAAAGCTTCATATAATTAAGTTAAAATAAAACCACAAACTACGCTTCCAGGACGTCCTGGGCCATAATTATTATTTTATATAATGGTAATGAAGGGTCACTTATACGTGTATTAAGATTTTATATGAAACTGATGAGTTGCACAATGCAAATGGTGATTAAGGATGTTTGTATAATGATGAATGAGCAATTCACTTCTTAATCTTGCAGAAACAGAATTTGTTATGTCATATTTTGTGACGGCACATGATGGTGTTAGTGCCATCTAGTGGAAATTATTGGTTAGGTTTATCCCAGCTTGGCAGTATTTCAGAAAATCAGAAACAAAAGGTCTATTTAATGTGTATTTATCAACTGTGACAGCGGTCAGTAGTTGATAAAGATTTCTGCTGCATTTGAAAATTACTCTATGGATTTAAGCTGCGATTTTGCTTAAGTTTGATAGATTTTTCTCCTTTTTTTCCTCAACAGAAAATGGAAATGCATAGACGCCAGATACACTGAGGTGAGTGAGTGTTGGTCAGTATGAGTGAGTCTTTACTTAAAAAATACCATGAAATAGTTTGATGCAATATTTTGCCTTTTTTGACTTATTTACTACTGAAACGGAGTTAGGCTCAGACATACTCAATATTTAATATAGATGCACTACTGTTCAAAAGGTTAGGGTTTATATTATTTAAAAATGTTTTTGATCTCGAAAAGATCCATTTAGGTTTGTTCCAAAACCGAAATTACACACAGTGTGACTTCAAATGTAAATTTTAAATGGCTTTTAAATGTGTATATGAAATATATGAAAAACCTGCACGAGTTCCTTTCTTCTGTGAAAGGAAAAAAAACCATTTTGTCCATAGAATGAAAGTCAGTTGGTCCAATGTTTTTTTTTTTTTTAAGACCTCGCTGACAACAAAATTCTTCAAAATGCCTTATTTTGTGTAGAAATAAAGTCATGTTAGGAATGACACAAGGTTGAGTAAATTAGACTTTTCAGTTTAGAGTGAATTTTTGAAATGATCTCAAGTTTAGCTTCCATGTGTAAATTTCTCAAGTGCAATGCTGTGAATTTATAATAAAACATCGCTTTAATCTGTTTTCAGGTGTTTCTGTCTTGTTCAAGGAAAATCATTATATGAAATCACAATCCAGCTTTACCCATCATCCTGAGGGCAGGAAGCCTGACTGCAGCAGTTTGAAAAAACGTTAAAGCGAAGGATGCAAACGGGGTGAATGGAATTGGGAACTCACTGCTTTTCTGCCCATATCCCTTCTTTTGCCATCTTCCCTCCCGGGAATTTGCTCTCACAAATCCCTACCCTAGTTCGATTTACCGTGTTCTGTGCTACTAACATGATAGGGCAGCTAATGCACCGTTTAGTAACGTGAACTTTACTTAGGAGTATAATAATAAAAAAAAAAAAAGTCTTTATTTATTTTACATTGTGTCCTCTTTTAAAGGCCTGCATTACAATAATGTTAATATTTTGGGATTTATGAATTACAGTAAAACTGTACTGTTTTATTTGACTGGATTCTCCAATATAGAAGAAAACATTTACAGGCTTAAATCGTGGGATGTGCACTCCGGCATAGAGCTGCACCACAGAGACATTCCCGGCCTGTTATTATTTATCCATCAACACCAGAGCCTGCCAAAAAAAAAAAAAAACACTGATCCTGACCACCTGTAAAGACCAAGTACAGGCCAGTGATCATTTCTCGGTTGTTGCAAATGTCATTTATTTCACCACAACACTATCCAATATTGTTTAAAAGGGGTATGTAAACAGAAGTTGAGAGTTCACTGTTAATATATTTTAAAAATAAGTGTCAAAATTAGGGGCAGACATCTCTGCCATTAGTAATTGTGCACAAGCCAAGTATATTCAGAAGTAGGAGAGTGTTTTAAGTATTATGTATTGTGTATATGCTGAATTTCTGTATGTCTCTAATTCGATATTTACTTCTCGGCAGTGTTAGTGCTGTATAGTTATGTGTGCCATAATTATGATGTTCTCAGCTGGTACCGTTTTGTACTCTTGGTATAATCATTGTGTCCCGCCAAGATAAATGAACAGCCTAGGATGAAAATGCCATGGGAAAACCTGGAGAATGTGGTTCAAAAAGCAAAAGCCCACAGGAAATGACCTCACTGTGTACCTAGTGGCACTCCCTCCCTTCTTAGACAGCTGAAGAGTTTGGACAATGCTGGATGAAGTTCTGAAGGGAAAGAAAAAAAAATGGTTTGCTTTATTTATTGGGTGTCTGTCTTGTCAGATGATGTTGTATGTAGAAAATGCTGTAAATACACCATTAAAATGTATTAGTTATTAAAGTTCATTAAATTCACCCACATTAATGAATAAAGATTTTACCTCTACAGACTACAATCAAGATATTTCATTCTGAGCGTTGCTGTAAATAACAAACAGTAATATTTATCTTATTTTCTTTTTTTTTCCCCACAGGCCAGCGGTGTCCAATCTTGCTCCTGGAGGGCCAATATCCTGTAGAGTTTAGCGCCAATACTAATTAAACACCCCTGAACCAACCGATGAAGTTCTTCTGGATTGCTAGAAACTTCCAGGCAAGTGTGTTTTTGGCTGGTTGTAACCAAAATCTGCCGTCCAGGAGCAGGACTGGATACCCCAGACCTGCACTAGGTAATACTGACCTGACATCTGCTCAGTCTTCAACATTGCAAAAGTTGCGCAGTGTTATTGAGAAACGTACAAACATTGGCGGTTATAGCTAACTGTATCTATGCAGCTCTTATGCTCATCTTTCTTCATAACCTTTCTACCTTCGTTCCAGTTGATTATAACCTCTGGCTTGATGTTGATTGGTCATGTAATCTCGCTGCCTTCATTCCGATTGGGCTTCTCAAGTCTGCTTTCATTCTGATTGGTCATAAAACCTCTTTTCCTTCGTTCTGTTCGATCTAAGCAAAAACAGTTTCTTTCAAGAATCTATCAGGTATTAATGACAAAAAACGACTAGGTTTATATTTTCAATGACAACCTTAAGATAGGTCTCAGCAACAGCAGTCTCTTCAAACCTTCATTGCAGCACCTCTTCACACAGTGACCTTCACAGTGAAAGAAAAATTCACATTAGGAACATGTAAACATCAAAAACAGCCCCCTTTCCCGTCTTAGTAAAACACACAAGACATTTGGTTGGTATAAAACTGTCATTACAGTGATTTATTATAATGAACCATGAAAATAGCCAACCAGTGCTGTGTCTGTGAGCCTCTGTCCATCACACACACATACACTCACACACAAACAGTAAAAAAAAAAAAAAAACACAGAGTGAAGAAATAAAATTAGTGCTACATCACAGAACATTCCAGCGTTTTTGTCAAGAGCGCTTGTATTTACAACCATATTCCAAAATGGGGATGGGAGCGAATTATACAAGCATAGAAAAGAAAAGAAGCCAATATTTACAACTGTTTCTGGAGAAAGCTGGAGTAACCACCTATACATTAAATTACACTTTCTACAAATAACCATTGATATTCAAAAATAAACCGCTTACCCCCTACAGGAAGGACCTCTCTTTCTAAAGCTGCCACAGAGAACAGCACGCATCTGTCTGTGCCGTATTTGCCTTCCGTTTCTCATGCGCACTTCAAATATGCGCATGGATACGGGCGGCACGCAAGCATACATGCTCCCTTCCGGTTAAAAACAGACACTCATGCACACAGACTCGCTCATTCACACAAGTGCAGTCTCCTGGGGCAGTGAAGCGGCCTATCAGAAAGGTCTCTGAATTTCTGCAGCGGTGCACAGATATTTTTGTTACATGGAGGAATAAAAAAAATAATAATTCTGTATTTTTTTCTCTATACAAAACCTTTTTGCTATATAATGAGCCACTAGATAAAACAAATAACTGATGAATGAAAAACAGTGAGAAACGGGAAGAGCAGGGAACGGTAAGGAGGAAACTGGAATGTCCCATTGCATTGCACTGCACTGGGAGTACAGAGGAAGGATTCAACGGGAAGAGACCGGAAAGGGTGATTAAAATGAATAAAAACATTAAAAATAAAAAAAAGACGTCTGGAAAAGACAGGATGGCAGTACAAGATTATGGGAAGGAGAGGGGTGTGGGGGATTCTGGGTAAGTGATGAGCACCAGGGTTCATTAACCATCATCTTTTACACGAAGTCTACTTTTACAGTTCTCGTTTTTATTTTTAAAATGTACCCTTTTTCCCCCACCGGTTTTCATTAGCCTTTGTGAAAAGGTACATAGAAAATATTTACAGTGGTGCTGTGTTGCCTATGTTACACGATGTAGCCCCCCACCCCCCTCTGAGTGAGTTTGTCTAGGGGGCGGGGTTAAGTGGGTGTGGTCAGTGCCATCCTGTGCCCAAGTAGCCTGTGCTGTGAAAGGGGGCGGACGAAGGGGTGGGTCCTCGGTTACCACCGGCGATCTGTGAGATGCTCGGATTGGGCGGGGTCTGTGTGGGAGGAGTTTGTTGGGGAGGCGGTGGTGGAGGAGGGGGTAATACAGTTTGTTGATAAGTGGAAGGGGTTACTGAGGGGTTGGCTGGTGCAGACTGGTGAAGTAGAGTGGTTTGAAAGCCACTGATGTTCTGGCAGCTTTCAGTGCGGTACTTGATGCAGCGGGGGGGAGGGGCGAAGGGGTGGTGTGTGGTCCTAGTTTGGATTGACCGTGAGAGTGCCGCTATTGGCCGAGGCTGTGCTGGAACTCTGCCCTGATAGTGGAGGAGGAGTGCTTATGTTGCCGTGTGCTAGCTCAGCATAATTTTGATTCTGCTGCCATCGAAGTAGGTTGCAGATTTAACTTCAGCAAGTTGGGGGACGGTGGGGTGAGAGGTGGAGATGGTGCGGTGGGTGAGGGTGGAGAGGGGGGGAGGGGTGAGGTGGAGACCGGGGGGGGCAGCACTGCTTTGGTACTGCAATGCATGATGGTTCTGCTAGGAGGTTTGGTAACCGGGAGGCAGGTGACGCACCTGTAGGCTTGAACGCAGGATAACGGCACAGGACATTGGTATGCTGACGCGGGAAGTATGAAGCTGGAAGTGGTTGAGGGGGGGTGGTGGCGGTGGGGCATTTTGGGGTTGTACGGAGGGGAAATTGGCCGGATCCAGACGTACACCCTGGGTTTGAGAGCTGGGTTTCTGAGCTGGAGCTCTGTCAGGGAAGGCTCGCTGGCCACGGTAAGGTGAACGCTTGGGTTGCGCTTTGGAGGTGCACTGAGCTAAGGATCCAAGCGTAGTGACTCTGCGCGGCACTGAGGGGGCCCGCAGTGTAGCTTGCTGGCGTCGTGTGGCTGGTTTGGCGCTCGAAGCTCTTGGTGCGGGACTGCTGACGGACAGTGCCTGATGCTGAGAAGGACCACGATACTGTTTCTTCACCATCTTTCCTCTGGATGTTGTCGGATACAGTCTGGGGTTCGTAGCAACAAGGCTGTAAATGGAAAGAAAAATTGTTTATGATAGCATGAACTTGCTTGGTTGAGAAATCATGTTGCCAAGAAAAAATATTACATTGAGGGAAGGTTCTCTTACTGCATGCGTCAAGGGGCTCTTGCAGCTAGTTTGTGGATGACGGCACATTCCTTCACGGCTGTGAGCGCGCCACCCGCGGACTCTCCACGGTGTTGAAAACGAGACAAAGCAGGTATTTTAATATTAAGATTAGAAGATCAATGTTCCCACACATTTTTATCAATGCATTTCCTTGATTTCTCCAGTTGTTTGGGCTAACCTTCTTACAAAGATTAGCTCCAACCTACTGCTCCAGCACACCTGCCTGATTACCTTGAATACCCATTTCATTGTTTAATTTGGGTCTGAGCTAAACTCTGCAGTAAAGTGGTCCTTTAGGAGCAGAATTGGACACCTCTGGGATTTATTATTGGATGAACCTTTTAAAAAAGACTTCCATTTGTATGTCAGGTATCAATTCATGGGTTTTAACAATTGTCACAAAAAACAAACAAACATGGAAATCACAATTCAAAATTCCCTTATGTTTCCAGGGTTGTTTTTACCTGCATCCTTGCGATGGTCACTCAACAACAAGGCCCTGTGGTAGCTTCTCTCCCTGGCCTGCTCTACTGATGTTGAAGATGTCCTGTAAATTAAAAGAGAATTGTATATGCTTAAATGTTCTTTTCAAAACATAATTTGCAAAACTCAGCAGGCCCAACTGGCCATCAAAACTGTCCACGGTATCGCCACAAATATCTAAAAAGTCACAAGACAGCCTGATTTCTTGATAAGAGTTTTAATCCAAACCTTTAAAAAAAATGTCAAGCTGTTAAAGTGTGACTAGTTCATTCTCATGGAAGGGAATACACTTTGGGAACAT
This sequence comes from Sinocyclocheilus anophthalmus, assembly GCA_018155175.1. NCBI lineage: Eukaryota > Metazoa > Chordata > Actinopteri > Cypriniformes > Cyprinidae > Sinocyclocheilus > Sinocyclocheilus anophthalmus. The sequence goes on from JADLZN010007805.1 coordinate 522,549, forward strand.
ACCACTGCCCTTCTCCGTCTCTCTCCCCCTGAGGTGGGGCGTCTGACTCCTCGCTGTGCTGAGGTGTCCTGGGGGTTGGCGTTGCTGTGAGAACAGGTGGCTCAGGGGCCACTTCCACTGTGACAGGGAAAACATCTATTGGTGGTGCTGTGGAAACAGGGGAGCCACACTCTCCCTTAGAACCACTTCGCCGTGCCTCACGCTGACGTTTCCTGTACTCTAGAAGAGACACCTAACAACACAAACACGAGATGTCAGTAAACAAAGTCGAATAAAAGGCATAAATATTTTTTTTATAAAATTTATTCCAGCTATTTCTTCAGTTAAATTTAGCGGACAAAAAATCTATACATCTGTCAGATGCTTTAACAGACCTTTTTCTTCTGCGGGTTCTTTGCAGCACCTCCCTCCCCTGTGCCATCGCCACTCAATGAACGAGTAAACGTCACGCTGCTGCTCTCCTCATTGCAGGAATAAAAGGGCGCCGCCTCACTGAAGGGGCCTGCGGAGGTTGAATCTGGCCTGTACGCCCCCATCTCCAAGGTGTGAGAAGGGGTGAGGTCTCTCAGATTAGAGTTCACTGGGGAAAACGAGAGGCCACCTCGGTCTGGACTCTTCATCCAGGGAGGGTAAGAGGAGGCTGGTGTTTCGGGTGCTGAGGCAGCTTCTGAACCACCACCGTCAACTTCCATGCCTTCATCTACTGCGGCATCCTGGGGCTCAGCATGGGAGGGCTGAGGACTCGGAGACCCCATAGATTTTGTAGATTCCTGTGGACCCGTATCAGAGCCTGCATTTCTCACGCTGGGAGATGCCAACAGCGAAGGAGGTCGCTCAACCTGACAAAAGACAGCAAGATGTGTTAGATGTGCTAATGAAAAATGCAGCAAAACATCTCTGCAGCAGGTACAGGATACTTAAGCAGTGAACTCACGTCTTGTGTACTGGGCCTCCGGCTTCCATCTGGAGAGCTGTCCATAGATGACTCACTCTGTGAATTTGCAAAGATATTTCATGATCATTTTGTTGCCTTTAGCCAAAATAATGCTTCAAATCAACACCGCAGAAGTGACCAATCAATTAAAGCCCATCACCACTGGTGACAACCGTCCCTGCTTGGCCAATAGCAAAAGTGTTAGTGCCCTCTTGTGTCAGAACCATAGAGTTCTCATATTAAATCTGTGGGCAAAACATTTCCACAACATTTCGCTCAAGATTACTGGATTAGGTTTTAAACGTTTAAGAATCCTTTTAAAGAGACTGCACTCACAAACACAAAATACTATGAATTAACATTTGAAGTTCATATATAAGTTTTATATATATACACTATACATTTTCATTAGGTTTAATTGTTGAAATATCAGGCACGTCTACGGCAACAACCTTACCTCTTGTGGCAGAGGGAGGCTGGGAATCTGCAAGGGTGTTGAGGGCTCAGTACTGGGTTCCTCTGGCCGTGGCCGAGGAGGCGTGGTAAGCAGCAGGGGCGTGCTTGGTGCATCTGTTGACTCCGTTCGGGTTGGGGTGGCACAAGGAGACCCGTATGGGGTGGAAGTCTCGGACATACAGGGATCGAGTGAACATAAGCGCCTTTTCTTCAAAGGGGTAGGCAACTCTGCAAGCACATGGACCAAGTAAGACTAAGTACAGCTTTAGACAAGCTTTGAGTTATTAATTTGCAGCAGGACATGGACTGCTGACCCACCTGGTAGTGAGCAACTGCCGTTGATGGGTAGAGGGCTGTAGGACTCGCCGTTTATAGAGGGGCTGAGAGGGCTCTCACTAGGCATCAGCAGAGAAGGGCGCCCTCCACCTGGGCTGGTGGAGCCCTCCTCTTCTAAAGCTTGCTTCAACCAGCGCTGCACAAAATAATATAGAGTTAGACCAGAAACTTGCTAGCCTAAATAAGAAAACTTGAAAGTGAATATTAAAGAGCTAAAATGTGTGGGATTTTTTTTCCTGCAGTATCAATTGCCAGACAACCATTTTATTATCAGAGAAGCAAAAGTCAATGATACTGGATGACATTTCTAAATAATGCAGCAATTTTACCTTCTTGCAGGACCCAGTGGTAGGTGGTGTTTCAGGCATTTCTCTCGAGCGCCGCCGCCCCGTGGGCACTCCCAGAGTGCTGGGGCTACGGTTGGCCAGAAAAGGAGATGAGAAGCGGACGTAGTGTTTGGGTGTGCTGTAGACGTGTGAACTGCAGGCCATGCCCGGTAGAGAGTTCAACTGTGTGGCCAAGACCGCAGGATCACTACTGATCCGCAAAGGCCTTTCAGGGGGAGGCTCTGGAGTCCGCGAAGCACCCAGTTCCTGTTTGTCAACACCTATCCACTCGCTCACTAAGTGCTGTTGGAAAAGAGAACATGCAAGTTGTAAAATGCACAAAAAACTGCTGTGAAATGCATTCTATGGGTGAAGATTTCTACCTTTTTAGTTTTGAGGTACTTCTGTCCACTGCGGCAAGTTGGGGAGGGTGAGTCGCTGTGGGGCGGGCTGGTGTCAGGGGCATGTATCGGTGGAGCGTCAGCCTCAGGAGCCGAGGGCGACTCTCCATCATGAGTCTCTGTTGTTAAGGGCTCTAAAGTGTCACCAGGGGAACTGGGTGGCAAGTCGGAGCAGGCGCTGACCGTTCGCGCTCGCCGCCTCTGCTGTCCGATGTGCGTGCGTCCCTAGAACTGTTTCTCTTTTTGTCGTCTCACCTTTGCTGGCTTCAGACAAGGCTCCTCCTTCACTACCTCTATCATGGGCTAAAGGTCCAAACATTGAACAATATATTAGTGCTGCCAAACGATTAATCGCATCCAAAATAAAAGTTTTTGTTTACATAATATATGTGTGTGTACTATTTTAATTTATAAATACACACACATACAGTATATATTTTGAAAATATTACATGTATATATTTATTTCATATAATTGTATATTACACATAAATTATGTATATTTTTCTTGTATATACATGCATGTGTGTGTATTTATATATACATAATAATTATACACAGTGCACACACATGTGAACAAAAACTTTTATTTTGGATGTGATTAAATCGCGATTAATCGTTTGAAAGCATATATTATTTTTACTACATACACGACGATATTACAAATTTTACAAATTTACAGTCTTTACTATATTTCTGATCAAATAAATGCATGTAACATTAACGGTTCACATTTTATTTACAGTCAGATATGACCAATTGTAAATTACATGCGAGTCAAAAACGGTTTCTTTTGTCTGCGACTCATATCAAGCGAGTCAGAATCAGTTGCACAGGAAACATACTACTGATTTAGCGCCGTATGTGCATGTACATCATTGAAGGTTACGTACCTGTAACATGGCAGGAGATTCAGCCTCTGGTGAAGTAGGAGGCTCTTCCTTAATCTCGCTGCGTCCGCCAACTTCCCCTTTGGTGCCGATCCGTTCTAAAGCTTGCTCCCTCCGCTTTTCTCTTTTCTCCATACGAGCAAATGCCTGCAGAATTGCCTCCATCTTCCTCTCTTCACGTGTCTATATGAATGATAGACAGAAAGAAAGAAGGAAAGAAGACAACAGAGAAAGGTTGAGTCTATTTTTTGGCTGACAGTTGGGAACCCAGCTAGTTACTTAGCGCAATCAGCAGGCCATAGCCAGCAGCAAAGGCGGGAAAAGAGAGAAATGGGACACTTCTCTTCTAGTCAAGAGGAAACATAATACACCCCCCCAAGGGATGAGAGAAGGCATATATGTGTGTGAGAGTTTCTGTACTCTCTCTTGTCCTACCAAAAAGAAAGGCAACAAATACCACACAAGGGTGTCTTGAGGTGGGCCATGTTGAGCGACTGAGGGTTGCATGCCTGGACTTCAGTCTCAGCATGGGGTCAGTGAGCACAGGACAGTGGGGTTAGTGTGTGGGTTCTCCTGTACAGTAACAGGCAGGGGGTGGGTTGGGTTGGGGGTCATTCAGGATATGATGGCGTAGGTTTACCTCCTTGTTTCTCAGAGCTCTGCAGCAGGAAGCCCCTGCGCCGTGACGATGGGACTCCTCTGCCAGGCTGCCCTGAATGGTGCCGAAAGAGACAGCCATCAGGGTTTAAACACACAAAGGGCCTCTAGTTCGCTCACACCCCCATGCACACACTCATATGTATCAGCCTAGTCCTTGCTGTATGGGTAGTGTGGTTGGGGTTTAGAGCTTCAGTATGGGCATACCGTGTAATTAATGGACATACCCCTCTTTCACCGAAAAGGTGCTGGTCTTGACAATGCTCCAGTCTTGGAACAGAAATCACTAAACGCCTAAAAAAGGGGGAACGATTATTTCTTCACCACATAACGTTCTTAACTAAACTGACGGGAAAAAGTGGTCTATATGGGAGGTGAGCTATTGAAACCAACTTTCCCCATGCATCTGAAATAACATTTTTTATTTACAGATATATCCGACGAAAGCATTTTCATGATTATTTCAGGATTTTTCTAATTGTTTGCGACAACTGCAAGATTTTTTATTTAAACTACTATCTCACTGTCAAAAAGTATAAAGTACACAATATTACACATAAACTGGTAAATAAAGAAACCTGTAAAAAAAGCTTGTTTGAAGGTGCAGCGTGTAAATTTTAGCGACATCTAGTGGTGAGGTAGAGAACATAGAGAAGCTATGGTTACCGACACAGGACAAAGATGTCGTCGTCTGAGACAGCAGAAAGTAGCCAGTCAAGCAATGAGGTAAATTAAGGAATTATATTTACTTAATTTAATTATTCAGTGAACCAAATATTATTGTTACTTGTTCATCGAGTCAGCTCTGTAGAGCAGATTGTCCATTTACGGCTACTATAGAAACATGGCGGCGCAAAATATTGACTTCTATGTGAGGTGTATGTAGACTGAAATTGCTCATTCTAAGGTAATAAAAACATAATGGTTCATTACGTTAGGTCTTTATACACCTCTGAAAACATAGTTGTGTATTATTAGTGTGTATATTAGTGAAAACATAGTTGTGTATATTATATTGCATTTCTGTCAATAGATCCTCCTAAATATTACACACTGCACTTTTAAGAGCATGTAGTAAGTATCATTGTCATTTACTTCATTGATCAGCTTAAGTCAGTGAAACGGGGGCCAGTTCCAGGAGAGGTTCTCAAATCCCCAGACCAAGCACCAGTACCATTATGGTGGAAAAGGGGTGTTAGAGAACTCAACAAATATTGATAGGGAATCAGAACTGTTTCTGAATTGCCTGTTTGTCTTGTTGCAGCAGCGAAAATGAGGAGAAAGCATGGGGAATTTCCACTAATAATGCACCAGAGTCTGATACCTCACTATTAATTTATCCAGATAAAACCACATTGTTTACAGCTGCTGTTAGCTTTTTCTGTACTGTTAAAGGCAAGTCATTTCAGGATTGGTTGTGAGTTTTATTTTTCTGAACATTCCAACAGTCACTGCCAACTTCATGATGTTTGTTGAGGAAAGTTTTTGAAGTGCAATGGGTTCAGAACCTGTTTTTCACACATTTTTTCTATCTGCCTTTCGTGGCAAGCAAACAAAAAAGCACCACACACAGTAATGGCCACACCAAAACATTCACATAAAACATGTACATGTTAAGTGAGAGAGTTACTACACTCTCTAAGGTTGATCTTAAGCTACTAAGTAACCAATAGCCAAAGCTATATCACAACCAGACAGCATTACTAGGGTTAAAATAATCAAGTTTAATTTTTCAAAACAAATCTATGTGAGGATCATTGCAACTTTACATGACATTTTTTAATTAGTCAAGAGTTTGAATTTGTAATTTACACCCTAACATATTTTGAATATAAAAAGTAGCCCAGTTTTTGTTCAGGATTGTTGAGTTTTTGTAGGAAGCGGTGTTGAATAGATGCCTGATTGGACGTGAATTGTCGTAATGTGCTTTAGAATGGAAATAGCTTTTAGACAGAGGACCATATATATAGTAGAATACCACCACATTGAGTCCCATGTTAATTAACGTGTAAATTAAAACACTGTGTAGTGCTATAGTAGGTTCTTTCATTTAAGCATGATCTCTCACTACTATCATGGTCTAGACATTTAGTCATGACAGAGGAGAGAAATGACTGCAGATGAAACACACAGTCCAGTTCTTAACATTCCCTCATGGAGAACCAAAGAGGCTCCATAAAAGATGAAGTATGAAAAAGAAAAACAAAGCAACAAGGATGAGTGCCCTCGCGCTACCCTTCAGGAGGTTAAACTACAAAGCGACAGGAACAGAGAAGCTGTGGCGGCAGCAGCGAAATTAGCGGGAGGTTTAGAGGGGGTGGAGCGGGAAGGAAGGAATGGTGGAGCATTCTGGGAGCTGCCCAAATCACCACACACACCGGGAGGCAGAACGAGGAGGGGAAAAAGACGGGGGGTGGGAGGCAGTAGCGTTTCCATGGCGACCGTGATTGCCAAAGTGGTCGTTTTCCCCCTGGACGCACTTACCATCTTCCTCCTCCTTTCTGCAATCTGCTCCTCTGACTCCATCTCTACTTCATTGCTAACGGAGGTTTTCTCTTCTAGATCCTCTATTAACTCAGGATCCTGCAAGAGGGGGAGAGGGCCTTTATCATCGCCTGGCTACAGACCAGGAGAGGAGCATTAGAGAGGGAGAGAAAGTGCGGGAAGTGTTGATTCGGGCTGAGATCTTGGGTCAGACTGACCAGATTGTACTTATGAGAATCAATCAAATGCAACTACTAAAAAGATCAGAGCGGATTTCCTCTGTTCTAACTGTGCCAGAATTGCTGACAACTCTTCCTGGGATGTCCTGATATATATGGCACCAGGATGGCAGGGAGTTACGAGCATGGATTCTCACACACTTTCAAAGCGCGCCAAACAAGCAAGATTTAATGTTCTGCCACCGGCCACCAATGAAATACGGAAACATATGAGCAAAATCATGCGGAAATATGCTTTCTGGTTATCAGACGCTGTAATTAGGGCCAGGAAGGAAATGTGGATGAGTAAACAGATTATTAGAATGAGCTTAAAATATCCAACGAAGAAAGAATCATGCACATGGATCATATTTACATGCAAACAAAGAGTTTTTCGACATTTATAGATGAAGGGACCGTCTTACCCAGACTCTCAGCCAACCCCGAATATTTTAAAAAAGCTAGATTTTCGCTGTTAGTCATTGCAATAGCTTTCGTAAAACCATTACTTAAATTATTTATCAGCATTAAACTACCTTTCATGGATGAAGACAGGCATGTTTTCATTTTGTGAGATGAGATGGTACTTAGGTGGGTATATGACAGCACTGTGTGTGTGTCTATCATACCTGATTGTTAGATATGGAGAGCCGGAGAGGAGAGAGTTTTCTCTGATTGGCGTCATTGAGCGATTTGCCCGTGGGCCCGTCACAGTCCATCGTGAGGTTCTGGTTCTGTCCGCTCTCATCCTGCGACGGTTCTTTGTCCTTGCGGCAGCGCCGTCGTGTGCTAGAGCCCAGATTCTCCGTGGGTTCCAAGTTATGCTTGAGCACAGGGCATTCCTGATTGCCTTTCACACACGCACAGTCCACCTTATATTTACTATCAAAGACAAGAAACAGGAAAAGTAGTGAGAAAAGTGTGAACAGTCAAGCTGTTCTTGTATAAACAATAAACACGATTAATCGTATCCAAAATAAAAGTTTTTGTTTACATAATGTGTGTGTATTGTGTATATTTATTATGTATATATAAATACACACACATACATGTATATATTTAAGAAAAATATTTTGTTTATATATTAAATATATATTTATTAGTGCGTCAAACGATTAATCGTAATCAAGCGCATTTAAAAAAAGTTTTTGTTTACATAAATTTTACGGTGTTTATTTATTATGTATATATAAATACACACACATACAGAATAGATTTTGAAATATTACAGGTACTTGTATATTGAGATAAAGATATTATATATAAACATAACACTGTTTTCTAATATACCGGCATGTGTTGTATTATACATACATAATAATATACACAGTACAAAACATAATATTATGTAAATATTTTTTTTTATTTTGGATCGTTACTCGTGCAGCACTAATCTTTATATATAATATAAATTATATGAATATAAATATATGTAAATATTTTCCAAATATATACCTGCATGTGTGGGTACACACATATTCTGTAAACAAAAACTTTTATTTTGGATGGGATTAATCGCGATTAATCGTTTGACAGCACTAGAATAAACATTTCAGATGTCATTACATCAGTGATACTCAGCCCTAGTGCGTGTTCTTACCAGCTGCCGTAATCATAATCAAAGCCAATGGTGATCTCACTCCCCTTGGAGATGGACCTCAGAGAGTAAATGTATAAATGCAGCATGCCGTCCTCGATTACGTGCCGCACCTCAGCGTTGGGAGTGCAGGAGCGACGAATGAATCGGGCCTCATTTCCGAAGCTCCGTGCATCCACACACATTTCCAAACCGTCAAACTTAGAGTAGAACAATACAAAAGGGTATGGCCTGCGAATAAAAACGTTATAAACAAAAACGGGGAACCAAAATGAATGCTCAAAAGCACAAAGTGTCTTTTCAAGTACCTCTTAAAGAAGTAACCATTGGCTTCAAATTGCTGTCGTAGCATGACCTTCCCCCTGTACTCAATTATGAGCGAATCAGCAGCCAAGTCCCGAACAGCCTTAAGAATGCGCTTGTTCTTCTGTACGTGACTCTGGGAGGAAAAAGTCACAATGAGCATGTCGTACAAAGCCACAAACAGCGCACCAGAAATGCAGACCAATACTCTGGTGGAATTTGAATATGTGAGTATTATACCTCTACGGGTGGTTTGAAGGCTGCAGTGTGTGTATTGTAGGCCAGCGTTTTGCCATCTCTGGCTTCTTTTACTCTTAGCAGTATCCGTACTTCTTCACTGTACTGGTTACTGCTGGCTTCCTCATAGCGCTCCATCCACGACTTCATCTTATTCTCCCAAAGAGAGGGAGGATCTGTCGGCTCACACTCGGGAGCTGAGCCCTGAGGATAGAAGATAGAAAACAAGCAGCGTAAGCATGCGTAACACACATACGAATAGTTATTTGGCGGGGTAAATTTGGATAGCTCCAGCATACCCACCTTTACTCTAGATGATTTTCTAGAGCCTTCACGGAATGACTGAAAGACAAAAACAAGCAGAAATCAGACTTGTATGTTTCAAAGCAAGTGAAATAACTGATTTTGGTTCCATGACATTTATAAACAATATTCAAATAAACAACAAAAAGCAAAACAAAACACATGACTGCATTAAATTGATCAAAAGTGACAGTAAAGACATTTCTAATGACAAAATATTCTACCTTAAATAAACTGTTCCTATTTAGGACTTTCTAACACAAATCCTTCTGAAGAAAATTACTTTTTTTTTTTTTTTTTTTTTTTTTTTTTTTTTGTTTTTTTTTTTAAAAGTCTTCATTTTCATTTTGAAGTCCCGTTTACATTTTACTAGAAGTGTTTGTTGTGTGATTCAGACCTTCTTGGCCCTGGCTGTAGCCGGGGGCTCCTTTTCTCCACTCTTCTTTCGTTTCTTATCAGCCTGTTTGTTGCCGAGACGTGCTGTTGTGAGTGTGATGCTGGTGGGGGTGTGCTGAAACGCTGTGTACAACTCTAGCGGAACCTCATCCCCACTTTCTGTAGCACTGGTGTCCCCGTCTGCAACAAAACACGCAGTACATAAGCTTGTACATTGAATTCACCCCTAAACCATTATAGTACAACTGACATTTAACCCTCAACCATAAATATAAAGTCACTGCAGTTTAAACAGACGCCATTGTCCTCAAAGTGCACTTTGACATTGACTCAAGCTGCAGTTGTGAAGCATCTAAAGGCCTTTCCACACTGAGCGCAATGCGAAAAAGCGAAGCGAATCGCCAACGAATGGTGCTTTCACACCGAACGCAAAACGATCGTTCGCCTTCTGCTTTTGTTTAAAAATTTTTGTTTTTTTTCACGCCTGCACGCTAGTGCGCCGCCCACAATGCCTTTTTCCTCAGATCATGTCTCTTTAAATGTGATTTACCATCCTCTTCTGCTCATATACCGTACATTAAATTAAGATAACAAGGTTCTACTCTACACCAGAACAACATCTATAATGCTTACAATGATACTACATACTAAATAGTTAGAAGTACACTTGAAAATGTAATGTATTATTAAAATTTTGCTACCCACTTTAAACTATCTCGCGTGCTTTGTATAACTTCCATTGTGATCATCGTTTGATTTTGATTAAAATCATAGTGCTGTGCTAGACCAAAAATGTCTATCACACTGTATTTTTCAAATTATACCGTTTCACTGTTCATTACGCATTTTTTTTTTTCATGCAGACGTTGTTAACCATATTTTCTACTGATGTGAGAGAAGGAATACTGCAGTCATAACTGACTTAGAATGCCCTTTTTTGTTTTACTGTCATGATGAGTGATTATTGTCAAAAAATACCACACTAAATATTGACTAAACACAGCCCCTTTTAATACATGTTAACCAGGAGTCACTCTCATTTATAATCTTGGCATCGTCTGATAAAATCAACATGCTTCTACACTAAAGAGCGGCTATGCGGTTTGTTTTGGCTATATTACTTTTTTTTGTCTCATGCAGCGCACTGCACTGCCTGTGTCTGAGTAACAAACAAAAAAAAAACAACAAAAATCCGAAAAAGTGCATGTGATATTAACGACTAACTACGCTCATATGTATCATTCCAAACAATCAGTAAGCGACAGGTGCTTAGAAACGCTGTTTTGTACTCATTTATTGACGAGTCGGCTGTGGTGCGGCCAGCTGAAAGCGATGCTTCTCTGCCGTTCACTGCACAGAACAGACGCCGAGAGGGGTGACACTTCTCCGGGAAAGTCAGACATCGCGTTCGCGGGTCAGCACTGGCGAAATCTTCCAACTGAACCATAGCTAAGTTTTATCCAAAAAAGTCGCTAGGTTTGTCATTATGAATATTCTATGGAAAAAAGCCGATAAAAGGGTCTGAAAGTTGCTAAATCTAGTGCTAAAATCACGCTCGTGTGTGTGAGACGGGGAGCTGCGTGCACGCGGTGTATATTTTGTTGGCGGTTCAATGTGGATATTTGTGGATGAGTTCTTCTGTGTCATCTAATAGTTCTACAGCTTCAGTTTCGGAACATTCACACTTAGTAACACATACAGCTGTACCCTCACCACAGTGCAACAGTGAAAAAGGACCCCTTTCAAACAGTGTCGCGTTCCGAACGTTGTTTAAGCAACATACACCGCTATTGCGGTATTTTAAAAATTCATATCATAAAAATCAACACCGTATCGGTAGAACCCAGTATAACCCGCCATCACTACTATCAGACATGCACTCTTTGTATGTTTAATAACGCTACACTGCTAATATTTGTCAAACATCCTTTATTGCTATAAAAATACCATGAGCTGCATGCAAAACACATACAGAAAATATATCGTTATAATCATATGTCTATTTGCTTTCATATTTCATTTGTAGAAAAAGAGTGAATGCGCTCTGACTCATAACACTCGCACACATGGAAGAAAACGGACGGTGCTCTCCAGATCACATGATTCAGTGGAGAATAATTAGAAATGTTATTCTGTATAAAGAACATGTGAGAATAAATCTGTTCTCAAATACAAATGATAACAAGAATTAATTCTTCTGTCTCTGGATACTCTTCTTCGGTGTTTGTTTACACTGGTTTTCGAAACAGCGCCACCACTCTCACACTTTTTGTGCAACAGTAGCTGCTCCGGTCACGTGATCCTAGCTCGAATCTTATTGGACGGCCCGTGTTTTCTCTTTGCGAAACTGAAAAGATTCGTCGGACTGGTTAGAAAAAAAACATTCGCATTTTCGGTGCCCGAATGTTTGCAGTCTATGTGGAAGCATCCATAGAAATCTGTTGTTTTATTCCAGCGAGTCATCACGTCCGATATTCGCTTCGCTTCTTCGCGCTCAGTGTGGAAAGGCCTTAAGATGTACCAAGAGGCCGAGAGCTCAGATATTTCCAATCTTAAGAAATCTCTAGCAATTATTGACATCACTACAAGCAGAGCTTCTTATAGAATTGCCAGCATAGATTACAGGAAGGTCAGGAATACATTTCACATTATACAAAAGCTCATGATCCTGTATTGTGTAAAGTTCTTCAGACTCTAAAGATGCTCATCTGCAGCTGAACTGTGGGAAAAAGCAGCAGTGGCATTGCTGCTTTGGGAGAGGTTGAACATGTCTATAGGTGTGTTTGTTTGTGTGTATGCATGAAAAAAATTTTTTTTTAAAAACTCACCAGACATGTTCTCTCTCTTCCTGGTTTGCAGCAGGATGGCGTGCTCTCGGTCCAGGGTGCGTGGCTGACAGCGTTCACACAGGTAGGTCTCGGGAATGTGCTGCCGGTCGATCCCCATGCAGTCTATGTGCTGCCACACACTAATACACAAAGAGAGTTATGAATAAGGAGAAATGGCTTCAATTATTTTGATTCTTCAGTATTATTTGACTGTGAACAAAGGGACTGACAGATCCTACTATTTAAACATTCAATCAACTGTAAGTTTTCATCTACACTCTGAATTCCCAGCACTGTTACATGTCTTGTCGGCAGTGCTAATCTCATAAACAAAGAATGGGATCCTATCTCAGCAAACATTAATGCCACTGTTTAGAGAACAAAAAACAGGTAGTTATCTGTAGTATTTTAACAGATAAAGCTACAACCAAAATAAACATTGTTCTAAAAAAAAATACTTGAGCCCGAATTTTTTTTCTTTGTAAAAATACATCCAATTACATTGAAAACTTGACTTAATTAACATGACATTTCTGAACAATTTTTTATTAGCCATAAAATAAAATCAACATCAATGTACAAAGTAGCTGGAAATAATTAACAAAATGTTAATTTTTTAAAATGCATTTAAAATAAGGGCTGGTCATTATGTTAGATTACATAGCTCTGAACTATCAAGAAAAGAATTGTACAAAATATAAAACATAATATTTTGCAAAAATTCATATTTTAATAGTACATGCACTACTACTGTTCAAAAGTTTGGGACTGATAAGATTTTTAATTAATGTTTTTATGTTTTGGAATATTTTTCTTTATCAAGAATACAGTAAAATGTTTATATTTTTCACATTTTATTATAATTTAAAAGAACTGTTTTCTCTCTTATTACATTTTAAAATGTAATATATTCCTGTAATCCAAAGCTAAGTTTTCAGCATCCGTACTCATTACTATTCTTCAGAAATCATTCTAATGCTGATTTGGTGCTTAAGAAATATTTCTTAATATTTTGGTCAAACAGTGCTTTTCATAGAAATAATAGCATTTACTTGAAATTAAAATCTTGTGTATCATTATAAATATCTTTATCACTTTTGTTGAATTTAAAGTGTCCTTGCTCATAGAAGTATAACACGGACATTTTCACGCCTACATCTGAGAGCATATCTGGGGCCCATCTTTAGCCCTTTTAGGCAATTTTTGACAGATACAGGTCTCTAATTAGTGGTCGACCGATATTGTTTTTTTGACAGCCGATGCCGATATCTTGGAAAGCAGGTGCCGTGGCCGATATAAAAAGCCTATAATCATTTTATTTAATATTTAGAGAATTTCACTATTGAAAATGGGTTAAAAAATAAATTTGTAAAATAAACATGCTTATACTTTAATTGACAAAGTATTTTTCACAAATAAACGAATATTTTATAAAAAATATAATTAAAAAGGAAGTAAACTGTAAGCAACAGAGCACTTATTATTCTGGGAAGTTTGTGTGCATTGGAATCACATTTTTTTCAAATAAAGCCAAGATAACACTCATTTTACACACAGCACACAGTGAACCTGTCCCCGTAGTTGAATTTTCACGGATCGACCGCCGCAGAGGACACACTCGATCATGCAGGATACAAAATGCACACTTCAAAAATCTCACAACTTGGTATTCGACACGTTTTTGCAAGTTTTGAAATTAGATGTCATTATTCCTTCAAGATTTGTTTAATTGTGTAAATGCGATCTGAATGCTGACGGCAAACAGAAGTATTATATGTTTGCCTTTCTAATTACTAACAATATAAAACAATGTTATGAGCTTTTTGTATACATTTAAATGTCCGTTCGTTTTAACAGTTCTATCTGTTCATTACGACAGACTTCTGTCCATTGACAAGAACTGTTTAAAGACGCAGCGAACAAGAGGGAGAAGTGAGCACTGTGTGTTCAGGTGCTGCCGTTCCGTCAAAATAGCACATCGGCCAAAAAGAAAAACTTATTGGCTGATGCCGATATTTGAAAAATGCCAAATATCGGCCTTGGCGATATATATCGGTCGACCACTACTTAATACCAAGCAAACTTTGTTTTTTATATCAAAAGTACCTTACAACACTTAATTACACACATCTGTGCACCTTTTGTCACTCTTAGTGTCATCTTTGCCATCTTAATTCTGACTCTTCTAGGACCCACCGGTTGTACTACACATGATTCTTTAAAGGGTTAGTTCACCCAAAAATCCATCTCCATGCCATTCCAAACCCGTAAGACCTTTGTTTTCATCTCCGACACACAAATTAAGATATTTTTGATGAAATCTGAGAGCTCTCTGACCTGGCCAGAAAGGAATATCACATGTTTTACGTACGCTGTGCGCGCGTTTCCCTGAACGAACAACGCTGATTACATTGATTACGTTCTGAGGAAAGCACCGCATGTCATTGTGGTACTCTCCAAAATGGCGAAAGACGGTAAATAAATTATGTTATTTTTGTTTTCATTTAAAAAGTACACTGCAGTTGTGTTGCTGTCTATGCAGGTCAGAAAGCTCTCGGATTTCAACAAAAATATCTTAATTTGTGTTCCGAAGATGAACGAAGATCTTACGGGTTTGGAACGACACGAGGGTGAGCAATTAATTATAGAATTTTCATTTTTGGTTGAACTATACCTTTAAACCAGGCCTCATCTCAAGAACTAATAAGCTCCAGATACATAAAGCATTTTAAACAGCTTATGACAGATAGGTTTTGAAGCACAGCCATGAATGCTGTTATTACACATGTAGACATAGTTTGAACATGTCGAAGTGTGTGGTCCCACCTGCACTTGTCGCAGCAGATCATGTAGCCATCGTCATGGGTGAAGCCGCAAATGCAGCGTGTGATGTCAGCACCGTAGCTGCCGTCTTCCGAGGTGCTGAGCGTGGTGCCACGCGACGCCTCGTCCTGCCCACCCGGCACGAACAAGTTCTCGCCTGGCCGGCCCCCGGACACAAACAAACCCTCGCCCGGCCGGATCAGCACCGAGGGAGGCGGGGATGCCGGCGGGGTGGGTGGGGGTCGAGCCCCATAATTGTGGTCCTGGCCAAAGAACCATCAGAAAGTAGTGAAGCGAAAGCATGATCAGATAACACAGAATGCAGATAAGCAGGTCAACAATGTAATTGCAGGAAGGTGTGTGGCGTGTTTTGCTGGGGGACGATACTCACGGCGTAAGGCAGACCGATGTAGCCGTGCGAGTGGTGGGAGCCGCTGCTGTAAATCTGGTGAGGGTAGCTGGACTTCTCAACTACCACAGAGCTCGCCTCCACAGATTCTGGTCTACTCCATACACACAAACACACAGGGAAAAAAAAAGAGAGAGAGAGAGGCCAGAATGAGGAACAAGTCTGACAAGGCGTGTTTTTTAAGCATACAAAAAAAAGAAACAGGTTTGACAGCAGTGAAACAATAGGGAAAAGAAGATCGAAGATTAACAAAGCTTGCTGGGTTGCAAGGTGAAGTTTAGTTTATTCACCAACAAATCAACTGTTGTGTTTGCACCAGTCATTACATATTTTAGCATGACACAAAACACGACAGACCTTAGTAGTGACTTGCTATCTGTACACACGTGTGTGTGTGTCCTGTCATGCCCTCAGCTGGCGGGACACGGCTTGTAGAAAGTGAAATAACAGGATCACACTTCTCTGTAATCTCACAATGAAGTCTGTTACAAACCCCAAACCCTATCTGGACCACACAAACATGCCCAACGAAAGAGCCCTCGCTTCCACGTGTTATTAGAAGCGAAGGAAATGAATGGAAGAAGATTTAGAGTAAAACCAGAAATGGCAGGAGTTTTTTGCGTATAAAATTGGCTGCAAAAAAGCACTTAATGCCAAGTTTCGTTGGCAGAAAGGACACGGAGTAAGATGGACCATTCCAGACAGATTTATAATCGTATATATAAACATAACAGTAATTTTTTGCACACAAAAACTGTGTCAAGGTCACGCAGCCACTCTGATGCTAGTACAGAAACAGATTACACGCTTAACCTAACACCAATGCACTCACATAAACAACAGTTACAGGGTAATTTGCATATTACTACTACACTCGTGCATATGAAGAAAGCAAGTGCTGTTTTCAACACGTGAGACGACACAAAAGCAACCACATATATACTTCAAAACATACCGTAGACCTTAAAAAAAAAAACTGTATTATCTATAAAAATGGTTCTAAACCTACCATAAATAAAAAGTGTCTGCAGCGTAAACAGCACAAGCAGCTCCGCATTTGTTTTTTTCCCCCTGTTTTTGCTGTATTCCCACTTTCCTCTTAATCATGTCTTGCTGCAAGCGAAGAGAAAATCTGTACCTGCTGGCCTTCTCGTCACATTCACCTCGTGCTGTCTGTCCCTACCTCACGGTCACACTTCCTGATTCAGTTGGCGCTTTGCAGCCCAACTGTCAAAGTGAAAGTGTGTGAACTGCTGAGGGGCGGACCCTTGAGAGAAAGTGTGCACACACACACACACACACAAGTCAAATGAGAACAAGAGCTCTTATGAAGAAATGGCCCTTCCAGGCAGGCGATAAATGATTAGCAGGCTTTATTGATGCTTTTACGTTGCGGTGTGGTTTTAGCGATAAGATTATCAACGCGGGACAGGTGACAAGTCGGGGGATTTCCTGAGCATCAGTGACAATAAACTACAGTGTCTTTACGAAAAAACAGTTGCCTCTCTCAGCAAGGTTAGGAGGAGGACTTTAAATAGGCAGCGAGTCAAAAGGAGACAGAGAGAAGGTGTTTGAGTAGGTGCAAATGCAGAGAGGGGTTTGACCGATTGAAAAAAAAAAAGATTACCCATAAATGCAGCATTAATACGCAACATTATTTTGATCACATAAAATAATTATGACATTTTTTTTTGTTAATGGATCGCAAACATTTGCATTACTCTGTATGTAATTTGAAATGAGCCTCGAACTGTTACTGTCCTGTGTAATAACTTTCTCCTCTGAAATTTCAAAATACATTGACAGCTAAAAGTCAGCCTTCTCAAAATATAGTTTGGTGACGAATCAGTGCACAAATTACACACTTTACATTTAACACCTGGTCCTAACCAGTCCCAATGCGATAAGATTTTTTGTCCACACACTAGACATGACAATTCTACAAGACACGACAAAATCAATCACAAATCACAGCCAATTGGAAGAGCAAGCGAGGCCTCTCTCTGCAAGCTCACTACTGTCTCATACTTGCATTGAAACAGTTGGTTATATATTCTAGTAAATAGAAATTAAACAATTTTAACATTATTCAAAATACATGATTGATAGAATCTTTGTCTTGGAATACACTCACCAAAAAGTTCACAGTTTGACCAGTTCTTTTTCCTTTAGTTCATTTTCAAGATCTGAGGGAAATTATCCATTGTCGCTTTCATTATTCATTAAGTCATGCAAACAATATATTTAAACCCAAATTAATATTGTACAAAAATGCTTGTTATATATCACTGTTGAGGCTGGTTAGGACATCTTGCACACTTGTGTAAAGGTCCTTGCACACCAAGTCCGAAAGGAAATACTTTATTTTAAGGTGTCCTTGTTACACGTTACATGTACTTACTATTATAATGGCATGCAAGTAACCCTAACCATATAATAAGTACATATAGTTAATCAATATTACTCCTTATTTAAATGTATAATTACACTGTAACAAAGACACCTTAAAATAAAGAGTAACCATCCGAAATATTAATATGCGTAAAAAATTTGCAAAACAATACAAAATGGAGTCTTCAAACAGTGAGGATGATTTTGTTGTCCTCTCGCTTCTTAAAAAGAGAAAAAGAAAGGAAATATTGGGTCCATCCAATCCTGAGATTGCATAGAGAGGAAGGAGAGTTCCACCTCCTTATCAAGGAGCTGCGGGGATTATCCTGGGTGATTCAAAGTTTACTTCAGGATGTCAGTCTGATGCTTTGCTAGCGATACTGGATTTTGGCGTTTGCTTGTACGGTGGTTCTGAATTGTCAAAACACCTCTCAAAATGCTTGCTACGGATGCGAAAAATGCAAAAAAATTGAACCCAATCTGAATTTGTTTATGACAGACGAACGTTTCGGAGGCAGTGTGTAAACGTGATTGACACAACGTGAGGTCTTATTTATTTTTTAATGTGCGAAAAATTCGGGCGAGAATTTCGGGCTCAGTGTGCAAGGACCTTAAGGCTTGTAAAATTTAAAACAATGTAATTACCGACACTGACATTGTGTAGTTAAAAAAAAAGATACATATTAACCATATTTGATATATTATGTATTATTGATATATTTCATAAATTTTTACATAGAATATAACCTTTAATTTCAATATATGCTTTTGTTTATTTACAAAAAATAAAAAGATATAAACAGGACCAATTACTGCGTGGTCAGGAGTTGAGGAGTGTGGTGCGTCAGAATTGTGAAATAACTGGAATTGTGGAATTGGAATTATTAATCGGAATGAATGTTTTGCGGTTAAATGCCATAATTAAATAACAACCTTAATATTGAAATAACATCGCAGCACACCAAAAAAAAATAATAAAAAAACTGATCACAGAGAGAAAACACATGAGAGATGGAAGAGACAGAGGACAGCGTGTGTGGTGATGTAATTGAAGCTCCAATTAAATGTAACGGGAATGCATGTGCTAATCATAGCCCACCACTCCAGAGACAGCTTAATATGGAACAGACAATTCACACACATACACACCTGTTGAGAGAGAGTGGGGCGACAGAAAGAGTTACATTACATGCATAGACATGAAATCACTCAAAGCAGTGTCCATCTAGGGCTAGATGAGGTTTAGAGGGATTACAGCAGCCGTTTCGGGTCCAATGGCATTTTAACGGACTGTCTGTTGACATCACGGTGATGCACAATGCCTGGTAACCATGACAACCTCTGCCGCAGGCCCGGGGTGGGCTGACCCTGACTGAGGAGTAATGTCAGGAACAAGCAAAAATCCACGTAGGAGACGCTCGGATGAGATCTGGCGATGCGTAGACCACCCAGAGATAAACAACGTAACATTTATTTTCTGTACGTGGCGTTTCTCGTTTAGCAGCAGGTGGAGATCTTTCCTAAAGCTTGTGGAATAAATCTGCGTATGCAGACAGGCGTAAGGACGCCCGAAAGACACTAACACCCAGACGGGCGTAAAGCTGCGCGGCAGCACAGCCTCTTAAGCAGGCTTAAGCTCCAGGGCCCAGCTGTCACTCAGCCGGTCTCCATGACAACAGACCCTGCGAGTGCAGGGGAGAGCACCATGGCAACACAAAGTGACGAGGCAATGGGACGGAGCTCCGCATTTAAAGAGAAACACACTGCTTTCATTCAAGCGCATGCTGCAGAGGGGAGGGGTCTGCTGTGCGGCACGTGATGTCACATCTATTAGACGTTTAACAGCTGCGCTTTCTGCGCTGAAACTAACAGGACGTAGGAGAAATTTTATGAATAGTACTGTGCAAGACGTGCTTACTGATGCTACAAATACAGAACTGCAAACAAAAAGATTTATTCTCAATGCTATTAAGCATTTTCTAATGGGGACAGTAGACCGGATAAATTTAAATGGTGTCATTGGCTCAATCTTTTGTTTTTTTTAATAAATAAATAAATATACACACACACACACACACACACACACACTAAAACACGAGATGTGTTTCCATCTTCATTTGAAACTCTAACTCTAGCACTCTCTATTCTAATTCTATTTAATCTACTTTTCTTTTTTATTTAAAAACAAAAAAGAAAACAAAAAACTTGACCTCGGAAGCACTTGCATTCTATTTCTAATTATATTCGAATACTTTTTTTCTTTAAAAAAAAAAAAGAGCCTCAACTTAGCAGGGTATTATTCTTTGAATGGTTGTCTTTTCTACTAAAAGCCCCTTAACTTAGCGTTACAGTTATCTCCTTGCTTCTTTTTATTTATTATATATATTAAAAAAAAACTTGCGATGTGTTACTGCTTTAGGCTAACTGAGACTTGTCACAGCATGCATATCATTGCTCTTGTTGGTTTTGATTGCTTCTATTGTCCGCTTTTGTAAGTCACTTTGGATAAAAGCATATGCTAAATGACTAACTGTAAATGTAAATATGTATCTATCTATCTCTCTATATACCTGTAATTTTTTTCCCCTTACAAAATGCATACAAAACGAATAATTCTTTAAATTTTCAATTCCTCACACAAAGCAAGCCATGCTTTCAGAAGACTTGCTGGTGCACAAGTCATACAGATCACTTTTATGGTGTTTTATTGTCAATTTGAGCTTGACAGCTCCAGTCCTCATTCACTTCCATTGTTTGGAAAAGCTACATAACTTATGTTCTATAGAAAAATATACTTTTTTTTCTGTTGAAGCAACAGCAGCAGAGCAAGTTTCTGATGAGAAAGAAGCAGATAGATGAGAGAACGGAAGCGGTTGGTGGAAAAATCTGACTACAGATGCGTTTCTCTCTGCTGATGCAACCAGAAAACGAACAAAATGAAACAAAAGGCAGTGATGAGTCAATATGAAAGGACAACGACAGAAACGGAGAAACTCACTCTGACCCTGCAGCCATGTCCAGGTATGAGGTGTTGGCCGTGTCCACCCCTACTGGGATGACTACGCTCATGACGTTCTGTGCTGGGAGTCTCTTGTCCTACTGAGTCCAGAGCACAGCAATCCAAAACACTGAGGCATGTCAGCCACAGCACTCATTGCACACATCTAAGTGCATCCACAAGGCCTGTAAAAACACAGAGAGAAATATCACTGTTAGTGTTTGACAATCAACTTTACACCAGACTCAAGATATAACACAAACAGAGCTATAAAAACGTGACGGGGGCGCATTCATAGACACTACAGAGTAGGGCTTTCAAAATGGCTGAAAAACTAAATTCTCATTTTTTACTTAAATATGATCAATATTTGAATTATATTCGAATTTAAAAGGCATAAATTCGTTGGGGGAGAAAACCCAGATTTGCAAAATATTATGCACGTTTCTTCAAAGCATAATAAAATAAACGAATCTTTGAAAAAAGTGCATAATGTTTAAAACAATGTTTATAAACCTTAGATTACCACGACTAAGTTGCTTAAAAAATAGAAACAAAACCTGCCTATGAGTATAGTTTAATACAAAGGACAGAAAACCAATCACAAAGAGTACTTTCTTCATTTAAAAACTTGAGATGCAGTGGGATGGGGAAAACCACCATTCAAGTCTTGAGACATGTTTTTTTTAAAGTTGAACTTACAATTTAATAGCCTTTCTAAATGGGCCTCTTGTGTGAGACCGCCGAAGGCAACGCTGTAGAGTCCTCTAGAAAAACTGCGCAAAATTATGCATTCTGGTGAAGCTTGGTTCAGCTTTTGACGTAAACACATCTCCCCACATTGATGTCTTTTCTGCAATATTTTGAATGAACAACGTAGCAGCGCCGCATCTAGTGGGTTCAACTGGATAGGCTAAAAAAAGCATTAAAATGCATTGACACTTACATGGTCATCGGATCTTGTGCACCACTGATAAGGCTGCCTGATGCACACCTATAATTCGAATGCAACGTTTTTGCAGCTGAATGCGTTTGTTCCATTAAATTCGCCCAATATCCCGATATTCAATTTTTTTTTTGACAGCCCTACTACAGAGCACATATTACGAAACCTGGGTCATTACAGCTAGTATTGTAAACAGGATATGACTCCTTTCAAAGAATAACTATGATTCATAGAACAAATATGAGGCCATGGTTGGCCTTGAAAGCTAATATTATTCGTGCAGACATCAATAGAAAAACTATATATAAAATAACTTGTTACTTAAAGTTTTAATAGATAAACTACTAAAGATCGGTTTGCGCTTCAACATGTTAGTTTGGGTAAAGTTTCCCTAGCCCTAAAAGAAAAATCAGTGTTTGAATATGTCCTTTGTAAGACATGGGAGGGGAAGTGAAGATTGTGTGGCAATACCAGGCTAGGGGGGGGGGGGGGAAAACCTTTTGCAAAAACACAACCAGGCGTGCAGTGCCTCCGCATGACCAAGGGGGGCAGTGAGCGAAGTGAAGGGGGAAGCGAAGAGAAGAGAGAGAGAGCAGATGAGAGGACGGAGAGAAGAGGGGAGAGAGACGAGGGGGGAGAGAGAGAGAGAGAGAGAGGAAATACAACATGGAGGCGGCCTTTTATATTTTCCGCTCTCATCCATAAACGTCCACTCATCCTGAGCGTGCACAGAGACGTGTGGTTGCTGCATTGCTTGCAAGAGGATTTAATGTGTGCAAATGGCGGAGGCAAAAACAAAAACGACGGATGGAAAGATGAATGATTAAGCTTTGTATGTGTCGGGTAGATGGAGACAGCAGCTCTGTGGATAAAGGAGGGAACAGGCATTGACGGACATCAAAAGACAGCCGCAATAGCCAAACATGGGCTTCCCTTGCAAGTAACGTTTTAGTCCTGGTCAGAGGGGCTAAATGTGTCACATTGACATACTTCCCTGAACAACAAACAGGGAGACTGGTGACAAAGGAATTAAAGTATGTGAGTATGTGTTGTGGTGATAAGTGGGATTAGAGGAGGGGCCAGATGCTGGGACATACAGTCTACCGAATGCAGGGGGTAAACTAGATTTTGGCACGACGGTTCAGTACAAAACAGGAAAAACAGGATAGAGGAATACTGCATTGCACTATCGACTTCGACTTCGTATCCTGCCCATCATTATACTAATACATTAATATATCTATATATATAAAAAAAAAAAACTATATATATATATAATTATAGATAGATATATTGTATGTGTGATGTGTGTGTTGTGTGTGTGTGTGTGTGGTGAGAGAGGAGTATTGTGGTACAATGCCGGTGAAATAGGTTTTTTTGCCCCCGTACTGTTTTTTTTTTTGCATACTTGTCACTTAAAAGATTCAGATCATCAAACCAATTTGGTATTTAAATGATGAGGTCAGTTATTAAGGGAAAAAAGCTGTACAACGCCTACCTGGCCTACGTGAAAATGTAATTGCTCCCTCCTGTTAAATCATGAAAGAACTGCAGCTTTATTTTAGAAAGCTGAGTTAAATTTGACTAGCCACACCCAGGCCTGATTACTACCACACCTGTTCGCAATCAAGAAATCACTTAAATAGGACCTGCCTGACAAAGTAAAGCATGCTAAAGAGCAGCACTATGCCGCAATCTAAACATGACAAATTATTGCAGAACGATCTGATGAGAATCAAAACAGTTGACATGTATCAGTCTGGAAAGGCTTATAAAGACATTTCTAAGGCTTTTGGACTCCAGCGAACCATGGTCAGAGCCCTTATCCACAAATGGAGAAAACTTTGAACAGTGTTGAACCTTCCCAGGAGTTGCCGGCCAAACAAAATTACTCCAAGAGCACAATGACGACTCATCTAAGAGGTCATAAAAGAACCCAGAACAACATCTAAAGAACTGCAGGCCTCACTTGCCTCAATTAAGGTCAGTGTTCATGATTCAACAATAAGCAAGAGACTGGGCAAAAACGGCATCCATGGGAGAGTTCCAAGGCAAAAGCCACTGCTGACCAAAAAGAACACAAAGGCTCGTCTCTCATTTGCCAAAAAAATATCTTGATTATCCCCAAGACTTTTGGCCAATTATTCTGTGGACTGATGCGACAAAAGTTTAACTTTTTGGAAGGTTTGTGTCCCGTTACATCTGGCATAAAAACAACACAGGATTTCATAAAAAGAACATCATACCAAAAGTCAAACATGGTGGTGGTAGTGTGATGATCTGGGGCTGCCTGTCCTGCCCCCCCCCCCCTTCAGGACCTGGATGACTTGCTATAATTGATGGAACCATGAATTCTGCACTCTATCAAAAAAATCCTGAAGGAGAATGTCCGGCCATCAGTTTGTGACCTCAAGCTAAAGCGCACTTGGGTTATGCAGCAGGACAATGATCCCAAACACACCAGCAAGTTCACCTCTGAATGGCTCAAGAAAAACATAATTAAGGTTTTGGAGTGGCTAAGTCAAAGTCCGGACTTAAATCCGATTGAGATGCTTAAACAGGCCATTCATGCTCGAAAACCCTCCAATAAGGCTGAATTAAAACAATTCTGCAAAGAAAAATGGGCCAAAATTCCTCCACAGCGATGAGAAAGACTCATTGCCAGTTATCGCAAAAACACTTGATTGCAGTTGTTGCTGCAAAAGGTGGCACAACCAGTTATTAGATTTAGGGGCAATTACTTTTCACGTAGTGCCAGGCAGGTTTGGACAGCTTTTTTCCCTTAATAAATGAAATCATTATTTCAAAACTGCATTTTGTATTTACTTGGGTTATCTTTGTGTAATATTAAAAACCCAATTTTAAGGTTGATCTGAATCTTTTAAGTGTGACATATGCAAAAAATTTAAGGGGTCATATGATGCGATTAAAATTTCTCCTTTCTCTTGAAAAGCTCGTGGTGTAAAGAAGATCTGTAAAGTTGCAAATCTAAAGAGATATTCTTTATAAAAGTTAGAGTCAACCACGCCTACCTAAACCGGCTCATTCTAACACGCCCACTGTATCCGTATGATGTGGGAAATTTGCATAAGGCCGCCAATGTTCACGAAGAAAGAAGGGTAACTATTCGCTGTGTATTGTTGCGCCGCCATGTCTGTGATCGCTGCGTCCGTTGTGCCCGCGCAACACTTTGTTTGGCCTTCCACACGGGGGACTCTCTCGCTTTGTCATGCTCGAGCTGATCCGTGCTGGTTGTGATGGACATCCCTCACCCTTGCTGTGAACGAAGCGGAGTCCCAGCTGGCGGAAGTAACAAAATTGGTGGTGCTGCACGCCCCGCGGGTGTGTCCCTCGCACGAGCCCGACGTAGTTAGAAGAGAAGAGAATCTTTTGTTGTCCCTTCCCCAAGCGGACGCGATAGTAACCTCCGTGGTCAGGTTGCATTTACACCATCTGTTTTCAGAACGTTCCACCACCTATCAGAGGTTGAAGCAGATATTTATGCGGAGTTACTGATCCTGGGGGAGTCGTAGACTACAAGGGGGCGTGTTTGACTCAGATGGAGTTACGTTTTCATTTTAAGATTGTCCTGACTGAGGTAAGAGTGAAGTTTGAGCCGTGGGTCAGTGTTGCTGTTGTCCTTCCACACAATCACAAATGCAGACTGGGTTTATGTTTATCCGGCGGATGCAATGCAAGGCGTTATAAAAAGACCGTATCCGTCCGTATAACTCAGTCTTAGCTATCCCTAGGGAAGCCAACAAAGCCCGTTTATCAGGGTTTTCATGTTTCTTGTTTCCGTCTGCTGGCCCGGAACCCGGCTCACAGTATGCGTAGGGGTGTAACACTTCCATAACACGTTGAGGATAGTGGGCCAATCACAGCACACCTCGCTTTTCAGGACCATTGAGCTTTGTAAAAATCGACGCATTACAGAAAGGCGGGGCATAGAGGAGAAAAAAAAATGTACAGTATGTGGAACACTTGTTTTTGAACTTTAAAGACCGCTATGACTATAATAGAAACCCATTCATTACATCACATAATCCAGACACTATAAGTTATAGCACCATCATGGAGCCCCTTAAAAAAACCGGAGGAGTGGGCAAAAACGTTGTATGTTTTAGTTTTATATTTTTCAATATATATGCAGTGATTAGTTCTTGAGACCGATATACTTTGTAAATCTCTATTGGATACTATGATCCGTTTAAAAAAACCATATGTCCAAAGAAAATAGGTAAAAAAAAAAACAACTTTTTTATGTTTCTGTACGTAAAGACTGAAATCACTGACTTCTTTTCGTTGTACAGATCCTGGTATCTCTACATCCTTTGGCACGCTGCATGGTATAAAAAGGGAAAAAACATTTTTATAACTTAAATTTTTCATCAAAAGCACATATATTTAACCGCCAAAGCCAATTTTAAACCCCACCTTTGTTTTCATTTGTGACTTTGCATACCGGACTGGGTTCCAGATCATGCATAAGTACAAACAAGCTAGGATGTGAGTCGAGTTCGTCGACGTAACCCAGTCCAGCTACACTAGCTGACACTGCAACAATAGTAGAATTACACCCCGACAGACAAAAAGACACCAAACACATGATTTATCATCCACTACCATACTTTACATTGATTAAAACAATGTTTTAAACTAACGAATGTGTTAAATAAACGTTTGAACAATAATTCTATTATTTACAAGGCTTTATCTGGTGCGAACTACATTTTTACTCCGACCTCCCCTGCGTTTTCTTTCGGGTCAGTTGTGGGGGTGGCCAGGCGGGAGTTCAGAAGACATGCGAAGACGAGGAATGGTTGTGTGGGATTATTTGCAATAGAAGGAAACAGAAAGAAACGTTTGGATAAATGGGTAATGTCAAATGTCTTACAATAACTTACCGGAGGAGCGATGCGTAATCAGATTCTAACACAGGCACGTAGCGACGGCAGCACGTTTTCCGTTGGTCCGGGGATCGCCCATAGAGCATGCGAGGGGGCTTAGGCCCCCCCATAACTTACAATCACTAAACCCCTTTCCAAAAATCGCCAATCGAGGAGAGAGAGAGGGGCGAAGAGGAACGGAGAAGGAAGAGGGAAGAGAGCAGAGATGAAATTGCGTGTATGCGCGTCAGTGCTTTTTGTTAGAGTGCGTTTCCCCCTTGCCCCCCCCCCAAAAAAACATGCGATTATATTCTCCGTTGCTGGAATAAAAAATATAAATGTAGGCGAGTCAGTAGTTTAAACGGGTTTATAACAACGTTGCTGGGGCCGCGTGACAAAGGTTCTTTTTCTGGAGTGTGGAGCTGCTGATCCATGATTATATAAGCTATATAGGCCGGCAGCCATGGGGGGGCTGAGGGGGACGGCCACCATCGGGCACTGGCCCCCTCAACTTCCTGGTGACCGTCTCCGTCAGTGGCGCCAGGATTTAGTCGTTGGAAAGCGGCTGGTACCTGAACAATTGTCTCATGTAGTGGACAGAGGCAGTGTATGAATTGATATTGTACTGGGTGGAGGGAATTTAGAAGAATTCTTATTACGTGCTATGTATTCTGAAAAAAATTTTCCCCCCTGCACACATTTGCAGTTCGAAATTTATGCCTTTACTGGTATACGGATAGTAGTCGGATTTTAAGTTTCAGCGTGGTGAGTCACACCGGCGCCTCACGCGAGACACTAAGGTACTGCATTCATTGGCATAACAGCGCAAGCGGTTCACCGTGCCCGTGTGGCATGCGACGCGTCTCACTGTGGCCTTTTTGCTTCATTACGGAATTTTTTCGCGATACTGGAACGCATGTGATCCCTACAAAGCTAATTGCTACCTTAGAGGGCTAATCGTTAAGCTTCATGTTACATTCGCGAATATGGAACATTTGGCTCCATGTGCCTGATCGGAGAAGTCAACGCCCAAATTTCCTGACGTTTCTTTATAAATTAATTGTTTTGCACTGTTATTGCTAAGCCATATATGGTTCTTATACTGCAATTATTTGTATCATGTTCGAATTTATATTTTGACAATTCTTATGTGTATATGCAACGGTTCAATTAACGGCCTTTGGTAAAGGATGGGGGAACTAAAGTCCTCATAGTGTTCAGATGGTTGGCGGACCTTTAAACCATTATTAGGCTGCCGTAGTATATCTCTGAAAATTAAATTATAGCAAGAGTTCTTTTTTTTTTCCCACATGTTTTTAGTGTTTAAAATTCAGGGCCAGCAAGTGATATATGCCGATAATCTGTTTAAAATGTGTACTGTGGGTTAACAAATTTACATTAGTAAGCTATTCTTATGCTTGGCTTCACAAATAGCAACAGAGTCTGGGCCAAATTTGGTTTACATTCACTTCTGGCTTTTTTTGTCTTGATTGCAAATGTTTTTTTGTTTTTTTTATGTACGATGGATAATAAAAACAAACATCACCCGGCGTTTGAGTATGATGAACCCCAAATCAGGCCGACATCTTTTTTCAGGGAACGGAGATCACCCGGCAAAATGCTTCTTGTGTGTGGTAATTAATATTTTTTATCTATAGGCCCTACAGCAAACGACCGAGCTTCTCAAGTATGGCTCTTTTTACGGAGCTGTAACCACGGAATCTCAGGGGACTGCATGCAATCTGCCGAAACCCCCAATTCATTATGCCACCGGACACACGTCTAGGTGGCTGTATGGTAGAAGCTAGATTGCCAATGGACGGGTCATAGTAGTGGTGTCCCAATTCTTAAGGGAATATTTTCACACCTACCCCTTGACACTCTGTTTCAAGGGACAAGGGGAAGGGGAAGGGGTATAAAACAGAATTGGGATTGGGCCTTACACTTCCCTATGAGGGTGGCACGTCATCTGCTCACTGTTTGGAAAGAAGTTACAATGAGACTGTAATCTGCACATGCGGCATGTTGAAGAACAGACTTGCAAACTGTGTGTGATGTGCGTGAGACGTGCTTGTGCCCTATGCAGACCATAAATGCTATAAAGCAGTCCAAAGACTCACAGAGATGACAGCTGTCAGCTTGGGGGCTAATTAATAGGAATCTGACGACATGTGTCCGTTAGTGTGTGATTTACTCTGTAGGCAACTACGATTCTCCTATTTTTGGCCGCGTCAGGTCGCTTTCACAAGCACAGTGGGTCTGATATATTGGGGATGTTTCGACTGCTGTGAAAAATGAATGGAGTTTCACAGCTCCAGAAAAAGCACAGGAAATAATAGCTCGGTTCCAACTTCCAAATCTAGTGAACCGCCTTGCTGTCTTTTGTTTACATAGGCAGCTGTCCTCTAAGGCAGTATCCTGAATGGAAGTTGGCAATAATAAAGGACTGCTGGACTGTTATAAGCAGCATTATGGCACACAAATAGCCCACACAAACAGAGACCAGGAGGCGCCACTCAATATTGATTCCAATATAAACTTTTGATGTTAGCAAAATACAGAACACGCACATAAAAACTAATTACATTGAAGTATATGCTTTTTCTATCTAGATCTCAACTGATTCCATTATGATGGATGCATTACGTATATGTATATTACATTTTAGCATGATGATATAAGGGGGGGAAAAAACTTTTTGGTATCACTTTAGAGTTTTTCCTAAACAAACTCCTAATTTTAATAGTTAGTAAGGTATGGTATGGGGTAGGATCTAAAATACAGTCATGCAGATTAATGCATTAATATGTGCTTGCAAAGTTTTGGACTTAATAAACGACGCCTATTTAGTAATATGCATGCAAGAAGCAATAGTTAATAGTGAGAATTGATCCTTAAAATAAAGTGACTTTTTTTTTAATGAATTATCAAAAACAATAAAATCAAATCAATAAACAAATATTCTATATAATATATGTAATGCAAATTTAAAAAAAAATTTAAAAATGGTCATTATTACTATACCACCATATTATTTTTTCTTACAGAAATAACCGAAATACATGGCCAATATTTATGGCTGCAAGGTTAACGAAACAAAACAGTTCAATACGCATAGCTGCCAATACGAAAGTGAAGCAAATAAATCCACAACAGCTTTGTCCGGTTTTTTAGGACTGTAATAAAATGGTATTTCAACTTGATGTTTGACAACACACTGTGTTTAAATAAAGTTAGAGTGAAATGCCCTTATGAAGGCTAATAAAACCATTGTGTTTGTGAATTAAAGCCACGTCCCCGTAAAAAGCAGTCCAGTGGTTCTTTCCAGCTTTCTACACACGAGGTTGTTCTTCTGGCATCAGAGGGCAATCCTTCCGTCCCTGATCCGGAGAGGCCACGCTAGGTCGACTTCTCTAGAAATCACACACACACCACACACACACCCCACACACACCGAAGCGAACATCACATAGTGTCGAAGAGCCATACACACCCTTTCTTTCCCCTCAAACACACACACACAGCAAAAATCCCCCTCCTCAAATGTAAAAGGGAGGTTGTGGAAAAATCTAGTACAGTAGAGCATTCCCGGCTAAATCAGAGCATTCAGACTGCCTCTGACACACCCACTTCCTTTAGTTGAACCGTTTGCCACTCATGAGGAACACAGCCAGAGAGAGGAAGAAAAAAAAAGAAAGAAAGAAAAACGCTTCCCTGCCCTACCCGGATTTCTTTCCCTCCCCTCTGCACTTCCTAAATAAACCCTTGACACTCGGAGGGAAAGGGAGGGGTGGACAGGGGAGATGGCTGCGGAATACGAGACCAATTAAATGGTCATGAGGAGAGAGAAGCCATTTAAAGAGCCTATGAAAAGATAAGCAGCTTTCGAAACTAAAATATATAAAACACGCGTAATGTTATGTAACACATCGTGTAATATTCCTTTTCTCTGTCCTGTCCTTCCAGTGGAACTATCCATCTAAGGATGCGAATTCTGGCGCAGAAGCCACCAGCTGAATCCAACTGTTTTTCCTCCTCTCTCTGTATGGACACAATGTTGTACGGGAAGCTCCTTCCTCGCTACAGCAGGCAGGGAAACCCACAGCCTCACGCAGGAGTATCAACACATGTTTTCTCCTTTCTCTCCCCGTTTCTCCCTCACTCTCTCCCACAGCCGTTTTCCTGGTTCGCGTGGTCTGATTTTGAGCGAGGAGAGATGGAAATAGAGCAGGCTTCCAAATACTAGCCCCGGCGATGTGACTTCACACCATTCTCGCAGGCTGAGTCATCTCAGCCTACGCTACACTGAGGCTTTACACAACCACGTGCCTCAAAAATGCACGAACGCACGCCGAGAGCTTTTCCTGACTGTCATTGATAAAGATGCATGAGGTACGAGGTCGTGTCACCTTGTTCGAGTCTGTTCCTGTGAGACAAATGCGTCACAATCGGGGCACAATCGCGACCAGCTCTAGCTGCTGAAGAGAAGATGAGAGAGATGCCTACTTGAATACAATATTTTATTAGCGATGTTTACTACATTAAACCAACCATGCATGTTAAACGTCATTGCTGCAGAGATGATAACTTGGTCGATAATAAAACAGGCGAAAACCTCACAGATGTCCCACGTCCAGAGGCCAGAATTTCATAGAGACCTCAGGGTGGGTTCTTTTGACTTGGGCCAGTAAGCAAGGACACTTCTTGGGCATGCAGTTTATCTCAGCCTATCGAACAAACGTTAATGAGGTTAATGGCTCCTGCGCTAGACTGCCAAGTGGCTGACCACAGTGCACCTCCACCATGGTCAGAAAGGACGCACTTGGCATTCTTAAATTAGATAAGGTGACCGCTGCTCAACCAAGAAGCACTGATGCATATCCCACCCCCAAGGTCTAGAAAAGTGTGTTTATTTAGAGTATAAAGAAAACCAGATTTTTAAAATATGCTTGCTAGGGCTGGGCGATACGGCCAAAAAAATTATCACAATTTCTCCGAGTCAAAAGTGCCTAAATATGACCTGTGATTACAAGGTCAAATTTTAATTATTTTTTTTTAATTATGCACAGATGAATTGTTCACAGCAAGGAAACTGCTATGTATTTAGCAGTTTGTTTAGATATCTGCCTAAGCAAACCACTAAAACCCTAAGGCAAACAAAGACAAATTTCCTTCCTCATATTTAAGGCAGTTTTGGAGTATCGGAGTGTACATTTACATATGGACGTGCAGGGGTCAAATCAGTCAGTTGCAACAGTGCCACGGGCGAAAAGGACAGTCTGGGCCACTCAGACTTCACGATGGCACAGCTACATGATCGATTTCACGTCTGGCTCGCACCATTACATCACAAACACCCTACAATAACATTCAGACGTTTATAAATTAGTAGGATGAGGTATTGCACCCTCGCCTGTCTGCTCTATGGGACACCTGTCATGTAGGTAGGGCCCGTTGAGAGAGCTCGGTTACAGCCAGCAAACAAAAACAGGTTACCTGAGCCCACATCTCCTCCCTGCACATCTCTCACGTGACCTTACGGCACGAACAGGCCTCCCGGTGGAACCAGCTACCAGCATACGCGCTAAACCACACCTCAGTTAGATAAATATAAAAACATGCTATCTTTTACGTTTATGAGTCGAGCAAACATGCTTTGGAGTTTGTCAGGTTTTAGCATGTGTGTGTGTCTCGCTGTGCGCAAGGCAAGCATAAGATGCGTCACTTGAGATTGTGAGCCACCTGCCTCGCTCTCGCACTTTAAAACCTCCATCTCTCCTGAGGGGGTGGGGTACTTAAGTCACATTTACCTCGCACAAAAGAGACACAACCAGACATCTGCCCCTGGCCTGAACAACACACGCGGTCGAGCCCCCATGCGCAGTGAGGCTAGAATGCGGAACGTGGGAATGACAACAGGCCAAAGAGAATCAGAAGGATAGTGATATGCAGCGGCTGCGAGTGTTAGTGATCGGAACCTGCCGCTTAATTCCTTCAGGTCAACTTACTACAATAGCTTTATTAAACCTAGTACAGAAACATTGTCACTGTTTTCCGCAGTGTCCACACCTTCCCCTTTGAGCAAGCCCTTCTAAAAAGAGCAGTATGCAAAACATGACACCGTCAAGTGTTCATTCTGAAATCTTCAAGTTCATTCACCAGGTCTCCGTCAGATGAGACGACAAGGCGTAGTGAAATGCCACGGATTATCATTTAAAAACAAACCAGGTTTGCGCAGCTAAGCGCGCTTCCGCTTCATTCTCCGCGTGGATCACTTCCCTCTAGTGTCACTGTGTGAGTTGTGAGCTGTGTGTTGATGTGCGTAGGCTGATGTTCCATCCTCTTTGCACAGCTGCACGCCTCGTGTGTTTGTCACACACTACATGCAAAGATTGGACCCCACCTACAGGAAAGCCCGTAGAAAGCCACAGCCTGCACTGTACATGGTCTGCTCCTCTCGTTATCTGCAGGCAAGCACAGGCTCGCGAGCTTTTCCATGCAAAAAAAAGGTGCCTCAAACAAAAATACAGTATTTGTGGAGCAAATCAGCTTTTATACAATAGATGGCAAATCCGTTCTTAATGGCCATCTTGAATCTCAGCCATGGTGCTGTCCTGAAGGAAAAAGGTCCAAAGCATGTGTTTGGCAAGTATCTCAGACCATCATCTCACCCGTGGCTGCCAAAGTTTGCACCACAGAGGCCGGTCTCACAGTTTGGCTAAGGGAAAAAAAATGTAGCACATACTGGCTTCTACAAGAAATATGCAAAAATTGGCATTTTCAGAAAGCTGTTGGAGCAATGCCTTGGTTTTTATTATGGAAAGCCCTTCTAAACACAACCAAAGATATAGGAACAGCGCTGCGGTTAACAAAGGCGGCAAATAAATTATTTCTATTGATTAAAACACGTGAATTTAACGTATGCTACACAGGACGAGGCCCACACACAGTTATATGGGTGAACTTCAGCAAACTTTCCACAGTCATGCAGTCAGTCAGGCTGAGGGAAAGAAACCAGACACATTAAGAGTGATAAAACTCAAACATCAGCATTCATATGCAGCGTGATGGCTTGACCCGCTGGATAACCGAAGCCTCCGATGATGTGCTATCAGTTCACGCATGAGCAGTCACTCGCCTGCTTCCTATTCAAGATCAAGATTACCTTTTTGCAGCATCATCGTCTATTCATTACACATTAGGGCCCATGTTTACCCCATCTAACCGCTCGGATGAATAACCACATTCTTCTGGACCTGTAAACTCCCCGCTGACCAGAGGGAGGGAGCAGTAATCATGAGAGAAATATGACACAGCCGTGTGGGTTGCACTCTTTTCTATACTGCAGTAAACTCAACGGCATCCTCAAATAAATTCGTACTGCTCAATGTGGCTGTTAAACCAAAACAGTTGTTGCCGAGTAGTTTTAAGAAGTAGATGGTTGTGCACGAGCTCGAGAAACATCTCGTTTCCTGTTAATTCTTTAGGTGAGGCAATGCACACATCTAGGTTTCTGGTACAACACAACCCTGCCTTTCATAGTCATGAATTTCCAGTAAGGTATACCAAGTCACAAAACTATTTCCTAGGGGTGGGTGGTATGACGGAATTCTTATTTCGCAATACGAGTCGTTTTACTTCATAATGAAGTTAACTTTATTTTATTTCATCTTTATTACAAATTAGAAGAAAGATGCAAATAACAATAGGAGAAACAATGTAAGACAGACAACTGAAAAAATATATATTGCAGTAAGTTTTTCAGATACAGTAGATCTATTTAACAGCATCATGTAAGAAATACTACAGAAATCAAATCAAACATAAAAAAAAAATCACTGCACAGTCTTCATTGTGTGTATTGAGCCTATATATTTTTTTATTAAGACATTGCAATGTCTTAAATAGATTAAAGACATAACTGCCTCAGTTTATCGGAACGTTCAAGCGCAATAAGCCGTGAAATAGAACTCATTCGCATACTGTGGACTCAACGGACAAAAGCCACATTGAATTTCTTTTTTTCCAGTTTCATTTTCTGATTTTTTCTTTATCGCTATAGCGTGGCAAGCACTTGTGACACTACTTGCATACCGTGGAATAGCAAAAATGTCTATCGATGAAACAGTACACGTATCACCATACCGACCAGGCCTATAATGTATTGTGTTGTAAAACAAGAGAGGAACAAGATCAGCTGTTTGAGCTACATTTAAGATTATCTGAGGTTGTGCTACTACAAAACAAAAATGAGTGCGAGTAATAAATCCCCTATTGTTCCTTCCACAAAGGGCTGCATGTTTATACTTTTACTTAACTCCAGTCTGACATCTTGCCAATATCGGCCTCATGTTTATCAGCCTTAAATACACTTTACCTTGTAAAGATGACAATTATCTTCTAATCCCATATGAAAACTACCATTTGAATGGAGAAATATACTGTTGAACACTGTAAAGACAACACCAACAGATTGTTACTGGTCGTTTACTATACTTTGCTTCACGAATTAGATGAGATTTGAGTGTCGTGTACAAATTTATGAAGGTTTATCCAGGTTTAACAACGAGGGTGCATATCTAACGCACTCATATGGTTGGGTTTATGTGCTAAAGCGTTCAGTGGACGCAGGCTATAATCATATTTGGTGAAACACAGCACTGTATTTGTCTGGTGTGTGTTGTGCACTTGCCCGTGGGTGAGTGTGTTGGCGCTGCAGTGTGTGAGAGCTGATCTAGGGGTGTGGAGGCTTTCATTCCCACAACATCCACTCATCCGCCATTTTCACTAAGCACCTGAGAGGAAATACTGCGCTCGAAGACTCGCTGAAATTTGACAGAAAACGGCCAAGATAACAAGAAACCCGTCTTTTCACATATGCTTAAGTATCTATTTGTCAAATGCGCTGGTGTTGTGCTGGAACAAAGTGTTTGCGTCGTTTCTGCGTAGCTAGCGATTCTGACTGACGACGACTAACGTTAGCCAACCTCTGCTTACCTCACAATGCACACGATCATTATCCGAGGGGGAAAGTGCGTTTTAACGACTTCTTTAGCGTTTAAATCACTAAATGATCTGTTAGCGCGTCTGCAAAGCTAAACTAACCGCGTAGGGTCGACTAAGTTAATTAAACAACATCCTCACAAACAGCTAGTCGGTGAAGCTAACTGTTTAGCTTGCTATGCTAATGCGCATCGATATGATACGCTGGAGCGTTTAATTTCCTTACATGGAGGCATAAATCAAATGTCCAGTAATACATGTCTTACACACATCGTTCTAAGCCTACAAACGCGTCAAACGACGGTTTATTGACTATAACCGGCATAACTGCGCAGTTCGCTGGTAAAGCAGCGCGGTTCTGGTCCACTTCGAGGAGAAGCTAAAGCAGATCAGACTACAAGAACCGAGCCCGAACCCCTCCCCCACGCCTGCAGCACTCATTATCAGCACACAACACACACCAGACAGACACTAAATAAGCGCTCATGTTATGTCCTCTACGCTAAATCGACACAATATCATGCTAAGCAGCACTAAGTCCGTCATATTCTCTGCAGCGATTAGAGCCAGTCCAAACACAAAAGACTAAAATCACACAGTATTTAAAGAGGGTCTTACTACTACGAATCAACGTCAGTCAGTAGGCTTTAAAGTGTATCTGTGGGCTAGGTATGGGGTAAGAGTGGACCTAGTGAATGGTTAGCCGGAGTTGAGAGGTGTAAACAAAAGCCCTGTTGTTGCAGGCTCTGTCAGAGCACAAGGTGCCTTTCCAAACATTTCACACCTCTCATTCTCTAAAGTGCACATCAAAAACACGTGTAAATAGTTGTAAACGTGCATATCGCCATCGAGATTTGTAGCGAAGTGGCGGGAGCAACGTATCGTGGGACGTGACCACGACTTCACCAAAATGGAAACACACTCTCAAGCAGTTTTTGTGGCACATCCCAGCACGTTAAGAGATTTTTGAAGTCTCGAGCTGCTGCTTTCTTGGTCGGTTGGCTAACATGCTAGCATTTCTCCAGTGACTGCTGGTGTAGCTAGCAGCTTTCCAACAACGCAGGAGCAACGACAACGAGTTTCCGCTGCTCTCCTGTGCAGCTTTTCTGGTTGCTACCACAATAAAACGGCGTTACGATTGGAGATATTTCCTTTTGTGAGGCATTAAAGGTGGGTGTGAGCTAGCTAGCCACCTTAGCTGCTAAATTAAGTCGTACACACGCAGACACACACACTGCTCGGATTGCCCTCCTTTTCAACAAGCCAGGTGGGATTTATACCTCAAAAGGAGGGTTGACAAATGCACAGCAGCGTTGTAATTACATCTCATTTTAACAAACTAATAACACAAGCTCACAGTTTCAGCATCTACACAAGGATGGGACCCTCTTCAGCAAGTCACTTAGCCACTAGCATCAAACAACCCCCTCTGATAAACAAACCGATAGCTGTAGGATTACGCCAGGTACTTACCGTTGATGTCCACTGTAATAACTGTGAATAAAGACACGGGGGACTCGGGTGAGACCCCGCCGCCTGATCTACCACACAACCAAAACAATACTTCGCTCTCCACTGCGGATGTGTAACAAAGCTTTACAAATCGCGCGGTTTCGCACTTGTATTTCGCTTCGTGGTGCTCGAATCCAAACGTTCAGTTAGAGACTGTTAAACCCCGACAATTCTGTCCATATCTATGCCGACAGTTAGAAACTGGACCCCTTCAATCCTGTCTCTTTTCCCTGTGCAAAAATGGCGGCCCTGGCAGAAGTGCCGTGGCTCCGCCTCCCCCGCTCACCCCCGGCTCTCTGTCACTGCGCGCTCCGCCTCTGATCCGCGGGGTTTCCCGGTCCGGCGCACAACCTCAAGGGCGGAGAGAGAGTTCATCCGCGGCAAGCATACAGTCCACTGCAGCCCGCTGTGGAGAAATGTGACCCTGCATGGACCACAAAACCAGTCATAAGGGTCCAGTTTTCGAAATTGAGATTTATACCGCATCTGAAAGCTGAATAAATAAGCTTTCCATTGATGTACGCTTTGTTTGGACAGGACATTATTTGCCCACAAAGGCATATGTGGGGGACACAGTGCTGTTTACTACTGGATTTGTAACAGTCATATATTGTGATTAAATAGTTTGTTGCAATCATTATCATAGTAAAATGGTATTTAAGTCAACTCCGTTACATATGCGTGTTAATCAAACTATTATGCAATTAAGTATTTTGAAACCAGTGCCGCAATCATACTGGTCGGCTAACTTAATCGACAACTGCTAAGAATTAATCGTTCAATTGTCTCATTGAAACTATGAGGGACCCGAGACCACAAAAAAATAATAAATAAGCTTTTTATTGATGTATGGTTTGTTAGGATCGGACAATATTTGGCCGAGATACAACAATTTTAAAATCTGGAATCTGAGGGTGCAAAAAAAAAAAATTCTAAATATTGAGAAAATCGCCTTTAAAGTTGTCCAAATGAAGTTCTTAGCAATGCATATTACTAATCAAAATGTACGTTTATGGTAGGAATTACAAAATATCTTCATGGAACATG
Organism: Sinocyclocheilus anophthalmus; assembly: GCA_018155175.1. Taxonomy (NCBI): domain Eukaryota; kingdom Metazoa; phylum Chordata; class Actinopteri; order Cypriniformes; family Cyprinidae; genus Sinocyclocheilus; species Sinocyclocheilus anophthalmus. The sequence goes on from JADLZN010007805.1 coordinate 560,932, forward strand.
ATCTTTACTTAATATCCTAATGATTTTTGGCATAAAAGAAAAATCGATCATTTTGACCTATACAATATTGGCTATTGCTACAAATATACCCGTGCTACTTTAGAGTGGTTTTGTGGTCCATGATTACAAATAAGCCTGAAGGCTCAGCCCAGAGAGATGAATGTGTAATAATGGATAAAAATATTGCGATTATGGTGAGCAGTGTTGGTTAGTACATGTAACTAAATTACGTAATTTAATTACAAAATGAATGTAATTGTAATCAGTTACAGTTACTAAGAAAAAATGTGTAATTAAATTACAGTTACTTATGAAAATGTTAATGATTACAAAGGGGCTTACATCTGTTTTTCACACACACTCCCACATACAAATTTAATTGATTCTTATAATGCCCCAGTGACTGCCCTAATATATGAGACACCAATGTTTCAGGAGTTTAGGACACAGGATAGGACACACGTTTATTTGATAACTGTTTTACTTCCTATTTGGGTTTATGTATATACTTTTTCCCCCAAGCCATTGTTAGATGCCAGTGTTTCCTGTCATAGCTATGCAAAGATTTCCAAACTGAATTAGATTTTACATAAATACGCCAAAGCAAATCTAACTACTACCACAATAAGTTAGAGTGCCCCATTTCGAGTACTTGTCGTATTGTAGTATAAATAATGTGAGTAGTGTTTACACTGAAATTTCAAAAAGAAAAAGTCAAATAAGGCAAAAATGTAATCCTGCACACTACCAGTACTTGCAAAAATATCAAAAACAGATTGTATTGACGTTTCAGTCTCGCGATCTTCATCAGGTATATTTAAACATAGAATTGCGAGCTCAAGCACATTAAAAAAAACATCATGACCAATCAAAAAAAGTTGATGCACTTAATTAACTAAAACCTCCATACCCTAATATAATGCAAGTCACATGATTTGAGGTTACATTCATGTCCTAGCACAAATGATCCCAAAGTTTGTCTGAATCCCCAAACCTAAGTACAAGGAATAATAAAAGTGTTTTCTAGACTTACAAAATAGTTTGTGTCTACCATTACAAATAAAAGTTTCTCAATAATGCCAAGACCTTGTGTTTTGCTTCAATATCTGGGTGTTTTGGAATGATAAAATCAGAATTTCAAATTTGTATCTGCATGTGTACGTGGTAAAATGGTCTTTTTTATAGGTTCCTGATGTGGAAGTCTTATCGTCAGCCCTACATGTTTCCTTTTTTATGGAATCTCTTCACCCATTATAAATATCCAAATGTCAAAACACATATGAAATATTACGAGCTATATTCAAGAATTGAGTGAAAACAAAGCAGAAGGCAGCCTACACAAGTCTTTGCCTAGTCTACGGTTGAATATGAACACTTACTTGTGAGGCCCAAAACAGTACATACAAAATCTGTTATGTAACCCCTTTATACAAGTGCACATTCTTTCTTTTTTTGGCTCAAGGTAACTGGAGTGGGATGACCACAAGTATAAACACAAACATCTGCAGAGTGTAATGAAAAAAACATATTTCCGGAGAAACCCACTCTTTTTCTTTTCTTGTTGTTGTTGTACTTTGCTTTTTTCACCATTTTGTGAGATCTCTTCAAAGCTAGTTTCTCAAGTTCATGTTGATACAATGCACATATACACATTGTGTGTGTATATACACATAATATACATTGATATATTGTTGCACGGTCTCCAAATGTTGCTCTTCAACCAGACGGCTTCATTCGAGCAACTCACCTACATACAAACACCCTCCCCCATACTAAACTGGATCCAAACCGCATCCTCCTGCGCATGCGCAGTCTGTGCTATAAAAACAACCACTAGCAGTTGAAGAGCTATGCGATGCAGAGTGGAGAAACACAGCAAGACAAAGCAGAAAACTGCGATGTGGCGCGCCGATCATCGAATTTGTACAATTGAAAGGAAAACGAAACTAAAGAGATAGTTAAATCGAGCTGTCTGTATCGCACAGGATTGCCTACTACGCCAGTCATATCATCTTCAGGTTTTAACTCTCGGGACGTTTGAGATTATAGATGGACATAAAGACGGGCTACATTTCAACCAGTCCTGGAGCTAGGGTATTATTTCAGCGTCGACATATCGTTCATTTCGTTACGCTTTCAAAATGGCGATTTTCTCCGCTCGTCCCCCTCCCTGGCCTTCCTGAATAGAATGAATGACATTGCCCTTGACCAATAACACGCGTATTGTCCTGTTTCCTCGGCGCTGATTGGCTACAGATGACATCATCTGAATTCCATATTGTGGGCGGGCTCTGAGCTGTGAGGGGAGAGCGGCGCACCCGGAGAGCCGACCGTGTTCGTTTGTTTGTGGACGACAGTAGGGCGCCAACGCTCATTAACCATTTCATATACTTGAATCTCGGCGGACATCTGAAACACGGCGTTTTAGAAGAGCCCTGTCACGGAGTTGCTTTGTATACAAAATGAGCTCGTGCCGCGTCACTAAAATCGCAAGAAGATGGCGTCAATGCTCCTCGCAGCACCGCACGCACCGCACGCAGCGCACGCAGGGCACGCAGGGCGGGGTCACGGGCTTTCCGGAAAATATCATCGCCGCAAACCGGATTCAGCTCCGTAAGAGTAACGTTACATCATCAGCCGTGCGTTTTAAAATGCACACCGACCACTAAAAACCGTGATGCGCTTTTGTCGCCTCGAACACCGGAATAGGAAAGCAGTGTTTTGGGTGTTCGTTCAAAAGAACCGGTTATAAACGATTCAGTGATTCTTTTTCTTCTGCGTCATGACGTAATTACGTGGCCCCCAACACGCATGATGTGACAAATTACGAGTTTAATCTAAATTAAGACACATGTGGGGACACGGTGCTGTTTATTACTGGATTTGCTTATTACGAGTAATATTTTGAACAGTCGTGTGCGTGTTGTAATGTCATACTGTGATTAAATAGTTTGTTGATCATTATCCGTTACATATGCGTGTTGATAAAACTACCATGCTATTTATAATAGATAAATTATATATATATATTATATATATATATATATATATATATTCATGTGTGTTTCGGGAATTCTTTAAGGTCAAGCTTCGACTGTGAGAGCTGTTCTTCACAAGTCGTGTATTACGTCACGATAACAGCCGCATATGAGCTGCAACAAAAGCAGCGCATTTCCGGTTCAGGCGGCGATCAGGAAACGAATCGTGTGCAGAAAACATCCCGGCTGAGGTTTCACATCGTCGTTGTGCGATGCCATAATGCCTTAAGTAATCTGTTTCTTGCATTCGTTCAAACGGCTGTTAGGTAACGCCGTGGCTTTAAGCGCTTCTTCAGGGGTCGTGTTTCAGAGCCGCCATGTTGTCGCTGCCTGCACGCCTCCTCTGCAGCTCTGGGGTGCTGATCATTAGTAAATGGCGTATTGGAGCATTTTCTATAGAGCGCGCTGCTTGGCGAGTTGTAGTTGTTTTGTACTAAGTCCCTTAAGCTCAAAATGCCTGTTTTAAAATGACCTCCCACGCATTTTCGTTACTAACATTGTTTTAACTTCTTAGTAGCCTATATGTTTGTACTAACACAGTAACCCGTTACCTAATTGTCTTCTTAGTCCAAGTGCATATTATATTGACCAGATTGCAACATGTTACAGCTTTAAAATGTAGTATTATTATGCTTAGTAAAGTGCAGTGTTTTTTAAAAGTTGTTGAAATAACCAAACTTAACCTATAAAGCATACTGTACCTCATTTCTAAGCCCTGTAAATGATCAAAAATGTGCGGAAAACCCTGTTCTACACAATCTTCTACATCTGTCTCAAATATTACTAACCCACTATTGATACAAGTGATATTTATATGCATATTATAAGTGGTCTGCTATACTCTTAGAAATGTTATTGATTTACATTACAAGGTATCAGAATTTCATCTACACCAAACTGACGATTTTTGCTCTGGATGGCCTATTGAGTTTTTCTATCGAGTATGAGCACCACATTCACTATAATATTTTAAACTCTTAATCCCCCATCTAAATACGTCACGTGGATATTTGCTTATGTCTTTTCAAAGGAGGACACCAGTGATGATTCATGGAAAATGACTAAATGCCTAATCCGGTCTTAGTCTAAAGCCCTTGTCTGATGAAACCAGGCCTATAGGCCATAAAAACGTAATGTATCAAATATGATATGTTTGACCATTATAAGATGATATAAAAGATATATTATATATAATATATAATATATAGATATACAAATTTATAAAGAGGTTCAAATAAAAACTATTGAAATAAAAATTACAATTAAAGAGTATTCTGATTGTTTTATTTATTTTTATGCCAGGCTTTAAAGGGTTAAGGTGCTAAAAGATGTAGCCTGTACCTGTAACCTCTTCTCCGCTCTCTTTCTTTCTTTAAACAGCTGGTAGTCTTTGTTTTTTAATTGCCTGAACATTCAGTTTTGAAACATAAATCACAGGAGTAGTCCTGTATTAGCCCTCTGAATATGTTCTTGCATGGTAGTCCTTGGAGTCATAAAGACAGTAATAGAACACGTTGACATGTATTGCGCTTTGTGCAAATAAAGTACTATTTCTCATAGAATGATCACTGTTTTCATAGTCTGCATTAATACAATCGTGTGAATAGAATTTCCGCAGACGTCTCTTCATGTAATGCATACTATATAATGAATACAAATAAAGTACAATACAATTCACCAGCAGAATCTCTCTTATTTCTTGACTTAACTTTTGCCCAGAGTGGAGTTTAACATAAATGCAAAGAAACAATAATTAAAATGTACTTTTACACACTAATAAAAGTAGGCCCAATAAAGACATAAATGACCAAATTAAGTACGCAATTTATATTAAATTGATTCAAGTTTTATTGTTATATTTATTATTATCATTTGCAATACCTGACCGATATTTATACGATCTTTTCTCGGTGGGTATTTGGCGCCCTCTAACGAGCAGACAGCGAGTAGCATTAAATCGCCTTATTTTAAGTGACCAATCACAGCGCTCGTTATTAGCAGGCCAGAGAAACGGCCGCTGTAAAGGTGACATTTAGCCGTCTGGTCACCGCAGCTCATCCGATCCAAACTGATTGTGAAAACAGAGTGGTGGCACAAATATAAGCATGTCTTCTCTCAGGAGGACGGCGGGTGTCCTGCGAACAGGCCTGCAGCTCTTCAGACGCGGAGCTCGGCAGATGACCGTCAGAAAGTGAGTGTTTATCGGCAGGAAGCTAACAGGCTAAACCTGCTGCTTGAATACAGTGAAGTCTGTAGTTTGGTTCGTGGCAAGTCTAAACAATACTGAAGAAACAGCGTAACGAAACTTACGGAATTAGTCAGGTTTATTAGTAAAGAATTAGATGGTTGCATACAAGTAGAGTACGTTATATATAGGTTAGCTTTAAATAGAAGTTGGTACCCTGGTACAGTGATGTATCAAACTGTAATACCGTGGCATTGCATTTTTACATTTATACATACAACGGTATTTGCATGGTACTCTAATATACAAGGTCCAAAAATATGGTAGTTGGTATTATCATGGTAGCGTTACTTATCAAAACACATGCTCGTCCCAAGGTAAAAAGCACGGTACCTTGTCTAAAAATGGATAGTACCACTGTACTTTGTAAATTTAGTTAATTGCATTGTCTGATAATAAAGCAAAATACACATTCTGCAAGAGATGGCCTAATATAATGCATTTACTCATTATTTAAAAGGTAATTCCATGTTTATGGTTACTTGTTTGTTCAATGCAGATAAATGTTTGAGCTTTGTAAGAACAAGACGTGTAAAAATATCTTACGTATATGTTCAAAATAAATGTAATAATTTGTGACAGATGTAGGCAGGCTCCTGCAAGCCTCTTACACATGTTCTGGATTTGCATTTCTTCTGGAAATGGATTTTTGATGCATTTTCGGAAACAATGTGTTTGCCAGTAGACCCATCTCCTTTTATTGCTATATTTGGTGTTACAGCACAAAACATGCGCTTAAGTGGCTATAATTGTAAAATGTTAGCCTTTTGTACACTACTTGCCAGAAGGTTAATGCTTAAATGGAAAGACCCCTTTCCCCCTAATTTCCTCCTTTGGATTAAAGAGATCATGCAGTGTCTTAAACTGGAAAAAATAAGAGACTCTCAAGAGTCTTCCCAGAAATTCTATGCAATCTGGTAACCTTTTTTGGAAAATACAAGTAGGGAATACAATCCCAAAATATGTATACTTGTGTTTTTGTTGTCGTCTTTGTATAATGTAATTGATACTTTGTCTGATGGGTAAAGGGTTGTAATTTTGTTATTTCTTGCATATTATAAAATCTTAAACAGACCTTGTTCAAAAATAAATAAACAAATGTAATACTATTACAGAAATAGAGTATAATAAATATGGAGAGAAAAAAATGTAAAAATATTTAATTGCCTATTTTGTGTACAGTTCATTAATTTGAATTATTTTAGGTATTTTAATTTATTTACAAATCCATATATCCGCATGTATCATGGGTTTTCATTAGCACTGCTAGCCATTACATTTTACGTACTTACCGGTAATCTTTCTGACGGTTATGTTTTAGGGCAGGAGGAGGCCCTCATATTGAACCCCAATACAGACAAACTCCTCAGCTCACCAAGAACCAGAAGTTTCAGGCAGAGCTGCTCAGCGGCGCCATGTGGTTCTGGATCCTGTGGCACATCTGGCACGACCCAGACGCCGTACTGGTGAGTGGAAACCGCATCAAAATAGATGAGCATTGGGATAAAATGCTACTGTTTTTAAACATTTCATAATAAACAGACTACCAGCCACTTAGCTAAATGTCTCTTTAGGGTCATTTCCCATGGCCGGACACTTCAGCATGGACCGATGAGGAGCTGGGGATCCCACCTGATGATGAAGAGTAGATTTGCCCTCAACAACCCAATGTACATATGCATTTAAAGGGACAGTTCACCCCAAAAATGAAAATTCTGTCATTAATTACTCACCCTCGTGTCGTTCCAAACCCGGAAGACCTTCGTTCATCTTCAGAACACAAATTAAGATATTTTTGATGAAGTTCAAGATCGTTCACATCACATGGACTATTTTAACGATGTCCTAACTATCTTTCTGGACCATAAAACTTGTCAGTTGTGTTGCCGTCTATGGGAGGGACAGAAAGCTCTTGGACTTCTTCAAAAATATCTTTATTTGTGTTCCGAAGATGAACCAAGGTCTTACGGGTTTGGAACGACACGAGGGTAGAGTAATTACTGACAGAATTAATTTTTTTGGCAAACTAGCCCGTTAACTCATTTACATACAGGAGAAATAGCTTATTTCTTCAGTGCAGTTACCTGGTGTTGCCACAGCATGCATGACTGATATTTCTCATCTCTTCTCTGCTTTGCAGATGTGCACCAGATCGCAAAACCCGCACATTTTCTGTAGAGGAAACTGAAAGTTCCTGTTATGTATATGGACTTATTATCAAGTCTAATTGTAAAAGTTGCTTTATTAAGTATAAATAAAATCCATCGACGCTTCGATTTGTCAGAACAGTGTTTTATCATTTAACATTTGGTAAAGGGAGGCGGGAAAACAGTGTGATCTACAAAACATTTCCCTCATCTTATATATACATTGCATTGGAGAAATTCCATCACATCCAAAACTTTCATAGAGAACTCTGGGAAATTTTGAAAAGGAGGAACAGCATCTAAAAACACAGTGACATTAAGCCTATACCACAGTTGAAAATGGAAATGAATGCTAGAGATTAATAAATACTGTACAATTAATGCGTCAAAGCAAAGGAAACCAGCTCCATTGATCAAATATGAAGGAGGAAGCTGAAAGGGTGCTTGTCTATATCAAGGTTAGTGAATGGAAACAGAGGAACTTTTTTGTTTTTTTTTCTTCATAAAACACGTGCGTAAGAGCAAAACTCAAAACCGTAACAAAGCCTGAGTTTTCGCAGTTTTCCAACTCAAGTCATCCAAAATAGTGCATTCGCTTTTTAAACCAACAGACCTCTTACACAACAGTCGAGAATAGCTGATCATAATCTGTTGGTGCTGCTCTATGCACAAAGTCCAACAAACTATGTAATATACTTCAGAGCGGGACACAGTTTTGTTCTGAATCTGGGATTTACGTCCACCAGACAAAAAAAAAAGAATCAAGTAAAACAATTGGGAATATATATATATACATTTGTTGGCAAACGAGTATAAAACGAGATTGTATGACAGTGCTGGTGATGAATTCAAAGATGTCACCTGTTTGATGTTCCCTGAGAAAACGTTTCATAGCCTCTCTAAGAAATTCACACACAAGCACCACTTTGTCGTTGTTCCCGCTGAAATTCTTTTGTCCCGTTTCAACAGGTCATAAAGTCAACATAAAGCAACATTATTCAAAAACTCGCTAAACATTTTAGAGGTAAATTGTACAGGAAAAGTCATTCAAATTTCTTTTAAGTAGCATTAAATGTGTTAACTACAAAATCCATAAAGCTGAACCTAAACAAAAGCTCATTCCTCTTGAATTGGCAACATTCAAAATTATACCCCTATTTACAGAACTATTCAATGCAAAGGAAAAACGGGAAACTCGATGCAATAGAAATCCTTATATCTTTGAAATTAATAAATAAGTTATCCAGTCAACAACAAAAAAATGTCCAAAATCGAACAAATTATGCAGAATGAGCGAAAGATCATTGTCAATTACGTGACAAGCATATTTAGTCCTTGCAAACTACATCACAAACAGTATTTCAGAGGCGGAGCTCCAGGATGCAGTACCTCTCTGTGGCCACTGGGTTGTGACAAAAGCAACGTACCGTGAGGCACCGCATTTTCCTCAGTTTTTCCCCCAGTGTAAACGCAATATTTCACTAGCTTTTGGAAGATATATAGTTAAAAAATAAATTTATAATAATAAAAAAAGAAACCAAAAGGTTGCCGAGGACTACTAAACTTTTTAAATTAAACGTTTTGTTTTTACAAAACAAGGTACAACTCCAATTTATTTTCCTCAGCAGAACTTGGAACGGTATACAAAAATTACCTCAGAATATTCCTTTAAATCGCCTATTTAAGTCCGCCGGAGAATAAACAGTCAAATCAAGGAAAATCGTGTTATATCTTTGCCACTTTTTGATGGTTGTACAATACTTTCCACTATGAGAGGACTTCCTGCGCATCCTAAAAGTGCGGCCCACTAAATCATCAATACATCACTCACTGCTGTACAATTATTGCTTAAAGGGGCAGAGGGGACTGGAGAAGGATTCAGCACCATTTCAAAAGCTCATACACAGCCGAGGGGGGGGGGGGGGGGGGGGGGGGGGGGGGGGGGGGGGGGGGGAACAATCAAAGGAGAGAGAAATATGCAGATTGATAATGACTTTGAGGGGAATCCGAAGACCAATGTCGGGCTGTAGAGGGCTAGGAAGACGTCCTTAGCCTGCGAGTGCCAGGACACTCATGCTACAGATGCGGTAAGAGGTAGGGAGGGGAGAGGAGAGGCCTCAGCCCGCGGATACACACTTGCGGCTCGTTTTCCTGGCTGTAGGAACACACGCTGCTCTCTGGACCTCCGACTATCCGTTTCTGTGCTTCCTCTTGAAACTCTTGGCTGTTAAATGTTGAAATGCTGTCCAAAGTAAAGCAGTTTCCCTGTGCTGATGGATAGCGTGTTGTATTTTGTGTGATTGGTGAAAATAAAGTGAGCCATTAAACATACCCTGTCACCTAAACATGCACAGTGAGTAAGAGAACTCTGTATGTGTGATAATAGTCCCAGCGTATTAAGAAAAGCAGCTGTGAGCATCTCATTCTTTCCTCCGTCATGCTACAGGAATAAGCCTTTATGGTGGCTCATTTTCAATATCTTCCCAAGCCTGTGTTTAGCCGTCACCTGTCCTTTCTTAGGACGTTTCCTGCAATAAAACCACAAAAACATGATATAAGCGAAAGCACAGTCAATACAAAAGTCCATATAAGCCATTTAGCGTATTCTCTGAAAAACTGTCGCGAACATTACTGTTAAGGCATTGCACACCGAGTCTGAAATTTTCATACGTTGAAAATATATCGCTAGCAAAGCATCAAACTGAGCCATTGACATCCTGAAGTAAACTTTGAATCGCCCGTGATAATCCTGCTGCTTCTTAATAAGAAGGCGGAACTCTCCTTCCTCTCTATATCTCAGTACTGGATGGACCCAATGTTTCCTCTCTTTTTAAGAAGCGAGAAGACAACAAAATCATCCTCACTGCTTGAAGACTCCATTTAGTACCGTTTTGCTAATTTTTCCGCAACAAATTCATTAATACGCATCGGACTCAGTGTGCAAGGTTTCTGTGCGTGACAAATTTTTAGTATGACGAATAAGAAAAAACACATCCGAAAATCTCGGACTCAGTGTGCAAGGACCTTTAGTCTTCACTAACCACATTTTTGGAATGATTTGGTGAATTCACGCTCCCAAAAAAGGTGGGGATCTGGGGGTAATGTCGGCAATACGTGGGTTAAGCATAAATAAAATAAAACAAAAGCCTTTAAAATGGTAGTTTAAAAGGGGTAATATACTTAAATGATCTTTATACATGGTAAAGAAATGTTTTGAAAATGTACTGCCTCTTAAACTGTTCACTGTGTGTGTAACCACAAGTAAAAACTAAAGACTCTTCTTGGCGCTCTGCAATAAACAGGTGATTCTATGTGACTATTTTCAAAAATCTCCCTTCCGATATTTTTCGACGGTCACAACTTTTTTTTGGTTTCAACAAAAATATAATGGCAATTTTCGTGTGGGGTAAATATGGTTGTAGGCCTAGCCAAAAAATACATTGTATGGGTCAAGATTACTGATTTTTCTTTTATGCCAAAAATCTTTAGGATATTAAGTAAAGATCATGTTAAATGAAGATATTTTGTACATTTCCTACAATAAATATATCAAAACTTAATTTCTGATTAGTAATATGCATTGCTAAGAACTTCATTGGACAACTTTAAAGGCAAATTTCTCAATATTTAGATTTTTTTTCCACTCTCAGATTTCCGATTTTCAAATAGTTGTATCTCAGCCAAATATTCTCCTATCATCAATGGAAAGCTCATTTATTCAGCTTCAGATGATGCATAAACCTCAATTTAAAAAAATTTACCCTTATGAATGGTTTTGTGGTCCAGGGTCACATACACACACTATTATTTAATATTAATATATAATAATAATAATAAGATAAATGTGTTAATATTAATATTATTTGATGGCAAATAAAGGTTTTATAAGGAAATAACAACACAAATAATTATCGTTTCTATGATTTAATTATTTTTCAAAGAAATAGTAATGAAGGTAGTTGATCACTTTAGGGGCGACCTGTGTGCTGATGGGGGTGGTGTTGGGGGTGTGTCTTTTGGAGGGGTGGAGGGGAGGAGAAAGTGAGCTCTCTATATCTGAATACTCCTCTTCGAGACTCCCATCCTCTCCCTCCGGGCTACGGCCTGCCGAGCAGGGTTCACTGCTGTCCCACGAGTCACTGCTGCTGCTGCTGTTACTGTTACCCTGACTGGACCACCAGTGCTGCTGTAAAATATCGCCCCCTGCAGATGCCCGCTGACACAGCAGCCCCGCCATAGACAGCATGCCCTGAATGGCATCATCTGTGCTCGGTGAGGTAGGGCGTTCTCTGTGGGAAACAAGATTTGCGCACTTAAAATGAGCTTTTAAACTGTGCCAAGTTTCTAAGGTGTGTAAAATGAAGAGCAGCCGTACCGTTTTAGCGCTTGCTTATGGTGGCCATGCTGCCGGCCGCTCAGATGCTCCACAAAACTCCCCGAGTCTCTCTTGCTTCCTCCACCCTCTTCCTCAGAACTCTCTGACTCGGAGTGCTTCTGTTTAAAGAAAGTGTGATAGAGAGGATTAAGATGGATAAGTCATTTGTCCAAGTGAAAATAAGTGGTCATCAGTACCTCGGCAGAATCTTCTGCTTCTGACTCCGAGTCGCTGTCTGAAGACGTGACATGTGGCGACTCTGTCCTGAGTTCTGTCTGCACAGTTAGACCTGAGAGATGAGAGTCAAACACATTTCCTTTTACATTATGATCAATCACGGTTAACAGAAGAAAATGATGTGTTGGTCTGGCTTTAGTATTATGTAAGCATTCTGGCGAGCAAAAGCTAAGTTGCTCACCGTGATTGACTGGTTTCTGGATAGTGCAGTGCACTCTTAATTCATCCTCTCGCTTTTCTTTTTTCACTTTTTCTTGTTGGCACATCGACATTCTTTCCCATTTGATCTCGTGTTGATGGTACTGCAACATTTCCACTCCACTGACTTTGGCTGCCACATTACTGATTGCTAACCTCTCGCTGTGAGGGAGGAGGACACACTTCTTCATGAGATGTTTAGAATATAAAAAGCCTTCAAAATATAACATTCATGTAATTACTGTATTACAATAAACAAATATAAATGAAAAATCTAATATGATTACATAAAATATCATAAACATACCATTCAAATGTTTGGGGTTGGTAAGATTATTATTATTATTACTATTATTGTTATCATTATTAACTTTGTTTTTAAAGAAGTCTCTTATGCTCACCAAGAATCAATTTTAAAATACAGTAAAAACAGTAATATTGTGAAATATGACAATAACAGTTTGAAACCGTTTTAAAATAACGGTTTTCTATTTTAATATATATTTTAAAATGTAATTTATTCCTGTGATGCAAAGCTGAAATTTCAGTATCTTCAGTGTCACATGATCCTTCAGAAATCATTCTAATATGCTGATTTACTGCTCAAGAAACATTTATTTCGGTTGTGCTGCTTAATATTTTTATGGAAATCATGCAAATTTTTTTTCTTTGATGACCGGGAATATACATATTTTGATACAATGTAAAAGATTTTACTGTCACTTGTGATGAGTTTATTGTATCCATGATGAATAAAAATGGAAATTTCAAATAAATAAACTAATACACACACACACACAGTATATTATGACCCCAACCTTTTGAATATTAGTTTATCATAATAATGATGATGATGATAATAAATAGATAAAGCTAGTATAAAGAAACTAGTATTAATCAAACTATATCGCGTCAAGAATTAAGAGGTACAAGAGGTAAAACACCAAAATATTAGTAGTCAATATACCAATACCAGTGAAATTATACTAAATTCCACACTGATTTAAAAAGTTCCCTAATATAGATGTCTACATGAAAACAATGGCATGTAACCATTCAATGATTTCTCAGTAAAGGACCCTCACCGCATAATTTTGCCGTTACATAGCACCAGGCGCAGGGCGTTGTCATTACTACCCTCAACAGCTACTGCAGACACTGAAGACACTTTCTTGAGCTTGACATTCACTTTGGAGCTGAAGGCTGGGTCCTGTTACAAGAGAAGAGAGGTGTTTTTATTGGAAATGACTAATAATTGCATGCTGCTAAAGCAGTGAGCATATCCAATATCAAGGTGAAAATGTCCTCTACAATCATTTGATAGCATTGCATTACAGTCATATGATAAGGAATTATAAATGCTAATGACGCTATGGAGAAATCTGAGCTTAATGCTACAGTGCATTATGGTGGGACGCACTCACCTCCTCAAGAGGCCCGACCTCCAGTCTCTTTAATACCTCCAGCGTGTGAAGCTCCAGGACATCCAAGTTAGAGGGCAGTTTGTGGCTGTGATGATGATGATGATGATGGTGGTGAAGATGACGAGCGGCCCGCTGTGCCTGATATTCCTTCTCCAGTGTTGTGCGTGATAAAGAGCACTCAGCAATTCCCTGAGATTTTCCAGCTTTATTCGATTCATCCTGTTTAAGAAAACACAGCAAATCAATTGAACTTCTAGGAGCTGCTTTAGCAGCCATGTAGAATCAGCCATGACATTAATTGGCAAACATTTAAGTAAAGGAAAAAAAGAAACATTTTAAGAATTAAGATGAAATATATTTGACATTTTATTCACATATAATTCTAATATAATATAATTCGGCATCAGATAAGAAAAAAAAAAAACACATTAAGAATTTATTTAATCATAGATTTCAATAATTATAATATAAATTTACTTTGCATGATACAATTTTAGGATAGTTCACCCTAAAATGAAAATTCTGTCATAATTTACAAACCCTCATGTCATTCCAAACCTGTAAGACCTTCGTTCATCTTCAGAACACAAATTAAGATATTTTTGATGAAATCCGACAGCTTTCTGACCCTTCCATAAACAGCAATGCAACTGTGGAGGGTCAGAAAGCTCTCGGATTTCATCAAAAATATCTTTATTTGTGTTCCGAATATGAACGAAGGTCTTACGGGTTTGGAACAACACGAGGGTGAGTAATTAATGACAGAATTTTCATTCTTGGGTGAACTATCCCTTTAAGAATGACCAATTTAATCTCTGTAAAATGTAATATAATTCTAATAAAATTGAAATACAAATTGTTTTTAATTTAAGCGTGGAGAATAGTGGCAAGTTACTCGTTCTCATCACTCTTTCAAAACAACTCAACTTCTTCAGGCTCGTCTTACCTCCAGGTAGCGGATCTCCTTGGTCAGAGCTTTAATGAGACGGCTTGGGCTGATATGGTCTGGAACCTCACTGTTGGGTTGAGTCAACTGCAGAGGAAACACACAGTGAAAATGAGCATGTACAACAGCCACAGGAGTTTTACCATAAAAATAATGTAATAGTCAAAGCAGACATTCTCTCACCTCCCGCCTCAGCCATGTCTTCAGTGATGAGATTAAAGCTTTCACTCCGTCAACTAGATAACCCTGAGCTTGACATTTATCCTCCCGCAGCTCTGAAACACAAACATGTTTCATGATGCTTTATTTACAACTACATTTATGTAAGGAATAACTGACAACGGACCACTGAATTATCGAAAATCCTGCCCTGGACTAAAGAACTGCATGAGTAGTCCTGTCTCACTCACCTTTAAGGGTCTCCAGAAGGTTTTTGGCCACATACCAGCAGATGGCCTCAAAGTATGGGAACTTAAAGAGATCTGGAGTCTTCAGTCTGCGTTCCATCTCATAACACCTAAAATGTGAATGGGGAGGTAGTTCAATTACAGCAGGAATACGTTTAGAAGCCTGAAATTAACTATAGTGACCGCAACAATCTAGAGAAGATTAATCAAAAGGTTTCAGGGTTTTACCTGAGCTGCATGCCTATGTTTAAGTTATGCAAGAAGTTCCCACCAAAGGCCATGGAGTCCTGAGAAGTGAGCACTGCATGGATCCAACCTGTAGAGGGCCACAGAGATCAACATTCAGGCCTTTGTTAAGCAGATCATTTTCACTAGCTTGATCAAAAACAATCATTAATCATCATTTAAAATGATTGTATTTTTAGTGTTGTCTCTATATGTATATGAGTTAGATATATTATTTTGATTAAACTGTACCACGTTACACTACGTTAAAACACCCATTTCATTAATTAGCACATATTTGAGTTTAAAAATAAAAGGATAATACATAAAAAATGTATATTTAATATATTTAACATTTTACATTTAATTTACATAATTTAAATGTAATTTAATTCAGGAAGTAAAAAATATTCAATTAAAATAAAAAAAACCTTAATACAAACTATTAAAAGAAATCAACATTTTTTATATATATATTTTAAACCATTTAAATTCATTTTAAATTAGTGCTGTCAAACGATTAAATCGCATCCAAAATAAATGTTTTTGTTTACAGAATATATGTGTGTACTGTGTATATTTATTATGTATATATAAACACACACACATGCATGTATACATTTAATAAAAATGTGTTATGTTTATATATTAAATATATTAATATATAATATAAACTATATGAATATAAATATATACATGTAAATATTTTCAAATATATATACTTTATGTGTGTGTATATATATACATAATAAATATACAAAGAACACACACATATATTATGCAAACAAAAACATTTATTTTGAACGCGATTAATCGTTGTGACAGCACTATTGTAAAGATATATGCTAATGTACAAAATTGTAATTAAATCTAACATTTTAAATTTTATCCACAGACTGGGTTAAATATTTCCAGCTTTTTAAAATAAAAAAAAATAAAAAACACACACAACATTACCTACATTACAATACAAATATCACTTTCATATAGAACAACTAAGTGATGCTTCAGAGACTATCACAAGTTACTCACAAATTTAATTACAAAATAGACATAACTGTAATACGTTACAGTTACTGAGAAAAAATAGTGTAATTAAATTAGTTACTTATGAAAACGTTAATGATTACAAAGGGGATTACATCTTAATATTTTCTTTAAAAAGTTAGAATATGTTAAATAATATTAATTTGTTGCTTTGCCTGTTTTTAATGAGCACGAGGCCGTTTAGTAAAGCGATGCCATTCTGATGCTTTTGCCTGGTTCTCTTGTATGAACAGCAGCACACCAAGTCTACCAATTACATCAATCCACATTCCTGCTGAAAGCTTTAGACTACAACCTGTGTAAAAACTGATTAACTAGGAATTTAGAAATAGTTACACTACTTATTACATTAAGTAGGGTAACTTGTAATCTGTAACATTTCCAAAGTAACCTTTCCAACACTGTTCAGCCTTGACATTCATAGACGTCAGCAAAATAAACTCTACACACTCACAATTCACAACAGTAACCAGTGTGTATACAAAGACATACAAACACACATCAGCGAAAGCCAAATATAGAGTCATCTCACACCCACACCACACCGCCACTGACAGAAATATCACTTTTATCTCTCCGTCTAACTGCATGTGTATTGGCCACTGTGTGCAGACATGTTGCTAAACAACAGGGGGATTTCTGCTTCGTCATACGTGACGTTCTGCTTGAGGAGGGAAACCCACATGCTCACTTTCACACACCACAAACACACATACTGTGATAATGGATCCCTGCCCCGAGAAGAGCTGCGTCTACTACCTCCGCAGTGCTAAAAAGACCACTTATAGCCCTCTAAATGCATGCCGAATTAACATAGCACTTCTGACGGGTGATTAAAATAACACCCAGATACTTTTCATTCTACATTCTTTCCATTTGTTGAGACGCATGTGAATTGCATCACAGCCCCTTCAGAGTGTTTTTATTCTGTTTACCACGTTGCCCAACACTCCCACTATAACAAGGGTCATCGGTGTTGGACGCTGATCCACATTTTCCTGGCAGGAGCTCTGGGAAACCGCCTGAGATTATTTTCGCCTTGCCGTTCCGCGTACGTGTTTCTACGAAAGCGCACATCCTATTTTGTGTCGTGGGGTCAATCAAGGACACAAAAGGTGTGCTGTTGTTTGGGTCAATGACAAATAAGAGAAACAAAAAAAATCTAAAAATCGACTTTTCTTGGCAATGTGCTCCTTGTATTCCTGTTGATTTCATATGGCTTTGAGAAATATTTACAGAATTTGACACTAAAAATGTCATGTGGCGTAACCATCAAATAAAAAGTAATACCATTTTTTTCCCTTGCGCCTTGAACATGCGAGTATACAAATCTTAATCATCTTTTTCAAAAATGTTTAGAAATGTATGTTTCAAGGTTTCATGACATTACAAAATATCAGGAATTATTAAATTATATATCTCTTTACTTTTTGGGGAGTCACACCACATGACATTTTACAACCTGAACTGATCTTTTCTTGCCAAAATATTTTGGATATTTTAAGAGACTTATTGACCTTGACACAAAGTCATGAAGGAATCTATGATATAATCTCTTGTTTCTGCATGTTGGTTGCACCACATGATTTATGATAATATTATTATTATAAGGTAATGGCAACCAACTTAAGTTTTTCTTTAAGACCCTCATTATTTTAATGATGTAGCACCGTGGCATTTTGACATGAATTTTTTTTTATGAATATTATATTTATATATCTTTTTTTAATTTGAACATTATTTCATTAATAATTTAAAATGAATTTTAACTCATTTTATTTGGGCACCTAATGAAAACTGGGCATAATCTTGTAATGGACACTAAAAACAATACAGAAGTTTGGCCAATTCTGTGTTCTCACCAGTGGGGAGGAAGATGGTTGTTCCCTGCTTCACCACACATTTGTAACACTTGTCGACTTTATCGCCGAAGAATACTTCGCTCTGATTGGGTGATGAGCTCCAGGACTCATATAGTGCAAGGTTAGCCTTAGTCGGCTTGATCAAGTAGAAAATCTTCTCCCCCTGCAAAAAAAAAAACAGCCTTATCAGTGCTTATCACTTATATAACAGTAACACCACATGACCGGATCTCCACAAATTGCCATTTAGAAACCATTTGGATGGCGATATACAAAAGTACACTTCATAAAACAGATTCACGTCATCAAACAGGCCTCAGTTCTTACCCAGAGAACATGATACCACACTGAAGTTCCTCCAAAATCGATGTGGAAGTCTGTGTAACTATTTTTCATTCCCATGAGGCAATACTTCTGCACAAAAGGTTTGGGGAAGAACGAGTCATCAGGCCAGTAGTTCTCCACCCAGGACATCTTCCGCACAATTTCAGGAACCTCCACCAAATCGCCCATCCTAAAACAGATCAGAAGACAAAAATCAAACAAGCATTTATATGTGTTGAATGTATAATGAAACAACACCTATTTGAATGCTAGTTAAGTGTTATCACTTTGCAATTTTAACCAGTAAAAAAAATAAAATAAAAAATAGTTTCCCACACAGATATACCTTGTATCAGAGAACTCCAGGCTGATGAGATTCAACACTTTTGGTCGTTCAGGTTGGTAGTAATATTTCACGAACTCTCCCAGCTTGAGCTTGCTGTCTGCCTGTCTTGCGACATCAATCACATCAATGACTTTATTTGCACCTGGAAAAAGAAAGTGGGACATTTTCAAATTGGGTGCGTTTACAGGACAGACTTTCTCATATATAAATTCTCTGTTATGTCGGTTTCACAAACACAAAGTGTGTAACAAGGCTTTTG
Source organism: Sinocyclocheilus anophthalmus (assembly GCA_018155175.1). Taxonomy (NCBI): domain Eukaryota; kingdom Metazoa; phylum Chordata; class Actinopteri; order Cypriniformes; family Cyprinidae; genus Sinocyclocheilus; species Sinocyclocheilus anophthalmus. The sequence goes on from JADLZN010007805.1 coordinate 580,012, forward strand.
AGAGACACAGCTGCAGGGCCGCAAATCATGAATGACAGCTGAGGACCGGAAACAGCACTGGGCAGCTGGCAGTGAAGTGACTGCAATCCCTCAACACACACACAGCTGGCCAGCGTCTGATGACAGGGAACAGCTGGACGAACAGTCCCACAAACACATAATTGAGAAAGGCTCAAGGCCAAATTTGGGAACTGGACATAACTGCAAAACTCTGCACTGCTTTTGAATCCAAGCTGATATTTTCATGGTCATCATTCATTTTTAGTGATATTAAGTTAAAATTCTGTAGACAACATTTAAAGGTAAGGCATTTAAAGTCCACCCCAAAATGATTAATCATTTATTTATCTATCATTATTATATATTATTATAAGTGAACGGATAAGTGTTTTTAGTATTTTATTATAGTATTAAATACTATTATTATACTAAATAAATACTATAGTCAGTATTTATTATACTATATAATTTCTATAATATTTTGAAGTGCTTTGATTTTTATATTTTCAGTTCACTTTCAGTTTATGTTTTAGTAATTTTATGTGCTTTTGTAATTTTAATTAGTTTATAATTTCTATATAGCTTTAACTTTTTATTTCAGTTTTAGTATTTCAAATTCAAATTCCAAGGCAGCATTTCTAGTTAAGTTTTTCATCCAATAGTTTAGTTTATTATTACATTTCAATTACAGAAAATTAGCTCAAAAAATGACAAAATTTCCATTATCTAAGAAAAGTAGACCATACAACTAGTACACTATATTCAAAGTATTCCATGACTTTTCTTGAGGAACAGACTGAAATTTAAGACAGTTCCAGTCCCATGAACTTTCATTATGGAAAAGAGCAGCTTGAAACACTCTGCGCAAGACCTCTTTATTTTGTTCACTGGAATATTCCAGATTTGGAATGACATGAAGAGTCAAAATTTTTTAGGTAATTATACCTTTGACTTTTGTTGAAAATTGTTCGCATAAGTAATGTAGCATATAATTGGTTAAAGTCTGACAGTCTGACCACACACACAACAATATGCTTCTCTGGCCATATATGGAAGAATTAGTGTTTCTTATAATGCGTGTTTATCTTTTCTATGAAAAGAAAAGCAGGTGTAGGGAGAAAATGGAGGAAACGACAGACAGAGAAGGTTAGTGGCCTTTTGTCTGTGCCCAACTGGCTGGGTAACATGATCTGATGGGTGGCCCGCTCCCCCCTCTCTTTCGATCTCCCTCACACACACACACACACACACACCTCTCCCCCTCGACACCTTTACTATGTAAAACACTTCACCAGTTAAGATCAGCGGCGCCGTGTGAAAGAGGGAGCCATGTAACATAAGTGTTGAGATAAAACAGCCCTATTGGGAATCTGAGCTCAGACTGACTGTGCAGTACAACAGCTTTGAAACTGGAGATGAAATGTTTTAGGCCTAATGTAGAGGAGAGAGAAGATAACCTCCACAGCAGGAGTTGGGTCTAAACCCATTCACTACTGGCTCGGACGGATAAACACAATCACAATGCCACTCAGTAATCTAATGCTTTCCAGTCCAATGTGTTTAAAGCTGTTCAGAAAAAAACCCTGACTTGTTAGCTTAAATAAGATTACATTAAAACCAATCAGAGGTTTGAGTAAAAGGGTGTTTCTTCACTTGGGTGCCCACCTCAGAAACTTTACCATGCTTTTATTTATTTTTCTATTTTCCAAATGCCTTTTTACGCATAGATTTTATTTTACACTTCACTCAGGCTATGAAAATCACAGATTTAAATCATGATGGAAAAAAAAACAGTGAATAAAGTAAGCATTTTATTATGTGGAAATGATTTATAAGTGTGAGTGCATATATTTACTCATTACATTAACATCTGTGACAAATAGAAAGCTTAATAGAACATTAAAAGAACAGCATTTATTTGAAATATATATGTGTGCATATAAATACATGTGCGTATACATGTATGTATCTCTATTGCACAAATGTCATGGGGGTCTGGTTATGATTCCAAATGTGTTATTGATCTAATTGCGTCTCTTCTGCTCTAGTGCCCCACTTGCCAGACACTCTCTCGAGCTGTTATCTGATAGACAGTAAAAGCAGTGTGCGCACACTGAGCTCTTACCCACGTAATGCTCCACATCGCTGACAGAGAATGAGGGAGGGGGCAGTTTAAGCCCCAGTCCATCCAGGTCATGGACCGCTATGGGGTAATGGAAGCCCTCCCTCTCCAGGTAGCGCTGGGTCACCTGGCTCCCCCGCATTGGCACCAGAATCTCATGGCCACTTTGAACCAGCCAAGACACACAGAAATCATTGTAAGTTGTAAATCTTATCAGGTAGGTGCAAATTCCAAAGCCATAACTAGATGTAACTAGTGACTGTGATTATATCCTAAAAACACATTAGAAGTCAAAGTAGGAAAGTTCAAGGTCTAATCAAGTTTTTGTCCAGAGGTGCTTGTACCTGGCAAAGCTCCTGGCCTGAAGTTGCTGTACAAACACAGCAGTTCCTGCCTGAACGGGGCGTGTGCCATCATTTGGCTCAGTGTAGTCATGCCTGTGCCAGTTGTTGCGCTTTTTCACTGCAAAAGAGAAGGAAACATTAATAAGCCTAATCCTGGAACACAACAAAAGCAATTTAGAAACACGTGTAGATGCACACACTTACTCATAGAGGGTCCATGGATGGGCTCACAGTTGGGACAGTGATAAACATCGATATCAGCAGCATGGTGCTCCACTACCTGAACACAACTGAAAAAAAAGGGGAAAAAATGCAGACTAAGTACCCTATTTTAATTCTGCCACAACCATATGAATGTTGCAGTACCCACTAGCAAAGAACACAAACTAATTCTTAAAAATGTAAATTTGGTTAGCCAGCATCCTTTTAGCCATTAGCTATGCAAGCAACTTCACCAGATAATTTACTTTTCTTTGGATGAGAACTCATCACTAAACATCACTTCATACACTAATACATAGGGATGAGTACCGAAACCCGGTATTTAATCGGTCCCGGGGCTAAATTATGAAAGACCGGCGTATCGATAAGCTCTGACGTTAACGGTTCTGCTATCGGTACTGGAGAAATGAATAAAACACACATACATTTATTATTGCTATATATACATTATCTTGCAAATTCTATCTCACCAGAGTCGCCAGCTGTTTTTCAAACATTTGTCTATGATGAATTTTTGCTATTCGCAATTCAGAAGCGAGATCGCGCTCACGCGGAGGAGCTTCAACACGCGCAACATGAAAGCCCTGTTTAATTATGATAGAAGAGAGAACTAAACCATTCAAACATCTGCTTACATTTTTTTATTTAGATTTTGGCTTCTAAAGATTATACAAAAGAAGACATGAGGTAAAGCTATTAAAAACTAGCTGCGTTTCGTATTCTTTCTTCTAGACTTCTTTCCCTTCACAGCGGTGCGCATTCGTTCCTCCCTAAAACCCAAACTTAACATCAGAATCAGCTCAATCAGTGATTATTGTAAGATGCCGTCTTTACTGCTGCTAAATTGTGGGACATGTTTGATAATAAAACGTTGAAAGCACAATCTGCACTAGAGATGCTGTTCCTCATGCTGAAATGTGTGCGCGCGGCATACTCCAAAACGGACAAACAAATTACACTTTGAGCTTCGGGCGCATGTCCAAACGATCAAATACACACAAAATATGTCCAAATGGCCGGCTTGGAGGCAATTTACTTAAACACAGTTTATGTCTTAAGTGGAGGAGAACAGTTGGGAGAAAATCCGATGTGTGTCAATATATTGTCTTAAAGTGACAGACTGGTGCTTGGGCCATCAAAATGCAAATCTGCTCTTAATCTGAATAACGTTATAGCTTTAATAAGCATTAATCTATCAATATATACAATGAAAACTATGCAGTGTTCATTTACATTTGATTACTTTTAGATTTATTTTGTAGGCTATTACTTACCTGAATAGTAATGTTAGTAGAACTTCATGGAAAAATGACAGCATTGTTTATTTCATTTCATTTCATTTCAGTTGTATATTTGTTTTATTGTATTTGTCAGTTTGTTTTACTTTGTTTCTTTGTTCATGTTCTTACTGTATCTTATCTTATGTATAAAACACAAAAAATGCCTGCACACTGGTGCATTTACAAATTGATGTTTTATATTCATTTCATTAAATGTTTATTTTACATTTCAGAATATTAAGCAATGTTAATTAGCTATTATTTGTCATATATATATAGATATATATATATATATATATTGATATATATAACAACAAAAAGTACCGATAAGATACGTTAAAACCGAACGAAAAGCGAGGTATCGATAAGAGTTAGTAAACCATTAAAAACTAACGATACCCATCTCTACTAAGTACAACAAAAAACAAAAATAACTATAGGTCAAGTTAGGGGTTGTGGGAGATATGACCAAAATCTTAGATCACGATATGAGTTTTATTTCACGAGGATATATAGATATACAGTGGGGGAAAAAAGTATTTAGTCGGCCACCAATTGTGCAAGTTCTCCCACTTAAAAAAGATGAGAGAGGCCTGTAATTTCATCATAGGTATACCTCAACTATGAGAGACAAAATCAGAAGAAAAAAAATCCAGAAAATCACATTGTAGGGATTTTTAAAGAATTGATTTGCAAATTATGGTGGAAAATAAATATTTAGTCAATAACAAAATTTCATCTCAATAATTTGTTATATACACTTTGTTGGCAATAACAGAGGTCAAACGTTTTCTCTAAGTCTTCACAAGGTTTTCACACACAGTTGCTGGTATTTTGGCCCATTCCTCCATGCAGATCTACTCTAGAGCAGAGTAATGTTTTGGGCTGTCGCTGGGCAACACGGATTTCAACTCCCTCCAAAGATTTTCTATGGGGTGAGATCTGGAGACTGGCTAGGCCACTCAGGACCTTGAAATGCTTCTTACGAAGCCACTCCTTCATTGACCGGGCGGTGTGTTTGGGATCATTGTCATGCTGAAAGACCCAGCCACGTTTCATCTTCAATGCCCTTGCTTATGGAAGGAGGTTTTCACTCAAAATCGCACGATACATGGCCCCATTCATTCTTACGTTTACACGGATCAGTCGTCCTGGTACATTTGCAGAAAAACAGCCCCAAAGCATAATGTTTACACCCCCATGCTTCACAGTAGGTATGGTGTTCTTTGGATGCAACTCAGCATTCTTTCTCCTCCAAACACGAAAAGTTGAGTTTTTACCAAAAAGTTCTATTTTGGTTTCATCTGACCATATGACAATGTTTTTTTTTTCCTTCTTTTCACCCAATCCTCTTCTGGATTATCCAAATGCTCTCTAGCAAACTTCAGACGGGCTTGGACATGTACTGGCTTAAGCAGGGGGGCATGTCTGGCACTGCAGGATTTGAGTCCCGGGCGGCGCAGTGTGTTACTGATGGTACCCTTTGTTACTTTGGTCCCAGCTCTCTGCAGGTCATTCACTAGGTCCCCCCCGTGTGGTTCTGGGATTTTTGCTCACAGTTCTTGTGATCATTTTGACCCAACGGGGTGAGACCTTGCGTGGAGCCCCAGATCGAGGTAGCTTATCAGTGGTCTTGTATGTCTTCCAATTTTTAATAATTGCTCCCACAGTTGATTTCTCCACACCAAGCTGCTTACCTATTGCAGAATCAGTCTTCCCAGCCTGGTGCAGGTCTACAATTATGTTATGGTGTCCTTTGACAGCTCTTTGGTCTTTGCCATGGTGGAGTTTGGAGTGTGACTTTTTGAGGTTGTGGACAGGTGTCTTTTCTACTGATAACGAGTTCAAACAGATGCAATTAATACAGGTAACAAGTGGAGGACATAGGAGCCTCTTAAAGAAGAAGTTACAAATCTGTGAGAGCCAGAAATCTTGCTTGATTGTAGGTGACCAAATACTTATTTTACAGAGGAATTTACCAATTAATTCTTAAAAATCCTACAATGTGATTTTCTGGATTTTTTTTCCCTCATTTTGTCTCTCATAGTTGAGGTTATACCTATGATGAAAATTACAGGACTATCTCATCTTTTTAAGTGGGAGAACTTGCACAAATGGTGGCTGACTAAATACTTTTTTGCTTTTTCCCCCACTGTATTATTATATCTAATACAGTGGGTACGGAAAGTATTCAGACCCCTTAAATTTTTCACTCTGTGTTATATTGAGCCATTTGCTAAAATCATTTAAGTTAATTTTTTTTCCTCATTAATGTACACACAGCACCCCATATTGACAGAAAAACACAGAATTGTTGACATTTTTGCAGATTTATTAAAAAAGAAAAACTGAAATATCACATGGTCCTAAGTATTCAGACCCTTTGCTCAGCATTTAGTAGACGCACCCTTTTGATCTAATACAGCCATGAGCCTTTTTGGGAAAGATGCAAAACGTTTTCACACCTGGGATTTTGGGGATCCTCTGCCATTCCTCCTTGCAGGTCCTCTCCAGTTCTGTCAGGTTAGATGGTAAACGTCAAGAAGGTTGGCGGACAGCCATTTTTAGGTCTCTGCAGAGATGCTTAATTGGGTTTAAGTCAGGGCTCTGGCTGGGCCATTCAAGAACAGTCACAGAGTTGTTGTGAAGCCACTCCTTCGTTATTTTAGCTGTGTGCTTAGGGTCATTGTCTTGTTGGAAGGTAAACCTTGGGCCCAGTCTGAGGTCCTGAGCACTCCGGAGAAGGTTTCGTCCAGGATATCCCTGTACTTGGCCGTATTAATCTTTCCCTCGATTGCAACCAGTCGTCATGTCCCTGCAGCTGAAAAACACACCCCACAGCATGATGCTGCCACCACCATGCTTCACTTTTGGGACTGTATTGGACAGGTGATGAGCAGTGCCTGGTTTTCCACACATTACGCTTAGAATTAAGGCTAAAAAGTTCAGAGAATCTTATTTCTCACCATCTTGAAGTCCTTCGGTTGTTTTTTAGCAAACTCCATGAGGGCTTTCATGTGTCTTGCACTGAGGAGAGGCTTCCGTCGGGCCACTCTGCCATAAAGCACCAACTGGTGGAGGGCTGCAGTGATGATTGACTTTCTACAACTTTCTCCCATCTCCCGACTGCATCTATGGAGCTCAGCCACAGTGATCTTTGGATTCTTCTTTACCTCTCTCACCAAAGCTCTTCTCCCCCGATAACTCGACGGGCCAGCTCTAGGAAGGGTTCTGGTCGTCCCAAACGTATTCCATTTAAGGATTATGGAGGCCACAGTGCTCTTAGGAACCTTAAGTGCAGAATACATTTTTTGTAACCTTGGCCAGATCTGTTGCCTTGCCACAATTCTGTCTCTGAGCTCTTTCAGGCAGTTCCTTTGACCTCATGATCTCATTTGCTCTGACATGCACTGTGAGCTGTAAGGTCTATATAGACAGGTGTGTGGCTTTCCTAATCAAGTCCAAACAGTATAATCAAACACAGCTCGACTCAAATGAAGCTGTAGAACCATCTCAAGGATGATCAGAAAAAAATGGACAGCACCTGAGTTAAATATATGAGTGTCACAGCAAGGGTCTGAATACTTAGGACCATGTGATATTCAGTTTTTCTTTTTGTAATAAATCTGCAAAAATGTCAACAATTCTGGGTTTTTCTGTCAATATGGGGTGTTGTGTTTACATTAATGAGGAAAAAAAAAAAAATTAAATGATTTTAGCAAATGGCTGCAATATAAAAAGAGTGAAAAAATTTAAGGGGGTCGGAAGACTTTCCGTAGCCACGTATATATCTATATCTATATAGATATATATATATATATATCTATATATAAAATCTAATATAATGATATATTCATAATATAGTTCTTTTTGCTTTAGATTATGGTTGACCCAAATATAAACATTTTGATACCATTAGAAATTTGAGCGAAAAAGGGATCATAGAAAAGTGGTCATATGATGCGATTTCAGTTTTTCTTTTCTCTTTGGATTGTTACAAGCTCTTTGTGCATAAAGAAGATTTGTAAAGTTGTAAAGTCTCAAATCCAAAGAGATATCTTTATAAAAGTTAAGACTCATCCAAAGCCCTCCTAAAACGCCTCATTTAAACAAGCCCCCACATGTCTATGTCACAATGTGGGAAGATTTGCTTAACGCCGCCCAAATGTTCACGCAAAGAAAGAAAGGCGTAACTTTTATTCTCGCTTTAATATTGTTGCTGCCACCATGTCGTGAAAACGCTGTGTGCTTCGTTGTGAAAGCGAAAACTACTTTGTTTGGCCTTCCAAAGGAAGACGATATCCGCTTCGTCATGCCCAGAGCTGATCAGTGCTGGTCGCTGAGTAAATGCATCAACTTCTCGCTGTGGATCGCCGGATCAGCTTTCATCGTGGACGAAGCAGAGTCCAGCCCGGCGTCGTCACATGTCCTTCCGGACGCTCCTCAAGCCCACCTGCCTCGGCCTCCCTCTAACCCTCCGGCCGTTCCTCACTTTATCCCCCGTCCTCTGCTCACTCTAGGCCGCCGCCGATCACTCTAGGCCACCGTGTGTGAGATTGTTTTGTTGTGAAAGCGAAACTACTTTTGTTTGGTCTTCCAAAAAATGGACACACGACTACAAATCAGTGGTTCAGTTGTATTTACAACACTGTTCCAGATCCAGTTCAAACCCAATATTCAGATGTGTGCAGCCCATTATGGAGGACCGTTTCTGATCCTTGGGAGAGTAGATACAAATTGCCGGCTGTTCGTGGTTTTTTTTTATATTTAAAGCGAGTTTTTTTTTTTTATATTTAAAGCGAGTTTTTTGGGAAGTGTAGAGTAGGGCTTGTTGTTTGTCATTTCTCCGACAAATGCAGACATGGTTTTATGTTAAAAAACAGTATAAGTCATTATAATCAATAATTATGTACCCACTGGATGCAACGAATGCCTCGTTTATAATGGGTTTTCATGTTTTTGAAACATCGCTTCGGCCTGACAGGGCATCATCACAATACAGTAAGGGGCGTAACATTTCCGTCACAAACTTGAGGAATTCAGTCAATCACAACGCACTGGATAGCTGGCAATCAGAGCACACCTCGCTTTCAGACGATGAGCTTTGTAAAAACCGATGCGTTTCAGAAAGGCAGGGCATAGTATGTGGAAAATAATGTGTTTTTTAAAACTTAAACAGCATAAACATTTCATTACACCAAATAATGATCTTTTTAGCAACATATGACCCCTTTAATTCTTGTCACCAGTGTCATTACCACAAAAAACTAATACTAACCAAAATTAAAAATTAAAAAAAACTCACTGAGGACAAGTAAATAGAATAAGAAACTAATTACAAGCAATAGCGGACAAAAAAAACCTGCCAACACAGTAGAATAAATAAATAAAACTGACATACATTGTTTAACGTAAGCAATGTCTAAAAAAACCCCCCCCCCCCCACATGCAAAAATCACTGGGTAAATTAAAGGGGTCATCGGATGCACATTTTCCACAGGTTGATATGATTCTTTAGGGTCTTAATGAAAAGTCTAAAACATACTTAGGTTAAAATTTCTCAGTGGTAGTGTAAAAAAACACCTTTTTTTACCCCGTCAAAATCAGCTCGGTTTTCAGCAAGCCGTTTTAGTCCATGTTCCTTTAAATGCTAATGAGCACTGCTGAACCCGCCCCTCTCTTCCGTAGGCTGACCAGCCATTCTCATGAGACTGTTTACTTTTTTGTAGCTGCCGGAACTTGCTAACTGCATCACGCTTTATTAGGACACACCCACCGCGCTGATGTCCACACAGCCCACCAGGCATTGAGAAGGCGTGAGTTGAGAAAGGGGGAACAACTGATTTGTAACAAGATTAGCAATATAACCACTGGGTGGATCTTGATCATATAGGGTGGTTGTGTACCACACCACTGCAACACACATTTCAGTTTAGCCAACAACGTGGGTAAAAGCAGGGAACGTCTGCATCCGCTCCCCATGACCCTGTAAACTAGTTTCCTATAGATTTCTATTACCCTTAAAGCATTACAAAGTGTCCCCCACCCCCCCCCGCTGAGTAGTCAACCGAAGCAGCGAGGGATAATTTCTCTCTTCCGTTGTTGCTTAAACATAATGCACAGGACAGCACGAAATATTCCCAGCTCACCTACTGTTACTGTCTATTACTTTTAAAAAGAGCTGCACCCCCCGTGTTTGGATTCACACACACCTACTAATGTCCTCATTTTACATGCGTTTTCTTCTCAGCTGTTTGACCGAGCCCCTAACTTACGACACACTAAACACACCTTTGTTCCACAAAGGCATTACCTGCAAAGACACGGCATTTGACACATACAATGTGGGCATTAACAGTCCACGGTATATAAAGCGGCAAAAACTATCTCTGTTAATACTTGATACTAGTACTCTGTGAGCACCGTCTTGACGTGCATGCGCACATAGCGAAATGAGTTCCCTTTTGCTGCTGTGCTGACTGCATTTAAAACCGCTTAAAATCACTTGTTTTTCAACTGCAATGATAAAAAAATTATGCAAAATAAGTTTCTCTGGTTTAATCGTGTCTACCGGATAATCGCCCAACCCCTAGTGTAAACTAGACTGTTTCGGTAATGCGATATATCACGGAAATGAATATGCACGATATTGTTATCGTGGCCACTTCTAAATACCGTGAATAATTATACATTACAAATTATTACGAATTTTGAATGCATTTTAAGAATACTTTTCCCATCAACTGGTCAAAATGCACAACACCGCTGTATGCTGCGTGAAAGACGCGTGCGCACTCTGACGTAAACAAGCACGGACGTGAAGCGCATGGCGGAACGTGTGAGAGAAGCTCTGAATGAAAGCACATTCACTCTCTGACAGCAGATGGTGCCCAAACTGCAGAAATAATAATACTACTACTACTACTACTAATAAATAGGTTTAATGCAGCCGTTACCCGGAAACCCTGTAAACAAAGCAGCTGCACTACTTTCTGTTCCTAAATCGTGTTTAAATGATTAAACAGCTATTCAGATTGGTATTTGCTATGAGGTCATCACAGCAACCAAATACTAAAATTTAGAATTAATTCATAGGCTATTTATTTTCCAACTTTTTTTACATTTTAATCTGGACTACAACATGCCCTCGATATGTTGAAAGTGTTTTGATTCTGTATTCTGCGGTCACCCTTTACATTAGGGCTATTGGTAACATTAGCTAACATTAAACTGCCACCCACTGAATACACCAATTCCCACTTCCCCCCCCCCCGAAATTCACTAATCTTAGATCTCCAATAAGTAATAAAAGGCTGTTTAAAATCTAAAGTTGAAACGGTGGGATTTAATGAATGACGACTGGAATGGCAACATAAACTAAGACGGGCTTGATTTTTTAAACAAAGATTAATAACTTCTGTAGCAAATGTAGCTATTGCTCATTGTAAATGTTGGTGCATTAACTAAGGTTAACTAATGAGATCATATAGTAAAGTGTTACTTATTGGTCTTTATAATTCTTTTGCACTTTAATCTGTGTAAAACTTTTAACTTTTCTGTATTGCTTTATTGCATTTAAATGTTCAGTTATTTTTGTTATACGAAAAAACTTATTAAACCTGTTATACTGTATTATGACAGCCTTTTTTTTTAAACTAAATTTCAATATCGTGATAATACCGTATACCATGATAAAAGCATTAGCAATTAATCGCAACATGAAAATTTTATATCGGCATATCCCTAAGTGTAACCAAACATAAAATTCACAATAAAACAGTACAATCCAAAAGTTCAATGAAGCAGATGTGAAGAAAGAACTACACATATCATCATATGAACATAGTATAAACAAAATTAATGTATGACCAAAAACCACCACATTACTCTATTATATACTAAAGTGGGTCACCCGATGAACGGGTTGTTTGCAGACACTTCTGGTGCTACATGACTAGTGAGGTTTTGTTCTGAGTAAATGTCAATGATGTAGAGACAATGGTGTCATCATCTGACCGTTTCAGAAAACACTACAAAATTGTACATTGTTTACCTCTGTGTACGTCAAACATTGTGTGGGTGAGTGATGATACAATCAACTGGGCGCTGCGTCACAATTGTGGGATTTCCACCACCATCCATGTCACTCAAACCACAGGCCAAATCACCTCGCCAAACAAGTGCTCAGCCACCCACACAAACACACATTCCAGAGGGTCGTTTCAGAGTCACGCTGCCAACCATGTAAAATCAGCTAGCTGAGTTTTGACAATCCAGCGGCAAGAGATTTACTGATGCTGAGATGAGTCAAACAACTGGGGCCACACAGGAAAACACAGAATAGTGCTAACACTCACACAGAATTCATTCAACAAAATGTGTTACAAAACATAAATTGAGCCTTTTATCTGAACACAACAACCCTTGAACTTAGCCCCTCATTCAAATTCTGCACTTGCGGACTTGTGGTCTTCTCTTGTTTATGTCTGTTAAGTCCACAAAACCATAGTGTGTCCCATTTATCAATTTATGATTCAGAAGAGCGCAAATGTGCAGCAAATATGCACCCTTGATACACTCTTTTTCTGCAGCCACACTGGTGCAGACTTCACAGCGGACTACCACCCAAAAGTCTATGAGGCATTGCATTGTATATATTGTTGCCCTGACCCAAATGGTGCCCTTAAAGGGATAGTTCACCCAAAAAGGACAATTCTGTCATCATCTACTCACCCTCAAGTTGTTCCAAACCCGCAAGACCTTCATGCATCTTCGGAACAAAAATTAAGACTTTTTTAGTGTTTTCTTTGCACACAAAAAGTATTCTTGGAGCTTCATTAAAATAAAAGTTGAACCACTGATGTCACATTAAAGGGCACCTATTATGCCCCTTTTTACAAGATGTAATATTGGTCTTGGGTGTCCCCAGAATGTGTCTGTGAAGTTTCAGCCCAAAATATCCAACAGATCATTTATTATAACAGCTGGAAAATGTCATTTTTGGGGTGTGTCTAAAAAAGAGCTGTTTTGGAGTGTATCGCTTTAAATGCAAATGAGCTGCATATTGCCGCCCCGTCTCCAGAAGAGGGCGTCACGTATACGTCTCTGCATTACATATCTACAGCAATAAACAGCCGGCAGAAGCAACATAACTGAAAGCGAGAGAACCGGTGTTTAGCTGTACATATGGGAAGCCAAACGCACTGAAAGTGGGACAAAACAGCGCGATGTAACAGAGCCCCGCGACTCTGATGTTGGGAGAAAATGAAGACGCTTATGTTCAGTCTTACATCCAAACAAAGCGCATCGGGATTGCTTGCGAGACATTGCTGACATTACAGCTGCTCGAGCGCGGAGAAAAACGAGGACAGCGTACAACCACTGAGGGCGGAAACTATAGCAATGCAGGGCTGTCAATCAACCCCTGTGGCCCGGCTCTATGCAATGTGACGTCACACTGCATAAGAATCAAAACGGCAGGCCTAGTGAGACTGATTTGGTTTAAAGGGGATTAAAAAACGAGGAGTGGGTGGATTTTTATCATTGTAAGGTGGTTGTGTCCACACACTGCCAACACACAGTGGATTTGGCATAACACGGGCCCTTGAACATTTTAATGATGTCTTTACTACCTTTCTGGGTCTTGAACGTTGTAGTTGTGTTGCTGTCTATGCAGGGCCAGAAAAGCTCTCGGATTTCATCAAAAATATATTTATGTGTTCTAAAGATGGAACGAAGGTCGTACAGGTTTTGTAACGACATTGGAGGGTGAGTAATTAATGACAGAATTTTCATTTTTGGGTGAAGTAAACCTTTTGTAAGGTCTTCTTTGAATCTACAATTGGGAGATACAATGCTATAGGGGGGTTCCACAGACCTCTGAAGGGGACTGAAAATAGCTGACAGCAGTGATAGTAAATTTTGGGTCATATGAGGCGATTTCAAGTTTTCCTTTCTCTTTAGAGTGTTACAAGCTCTTGGTGATAAAGAAGATCTGTAAAGTTACAAAAACTAAAGTCTCAAATCCAAAGAGGATATTCTTTATAAAAGGTTAAAATGGCTCATTCTAACATAACCCCACATGTCTACGTCACTATGTGGAAATAATAGCATAATGCGCCCAAATGTGCACGCAAAGAAAGGCGGCGGGGTTTCAGGAACAGCAGTCGTGTTGAAGCAGCATGTCAGGGAGACACCGTGTGTTTCTAGGCGAAAGCAAAAGCACTTATTTGGCCTTCCGAAAGTAGATGCAAATGAGGAATCATTGGTTAAGATTTATTTACAACAGAAACAGCACAATTTTTTTTAGCCCAGTATGTTCATGGAGGTTATTTGGTGTGCAACGCATTTTATGGACGACAGTTTTTTTAACTAGAAGAGTACAAGGCTGGCTGTGACAAAAGGCTATTAAAAAAAAAAAAAAAAAAAAAAAAAAAAAAAGGGGTAAATTCCAACTTTGCTATGACAATCTGCCGCTTCTGAATCAGCGACTGTAAGTTTGTTTTGTTATTAGTTTAAGTATTTGCTATGACTGTTCAAATGCGGAGTTTTGCGCAGAGCAGCGTTACGCGTGGTGTGTGTGTGTGTGAGGGGAACAGGCTCACATCACAGGAGACTGAACTGTCTGTCAGAAATCATAGCAAGTCAGCTGTCTTAACCGCAGCTTGTGCACTGCATCATCACTGTGTCTGTCACGCAACCCTGTTGCCCTTTCGGGCTTGAACTGATGGTAAAACTATGCATTATGAAACGTCTGATATTTATTTTTGAAAGATGAAGCTCGCGATTATGTTACATTTACATTTCCAACGCGTGCTTGTGGTGTTCGGCCAATCACAATGCACTGGGTCAGCTGGCCAATCAGTGCAGACTGCGCTTGTCAAAGGAGGGGGCTTTGTAGAAAACGACGTGCTTGAGAGAGGCGGGGCATAGAGGACCTACAATAATGTACAGTATTTGAAAAATAATGTGTTTTTTGAACATTAAAGCATGTCAACATATTCTGTTACACCAAATACACAAAATAATGATCTTTAAAAAAGCATATGACCCCTTTAAGGTTTTTTTATTTTAACGTTCTTTGCTTAGAAATACCTAAGCAGCTGTTCATCCTGATGAATATATAAAAATCTGTTGTGTGCTTTCCTCTGAATAACAAAATAAAAACAAAAACGACATTGGTGAGAAAACAGATGTTAAGAAAGCGTTTGATAGGTGCAATGTGGATATGCCTGCACCAGCTCTGCAATTGGGAATCAGTTTCAAACTCCCGAAAATATCTTCGTTTTGGTTTGATTTTGTTCAAAATGACATCTTTGATTTCGCTTGCGGTATTTGCTGGTAATGAAGAAGCTGTACATAGACATGTTCTGAAGATTACGGGATATTGCTGCAATCATGTATCACAAGAGCAGTTTAACTCTTCCAGTTCCCCAAATAAAGTCTTATTTGAGTTCTAATATTACTGCAGTAAACGCTTTGGCTCTCTCTTCCTTTCTCGCCATCAGAATAGAGTTAACATCAAGAGTGGATACTATGCTATATGGGGCTGTTATAATCAGCAGGGGACTTGAGCAGAAAGGTGATTCTCCTCAAAGAGAAGACAGCCTTTGAACACAGGCAGAGGATTGAATGTGCTGCTGTCTCAGCTTTGATCTCCTCATTATTGCAGGAAACAGCAAGAAAAACTAAGTACAACCAGGAAGCAGAAAGCTGCTGTCGTCCCAGACGAGGTCTAGCTGGTGCTAACTGTTACTTGGCTTAATCTCCTTTATAATCAGACCAATACCATCAACACTATTCAGCTTCTGTTGGCAAGAATTTTACAGATCATTTTATGTCTATATGGTCCATTATCGGAATCAGTTATCCCATACTCAGACATTTTTCCAACTGCAACCCAAAATGCAGCTTTTTTTCAGACACTGAAATGCTTTTAAGATTGATGCTGACAAAAATTCTTCCACTGCATGTGGTTTTTAATAGAAAATTATGTTTAAAAAAATCCTCTCAATGAATGTTTTTACCATATTATTTGATACACGCAGGTATCTGTAGACGATCATTAGAAAAGACCATCTGTCAGACATTATGGCAGATGGCAAGTTACCAAGGTTGATATTGTCAGTAAAGTTCGGGAGAGATTACAGTGTGGATCCGTACAACTGTGGTCTGAAACCATTAGATGAACAATTCAAAGCCTGAAGAATTAATCGGATGTTTGTCTATTATCTCTATGATTCACTTGGAATAAAATCTCAGTCTCCAAATGAGATGGCTTGAAGCAGTGAATGAGACTCCAGCTCATGCTGCGATAAAGTCACCTGGGTATCACAGCCAGACATGCGATGACACACGAGCAGATGGGGGAGGAAAGGTTTAAGGATGAATGACTCTACACCCACTCTCCTCCTCCACTTCCCTCCGACGTGAACCAGACAATGAGGGGAGAGAACAGAGCGCTCAGATCCTGTCACACAGTTGATGAATGAACTGAAGTTCTCAGCAGTTAAAGACCAACACAATTCAATCAGGTTAAGGGAAATATAAAAGCTGTACTTGTTCCATACAACCAAACAGGCTCCTACTATGCATTATGAACACACAATCCCATAATGCTTCAAAGTCATGTTAGAATAATAGCATTTATGAGATCAGTCCATGTGAACGACACAGCAATGTCATAACCATCTAAAAGCTTTTTGAGCACAGACTGTACAAGAAAAATTTAAAAAATCAGGTTTAAACTTTTTGGTATGAGCCAAAAATCACATTTTCATTGTGAATGTTGATTGCATGTGTTTTGCCTAGTGGTGATGAAGAACAGCTACACCTAGATCTTACTTCTACACTTTTCCATTAACCCGGCTTCATTCACATTATGCCTGGCTCATTAAACAATCTTCATCTTATTACATTCATTTTGTCATGGAGTTTAGCCATCCTTTCCATAATGCTTTTTTATATACCAAGTGCTCTATTTATCTCCCTGTCTGAGTTTCATAACACCATGTGAACCAGGTCAGTGTGCCACATGCCTGGAGTTGAGTCAGCCTTTCTGTCACCTGAGTAACTGATTAACTACCCACCAGAGAACCAAAGGCACAGAAAGCAAGAAAGTATTAGTCAGGAACCCTCTGATTAACTTTCTGTAGTGGCCAAAAACAAATAAATTGTAACCATGGCCTAAAGCCCAAAGTACAGTGTGTTCTCATAAAAACCGGAGTATGATTTGGACTTGAGTTGAACAACAGATATCATACTCCATCGGATCCGTGGAGCGCCCACATTACTACCTTGGACAGTGCCAATAGTGAAAATCAAATAGAAACTACCAACTAAATAGTGACAATTTAAGCGTTTTATTTAAATATAAGTTAAATAAAATCTAACTTATTGTCTGTATAATTCCATAACAAATAAACCTGGCAGTTTCATTGGATTAACCCTCAACAGAGCAGGCAGGGGTCAACAAACCAGGCCCTGGTAAGTCAACACTTATCTTCAGGGCGTCTCAGGTCTGGAAGCGACTCACACTAGGCTCTTGTGTTTTTGGCACATTTTAATGAGACATAATGAGTCAAACACCAAAACATCCTCACAAACCCAGGGACCAGAGGAGGGAAAGTATTTTAACATTGCCTTTACTTGCCCTCTTTCTCTAGCAAGCTCATCAAGCTTGTCAAGAGTGCACACATTCAAGTTAGGCACTTTGTTTTGGCAGATACATTTTTAAGAATGATCCGCAAACAGCAAGAAAGAGTCACGTTTAGGCCAGTGTCAAGCCATTCTTTGTATAATGCAGAAGGATTCCCAACTATGAGCAATTCAGAGCCAAACAAGTCTGTATTTGGGAGAGTAAGGCTAGATGGAGTGTCCATGCACGCATCTGCTGACCCTATGTGACCCTAAGCCTTTCTTGCTTAGGGATCCTCCCCCTATACATCCAATATTTTTAACCCAATTCTTGCTAAAAGTTTTTGTAACACCTAACTAATTCTTACACTACTGCCATTTTATGAGTACATAACAAAACATGCCAATGAGAGAAGTAGTGGCGAGTATTTTCTAATGTATATCTCAATAAAACGAAGGGGAAATGAACCCTTTAAAAAAGGGTTGTTGATTAGATGGAGGCAGATCTGAAGTTGATTGTAAGAAAGGGGAGGAGTTTAATCAGGCTAAATGACTGGAGAAGTCTGGTATACGTCACTAGAGTAAAGTCTGTCATTTCACCGAAAGTTCCAAGTTATGTTTGTTCATAATAATATTAATAACTTTGTAGGTTGGGTGAATTTTCATTTCAACTTCAAGATGGGTTTAATTTTAAGACAAAGCTCAGGTGGACCAATGGTGAAACACCAAGCCTAAATAAACCAATGCATTCTTGAAGTTTCCAATTGAAACTAAGGGTTAACTGGCCTCTTTGACGACACTCAGAATTTGTTTACTTTCAGTCGGAAAAGGACAAAAGATGGTCTCAACCTGAGCTCTTTACTGCGTATTGACCTTGCAGCTCCATCGATCAGCAGATCTGTGGCCACCTAAACTCACCTGTAACCCTCAAAGAGCTAGGGTCTCGTTAAACAAATCTCGACCTGCTATAACTCTCCAGATGAAATGTCTTCTAAAGAGAACTAAGCGTAACATCTCATGATGCCCTCAGGGTTAGATTCACAGTCTCTTTTAAAGTAATTGATTCACAGGTTCAGACATTCACCTCATGTGCATTCAGACAGACATCCTCATTCTGCAACACTTTCCTGTGAGACGAGAAGTTTCACATCTCTGATTTTGGGAAGATTGAGTCTCATCAATCTGGAGCGAAGTGACACAGAGCATGTGGTAACAGTTTTGTGCGTCACTGACACTGCAGAATCACACTCGTTCCCTTCACTTCTTCTTCTGGCCTGCAAAGGCTCCAATCTTTGTCTCGCACTCTCACAGGGTTTGGGGAATCTGGCAGCTCCACAAAGTCACGCAAGACTTAATTCTCAACACCCACACAACCGCTCACTGTGTACTGGCTGTTACTTCACAAGACAGGAAGGGAAGCTCAGCCCTGGCTCATTTACAGATAAGATTCTGTCCTGAAGCTTAAAGGCAGCTACTTTTGGCAATATGCCAAAAATGTTGGCATGCCAAGATGGATATGGTTTTGGTTGTGTATCTACTTATCAGAAAAATACCTGTTCTGCCAAGCACTAGAAATGCTCATATTGCATAATTTGTCTTGCCACAAAAACAATGTGACACAAGAGAACAGTATGGCACGATCAGACATGATTATCATAAATACATACTCCACAGTAATATGCATAATCCTGTTCAAAACGCAATTCTTTGTTTATTACATCTTAACTATATATAATATATTATACATATATACATGTATACACACATATATATACCCACACACACATATACACACACATTTTATTGTAGTTCAATAAACTATACTACCTTGATCAATATTTGTAAAGAAACTCACTCAGCTGAGGACAGTCTCAAAGCAAAGATGTAAACTTTCGGCTAATGACCATATAAATCCTAAAATGCATACTTTTTGCGTTCAATCCGAGTTTTACAAAGCGAGAAACATCCTTTTTCTCCAAATTCAGCAAAGCACGTCAAGCTCAAGCAGACAGACGATTTAAATGTCTAGTTTCATAACACACATACAGATGAGCCATGTGGCTTTTGGCAGCTCACTTCTAAAGGAAAGCAGAAAAATTCAATCCTGAGGGAAGGATTGTGGGAGACAGGTTGTCTTAAAAGTTCCCTGTACACATTTATCACAAAAAGATTTGACAGAAATCGATCAATAACGCTCAAATCACATTCAAGTCGAGCGTGATCTCGCACCGTCATATTTAAATAACCCCATCGAGCGTCACCAGCACTTTCACATGACACCCCTGATTTACAGCCAAAATACCCCCGTGGCAAGGCGGCCTGTACATACCAACCGATCCACATCTGTTAAGGAGGCCCTAATTTCCATACCTGCCGTGGAACCAGT